>OU342949.1:70798733-71449187 GCA_910592335.1 Adalia bipunctata | reverse complement strand
CAGAAATACTGTGACCTATGCTGATCAACATAATATGAATAAATAGTGGCGGCGATCAAAGGAAGGAGAGCTATGATGGTTTGAAATTTCGATTTTTTTGAAAACATGCCATTTGACAGGTCACAATCTAAACTATGACGGATAGAGCTCTGAAACATTGTTTATTGAACGGAGCGACCCCGAAAACCTACATTTTGATACCAAAATCAACCATGTAGCCCTTCTGAGTCAAGAATTATTCATGATTTTGTTTTTCCAAATTTCATTTTCAAGTTTGGTTTTCGAGCACAGGTCACTCAAGATTTAGATGTTTTAGACCTGCAAAATAGCATTTATTGTAGATTCGAATTGTTCGAACGACTTCTTCGAACAATCGCACCGTTAGATCCACCCAGATATTTTTGGTATTGAGTTTACGGCGTTTTTAGGGGGTCATACCCCTTAGTCATTTTGCGTCCAAAATTTTGAATTTTTCAAATCGCTCATATTTTGCGCAGAAATACTGTGACCTATGCTGATCAACATAATATGAATAAATAGTGGCGGCGATCAAAGGAAGGAGAGCTATGATGGTTTGAAATTTCGATTTTTTTGAAAACATGCCATTTGACAGATCAAAATCTAAACTATGGTGGATAGAGCTTTGAAACATTGTTTATTGAACGGAGCGACCCCGAAAACCTACATTTTGATACCAAAATCAACCATGTAGCCCTTCTGAGTCAAGAATTATTCATGATTTTGTTTTTCCAAATTTCATTTTCAAGTTTTGTTTTCGAGCACAGGCCACTCAAGATTTAGATGTTTTAGACCTGCAAAATAGCATTTATTGTAGATTCGAATTGTTCGAACGACTTCTTCGAACAATCGCACCGTTAGATCCACCCAGATATTTTTGGTATTGAGTTTACGGCGTTTTTAGGAGGTCATACCCCTTAGTCATTTTGCGTCCAAAATTTTGAATTTTTCAAATCGCTCATATTTTGCGCAGAAATACTGTGACCTATGCTGATCAACATAATATGAATAAATAGTGGCGGCGATCAAAGGAAGGAGGGCTATGATGGTTTGAAATTTCGATTTTTTTGAAAAAATGCCATTTGACAGGTCAAAATCTAAACTATGGTGGATAGAGCTTTGAAACATTGTTTATTGAACGGAGCGACCCCGAAAACCTACATTTTGATACCAAAATCAACCATGTAGCCCTTCTAAGTCAAGAATTATTCATGATTTTGTTTTTCCAAATTTCATTTTCAAGTTTTGTTTTCGAGGACAGGCCACTCAAGATTTAGATGTTTTAGACCTGCAAAATAGCATTTATTGTAGATTCGAATTGTTCGAACGACTTCTTCGAACAATCGCACCGTTAGATCCACCCAGATATTTTTGGTATTGAGTTTACGGCGTTTTTAGGGGGTCATACCCCTTAGTCATTTTGCGTCCAAAATTTTGAATTTTTCAAATCGCTCATATTTTGCGCAGAAATACTGTGACCTATGCTGATCAACATAATATGAATAAATAGTGGCGGCGATCTAAGGAAGGGGAGCTATGATAGTTTGAAATTTCGATTTTTTTGAAAAAATGCCATTTGACAGGTCAAAATCTAAACTATGATGGATAGAGCTTTGAAACATTGTTTATTGAACGGAGCGACCCCGAAAACCTACATTTTGATACCAAAATCAACCATGTAGCCCTTCTAAGTCAAGAATTATTCATGATTTTGTTTTTCCAAATTTCATTTTCAAGTTTTGTTTTCGAGCACAGGCCACTCAAGATTTAGATGTTATAGACCTGCAAAATAGCATTTATTGTAGATTCGAATTGTTCGAACGACTTCTTCGAACAATCGCACCGTT
Organism: Adalia bipunctata; assembly: GCA_910592335.1. Taxonomy (NCBI): domain Eukaryota; kingdom Metazoa; phylum Arthropoda; class Insecta; order Coleoptera; family Coccinellidae; genus Adalia; species Adalia bipunctata. The sequence goes on along the minus strand of OU342949.1, from coordinate 71,447,322 downwards.
AGATCCAGCCAGATATTTTTGGTATTGAGTTTACGGCGTTTTTAGGGGGTCATACCCCTTAGTCATTTTGCGTCCAAAATTTTGAATTTTTCAAATCGCTCATATTTTGCGCAGAAATACTGTGACCTATGCTGATCAACATAATATGAATAAATAGTGGCGGCGATCAAAGGAAGGAGAGCTATGATGGTTTGAAATTTCGATTTTTTTGAAAAAATGCCATTTGACAGGTCAAAATCTAAACTATGATGGATAGAGCTTTGAAACATTGTTTATTGAACGGAGCGACCCCGAAAACCTACACTTTGATACCAAAATCAACCATGTAGCCCTTCTGAGTCAAGAATTATTCATGATTTTGTTTTTCCAAATTTCATTTTCAAGTTTTGTTTTCGAGCACAGGCCACTCAAGATTTAGATGTTTTAGACCTGCAAAATAGCATTTATTGTAGATTCGAATTGTTCGAACGACTTCTTCGAACAATCGCACCGTTAGATCCACCCAGATATTTTTGGTATTGAGTTTACGGCGTTTTTAGGAGGTCATACCCCTTAGTCATTTTGCGTCCAAAATTTTGAATTTTTCAAATCGCTCATATTTTGCGCAGAAATACTGTGACCTATGCTGATCAACATAATATGAATAAATAGTGGCGGCGATCAAAGGAAGGAGAGCTATGATGGTTTGAAATTTCGTTTTTTTTGAAAAAATGCCATTTGACAGGTCAAAATCTAAACTATGATGGATAGAGCTTTGAAACATTGTTTATTGAACGGAGCGACCCCGAAAACCTACATTTCGATACCAAAATCAACCATGTAGCCCTTCTGAGTCAAGAATTATTCATGATTTTGTTTTTCCAAATTTCATTTTCAAGTTTTGTTTTCGAGCACAGGCCACTCAAGATTTAGATGTTATAGACCTGCAAAATAGCATTTATTGTAGATTCGAATTGTTCGAACGACTTCTTCGAACAATCGCACCGTTAGATCCACCCAGATATTTTTGGTATTGAGTTTACGGCGTTTTTAGGGGGTCATACCCCTTAGTCATTTTGCGTCCAAAATTTTGAATTTTTCAAATCGCTCATATTTTGCGCAGAAATACTGTGACCTATGCTGATCAACATGATATGAATAAATAGTGGCGGCGATCAAAGGAAGGAGAGCTATGATGGTTTGAAATTTCGATTTTTTTGAAAAAATGCCATTTGACAGGTCAAAATCTAAACTATGATGGATAGAGCTTTGAAACATTGTTTATTGAACGGAGCGACCCCGAAAACCTACATTTTGATACCAAAATCAACCATGTAGCCCTTCTGAGTCAAGAATTATTCATGATTTTGTTTTTCCAAATTTCATTTTCAAGTTTTGTTTTCGAGCACAGGCCACTCAAGATTTAGATGTTATAGACCTGCAAAATAGCATTTATTGTAGATTCGAATTGTTCGAACGACTTCTTCGAACAATCGCACCGTTAGATCCAGCCAGATATTTTTGGTATTGAGTTTACGGCGTTTTTAGGGGGTCATACCCCTTAGTCATTTTGCGTCCAAAATTTTGAATTTTTCAAATTGCTCATATTTTGCGCAGAAATACTGTGACCTATGCTGATCAACATAATATGAATAAATAGTGGCGGCGATCAAAGGAAGGAGAGCTATGATGGTTTGAAATTTCGATTTTTTTGAAAAAATGCCATTTGACAGGTCAAAATCTAAACTATGACGGATAGAGCTCTGAAACATTGTTTATTGAACGGAGCGACCCCGAAAACCTACATTTTGATACCAAAATCAACCATGTAGCCCTTCTGAGTCAAGAATTATTCATGATTTTTTTTTTCCAAATTTCATTTTCAAGTTTTGTTTTCGAGCACAGGCCACTCAAGATTTAGATGTTTTAGACCTGCAAAATAGCATTTATTGTAGATTCGAATTGTTCGAACGACTTCTTCGAACAATCGCACCGTTAGATCCACCCAGATATTTTTGGTATTGAGTTTACGGCGTTTTTAGGAGGTCATACCCCTTAGTCATTTTGCGTCCAAAATTTTGAATTTTTCAAATCGCTCATATTTTGCGCAGAAATACTGTGACCTATACTGATCAACATGATATGAATAAATAGTGGCGGCGATCTAAGGAAGGGGAGCTATGATGGTTTGAAATTTCGATTTTTTTGAAAAAATGCCATTTGACAGGTCAAAATCTAAACTATGACGGATAGAGCTCTGAAACATTGTTTATTGAACGGAGCGACCCCGAAAACCTACATTTTGATACCAAAATCAACCATGTAGCCCTTCTGAGTCAAGAATTATTCATGATTTTGTTTTTCCAAATTTCATTTTCAAGTTTTGTTTTCGAGCACAGGCCACTCAAGATTTAGATGTTATAGACCTGCAAAATAGCATTTATTGTAGATTCGAATTGTTCGAACGACTTCTTCGAACAATCGCACCGTTAGATCCACCCAGATATTTTTGGTATTGAGTTTACGGCGTTTTTAGGGGGTCATACCCCTTAGTCATTTTTCGTCCAAAATTTTGAATTTTTCAAATCGCTCATATTTTGCGCAGAAAAACTGTGACCTATGCTGATCAACATAATATGAATAAATAGTAGCGGCGATCTAAGGAAGGGGAGCTATGATGGTTTGAAATTTCGATTTTTTTGAAAAAATGCCATTTGACAGGTCAAAATCTAAACTATGATGGATAGAGCTTTGAAACATTGTTTATTGAACGGAGCGACCCCGAAAACCTACATTTTGATACCAAAATCAACCATGTAGCCCTTCTGAGTCAAGAATTATTCATGATTTTGTTTTTCCAAATTTCATTTTCAAGTTTTGTTTTCGAGCACAGGCCACTCAAGATTTAGATGTTTTAGACCTGCAAAATAGCATTTATTGTAGATTCGAATTGTTCGAACGACTTCTTCGAACAATCGCACCGTTAGATCCACCCAGATATTTTTGGTATTGAGTTTAAGGCGTTTTTAGGAGGTCATACCCCTTAGTCATTTTGCGTCCAAAATTTTGAATTTTTCAAATCGCTCATATTTTGCGCAGAAATACTGTGACCTATGCTGATCAACATAATATGAATAAATAGTGGCGGCGATCTAAGGAAGGGGAGCTATGATGGTTTGAAATTTCGATTTTTTTGAAAAAATGCCATTTGACAGGTCAAAATCTAAACTATGATGGATAGAGCTTTGAAACATTGTTTATTGAACGGAGCGACCCCGAAAACCTACATTTTGATACCAAAATCAACCATGTAGCCCTTCTGAGTCAAGAATTATTCATGATTTTGTTTTTCCAAATTTCATTTTCAAGTTTTGTTTTCGAGCACAGGCCACTCAAGATTTAGATGTTATAGACCTGCAAAATAGCATTTATTGTAGATTCGAATTGTTCGAACGACTTCTTCGAACAATCGCACCGTTAGATCCAGCCAGATATTTTTGGTATTGAGTTTACGGCGTTTTTAGGAGGTCATATCCCTTAGTCATTTTGCGTCCAAAATTTTGAATTTTTCAAATCGCTCATATTTTGCGCAGAAATACTGTGACCTATGCTGATCAACATAATATGAATAAATAGTGGCGGCGATCAAAGGAAGGAGAGCTATGATGGTTTGAAATTTCGATTTTTTTGAAAAAATGCCATTTGACAGGTCAAAATCTAAACTATGATGGATAGAGCTTTGAAACATTGTTTATCGAACGGAGCGACCCCGAAAACCTACACTTTGATACCAAAATCAACCATGTAGCCCTTCTGAGTCAAGAATTATTCATGATTTTGTTTTTCCAAATTTCATTTTCAAGTTTTGTTTTCGAGCACAGGCCACTCAAGATTTAGATGTTTTAGACCTGCAAAATAGCATTTATTGTAGATTCGAATTGTTCGAACGACTTCTTCGAACAATCGCACCGTTAGATCCACCCAGATATTTTTGGTATTGAGTTTACGGCGTTTTTAGGAGGTCATACCCCTTAGTCATTTTGCGTCCAAAATTTTGAATTTTTCAAATCGCTCATATTTTGCGCAGAAATACTGTGACCTATGCTGATCAACATAATATGAATAAATAGTGGCGGCGATCAAAGGAAGGAGAGCTATGATGGTTTGAAATTTCGATTTTTTTGAAAAAATGCCATTTGACAGGTCAAAATCTAAACTATGATGGATAGAGCTTTGAAACATTGTTTATTGAACGGAGCGACCCCGAAAACCTACATTTTGATACCAAAATCAACCATGTAGCCCTTCTGAGTCAAGAATTATTCATGATTTTGTTTTTCCAAATTTCATTTTCAAGTTTTGTTTTCGAGCACAGGCCACTCAAGATTTAGATATTTTAGACCTGCAAAATAGCATTTATTGTAGATTCGAATTGTTCGAACGACTTCTTCGAACAATCGCACCGTTAGATCCACCCAGATATTTTTGGTATTGAGTTTACGGCGTTTTTAGGAGGTCATACCCCTTAGTCATTTTGCGTCCAAAATTTTGAATTTTTCAAATCGCTCATATTTTGCGCAGAAATACTGTGACCTATGCTGATCAACATAATATGAATAAATAGTGGCGGCGATCAAAGGAAGGAGAGCTATGATGGTTTGAAATTTCGATTTTTTTGAAAAAATGTCATTTGACAGGGTTGTGGAGTTCTGTAATCACGGAAAGAATGCCCCCAGCTCCATCTGTGAGTGCCCTACGATTTGGATCATTCCGTGTCAACGAATGCCCCCGATCTTGGCCGAATCAAACGAATCCTCGGAAATGAAAAAGTGGGACCGATTCGAACGAAAAGAAAAGTGAATTCGCAAAATCTGGTAATCTGATAAAACTTCATTGATGTTTTAACTTTGAAGTAACAATATCTGTCCTGGAATTTTATTGTTTTATTTTTATTCATGTTGAACAATTACTTTAAAGATGAACCAGGTAAGTAGAATCGATTTAATTCCGAATTCACAGAAAAAAATAAATTAACCCATATTTCGCGGACGTCCTTCACTTTATAAACTTTCATTTGTCCTATTGAAATCGTTGTAGCGATTGACATACTTTAATTTTCACTTTAATAATAAAATTTCAATTTGTGATACCTTTGAAATTCTTTGTTTTTCAGTTAGACAAAATCAAGAATATGATTTCCGTATGACAACAATGAAACGTCTGTTATCAGGTGTTTTTGCAGTGTTTTTTGTTGTGTATTGCTTTTTCATACTAAGCTTCTTTTGCAGGTATGTATCATGATTCATTTGGCATGTTGGGAGAGTGCTCCAGTGCAAAAAGGTCGAAAACATCAGATTTTGAGGAATCCATATCCATACCAGTGAACTGGTCGCATCTTCCAGATGTAGTAATTACCGAAATTTTTGACAATTTGAATGCTACTGATAGAATAAATGCATCTTCTCTTTGCAAACATTGGAGAAAAAATCTTTACAATAAGAGGTGAGTTATATTTAGCATATTTGTTTATGACCTTAAACCTTCTATCAATCGTCAACATTTATTGCTCAACTTGTCAGTTTCAAGAATGTTAATGTTGCGCTTATTTAAATTCTAAAACAGTAAATGGGAAAGTGGCAATTAAGAACACTTTCTTCATAAATTCATTCTTTATTCAACATGTTCACTGAAGGTGAATCAAACAATGTTTTAAACATTTCTGTTTACTTCGATGTTATACTTTGAATACTGGAATGTATACAAGGTAACTTCAAGATTGAATGCAGTTACTTATTGAAAAATAGATTGAAACCATTTCTAACATGTTATCATTTCTGGACATGATAATTTTTATCAGACAAGCAATCAGATTCAAAATCTTCTGAACAGAACGTTTTTTATAAATTTGATACAGTTTCATCGGCTGACTGGATTAATTGCTTGACATAGGGATATCTGATGGAATGTTCTCCATCATAATGAGGAATTATTTTCAGATGGTGGAAACAGATTACTTTTACTATTGAACCCGACAAGATCAACAAAGCGAGATACTTTATTGAGGCTTTCTCCAAAATTGTATCTCAAGCCACCATAAAATTGAACACCTTTTCTACAGAATGTATGGAAGAATTTGTATCACTCATACAAATATTAGCTGATAATCCCAACCTCGAATGTTTAATCATCGAACCAACTCACTGTAGATTTTTTGAATTTGCACCCCAAAAATTCAGGCAAGAAAGGTACAGTGAAAGGATTTGCTTCAATCTTTATGTTATTTCATGATGGTTTTTCAGTTTGGAAAGTGATAATACGATAATAAGAAGTTCTATAACAAATTGCCTTCCGAGATTGAAAAAATTCAGTATTGGGTGCATAGAAGACTTGTCAAATGATGTAGAACTTTTTCTGAAGGTCCTAAATAGCAAACATTCCGAAAGAGTGACCGTTCTTGGACTAGCATCTGTCAAAGATGAGCCTGGAAAATGCAAAAAAATCTCATTGTGCCCGTCCATTTTCAAACCGTTTTCCGGCTTGGAGGTAAATTGAAATCTGGAAATGTCAGCATTGATTTTGCAACCTTCGTTTTCTCCTAGATCTTAAGTATAGATTACGATGAACTGAGCGATGGCTTCTTGAGCAACTTACAAGACGCTGCCAACCTCCGGAGGTTGGTAGTGCACCTACACAGCGTCAGACAGAGTCATCCCGGTACATCGGACGAGACATGGCAGATATTCAGGGATACCCATCCCATGTGTGAATTGCGGTTGACAGTTATACATGCGTTCAAAGATATCCATAATTTGCACACCAAAGTACTCAGGAAACAGATGCCTCTTTCTCATCTCAAAGTCTTCTTTTGCGAGAGCGTGAGTAATCGTTCAAATTATTAGTTTTTCCAGGGACACATAGGAACCCTGATGTAACGACTTCTTAATAAAAATCGTGACCAAAAATTGTAGATCGAATCGGCACTTTCGATAGCAGTAATTGTTATAGTTCCGGAATGATCCGCAATATTTCGCGGTCGTGGCGCTATTTTTTGTGTGAAATAGGTTATGTTATGTTTTTAGAGAGATCACAGATGCATCTTAGGAAGTACATGTCGAAAATTCCTTAGACTTTCTATGCTCTAAGATCAAAGACATTTTGAATTAGGCAATCCAACGCTGGTGGTCAAACAATGGGAATTTAGCTCTGTTCATATAGACATTAAAATCGATTCTCTATTTCAGTAATATTCGTAATGAGTTCATTACAGTAGGTACTAAAAACAGTGCTGTAATGAACTCATTACAGCACTGTTTTCAGTTATATTTTTCGTTTCGTGGTTGTCAGCACTGGGTTCCGATCTTAGACTAGAGAACCCTTATCTAAGGTTCCGATCCTATCAATTTTCAACTCACGTCAATTTGGAAATGTCAATTTCGTAACAGTCACCAACTGCCAAGATACAACACAAAAGTCACTAGGATGAATAATCTGAATTTTTAATTGAATTTCAACAGTATTTCACGAAATTTGACTGAAATAGAGAAAATATCGAATAATCTCTTCGGGGTCCCAATACTAAAAGTTGTGAGCATATGATTGAGTGGAATTTTCTTCGTCAGTGTTGCTTCAGGATATTTTTTGATATTTCAAATAATAAAAACTCACTTGTTCACTCATGAAATGCCTAAGATAATAAAATTCCTCATATTTACTCCAAGGCAGCGACCTGTCAAATATTTTTTTGAGGTTTGTTGGTGGAAAAAACACGTGGTTTGGATTGCCTAATTGCCTAATAATCACGTGGTTTGGATTGTCTTATAGCGCGACCCCTTTGGAGAGGAATGAAAAGCAGGACGAATACTCAGATTTTCTATCGACAAGAAAGTCTCAAACAAAATCTAATCAGTGCCAACAACAGGATTTCTATGCATCTCCGTTTTTTGTTAAGTGTCGAGTTGTACCAACTTTACATTATCAATTTTCTTCGTCCGGGCGAATAAAACTCGTAATCATATTTCTCGACAGGTGAACATATCTGTACTAGAATGCTTGTCAGAATTCTACCAGGAAACACTGCGAAGTTTGATATGGGTAGATTCTCTCAACCAGGAAGGGGGCACTTGGGCTATAACGACACCTTTCTTCGAAACTCCCGATCCCTTCTTACTTATATCGTGGTTGTGTAAGAAGCTGGAGGAGATCATTTTATATGGTTATAAATACTGGGAGGAGAATCTCATAGCGGTTGCAAGGCTGAGGGGACCACAACTACACACGCTCGAAATTGCCGAAGATGACATTCTATTTTCAAATAAAAGTTTCTCGCCTCACGATACGTGTCTCAAGGTAAGAGATTTCCCGATACCTAAATACACTGCTCAAAAAAATTAACGCACATTATGGAAATCTCAAATTTATTCTACAACTGAAGGTGTTCTCAAATCTCAATGATAAATATTTTTATCAGAATTATGCATGCATATGTTATCCACTTTCAACGTTTTTCTTCAATACAGATGTTTTCTCCCAGCAGGAATTAAAAAAGATGATATTATCAGATTCTGAATGTATTGGCTCCATTCTAAAATGAGTTGTTCTCGATCAATTCTAGTAATCAATAGTTTTTCTTTCGTTTGATTTTCCACACTCGATCGATATGCAACGCGAAACACGCAATTTGACCCAAGAGGAATGTGCCCAAGCGGTAGTTTTGCGAGAAGAAGGGTGGACATACACAAGAATTGCAGAAAGGTTTGGAGTTTCCCATACAAGTGTGTCCAGAATGTTGCAGCGATTCAGGGAGACAGGTATGAATGCCCGAAGACCAGGACAGGGTAGACCACGGGTAACAACTGCCATTCAAGAACGTTACTTGAGAGTTTCTTCGTTGAGACAACGGTTTGCAACCGCTCGCCTCCTTCAAAATCAGCTTGAGCAAACTCATGACGTGCAAATTAGCTTTCAGACAATAAGAAATCGCCTCAGAGAATATGATTTAAGGCCTCGTGACTCGGCAAGATGCCCAGCTCTTACCCCAGCCCATCGAAGGGCGCGTTTGGATTTTGCGAGAGAGCATATCCATTGGGAAGAGGCCGATTGGGAGAGAGTTCTCTTCACAGACGAGTCTAGATTCTACCTCTACCATTGTGATCGACGTTCCCTTGTATACAGACGTCCACATGAAAGATATGTTCAGTGCAATTTCCTGAATACGACTGGTTTCGGGGAAGGATCGATTATGGTATGGGGTGGAATATCTTTGACTGCTCGCACAGACCTAGTGGTCGTTGATAATGGAGCTATGAATGCTGATAAGTATATAAGGAACATTCTTGAAGAGCATGTAGTGCCATTTGCCCCATACATTGGTGAAAATTTCATTTTTATGGACGATAATGCCAGACCCCATCGTGCGCGCATCGTTCAGGAGTACCTTGAAGAGGTTGAAGTCTCTCGAATGGAATGGCCAGCAAGAAGTCCAGATCTCAATCCGATTGAGCAGGTTTGGGACAACCTCAATAGAAGGCTGAGAAGTTCAGAAAATCATCCAGCTACTCTTAATGACTTAGGAATCCAACTCGGAGAAATCTGGGAAGGATTAGATCAAACCTTTCCGAGAGAACATAAAAAATAAGTTATAAAGTCAATGTAGAGTTAACTTTCATTAAAATTGAGATTTTCAGAATGTGCGTTATTTTTTTTGCGCAGTGTATATTATTTGGCTAGGATTTCAAGTGAAATTACGTGGCGATGATTTCATAAACAAACTTTTTAATGGAAAACAATGTGAATATCATCTTTTCGGAAAATTTTCGCATTGAAGCTTCCTGTATTGGATCTTGGTGCCCTCTACGAGTTCCCGCCGGTACCGCTCAGGGTAGGTCTGTTTTGCGTCTTGGCGATCTCGAGACGGCTGTAGTCCTTTAATGTCGGATATTTCGGCTGTTTTTGAAATGGATTGGAGTTTTTTTCTGCCTGGATGTAATTGCAGATGTCTTGCAGTTTTCGGAGTTAACGAAGTGCGTTTTTTTCTTGAAGAGGATTAATTCTGGCAGAAATTCACCATGAATAATTATACTTTAAATCGTCATTGTGGATGTCGGTAGATTTCGACAGTTTTGATCGAACCATTTCTTTTTCCGATTCTAGGATATTCCATTGAACTTGAAAAGATCTTGGACTCCGAAAAAAAGATCTGAGCTCCATCCAGTAATATGCAATCCAACAGCAGGTGATTCGGACGAATATTTGTTGCCAATAGTCCTAGCTGATCTGCACTAGTTAAGTACAATTTAATTTTACCTAAGAATTTCCAAATAAAATCTATTTATTAACATCGAAAGGAAACAAAAAGCGACTCGTTACTGTTCATTAACATCTTAAATGGACCACGAGCTAAAGCAGATTATATTTCGTTCTTTGAACAACGCAAGTTATTGAACAGTAAAAATATATTATATATATTTAACTCTTTTTTGATCAAATAATGTTCATTGCCCAGTTATTAAATTGGTATGAGCAGGAGCTGTATTTTTTACTATTGGCAAGCGTTCTCTCGATTTGTCCATTTTAAAATGACGTTCAAACCGTAAAGAATAACTCAATGTATTTATTAAATCATGTCGAAGTCATCATATCATCATCGAGAGAGAATTTGTTGTCACTTTTACTGTCGTATCGAATGTTATTCTTCAAGTACAAGGAGCTCACTGTTAAATGGAGAGTATTCTATTTGTTTCGAAAATATTGGGCACTCATTATTTGACATTAACCTTAAACGGTTGTTATTCCATGCATCAGTACCATGTTTTTCAACTGATAAATTATTCAACTTCAATGAATGTCTGTTGTCTTTTTGTTCAGTACTTAACTGTATTTGCCGATTTCATTTTATCGAAGGCAAATTCATTAGCGATGGTTTCGGAAACTATAAAGTAGAGGTAAGGGATTAAACATCTGTGATATCATTATTAAACATGATTGTTAACCAAAAACCTGTTATAGCTTGATCTATATACAAAAATGGTGCATTGGGTTACCAGTTAAAAGAGAGCGTTTTCATTATTATTACAGATTATATTTTATAATCGTTTTTACTTCATCCGCAAGATGAGCTTTTGAGGATATTGTTATTTATTTCATTATATTTTTATTTATATACCTGTCCATTTTGTTATTGTAAATATCGATTGAGAAATGTTAATAACCAAAGAACCCTTTGAATAAAAATAACATCTAGAACGATGTAACGTCCGTAGGTATTGTGACTAAACAGATAATTCACTAGTTGAATGTACGTTTGTAATTTTTATCAGTATTATTTATTTCAGAAACTGTCCTGTACAGACTCTTTATGAACGAAGTTTATTTTTAAATTATTCTTCTCGAAATTTTGTTTTATACGTTTTTATTGAGTAAGCAACTCTGAGATAATAAAATGATTTTTGTCTTTTCGTTTCTTTGTTTTCAAAATTGTTTCCAGACTTTTTTAATATTCGAGGTGTAAATTTAATGGAATGGCGATTATTTTTTGGAACTGTAGGTCATTAGAAAAGTGCAATAAGACCAGTTTGACGTTTTTAATCCGAGCTTTTGAACTTTTGGAAATCTAAAACCTGAGTGGGCAGCTATGACCTCAAAAAAAAATTATTGTGTAGGGTTTTCAGAAGTTCAGTGGAAATGCTCTCTTTGTTAAGAAACTATTGGCTGAGTTAACAATCAAGAATAGCGTATACTTGGAGCATTTATGAAAATGTGATATGTTCATAAAAAAAGTAAGGGATGTGTTGTATCAAAATATCGTTGCCTGTAAATTGCTTGTTGTTGCTCTATTTTAATCAACACCATTTTGAATTTTAAGCTGATGAACAATATCAAAAAGGACCAGTTTTTCTAAATTATGTTTTCTCTCGAATATTGGTCTTTTTAGTTTCTTCCTCTGATTTAGAAGTAACTCAAATTTCAACGTTTCTATTATTCTAAATTTGATGGAAAAATAAGCTAGATTGGAACTTTTTGAAAATGCTTAATTTGTTGGAAATATCTGATGGTCCTTTTCAAAATTCTTCGTCATTCTTCACGGAAAAGGAAGTTTCTGTATCCACCTCTTGACAATTTCGCGTTTTCTGTCCAAAAAAAAGGGTGCTTCGAAATGATCTGTTACGATCTTCAAAATCGGTTAGGCTCTCTTCGAATAGCTGTAAGGCCATGTTACTTGAAGCACCCTGTAAAATGTGCCTCACTGGGATGTCTCTTGATCTTGAATACCGAAAGTGAGGCTCTCCTGAAAACTTGCATGCAGGGAACTGCTGAAAGGATGCAAAGAAACCCTGGTGTAACGAATCCTAACTAAATTGTGGCGAAAAATTTTGGAATCATAAATAAACACTAAAATAAGAAGTAGTTAAATATAAATGAAATAATTTTCAGGAAATTCTTACTTCGTTTTCGATATATATCGATCTAGGGGCATTCAGGTGGTACACCTTGTATAATTTGAAGCTACAAAGTCGTCTTCAGTCCGGCCACATGCCATTCAAGTATTTCAACTTCTGATGTAAATAATCGGTCAATCTAATATTTTTTTTGCTTGCGTTGAAGCATTCATATTTTGAAATTCAGTGAACAACTAGTTTTGTGTTAGATACATGTATTATAGTAGATGAAATTTTGAAGATACATTGTAAAAGTCATGAGCGTCGCACATTCGTTGAATATAGTACCTGAGGAAAGAGCGATGTAGCAGAAATAGATGTTTATTTGTTTGAAAATACAAAAGAGGGTTGTGATTCTAACATCATTGTGAACTTTCTCCGAGTACTGAAATTGATTGGTTATTCGCAAGAACGAGTTGCTTAGAGGAATTATACATTTTAGAACATTCGTTAACATTCCTAATGCAGTATATTTATGTTCATAAATTTTGTTTTGTTTAATTCCCTATAAGAACTGAATCAACTCGGTGCCATGCCCTCTGGCACTTTGTGAAAATTCCAGTGCTCGGAAAGTGAAATGTTAAATATTCATCCTTTGGAAGCGTAATAGGTTATCTTTACCACCTTCAGGGAAATAACTGTGATCTAAGTACAAGAACCATGTAACAGCGTACATATGTTAAACAACGCCATTGTTACAAAGATTTAAACTGTATAGTCTATTCAACAAGCTGCCATGATAAGGAAAGGAAAGTGTTATGAGTCGTAGTGTACCATTAGGTTGGGTTGTAACATCCCTGGTGTATGTGCAGCTGATAAATATTACAGGAACACGATGAATGTTCTATTTTAAGATCTTTAAAACTGTTGATGAATTTAAAATTCTATCGGAAAATATGAAAATTCACTTGAATGCAATAAAAGCGAAATCATTCCCTTACAAATGTATTAATTATCGAGAACTTGAATATTCAGATTCAAATAATTTACTTCTAACTACCTATTTTATTTCCAGTGATTATAAAATAAACTATTTATTGAGGAATTTCATGGAATTCTCATGAACCAAAATCACTAGAACTATTGTTGAGATTGTTACTCTGTATGTGGAGATAATTAACTATTCTTAATTATTCATTAGCTCATTCACTTCTTTTTATCGAAAAAATGAGTCCAACAAGGTGGATTCAGAAGTTGATTCATTTTTTCGATCTATTTGTTATGTTCATCCAGTAAATTTCATGAAAAAAGTTTTTAAAGTTTGCGCATCCAATAAGTAGATGTGTAAACCACTTGTCTATATTAATATCCTTGAACTAGCATATGGATATCTTTATTATTCGAAAGTTTTTTTTATGTCACAATTCCCCTTGTTTTGATTGTTGTTTATACCATTAGGCAGTGATAGCTCTTCTTATATAACAGTATAAATAGGTATAAATCATTCAAGATAAGGATGTTTCTGGTAGTGACACTTTTCCTTCAATGTAATAAGTTCCATTCGTTGATATAGCGAGTTCAGTGTTTTTCTCTAAAGAAAATACTACGCTGGGTTCCACTAAGCGAGAATCAGGCGCTTGATTGAAGAATTCTGTGTTTGATTTTCCCACAGTGGGTCTTTATAGTCTATCTTTGAAATATACGAATAAATATCATAAATTGAAGATAATAGCTGTTATTGAGTTTGATCCTTTTTGTCGACTTTTATTCTAGAGTGTAGAAAATTCCACTTGACTGGGATTTGCAATTTTGACCTTCACTCCTCGTGAAAATTGTCGTATTATTATATAATGTATGTGGTTACTATTATTATAAGCATACCTCCCTCAATATATTTCTTGATTCTTTTTTATTGACTTCGACATATTTTAGTTGGAAACAATATACATATATTTTAATAAGTGTTTGGATATGAATGATAACTCTTTTTCTTTCAGTTATTCTTCGGAACAAAATATTATTTTACCAAAATTTGCATTATACTTGAATATTGAGTGAGGCAAGTTTAATTACCTATTTTTACGAAATTATATTGAATATTTTGTAAGTTATTTTTTGTTTTGAGAAATTAAGTTTTAAAGAATATATATTTTGTTATGAAATTCATTTTGGTTGTTTTTGCTAAATGTAATCTTGGTTTATAAAATAAATATCAATCTGAGATTGCTATTTCTTAATAAACCTACAAACAGCAGATGAACAAGCTGAAATAGAATTGACGAATGAGTATTTCAGTCAAGGTAGGTGCGAAAATATCGTATTCACTTTCATAAAGTATCTCGGTTTGCCATGACATTCTGACACATTTCACCGTGTATATTTTGAAAATGTTAGGTTGTAGTCTTTTCCCTGTCACATAATTACGCAACGTTGTCCTCTCTACATATGTAGAGGTCGTAGTAATTACGTATTTATCAAAATGTTTATTTACTTTTGGAAAATAATGAATTTGAGAAAAAAAATTGTGAATTCAAATTCCAAACACCTGGCGAATGTTGAAGAAACTTCTTCGTCTGTTAATACTGGAAATATTTCAGGTATAAAAACATGGTTGGAAGATTCAGTTATGCTATTTTCTTGTACGGAAATCGGAAATAGAGTATTGAAATTTCACTGAAAAATAATGGACAGAATAGTCTTTTACTTTTGTGATAGTTCATTCGAAAAAAGAATAAAAGTACTCGAATAATCCGACAGAAAAACTTGTAAACGAACAGACGGACCTATGTAATTCCCCACTTTTCAAAATTCTCAAGAAATAAGCCTGCTGCAGACATTTAAATACCTTTTTGCACAACTTGAAATACTCTAGTATGAAAATGTAGAACTACGAAACCTGTGTCACATTGGCAACGTCCCTGAGAATTATTTTGACTTTCACGATTGCCAACCTGCGTCAGTGAAAAAACTTGATAAACCTAAATCTTGGCCAACCGTGATGCTTTATAAAAGTGAATGGAGTATACTTTGGAGTTTAATCTTTATTTTTCAACAGGCTTAAAAACGTTGTTTCCAATTGGATTGTTTTTTATTAAGTGAAAAACATTTTTTATTTCCAAAGCCACATTCTTTTGATTATGTGTCTGAAAATGTATATTCGCATATTTCTCCTGTGTTTCTACCAAAAAAGCATTTTTTTCGCTGATTCCATGTCACTCAGAGTGTATACGAATTCAGATTTTGGAGATGAACTGACGTTATGAAGTCCAGACTTACCTTTACTCATCTGTCAGGGGAAGATCTTACGCTTTGGGGAAATTTCATCGTCGCCGAATTAAAAAGAAATGATAATCCAAAACAGATTTATTCAATAAAGATTGTATAAATATTGACATCAAAGGTATGAGCAAATTATTCACTTCAGTTTGCAAAGTCCATTTATAATACAATACTTATAAAACCAACTATTTACAGAAATTAAAAGATGAAAAGCCTTTACAACATAAACCTGAAAATTTTTCACCGTTACATTTATAATCACAGGGAAATATGCTCTGTTATGGCAACTTCCTAAAGGAAAAACATGTTTACTAATAAATTCTCATGATCTTTTCAGGTGTATAATGTATCCAACGAAATTAACATATTTAAGTGAATCGGGAATTCCTATTTAAAAATGTTCGAAAACTTACAAAAACTCATGTGCAGAAGCGGTGACTCAATATGATCCAGTTAAATGCCACAAACTTAAATTAATTTGTACAATATGTAAACTGCAGATACAAACTAAACTTGTAGTCGAGTTTTCGTAAATTCCGAATCCTCACAGAGGGGCAAATCGGATTTACCGAAAAATGTACAATATGCGAATGACAAGAGTAAAGGTTCCAGTTCCCCCAAAATTTATTTTCAGGTCGGTCATGAAATGAATTAAGAGGGAAAAGGTTTACCTTCGATTTGTGCTTTAAGATTGAAATAGGTGCTTTCGTCAACGGTACAGTTCATGTTTTGTTTATAATTTGTTTGACTTCGGAGAAAATAACAATCTTTATCACTTCAATTGAACTTTCCGCAAGGCACCAAAAAGAAAATATGTAAACAAAAAGTGGTGGTGGATTTAACTGTGGAGTGTTGATTGAGTAATTGTACGTTTGCCAAATTGAACACTCTTGAAATGAAAAACCCATTTATGAATGAGATGTCGAGTAAAATATTGGCCACAAGCAACTGCCTTCTGTTGGTTTACCAAACCCACAAATTATTAATTCTCTAATTGCTATATAATTTTTGGTTGTATAGCTCAGAGCTCTTTCATTAGCGAAAACACCCTATAACTCTGAAAGCCGTTTCCAACGACTGGTTTGTCATAAAAAAAATGTTTTCTTCAATCTAGATTGTAAATAGAACCTCAAAAGTGTCTAATTTGGTTCACCCTGAACAATGTCCGACAAAAAGACCAGCAGACGAACAACCTCAACTGTTACTGGTACGACATAAAGCGTCACTAGAGAATCAGCGTTGTATTAAAAAAAAAAGATGAGAATGAAGAATTGAAAACCTCACAAAATTAATCTAGATCAACCGGTTATTGGGACTAAAATTCCTGGCTTAAAGAAAACTAATCCAATGAAAAACGGACTGTTTTGATCAATTTTAAGATAATCTTCATGGATCTGGAAATGAATAATTTAGATTTTGAACTTACGCTTGACACGAAAAATTTCCCACATGAAAGTTTGAAAAAAAGATCAATCAAATTGATCATACCACGCACAAACCGATCCTGAACTCGAATAGTTCGAAGAATGCGTAACCTTGAACGTGTTACCGAGTGTTTTACGAGTAGGAAAAAATTCAAAATGAAGGAAAACTTGAAAATTTCGACACTTTTATTCTCGGTTGCGAAATTGGATTTTATTCTTTCGATGAACTCGATCTTTTTGCGTTTAAAAGATTTCACAGAAGTCCAACACAACTTTTCCCATGTCTACAGCGAAAAAAAATTGCCATCAAAATTTTCCCACATAAAAGTTTGAAAATGATTAAGTTGAATAAAAGATCAATCAAATCGATCATAACAAACACAAACCGACCCTGAACTCGAATAGTTCGAATAATGCGTAACATTGAACGTGTTGCCGAGTGTTTTAGGACTAGGAAAAAATTTAAAATGAAGGAAAACTTGAAGATTTCGACGTTTTTATTCTCGGTTGCGAAATTGGATTTCATTCTTTCAATGCACTCGATTTTTTTAGCATTTCGGTGAAAATATTTCACGAATGTCGAACACAACTTTTTCCAATGTCTACAGCGAAAAAAAAAGGACAGAAAAATTTCCCACATAAAAGTATGAAAATGACAAAGTTGAAAAAAAGATCGATCAAATTGATCATAACAAGCACAAATCGATCCTGAACTCGAATAGTTCGAAGAATGCGTAACCTTGAACTGTTGCAGAGTGTTTTACGACTAGGAAAAAATTCAAAATGAAGGAAAACTTGAAGATTTCGACGTTTTTATTCTCTGTCGCGAAAATGGATTTCATTCTTTCAATGTATTCGATTTTTTCAGCATTTCGGTGAAAACCTTTTCCCATGTCTACAGCGAAAAAAAATTGACAGGAAAATTTCCCACATAAAAGTTTGAAAATGATGAAGTTGAAAAAATCAATCAAATTGATCATAACAAGCACAAACCGATCCTAAACTAGAATAGTTCGAAGATTTCGACGTTTTTATTCTTGGTCGCGAAATTGGATTTAATTCTTTCAATGTACTCGTTTTTTTTATCATTTCCATGAAAAGATTTCACGAAAGTCAATTTTCTCGTGTCTACAGCGAAAAAATTAACACGAAATTGTCCTCTAAATTTAGCGAGAAAGTGTCAATATTTCGTTTATGCTTCGAAAACTGGGTATACATCGAACGGCAAAAGTGTTTCTCATGATCTTATCTGTACGACCATATGTTGGTCCAGTTCGCGGTGAAACACCCTGTAGATTTTGCCTGTCGTAATTCTGGAGGAAGTGGCAGAATATACAAAGTTTTTTCTTTTGTAATTTCTTTTTTTGCACCTTTAATATTTGAAATTGTTGGTTTTTTATTTTTACGAGTTGGTTAGATTTCAAAATTGTTATTTCTTATAGTATTCTTTCTCTTTTCGCGTTGTGTAAGTGACAACTCAAAATAAAACCTGGCAGAGCTGAATTTAGATCAAACCGTCCATTTTCTAATTCTACAAACAAGGATCTTTCATCCCATCAGTTTGATTTTCAAGTCCATTTCGAGGTTACCGCAAGAAAGACTATCGGATGGTAGGTTGAAGGGTTTCGAACACTTGATTCTCTGGTAGATGAAGAGCCACCAGGGCTCACCATACCAACTTGACTCCAGTTCATTCCCAAAAACTTCATTCCAATCCTTAAATTGCCAATGAATCTTTCTGGGGCGAACATCAACAAAGTTTTTAAAAGAAAGAGAGTACTTACTGCCGGACACTCAATAATTCAACACTCCCTTCGAAGAAACGTAACAACATTTCACTCCGAACAATATTCTCAAAAGGAAAAGAAAATTTATTTACTGCATTTGATGTATTTGAAGTCTCGACCTGGATTACAAGAAAAAAAATTCAACAAAATCAATTTGTTTAAGTAGCCTTGTAGCACTGGTTCCGCATCCTCCAGTTACAAAATCAACAATAACCGTCTCATCAACATTTCAAAGAGCGACAATACCCCCTTGCAACTCGTCATCGTAAGTCATCTCAATGCTGAAGCGCTAATTTATAATAAATACAAATACAAACTGGAAAACTATGCCGTATCACTGTAACATCATGTTTTCCAGTTGTGCCTCTGGCCCGGTCCGGGTATCATGTCGAGGAGGTACTGTCTCTGGATGTCCGCCGCCCTCTGCATCTCCGCCAAGTTGTTGGAATTGTTCTTATTGTTACTACTGGCCGCCACTTGGGCCATCGCTGCCAACTGATACGGGTAGAACAGGGGGGAGAACATGTGCGCCCCTGGAGGGCCCCCCGCCGATAGAGCTGCAAATAAAAGGTCATTCGAAGGATCCGGAAAGAGAATGTATCAAATTTAATAAAAAACACAGAAAAATGAGAAAATAAAAAAAAAACGAAGAAAATTAAAATGAAAAAAAAAAAAAAATTCAAGAGTGAAATACTCACATCTGAGTATTTGCTGTTGTAGCGCTTGGACCGCAGCTGCGTTTTGCGAAAATTTGTCCTGATGCTGTATGTGCGAACTTCTCTGGGAGGCTGGCGGGGGCGGCGGGGTAGGCTGCGCGCTTGGTGTGGGCGGGGTAGCTGCGTGACGCGGTATAGGGATGGGAGCGGGGGTAGGAGTGGCGGGTTTGGGGGTGGAAACGACCTCGGGGGTCACGGGCGAAGCGGAAGGACTGCTGGATGTGAACGAGCCGTTCTGAAAATTGATATCGTTAGTACAAAGTCGAATCGAGTATGGCGAGTTGATTTACTTGAGCCAACTTCTGCTCGATCTCTTGCTCCTGCTGCAACGCCTTCACGAACGCCGTTTTCAAACGATTCGTGTGCTCCGCCTTCAAGCCCTTCTTCACGTTATTCGTAACGCATTGTTCGCAGATAACGATTTTGCCTGAAATATTTTTTTTTTTAATAACAACTCCGGACCAATGATGGAATTATTTGCGAACTGGGTGAACTAAATCTGTTGAACCGTCACTGGATCATTCAAATTGATCCTTTGAGGGCCGGTTTTATAAAAGGCACGTTCAATCCGAGGTTACTCAAACGAGAATTGAAAGTCAACCCTCGGTTGAAAAAAGTTGGGTATTATAAACGTCTTTGCGGCCTCGGTTGAACAACCTCGGATTGAGTTCGCTTTTTTTGGGTTGGCTAACCTGAATCTTATTTCTCGAAGTATTTTGGCACGTTTTTTTATACCATGTTTGGATAAATTCAAAAATCGTAGTCTAATAAAGACTAATTCGAATATTTCCGTGTTTTGTGACGGTCACGGCAGAGAATTTAGAGAAATCTGATTTCCTACATCAAAACAAATTATGTAATAAAAAAATTTGTAATTTATGAAATGAGGACAGACTTCGTACGAATTTTTTCCACTCGAAGCTATTTCCAAATACGCTCTAGTCTTTATTACTTTTGTCAACTTATTTGACTCGAATGATGTAAGTTTGTACTATTTTGATATTCTGAAAAGTCTTATCTCAAACTCTTATGCCAAGTAACCAAATAAAAGCTAGGACAATACAAAACATCCAATGAAATTGCATTAACATTTAGTCGTACAAGGAGGTAGTTATATTTAGGATAGGAACAAATCATTCTTGATCTTGTTTGATTGAGTACATGAAATACACATTAAATTTAAAGATAGCATTTATTATTAACTATTCAGGTTGAGAGTCATGAATAGAATCAGTCTAGCAATATTATGCAGGACCCCGCAAGTCACAAAAATAATAGTTTTCAAATGTAATCAGATCCCGAATAAAATAATGGAAAATGTTCTTTTACACGCCAGAGAGTCTTTAGTTCATATATAATAATAATAATTAAATAAATATGTGAGCTTCATTGAATAATTGATCATCCATTGATCTGCGAGATGGGATCGGTGTCATCAATCATTTAAAAATGTTCTATGATGAGAATTACCAAATTTTTAAGCTTAGCAACTTGGAAATTTGAAGAAAAGTAATCACATCTGAAGCATTCAGCATTTTCACAACCCATTAAAATAAGCATGCACCTGTACTATGTAACAATAATAAAGAAATCCTTCTAGAACGGTGAGTGAGCTCCAGCAACACAGTTCTAATACACCGAAATTTGGTCAGTCAATACAACCTTTCCCTTTTTAGTTGCTATTCCTGTTGATTGCTTGGCATTTTGATAGAATGATAAAATAAGCACTAGAATACTTTTTGATAATGTCCCAAGTTCTAGACATTTCACAACTTTCTGACTTTTTTCTGATGTTGATTTATGTATACCACAAAAATCTTCGAAAATGTTAACAACTCTGAGAAGATTCAGCTTATTCAGAGTAATTTCATCCACCCGATAAAGGAGTTTTTTTATTTGATCAAAATCTCTTCTTCGTGCCATCTTCCAAGGGGTCGAAAGGACATGTGAAATCATTTGATTAATATCTTTCCTATTCACTATCGTTACTATCTTTTGAATGCCTTGCAGTTATTTCATTATTATCATAACTAGAGTCATTTTCGATATTATATTCATACAGGAACCTGGCCGTTCTATCCCTCGAAGATAAGGCACAAAAATTCAGTTTCAATTTAGGAATATTTTTCCAAAAACCAAAGATGAATTATTAATACATAGCAAACCTACAGAAGACTGTGATTAATATCAGCCATTCTATCAATATAATATCATATAATATTTTCATTCCAAGCAACTTCAATGTGCCAAAACAAAATGTTTTGTTTTGTTTTTAACATAAAGTGAGGATAGTTGTCGGCAATCTAGAAACGTCAAACGTTTCAATCCTCGGTTCAAATCTCAAACGGAGCTATATTCACCGGTTGAGGCAATCCAGGGTTGAACCCGAGGTTGGATGTTTATAATACGGAAATCGACATTCGACGGCGGATTTGGGCTTAACCGAAGATTAAATTTTTTTATATAACCGGCCCTTATTGGTTCAGCAACATTTCAATTCAAGGTTCAAGCAACAACAAAGAATCCTAAGACCGAGAAGTCTCAACCGCTATGATAACTTCTTCTGAAATCGTTGAGAGACAGAAAACCGAACATCTAGCCAGGACGCCCTGTGGAAAGATCGAACAATCGAGTCTCACCTTTTCCTTTGACCTTCTCCCATTTCCACACGGGCGTGAAGTCCGAATTGCACTGACTACAATTGTAGGGCGCTGGGGGCAATGGCATCTTTGTCTCCTTCGTCAGAAAATCGACGACGTGCTCCAAACCTACCAAGTAGATGAACTCCGTGTTGCTCGGATTCGGTATGAAGTGCATCTCTGGAGGTGGCGGTTTCGGGGGTGGAATCTACAAAGACAAAATCGTCAAAGTACAGCTCCAATTTCTATATAAAGTGATTAATACACACCTGCAACAAGGTTTTCTCGAGTTGTTTGCGCAGGGCCAACTTAGCTGCCGCCTGCCTTTGGGCAGGACTCTGGTTGTCCTCTCTAGGCCGTTCCTTGAAATAAAATCGAATTTTAGAAGATGCATCTGAAAATTTACTAGAGGTAGACGTGAACAGAAGATGAGTTACCTGTTCTGTCATGTTATTAGGGGGAGGCTGTTGTCCCGCATTAAATCCCATTCCTTTATTACTCTCCAACCCGCCTATGGGTTGTGTCTGAGCAGCGTAAAAGCAGAACGACATCTCAATATATTATTCAAAAATAAAGTTTCTGAAGAAAGTTTGTTTTTCAATAATATACATTCACTTCTAGACATATGAACAGAACAAGAATCCCTGCAGTATGTTTTCCCGAAACAATTCCTTGTTTCTTTTCAAAATTATATTCCGAAAACTCCAATATTCTTAACTTTTGACAAGCAGTTTATTCCAGAAAGTAAGATTTTCATTTGATTCAAGTTAAAGTCATAGTTATGGCATTTGCCGCATTGTCAGTTGCACCGGGACTTCTTCTGAACTACCCCTTCATTTCCATGGCTGAACGCAAAAGTGGTAATAAAGGGTGTAGCTTGAAACCTTCTCTGGAAACTTCTTTTCCCAACTGTTGAAGCTTAGTGAAGTTTGGATCAGACATTCTGAAGATTAAGCATGAATATAAATTCATGCCAAATATACTGCTCCACAAGAGTTAGGGATATCGTATTCAATCGTTTTTAAAAGTATGTAATCTTCGAGAAAATCGCTGTAAAATCATTTAAATCTCAATAACAACTTGAATCGACCCAATAAAAATCAGTATGAGACATTCCGTTAATCTGATCGCCTTTTTTCTGAAGTTTGGTTCTTTGCATATGCTTCATGAATGTTCTTATTTTGAAATGAAGTCAGTTCATCAGCGGCTTCGATTTGAAACGAGTTTTCTGAAAATGCCAAAACGTAAATTAACGAACGCTGAGGCTAATAGGGCTATCGGAATGCTACAGGGTGGCCTAACTCAGGTTGTTGTAGCGGAAAGGCTCCAAGTCAGCCAAAGTGTGATATCTCGACTTTGGAATAGGTTAAGGGAGACAGGCTCCGTGTTAGAAAGACCAAGGCTTGGTGGGCGACGAAAAACAACACCTGCTCAGGATCGTTTCATCACCGTTTCGGCGAGAAGAAACCCTTCATCTACGTGTAGAATGCTACGGAATACTCTTCAAAATGCAGATGGGACCCAAGTTTCCATCGAAGCCATCAGACGACATTTGAGAGAGGTGAATCTACGTTCTAGACGTCCATTAAGAGGAGTTCCATTAACACGTGACCATAAGCGTCAAAGACTGGAATGGGCAAGGCAACATATCAATTGGAACGATCAATGGCGTAGTGTCCTTCTCACCGATGAATCCAGATGTGGACGATTTTGAGATTCTCGAATAAGAGTATGGACAATCCCACGCATACCCCGTAATCGACGCTTTGTCCAAGAAGTCCATCCATTCCGAGGGGGTAATGTTATTGTATGGGCCGGGATATGTTTCAACGGGCGCACAGATCTACACATTTGTCCTGGGAATATGACCGCCTTACACTATAGGGAGCATGTCATTGACAATGTTGTGCCAAATTTTCACGCTGCTATTGGTGAAACTTTTCAATTTCTAGACGATAACGCTAGACCGCACCGTGCAGCCATAGTTGAGAATGCGCGCGAGGAGCTTGGTATTCCACATTTACCAATACCTCCGCACTCACCAGATTTGAATTGCATAGAACATGCATGGGATATGCTCCAAAGAAGATTAGATAATCATTTACCTACCCCAGAATCCTTAAATGATCTGAGAGAGCTTCTGCCCCGTTTATGGAACCAAATTTCACAAGAAATTTTCAACAACCTCGTGTGTAGTATGCAAAGAAGATGTCAAGCTGTTATTGATGCCCGTGGAGGCCTTACATTGTATTGATAGTCTTAAAATGCTTGAATTCTCTGGGAATAAAATTTGGTTATTTTACTCGATTTTTCTTAAGCACCCTGTATACGCTGCAGACCTACAGGCTAAAATTAATTTGCAACTTGAAATCATATTAATATGAATTTTCATCACAAAAATCTTATTTTAACTATATTTTTTTGCAATTTAAGTCAGTATCCCTAACTCATGTGGAGCAGTTTATTAAGCTTACTTTATAGTTTCTGATTGAACTTCAGTATGATCTAAACTCTAAAGGGATCATGGAAAACTAGAAGTTCATCAAAACTTTTCACCATGACAAAAAGTATACGAGACATAACCCCCAAATTTTCTGCCATTTTCAAACTGACTGTGAGAACTCATAAATAAATATTAATTCTCATCAAGAGTAGAATAAAAATCGCAATCAGGATGTAAACAATGGGTATACCAGCAGAGGAAACACAAAGATTAGAAATACACTAGTATTGTGACAGTTCCTAAGGTAATTTTCTAGGGAATTCATATTCTGCAGTTGGTAGACTTTCCAAAGGAAAATAACGTCATACTTACGATGAATAAACGTCAACAGATAACGTTATGTGTTGATTCAAATGAACTACTTATCCATTTTTCACGCAGATATCGAACAATTCGAAAATAAACCGTAAAATCTTACCTTGGGAGGCTGAGGCGGTGCTGGAGTGATTGTCACCGAAGGTGATAAGTCTTTGACTCCCGGTGGAAAACCTGGAACCCTGTTGTAGTTCCTCGGCGGCTGGGGCACAGAAAGGTTCGCCCCTCTATTATTTAAAGAGGACGCGTTCATTGGTAAAGGATGAGCAGTAACACGAGACGGTGGTGGTTGCTATAACAAACACCGTTACCACCAAAACCTTAAACCAAAACTGGGGAAACTTACACCTCGAAGCAACTGAGGAACATTTCCTGAACCGGGTTTGTGCGATATCGGATGCCTCATAAGCACAGAAGGTTGCGGAGAACTCTTTTGCGTAGGAACTTTGACAGTCGTTGGTGTGATGCTCAAGCCGCTAGGGAGACCTTTGGGCGGTAGAGCCGAAGACGGTATGCTGGGCGGTAAAACCGCCACGTTTTCTTTCAGTTGTTGAGACTGTTTCAATTTTTTCAAAAGCACCAGTTTCATTTCCTCTGATCGCAGTTCCTCCCTTATACGTTTCAGGCATCGATCCCTGAAGAACGAAAATAAAACACCCATTTCAAGCAATAACTGCTCTATGCATTAAATTACCTCTGCTTGATCTCGAAAGGGGTCAATTCCTTGATCGGAGTCATCGGAGGCATTTCTCCCTCGCTAGAATCGCTGGTGTACCCCGTGGAGTTTCCGTTTGTGCGTGGTCTGTCGAAAGTCCCGTTTATCAAAATGTCAGGGCTCTCGACATAGCTGCGTGGTTCAGTCCTGGGACGGAGTATTCTCCTAGCATGAGCAGGATGACCCCCGATGCTAGATAACGGTTGATTGTTCAGAACCGGTATGATGTTCAGACTTGCTGGAATGTTGGCAGGTAAAGACGGGGAAGATCTTATTGAGCTAAAAGTACGAAGGAACAGGTGAAACTTTTATTTGATTAAATTGAAGAGTCTGGAATAGGTGCTTTGTCAAAGATTCTAAAACAGCTGTATTAACCTTCAAAGGCATTCAAGCCATGAAGTAGAGGTGAGACAAACTCAAAAATAATCCATGGAAATTATCTTGGGACCACTTTGCCAAAAGCTGAAGTCACATATATTCAAAAAATGATCGAATTGCAGATATTTCACAAGAGGTTTTGAGATAAGGATTAATAATTTATCAAAGAGTTGAATGTATACTTAATCATACTCCAAATATGATTCAGACCTGAGCTACAATACAAGTGAAAAGCGTTTCTCAATACCAACTAAATTTCAATGATTATATGAGATAATGTACATATTATTTAGATTAGGAAATTGTAAATGAGTGCATGTGGGGTCAGCATAATTTGAAAGATTATTATAATAGCTGTTATCTTTGTCAAAACGAAAAAATTATCGACTAATGGCAAAAATGGAAGAATTGCTTTATCTAGAGTTGCCTATTTTGGTTTTAAGAATGTTATTCAGTATTTCATTTAGTAAACCATAATTTATGACAATTTACTAATCAGGGAAGGATATATAAGTTCCAAGATAGCTATGGAATATCTGATAAAATAATTTTTATAATAGGTACATTTGTTTGACTCTTTCGTTAAACAAACTCCAAATAAATTTTGCACAGTACGTTTTTTTTATTGGATAATTGTATCACGTTAACTGCTCACATTCTTCCAGATAAAGTGATGAATAAAATTTTGAAAGCACAGACTACATTGCAGAAAGAGTAAATATCTTCTGCTTCATCTATCTTTTCTCTCATTGGTTTTTCATCTTCGAAAATGTATGATATATCTATTTATATGGCCTCTCAGTAACACTGATGAAATATTAGCACTAAAACTCACCTTACGCTCAAATCAACAATACTGTCATTAATCTCCATTGTGCTTAATATGATGAAATAATATGCATATAATGCTGCAAAAAAAAATAAAATAATTGATTTAATTCAATAAAACTGAGTAATAGGAAGTTTTCGGTATCAACTCAAGTATTGCTTATTTTGATTTCAACAAACAACATCACCTTCTTTTTTTCAGTTTTGTATGAAATTTGGCCGTTAATACCAAGAAGATTTAACGATATAACCTCAAAAATCCCAAATTCATCTTCTCAAGATCAAGGAAATACATAAATATTAAACAGTATGCTAATATTCGAAGTTCAATATTTGAATATGTCGATTATAATGAGCATATCCAATGGAAAGAACAAAATAATGAATTTTCTCGCTGGCAATAGATAAGATACCTATAAATCATTTGATAATGGGTCATTTTAAGAGTAGCAATGGTGGTGGGGTTTAAATATTATGGCACTCGAATTGAATAATCAATCGAAAAAATTCGATAAATACGAAATTGGAAATTCGTAAGGAATTATTGAAAATAACTAAAATGATACCAAACTCGTTTATACTTCATTAAAACTCTTATTTTACATACCTCAGATACTCATAATCCTTACTCTGCTGGGTCAATTAGTGCACCGAAAATTGTAATCTAAACTTCGCGTTGACAAATCGATTATCTTCCTGTACACTGTATACACACAGCACATTTCATAGAACCAAGAATTTATTAAAACCCCTAATTAGATTTTTAGAACATTTGAAGATTCTAAATTATCTGACAACAATCACTACATAATATAATTCCAAAAGTAATTATTTATGTAACTTAGAATTTTAACCGGGAGTAAACATATCAATTCTCAATATATAAAACAGGCGATTGAACTGATTCAATTCAATACGATGAATACAGGAGTTGTAGGATATTTCTTAAACTAACATGGTCCAATCAAAGACAAGGTGTACGCGCCGTTGTTTCACGAACAACGGGCCCAGACAGGGGACGTAATTCGTTGATTGGAGTAATACCTATTTATATACATGAAAAGTAGTGTAAGTTCAAACATACATCCGTAGCTCTATCTTTATCTGACAATGATCGGTTATTCTCTTTTCTTGTCGAATATACACTCCCAATGCGCAACTGCATAAACGATATTGAACCACAGAAGAATTTAAAATCTGAAGAAAAAGAAACGAATGCGAATGTTGAAAATTTTTTTTTCTGAAAATAAAAAGTAATCTTTATTATAAAAATACTAGAGTTGGTGTCATTTTTAATTTAAATTTGATACAATAGCCTACTTGGCAATCTACTTTAAAAGCTCGTTAATCTTTTTGAATTGAAAAATGCATTTGATGCGATTTTCAAAATTTATGCATGTAGATTTTCCGCATCTATAAATTCTTTATTATAGATTTTTCATACCGAAAGTATGGTAAGCTCGTATGCTTTAGACACCAAGTATTTACATCCAGATCAGGAATGAGAAAAAGGCAGAGAGTTGTCTCTGAAAAGGGTAAGTTCGAAAAAATACTAAGTCTACAATAAGAATATTTATTTTCTAGTTATAATTTAATGAATGCCATGAATCATTCCCATTTTCTGGAGACATCTGAATAATCACCATCAGGAACGTCATATTTTTCGATTGGAGGAGTCTGAACAGGTCCTTCACTTCTAAAGGGTATCAAGCGAAAATCAGTCTGAAAAATAGGATTATTGGAAATGGAATTAGTTGATATTCATAACGGATACCTGTATGGCTTCTTGATATAATTCTTCCGATTCTGCTCTCAGTTCATCAAGAGCTTTCTGCTGAGAAAAGAATAAGCGATCTATCATCCTAATATCTCTCAAATGCTGTTGCTGTTTATAGGCAGCCCATTGTTTTTCTAAGAGCGCCCTTCTTTCAACCTCTGGTTCAGATAATGGTGGATTATTTCTTGTACGTAAGCTTCAATGAAATAATATTTGAGAAATTATCCCGATCGATTCAAACTAGGAACTTACTCCCTTTCATCCGAAACATTTAAAGGTATTTCACATTCGTCAATAGGTTTAAATTGTCTAGCGTTCTTTTCCAATCTGCGTATTTGTTTTTCGATCTTTTTCTTTTTCCTCTCTTCCCGAGCTCTTACAACAGCAGGGTCCAACTTTTTTTTCTTCTTAAGTGGTTCAGCACTGCAATATCGATATGATACATTTTGAAAATTTGGACCGTGTGAGTTACCTACCATAAAATTGGACTAACGTGAATATTATTACTGGCACTCAAGGAAATACTTCTGGCAAGAAAACTTGTTGGTAGTGGATTGGAAGATAACCTATAAAAATATTTTATGAGAAATTCGTACATTTCGCCATAATCCCGCACTCACCTAGAAATACTTGATAGTAAATTTCTACATGCCATCATTTTTTCTTATAGTTATTCCACAAAAATGACGAATTGTTCATTAATACCAAAACCAGACGTTTTGAGAAAAAAATTTCATTTTTCCATAGATGCATAGAATATTATCAAAAATATTATATTCATATTCTATGCATCTATATTTTTCCTTTCTGCGCATGAGGAATGGAAATGTCAATCTGTTTGAAATTTGAATTTTCAATGCGAGAACTATTTCACCAAAGGAAATTTGCAATATTGTTATTGATCAAGGTTCAATAAAAGTGAATGAGAAATAATGATGGGATATTCTTTTGAGTTCAGTTAAATTTGTACCAAATTTCAGATTCCTCCTTTCGTACCGAGAGGAGGAATCTGCTTTGAGCATCATAGTCAGTGAAGAGACGTATAGATGCCGCCACCAGTTTGAATAATAGAAAATGCCAAATTTGTAATTTATTCTGTTAACAATGCCGATGTTTCGAAGATTTATACTTCATCACCCTAGGGTATTTGATAGAAACCCATGTGGTCTAAGGAAGAGAAAGGTTCGAAACCTTTTTTTCAATGAAATGAAATTGGCATTCGAAACGAGTTCTTTCCATCCATAGAACTTAAAGTTCATGTTTCCATCCCTTTTCTCTTCGAATCGATTAATTAACCGGTTCAGCTGACGTTAAATATAATTAACCCAGAGACGAATATTTGCAGTGTAAAAAACGAGGTCGAAACAAGTTTGCGGAACGGAGTCAATTTACAATTCAAATAGGCATAAGTAATTCCGCTCTTTAAGAAAAGTTGGGACTGTTTCTCCAACACCGCAACCGGACTTTCTTTCGTTTTCTGCTCGACTTGCAGACCTGCGATTCGCCGAAATCGCTTCAGGCCGCAATTTCTTTCATTGTCCTGATCTTCCGGGAAAGTTTTACCTAAATAAAGTGGGAGGAATTCGGGGGAGTTCGTCACTTTATTTCCTTCTTTTAGGGTGTTTTGATGAAACTTTCACAATAAACAAATCTATAAACTTTGGAGGAGGATTTTAAGCGTAGGCATCAGTCGGGTATTTGGATAGCCCCCAGGGGATCACTGGAGGGTGCACAGGTTTTAAGGGTTTCGTAATCGAATGACAAGGGAAAGATGACTTTAATTTAGATTTCAATATCTGTTTCACCTTTCGGGTGGAAAAAAGCTCAACAGAATAGCGAGATCTGAAAATTTGAAGAACTTTTTAACCCGGGTAGTCTGGTATCAAGGTAGAACATAGATGAATAGTTTCATCACAGATTATGCTTTCATCATAGAACATACTATAAGTTCTATGGTTTTTATACAGCTTCGCATGGTCGAACCAGAGAGTAGCACTCTTCTGTAAACCACAAAAACTGTTTGTTTTGGGAGAAGTCTAGGATGCAATTTCGTACTAGCACTATAAATAGCGAGGACAAGCAATGATGATTTATATAATTTTCCTAATAAAAGTCATAAGTCATTCTTCAAATGTTGACATTATTTTAAGTTCTATGGGGAAGGGTGAATATATGTTCTGTGGGTGAACATTTGCATTCTAAAGCCTAGAGCACATCTGCGCGTCTGGTTAACATAAAATTACCCGCTACGGATGCTGAAGTGGAGAGCAACGAAGTGGGATACATTATTCTAGGGATTTCAAAAATGAGTTCGAAGGAAGCTTTTACTGGGCATTGGGTGGATCCACCACTGAAGGATATCTCGAGATGCCTCCTCTATCGAATAAAAATTGGATGAAAGGGGCCCGAACGAATGAAAAATATATATGTCAGAAATGAGTATAAGTCATCCCTTCTTTTGACATCAGGAATCGATCTCGGAAGCAGAAGAGGGCAGGTGAATTTACGATAATGCTTAATCCATTATGTATGTTGTTGAAAGCATCCAGATTTTGAATGGGAATGGTCCCCATATTATGGATATTTGGTTGCTCATAGCCGTTAGGTTAGGCTGGAGTAAGGAGGGCATTGGAGGAAGAGGGGATTTACTTTGGACCCTTCTTTCCTTCAGTTCGATGTTCAAGTGGCATTGTATTTTTGCAGAAGATGAATAATTGACAGTTTTCATTGAATTCCACGTGGAATCCCCTGAGGTTTTCAACGAAATTGAAAAAAAAAACATACATACAAAACTTGTGTTTATGAATGAACGATAAGTGTCTATGGCCTGATATGGAAAATTGGTTATGTACTTTCGAAATACGGGTCATTCCCAGGGGCGGATTAGCCATTAGGCAGATGAGGCGACTGCCTAGGGGCCCCGCATCAGATAGGGGCCCCGCTTACCTCGTGTGCCCTGTTCACGGGAAAAATTGAATTGAAAAGGGGCCCCGAAAATTGCACTGCCTAGGGGCCTCCCACTTGGTTAATCCGCCCCTGGTCATTCCAGGAGATTTGACGCCTAAAATAAAAATTCTCTGGCATATTGTTATGTGTAGATTTATCATTTGCCGTTTATTGGTAGTTTTCACATTAATTGTGGTTTATACCCCGATCCTCCTGACAATAACGAATGAAGTATAATTCCTAAATACATATTGTCGTTATCCACGCTAGCGTGTTTTTATCACTGCCATTCTCGTTGAAACTGTGATAAATCCACTGTATATAAATAAGGTCGATGTATGAAAATTCGTGCAAAACCACCATAACGCGGTTTTTATGGAACGAACTACGAATGCGTCCCGAAATTACGCATTCCATTTATTTCGCTAGCATCAATGGCAGAATTAACATCCGTTGGACAATTTTATATAACGTATTATATTCGTATGTTTTATGATTTCGTTACGATCGGAATGGAATAATTAAATATTTTTACTGGCGTAGGCAAATATTTTAATTTGGGAAACAACTGGTTCGTTTTTTGCGCGTTTATTTCTATGGACAAGAGCGGTAATATTTCACATGATACGTCAATATTGAAGTTTTAAATTTATCTGGTTCTATGCTAAAAATACGTTTGTTTATGGATTGTTGGAATCCTGCTAGAACCACAGAATACCTAACTATGCTAGAATGGAGTGGACCATAGAACATCTTGACTTAAGAAATAAGTAACAAGTGTCAAATCAAACGCCAGCATCGCTTGTAACTTCAAAGTAATCCGCTGAATACCGAAAAAGTATCTAAATTTCACTTTCCTCCCCGTCAGAAGTATTCCTCAAGGATGGTCATAAATAGCGACCCAGAAGAAATATTGCCTTCTCCATCGTTATGTTGAGACGACCGCTGAGCAGAATTCTAAAATAGGTTGGGGAATTAGCCAATATGCTGTGGGGAAGATTCGGTCAGATTTTCCCATTAGGGTTCTTAGCTCAACAGCCCCACTATCAAATATTTAGACAAGAGATCTGAGATGATTTATAATGCAAGCGATGTCGCAACTTACAGCTTTTGGGGTAGGTAGGTGGCATGGAACCTGTGTTAATGATTTTCCTCTACTTTACTCAGAATATACCTACAGTCCCGATACTCAGAGTCAAGACAGCGTTGTGTGGTATATTAGTGTTCTGTGATGCCAAGTATTGACATATACAAAAATGTTAAAAATTCTTCTATTGAAATTCTTCATAAAAAGTCCAGAACAATTATACCTTCTTATGGTCGAATGCACGAATTTCTAATTTTTCCATTCCTGAACAGTTGGATCCAAAGCGGAACCATAGAATCTCTATCTCTCAAAAGTGTTTTTCTATGCTTCGATAATTATTGTTCTGTGATAAGCAGCCTGAACATAGACGTATAAGATTTCTATGCACATGCCTAAACCACAGCTAACTTCATAGCAAGCCCCGAAGTAGAGAAAACAAGGTAACATTGCAAGACGCATAGAGTGAAGTTTATTTCTTGAATGATTCATCTTCAAATTGAAAGATCTATTGGACAGATCAACTTTAAGGTTCATTAATATGAAGAAAGGAACTTTTTAAGGTGTTGCTTTCGCATAACCTGATATTGAGGGAAACCCTTCGGCTAAATACTCCTGGTCTGATCCCCATCGATGTTCGGCGATCCATCTAAAGAATCCCTCTCTCCACCCCTTTCTTCTCACGGTAAGAAAGGGAACAAAAGCTCCCAAAGTTAAGAGAAGGCGTTGGAAGAGAACAACTAATGGATTTGCAAGATCCCATTTCGAGCTCCATAATTTATCAACAGTCAATTTGCGATCATAGAGCGGGAACGAGAGATGAATAGAGAATATACGTGAGTGGAGCGACAAACAAATGAAGCAGGCAATTACTGATGAACGTGGGAAATACCATTCAGGCGATCTTTCAATACGGGGAAGACGTCTGATTTTCGGTACATCAGAACCATCCGTTCAGGATGAATGGAATGTGCCGGGATAGAACATAATATATCCTTTTAGTGTTGCAATGTATGCTCGGAAATTGACGGGATTAACGGTTTTTATTGATATTTCAGTAGCTATGGAATATCATGGAGCTCTTGGTATACCATAGAAAAGAATTAAAAATTTTTCACCTGTCCTGAAATAAAGAATTGTAAAGTGGACAAAAAGTTGCTGAATAAATATGAAATTTCTGTTTATTCTCTTTCTATTTTCCATAAAAAGCGGCCATTTCCGCTGGAGTATCGAATTTCCGAATACACAGACTTATCATAACCGGCGATCCATAAAATTCCTCACTTATCATTCTCCCAGATCGTTCTCGAACTTATATTACGAAGATATCCTGGCCCAGTCCACCCGGAGGTGAATAAATGGCTATAAAACCAACATTAGGATGAAGTATATTTGTAGATTTGACATATATAATGAAAAACTGTTGTAAGTTTCGAAGATTCTTTCCGGAATTGACTTTTCCATAAATGTATTTTATTCGGTCATTAGTTCTTTTTATGGCTGGGGTCAGATGTGGAAATTGACGGGGGTGATGGGGTTTTCATACCTTGTGTTCCCCACAATAATCTTAGATACGAACATTGGAAAGAGATTCCTTATTCGTAGCTAGATGAAATATTACTGCTCTGCTCGATCTTTGTCTGTAGAAGATTTTTTTAACGCCTGGTATCTTCGAAACAAAGCGTTTATGAGCTTATAATGTTGCTATGAAATTTTTTTTATCATGCTTTTGCTCATTTTTTTATGTGTTTCACAATTTCAGGTGAAAATTTATCTTTAGTATTCGTGGTTTTAAATAAATTGAAGAACATTATGTGAATTCAATAATTCCAAAGACCTGGCGAATGTTGAAGAAAATTTTTTCTCTGTTAATACTGGAAATATCTCACGTATAAAAACATAGTTGGAAGATTCAGTTATGCTATTTTCTTGTACGGAAATCAAGAATCGAGCGTTGAAATTTTACTGAAAAATAATAGACAGAATAGTCCGTTACTCGATGATAGTTCATTCGCAAAAATAATAAAAGAACTCGAAAACCCGACAGAACAACTCTGAGAATTATTTGACATTTGACGAGTGCCAACCTGCGTCAGTTTTAAGTAAGAAAACTTAATAAACCTAAATCTTGGCCAACTTGGATACTTTATAAAAGTGAATGGAGTATACGTCGGTCGTCGAGGCCGCATATTGCAAAACAAATTTTCAGATTTGAATTAGAGTTGATCGTAAGAAAGTGAAACAATAACTTTACTCCATTCACTTTTATTTAATCACATAGGAGGTCATGGTTTCGTTTTCAGGAGTTGGTGCACCTGATGAAAAGTCTGTGCGCGTACAGAAAATATCGTTAAGACAAAACGACGATGCCAGTTCCTTTGTTTACATCAAAGTAAAAGTATCAAAGATATTCCACATTTAGTTAGTTCGTATCGATCGGCGAGTTTGGGGCGAAATATCGATAGGAAATCGCCTATTTTTCCGTTCTTCGTCGTCCAGAAGAAGTTTCCCGTCGATATGAGAAATTTTGTGCAAGTGTCATTTTTTCCTTTCACCAATTTTGGCGTGAGTACGAACGGCAAATTTGAATTGGACCAAAAATCGATTTATAAGCATAAATAAAGCGAAAGTAAGTACTAATCGACCTTTTTACACTTTATAACGAAGTTTTTTTTAGGTATCTGGCCGTTTAGAAAGATTTCAAACGAAATTCCGGTCCCCCAGAAGTTTGGTTAGTTTCGGTATCGTTTTTGGTGCTCAAAATTGATTTGGAATGTGTAAATGGACAAAAAAGGGTTCCTTATACGATCTTCTAAGGAAAGCGACCGGAAAATATGGTTCGGGTAGGATTTTCGAGGAATTATGAGGAAAGAACTTGCATAATGAAATTGCACGATTTTCGTAAGTACCTAAACGGGTTCTGGATCATCGGTCTCTAAATGATTATTGTTGATCGTTTTCACGTTTCAGAAAAAAAACACGTCCGATGAATTGAAATGTGTCACTGGAGCTTTCATTCCTATCAATCCTTTGCCGAAAGTAGAAATAGGCTATATTGAACCAGAATACATCGGTTTTTTCCATATTCCAGGAGTTTGTGTCTTATTTTTTAGAACAGGTGAATGATAGATAAATGTGAAGCATATGTTTGACCTATTCCATTTTATTTGTACAAACCTACTGTGAAAGTAATGTATGAATATTTTTTAAACTAATAAATTACTATACAGTCAGAATATTTTACTCCTTGTTCATAAGATCAAATAAATGAAATGTATATTTATAAAGCTTTCAGGAATTGACATTCTTGCTCATTAATTGGTAACAAAAACTCAATTACCTACTATTGAATTGAAATTATTAGTTTCTCTGTAAACAAATTCGTTAATTTAGTTATTATGTTTATTTTCTTCGTGATGAATGAATAAAACTGTTATTTATTTGAAATAAAGAAATATTAGAAATAGAAATGTTATGCACCCTCACAATCATATTACATACAATATCATGATGAAAACAAAGCACATCGATAAATCTTTACAATCATAAATCCAAAAATTCCTTTACATGTAGAATAGTGTTCAAAATTTTCTGTTGTGTTCTCCAAAATGAAATATACATTCTGAGAAATACGCTAAGAATGTAGAAAGGGCAACATAGTGTTGACTTGGAACATAAAAATATTTTGAAAAACGTCATAACTTCGATACAGAGTGGAATGTGTCAAATTTCCAATGCCAGAGTTGTGATTTTGTAATTGTGAATGGAGTATGTATATATAAAATTCTTAGAAACGCAAACGACAAAAACTTTCCTCAAGTTTAGAAACTTATCAAACGAAGAGCAAATAACCATTCAGTTATATGAGAGTAAACATTTGATTTCTCATAAATCAGCATTTGGTAGAAAGGAATCGGCAACTCTAGGAATTTCCACAAAATTTCTTAACTTCCCCAACTTTTGTGGAGCAGTTTATTTGATGAGAGAACTGACCTCAACTCATCCTTTGCTCCATACAGCCGCACAGCCTGCAGGAATTAGATCGAAATGGAAGACTTCAATCTCATTTTGCGAGACATACAAAAATCCGCAATAAATCAAAATATGATCCCTTCATGTAAAATATATCCCGGAAAAATTCCCCTCAAAACCTTATTTATTCACTTCACATCCCACGTTCAATCAAGGAAGAATTAGCAACGCGCACATCCAGCAGGAACCCATTCCACAAATGGAAATATCTTGTATCGTATTTTTTCTACATAATGCATGCAAATTTTAATTGAATACGAAGTTCCATTGATATTCGAGGAACAAGAGCGGAAGGTGAAAAAAGGCCTGCAATATTCAAGAGGGGGCTTAGAAAGGGTTCTGCTTAGTATCCGAATTGATTTGCATTCCGGAGAAACAGAGGAGAGTTCGGGGGGAAAGTCTGAATTATTGAAGCGTTCACCGAGGAAGAAGTTGGAATTATTGGGCCCTCGATTGGGCAACTAATGGAGATGCAAAATCGGTTTGGAATATATTTTTGAGTTTGGGAACAACGGAAAGGGGAAATTGTTTGGGAGTTCGACCGAGTAACGCCAAGAAAAGGGTGATTACTTTAGGTTTCGACGGGAGATGTGAAGGAGTTTGCCGATAGGAGAAAGGCATGCAGGGGGAATTTTTGGTTTAGGAATTTCTCGAAAGTACTGTTCCCAGAAAGCTTCGAAGTTTGCCAACCATTCGTGATACTGCTGGTGTAGATCAGACTCTGAATTAATTTTTATTGAATTCAGCATCCTATAAAACCTACATTTCGATAGCAAAGTTGACCATTTATTGTTCTTATAAACAGATAATAATTCCAACGAGCTTTTGAGAGCTTGACCTGTATGTAAACTACTCGTTGAAAGTTGAGGATATTCAATGATTCCTCCTTTTAATTGCGTAGATTTTTTAGAATCGAAATTTTATGTAAGGGAATTTTTGAAAGGAGTTTTCATGATCTTTAAGACCTCGAATCAACTCGAGAATCAACATACGTATAAAGAACCGATGAAAATGATATAATTTCGATACTTAGTCCTAATGTTCTGTACAGGATCGCGAGGATAAAAAAAAAGATTATTTTAATAGGAACCAAATCCTCCGCCATTCTGTAACGATGTTTGAAATCAAATTCACATTCCTTAGCAGGCCCGGAACTACGATTTTTTCTGACCGGGGCAAAAATTCATGATTGCGCCCCCCCATTTGTTTAATATGTACATATATGAATTCATAGAAAAAACAGAAATAAATAATACAAATGAATAATGAAAATAAAAACTAATAATAAGGAAAATATTCCAAGGAAAGAAATTGGACTTTTTTCTTCACATAGCATCACGCGGCGTGATTTTCTTTCCGCGAACGCATCTATCAGCTCCTCGAAATCCGTTTCGGAAGCAGTTTTGTATTCTATAGCTAAGATCGAGAGGCCATAGAGACTTTTCTGACTCATTAAGGAACGCAAATAATTTTTTATTATTTTCAATTTGCTGAAACTGCTTTCAGATCTTGCAGACGTGGTAGGCAATGTGCACTATATTCTATATAATGTCAGCTATACTGACATTATAGGGAAAGCATTTCTCAGATCTTGCCTGTGAAGAATTTGTAGCAGGTCTAATGAAGTCGATCTTCCACCTATTTCAGGAACCAACATTTTGAAAACCGGTAGTTCCTAACAAAAATCAACTGCATTCAAGTCTCTTTAATATTTTTGCGCTAAAAGTGTCCCAATTTCTGCAGATCCTCTTTTTGCATGTTTAAAAGGGCATGGCCATTGAGGAATGAGAAATTCATATGCAGACTCTCTGCGCTTTCAAATTTTTTTTTGCTTCTGACAATAATCTGTCGAAAACAACCTTAATTTCCTCGGAGAATAAACCAACTAGATCCGTTCTTGACTCATCATCGCACATTTCGTCAACCTGCTTTTTCTTCTTGGAAACACGTTTATTTCTAAGAATTGGCTCTACATCCAATTCTTCTGAAAGAAGTGTAGCTTCCGAGATCCAGTTCTCAATAAGTTTTTCTGTCATTCCTTGCAAGATCTTCATAAGACCTTGCATGAACGATAATGAACGTGAAATAACTATATCTCCTTTCTGAATTTCCACGTTGACCATATTGATCTCTCGAAGAATATTATCCCAAATTGTTAGGTTCAGTATGAATCTGAAATCCATCACAGCATGAAGCAAATGACCATCTTCATACTTGTATTCTACGACTAGTGAGGATTATTTGATTTCTTCCACAGCCTTCACAACTCCCGGTAAATGATTGAGCAAGGCATTAACAGCTTGATGTTTAGTTCATCTAGTTTGGCTACTCCCTTTAAAATTTGTTTTCGTCCACTTTTTCACAATTGTTGCACTACACAACAATACAGTTTTTGTACAACACTAAATAAATTTACTGCTTCTGAACACGATGAAGACGAATGGACACCCACAAGATTCAGAGAGTGTAGAATTCTGGATTGGACTCCTTTATATATATGCCAGCTTGTCAACTTCTAAGAAGTCAATAAAACTTTCCTTCATTTTTAGTATTATAAGTCTTTGCCTTTATCTCATATCTAGACTACGTTCTCTTTAAATATCGTATAACCTGGTTCATTTGTTCTGTGAGAGCTACATCTGGGGTACAGTCGAACATAATAGTGAAATAGTTGGCCTCCTTGATCTCATTAATAATGCTATTCCGAACTTTGGTGGCCATTAAATCGATCATTTCATTTTTCATATTTTTGGGAAGATAGGATGTTTGTCCTTTTTTTGAGTGGTCAAGATGGCACTTCAGAGTCGGGTCATATTTAATAATAATATTTTTTTCCGAGAAAATCAAAAATAAAAAATTTTTACCTCTGGTTGTTTTTAGCGCCCCCTTAAGCTGGCGCCCAGGGCAAGCGCCCCGCTTGCCCCACCCTAGATCCGGGCCTGTTCGTTAGTACCTCCAGAAAGAAGAAAAATGTTCATACAGAGTTTTTATGAGCTTGAACTGTATG
This sequence comes from Adalia bipunctata, assembly GCA_910592335.1. Taxonomy (NCBI): domain Eukaryota; kingdom Metazoa; phylum Arthropoda; class Insecta; order Coleoptera; family Coccinellidae; genus Adalia; species Adalia bipunctata. The sequence continues at coordinate 71,407,539 of OU342949.1, read as the reverse complement.
TGAACTACTCGTTGAAAGTTGAAGATATTCAATGATTCCTCCTTTCAATTGCGTAGATTCGTAGAAAAATTCGAGTGATTCCATAGAAGCTGGCTTATGTCTACCTACTAGAAGAAGAAGCGTGTATAGATATAAGAAGTTATATATCCTGGGAAATACCGATTCGAAAAGATCTGGAGTAGAAACATCTTTCCCCTCGAAAAATGTTATGGGAAATCTCATCGGATAATGAAAACAACTGTGGCCCACACAAACATTGAGAGATCGGTTGGTGAACCGAAAAAAATAACCGTAACCTTCCCGTCGAGACCGGTTTTTTTTATCTGGAACGGTTCCGAGTTGTGTGCGGAAGACGCTTATCTACGGCAGATCAACCGAAATGACATTGTCTGGAGGCGGGATAAATCCGAAAAAATGTTATACACTTTCCGGCCTTCTCCGGCAGCCCCGCGCAATAAAAACGCTGCATTATATTCGAACTGATCGAATAAAACGGCACATATCGAGCGGAACTGTCGCAATAAATAACCCTCAACTGAAAACAATCCCCATGGAGATAGCGGCGTATGAACATCCGGTGGGGCATTACTGATGTTCGTCCGAAATTAAAATATTGCCCCTTTCTCCTAAACAATATTGCCGAATTTCGCTCGATTTTATTGCCCGTTGCGTCCACAATTAATCAGTATTATCGGCTATTCGTTATTTTTCGACACTTCGTGTCATAAGGAGCCCGTTTTCATTTGTGGATCGCGGATTTTCCACTATCTCGATTGCGGATCTCATTTTTTTTCCTGCGCGATTAAAATGTTCAAATGACGGATGGCGAGCTCGTGGCGAAAACATGAATACATCTACGAGGATATATCGGAATATTCTAAGCCTACTGTAGAACCAAACAAAATTTCAATGTCAAAATATTTTACTACTCAACATCCTCCTTTTAATTGAATACATTTATTACAGCGAACCTGCAACGTCTCTAGACCTTCAATCAAAATGTTTCTTCTTGCTCTGCAAACCAGTCCTCCACAGCTTTTATTACCTCCTCGTTGGAAGAAAATTTACGACCTTTTAAATTTCTTTTCAGTTGAAGATAGAGATGATAGTCGCACGGAGCCAAATCTGGTGAATAAGGGGGGTGTTCTAGTAATTCTAACCCTAAATCACGAATTTTTTGCATGTCAACATGAGACTTGTGTACTGGGGCGTTGTCCTGTAAAAGCAAAACACCTTTGGATAGCTTTCTGCGTCTTTTCTCTTTAATTTTTCCTGTAGAGTGGTCAGTGATGTCGAATTGTAATCTCCATTTATTGTTCTACCCTTATCCAGAAAATCAATCATGACTACTCCATGGCGATCCCAAAAAACTGAAGCAAGAACTTTTCCAGCAGATTTTCGGACACGAAACTTCTTAGGTCTTGGAGAATCAGAGTGTCGCCATTCCATCGATTGTTGCTTTGTTTCTGGATCGTAGAAATGTACCCAAGTCTCATCCATAGTAACAATTTGGTTTAAGAAGTCTACATCGTTTTCAAATCGAGCACAGATCGAACGCGATGCTTCTACCCTTGCACGCTTTTGGTCAACATTCAAACATTTGGAGATCCATTTTGCAGAAATTTTTCTCATGTCCAAATTGAGGTGAACTAAATGATGAACGCGTTGGTATGAAATCTCCAGTGCTTCAGATATCCGTTTTAGCCCAATTCGACGGTCTGATAAAATCATGTCATGAACTGCATCGATATTTTCGGAGACTGACACAGAAACTGGCCATTCCGATCGGTCATCTTCTTCAATGGAAAATTTACCTCTTTTGAAGCTTGCAGTCCAATTTTTCACGGTCGCATACGAAGGACATTGATCACCAAGGGTATTAAGCATATCTTCGTAAATCTGCTCACCTCTTAACCCTTTTGAATACAGGTACTTGATGATGGCTCGATACTCCAATTTTTCGATTTTTAAAATTTCGGTGGACATCTTTTTTTAAATTTATTGCGTAACTCTGGTTTATTTTTTTGACGTCGAACTCTACACTGACACTTCTAATAAGTTATTGTTCGTTGATATGGTATCGCAATATTTTGTTTATGCATGGAACTGGTCTAGGCTAACTAGATATCATCAATACATCCTCTTACGCGTTCACGTGCTCCAGGAATTTTAACAACTAAACACTTTGGATTGGTATTGATATACCCCCTCGTAAGTGGTTTGAGGACCATCTGGATAACATTCAGTGGTATTTACTTTGAAATTTTGATTTCTCTTCAGCCTGGATAGTTTTCGAAATCATCTTCAATATCGTATCTCGATTCTCGACAAAGCCCGCTCAGATCGACACATAAACATTTGGAGATAATTTCTGATCGAATTAATACTCTCCCGGGAAATTTCGATAAGGACCAACGATACCCAGAAGTTTATTGTCAAGGAAACCGCTACCCCACAATCCGCAATGCCAAATCTCTTTCAAAACACTCTGTACTCCCATTCATCACTAATTTAAACCTACTTAAGCTCTTAACAGATATTTGTAGAACAAACCCTCGAATCAGTGGAGTGAGGAGTGGCTCGAGGACGCTGGATGAGGAGGGAACAGCGGAGACGGGAGCTGGCAGGAGCAGAAACAACGTAATCCGTTTATATCATCATTCCAATTTATTCCGCTGATGACGTTAGACAGTCAACGATGCGACGAGTTCATAAAATGATTTACTATTTATGTCATTCAATGCTGATGAAATTTAGTCCTTTCTGCGCTGATAATTCGACGTTGAAGATTAACAGGACAAGATTTTGCGTACCAGGAACTAACTGCGATTTATACGAAACTAGCGACCCGCCCTGGCTTCGCACGGATGCAATGCAATCCTTATAAACAACGGTAATGCCGGCGCCGCACCGCTATATGCCTGCATTTGAAATCTGTAATTTCTTCGGGAATATTCATTCGAATTACATGCTGTAAAGGGCCATATTGATCTTTATTGAATGGACAATGTATTTGAGATACTTAATTGGATGAAGATTAATGCTGTATTGCTTAAAATAACTATAACTATAAAGGATAAAAATGGTTGTTGTGGGTTAGACATAATATACCATCCCGGACTTTTCTGTTGACCTTTTTTAGTAGTACAATACCGAGTACATTATTTCGATTTATCTCGTGGGGTTCAGTCAGCGTTTGCAATGTAAGCGCAAAAAAATACGTTTATTTAGGACATCACATTAGAAACCTGAAAATTCATCAGTGTTTCTCTAGAATATTATGCATGTATCAATGTATCATGCATCCTCTTGAATAACTTTATCTATTAAAGAAAAGCGTTTCAAAATCCGTTGCGTTGTTTTGAAGATTTAAGCATACATAGGGACAGACAGCGAAAGCGACTTTGTTTTATACTATGTAATGATACAGAAGGATACAAAAATTTTTCGACAGTTCTAACTACCATCCAAACTTCAGTCAATTGAAAAGGGACCAAGTGAAAATTCTATTACTACATATATCAGGAATATTTCCAAATAGCCAATAAATTTCACCCACCACGTTAACAAAAATGGAGAAAGGTTAAGGTGGTATTCCCGGAATAAATTCCGCTCAAAGGGAAGGTATATAAATGGGTAGATAGAGGCAGTGAAACATTCGAAGTGATGGAACGAACGCACTCAACTTGATTATAAGCAGGCGAAACTCGAAAGCCTCATGGCTAAAGAGATCCGAATGTTAAGGCTTCTCAACTTGACGGTGCAATAAAAGAACAACAAATTTTCGAGATGATCCACCCACATACATGGAATTTTTAGAGGTGCCTATGGGGGAGCAGCGTCCTTCATTTGATTAGGGATAACATTTTCCTCCTGATTCTCGTTCATGATGTACAGGCTGTTGAGAAATACCTACTGTATAAAATTCAATCATAGATGTGGAAGTTTTGAGGGTTCTCAAGCAAATTAATATATACAGGGTGTTCAAAATAGGGGGTTCTCGAGATATGAAACTCGAGAATGATCTTGAAGATCTACTACCCATTCGAATCATGCAGAGAACCCATAAAGCTAATCAGTATCGCCTATACTTTGAGTGTTCTGAGCGTCTGAACAAAACTCGAAAATGAAATATGGAATAAATAAAACAATACAAATTCGACTGTAACAAGGCCTATATGGACATGTTTGGTATCAAAATATAGGTTTTCGAGGACGCTGAATTCAATAAAAATAAATTCGAGTCGCTATCTAGCATAGTTTAGATTTTCACCTGTCAAATGGCATTTTTTCAAAAATCGAAATTTCAAATCGTCATAGCTCCCGCTCCTGTGAGCCCATCCACTTTTTGTATATTGTTAATCAGCATTGTCCGAAGTATCTCTGAGCATAATAAAATCGATATCGAAAATCCCAACTTTTTGGGTGAAAAATGCCAAAGGGGTAAGACCTCCCAAAAACACCATATTCGTCATCGTCAAGAAATCCCTGGCGAATCTAAAGTCGTTTTTCGATCTTGAGGATCTACCACCCATTCGAATCATGCAGAATACCCATAAAGCTGATTAGTATCGCCTATATTTTGAGTGTTCTGAGCGTCTGAACAAAACTCGAAAATGAATTATGGAAAAAATAAAACAAATGGAGAAATGGCAGCTTTGGTGTTCTGCCCATAAAGGGACCTATGAATATGTTTTCGAATCCGTTTACAGTAGATCCGGTCATGCACTTTGATGTGTATTTATTCAAGAAACTATTGCTTTCACGGTAGTTCTTTTCAATACATATTTTTGAATAAAGAAATTTGGTTTTTCAAAAAGTCTTGGTTAAAAACGTAAGAGGTTGCATGTTCCACCGCTTGTATCAAATTGATGAAGAAAATCTTCCCCTTTTGGACTGAATTCAGGAACAGGAAAGTAGTGTTTGGAAGTAGATTTCTATAGGAACAAATCTTGACACAACAGTGAGTTTTTATTAAAAGAAATCTTGCAACACACCTCTTACATATTCATCATTTCATACTAAACCATGGATCAGATAGTTGAAATTGTATTTTATTAATTTTTATAATAGCAATGTGGCGACTCGCAGAGCACCAGCGTATGTAGAACTCTACACACGTCACATCCCGATTCACAATTGGTAACAAAAATTCATCAAGAATTCCCTCACTCCCGATGAAATAGCAAGGGTTGTTTTTGGAAACGAAACAAACAAAATTAATGAAAACAGGATATTTATGGTTGGCGATCAGCGGAATTAATAACGAGCCAGCTGGGAATGGGCCCGCACCTAAAACGAAACTCATCAAATCCCCTTGATAGAAAACTTCCCAAAGAAGGATTTCCGGGATTGAATGAAAGAATCCCAAACCGAATTTTAATGATAATCCGAGAACCTTACCCTGATTAATCGCCATATTCATTCTCCCCCTTCCAATTTCCCTCCTCGATAACCCATTCTCAACTTTATGAAATATATTAAAACTTGTTACTTTCCGATTTGATATTCATGGAAAATAAATCTTATTCTCATCGGGAAGCAGGTATCAGAAGGAGCGAAATTCATTTTAACGCTGTCGAGGCTTTATGTGTTAATTTGCGAAAATATTCCGCTAGCACTTTGATTAACTCTAATTGGATTTCAATGTTAGAATAAGTGGATTGTATGCTTCGTATTGTTCCATAGTTAGAGGTTTATTATCGCTCGGCCTGAATGCCTGATGGAACGCAGAAATCATACTCGTAGAACGAAGTCAGCTTTGCAGGGTTCTGAAAGCCATTTCTAGCCATCGGTTTCATTTCATGTCCTTATTTCGATTCGAGCGTAGGAAATGTAGATTTGTTTTTTACTTAGGTGCTTCTGAAACAAACAGGATTATAATTTGACTGATGCCAGGAGGCGAAACGAGAATCTTTTCACGTTAATTAAAATTTTAGTTCGTTGACTGTGTCAATTTCGATATCTATGTCAGTCATGACAATATCCTCGAAACTACATTTTTGGGCACTAGCTCTGCTTAAACTAGTGCTATATCATTTCGCCTAATATACGAGGATGTATTGATATCTACACCTTTTCCAATTTTAATTCAGAAAACGTAAAATGTAATTCAGAAAAGCAAATTTGAATTTCAGAAAATGGAAATTGTAATTCAGAATAGTAAGGTGATACATATCATATACTATTCTGAATTACAATTTCCATTTTCTGAAATTCAAATTTGCTTTTCTGAATTACATTTTACGTTTTCTGAATTACAATTGGAAAAGGTGTAGTTAGCCTAGATCAGTTCCATGCATAAACAAAATAATGCGATACCATATCAACGAACAATAACTTATTAGAAGTGTCAGTGTTGAGTTCGACGTCAAAAAAGTAAACCAGAGTTACCCAATAAATTAAAAAAAAATTGGAGTATGGAGCCATCATCAAGTACCTGTATTTAAAAGGGTTAAGAGGTAACCAGATTTACGAAGATATGCTTAATACCCTTGGTGATCAATGTCCTTCGTATGCGACCGTGAAAAATTGGACTGCAAGCTTCAAAAGAGGTAAATTTCCCATTGAAAATGATGACCGATCGGGAAGGCCAGTTTCTGCATCAGTCCCCGAAAATATCGATGCAGTTCATGACATGATTTTATCAGACCGTCGAATTGGGCTAAAACGGATATCTGAAGCACTGGAGATTTCATACCAACGCGTTCATTTTATACTTCACGTCAATTTGGACATGAGAAAAATTTCTGCAAAATGGATCCCCAAATGTTTGAATGTTGACCAAAAGCGTGCAAGGGTAGAAGCATCGCGTTCGATCTGTGCTCGATTTGAAAACGATGTAGAGTGTAGACTTCTTAAACCGAATTGTTACTATAGATGAGACTTGGGTACATTTCTACGATCCAGAAACAAAGCAACAATCGATGGAATGGCGACGCGGAAAGCTATCCAAAGGTGTTTTGTTTTTACAGGACAATGCTCCAGTACACAAATCTCATGTTGCCATGCAGAATGCAAAACATTCGCGATTTAGGGTTAGAATTACTAGGACACCCCCCTTATTCACCAGATTTGGCTCCGTCCGACTATCATCTCTTTCCTCAACTGAAAAAAAGTTTAAAAGGTCGTAAATTTTCTTCCAACGAGGAGGTAATGAAAGCAGTGGAGGACTGGTTTGCAGAGCAAAAAGAAACATTTTTTTTGAAAGGTTTAGAGACGTTGCAGGTTCGCTATAATAAATGTATTCAATAGAGAGGAGAATATGTTGAGTATTAAAATATTTTGACATTGAAATTTTGTTCGGTTCTATAGTAGGCTAAGGATTTTCCAATATATCCTCGTAGGCAACAAATTGAGGAATTGATTATTCCATAACATTTTTCAATGAATATTTCTCTCTGGGTTGTGTTATTGACTGAGTAGCGTCTTTCTTTTCTGTTCGAGGATCTTCAAAAGTTACAGGCCTGCCACGAATTCATTCAATCCACATTGTATAAAATACCGTGCAGCCGATAAGCTTTGGTTATTACGAAATCTGGATCGAATGCGGTGACTTTAAATCAGACAGTTTGATATTACGACAGATTTAGTGGCGGTGGGCGTAGAAAACACAACGATAAAGATCTCGGTTACCTTGTAGATAGAAAGCAGAAGACGAAATCACCATACTTTGATAATAAAAATGCGGGCGCGGGCAATGAAACCAAACTTTTCGAACTTCCAAACTGGGGTGGAAACGTGTGTGTCTTTTTTCTTAGCTGCTGGAGATCGTCGACTTAATCCGACGATATGAAAAGCCCTTGGACAGGGCTGTATCCTGCAGATACGCTCATTATTTTCGATTCAAACAGAATGAATTTTTTCTGTGATAACTAGTTGGGGAAATAGGTACAAAATGACATAGGCATCATAACTTGAGTTTGGAGGTATCAAATGCGGAACTGCCTACCAAATCACATGACCCGAGTGGGTTCTATTAACCTCTGAAACCTCGCAAGCGCTACTCTAGTTCATTCGGTCGTTATGAGTGAAAACAGGAATCAAAAGGTCACGAGTTTTTTCACTGCGCCAAATTTTTAGAAGAAATGGCCAGTTTTGACCATTTTTTCAATTTATGTTGCATTCATTTCAAACTTCACTTATTTTTCATTTTATTTATGAAGCTTTCTGTATGTTAAATATCCTTTCTGTATTAATTCGATATATTTCTAGTTTTATAACGCTTTATGAGCAAAATGACATATTCAGTGAACAGATAAAATGACATGGGTATTTCAGCTGAATTAACCGTGTCTACCGGACAACATCGAGATAATTCATTCCAGGCTCCAACATAAACAGTAAACAAAGAGCCAGGACTTGTCTTACCATATTCATGACGAAATATTCATCTGCGGCTAATAAAGGCAATGGATGTTAACCTTGTCTTGCTGATCCTATAAGAAGGTTCCTCCAATTCCTAGAGGACGATTCCTAAGAGGACAAGTGAGCCGAAGACCCGATAAACGTATTTAGTTTCAACTTCTATACCTAATATGATTGCAATCAAATCAAAAAACTGAGCCCATGCTTCCTCCAAAGAAAAGGAGACAATTCCCTTGGGCATTATTTAAAGAAGGCAATGAAGAAGAAAATGTTCCTAGCAACTTTCGAGATGATGAAGACGACTGTCCATCTGTCTATTATGACCTTTTTTTCCGATTTAGATCGGGTAAAAACCAGTCTTCTCCAGTTCTCCAGTTACGATGCATCCATTGGTTGCATTGGGCTCACGCATCTTGTGCCGATGTTCCTAGAAGAACCAAGCGTTTCATTGGTGAACTTTGTCAGTAGTTTTGTAACTTAAGTAGAAAACTACACTTGCCTGTTGCCGGTATGTCATTTTGTCCATAGCATTCGGACAAAATGAATTTCGTTCATCCCACTTTATCTAAGAATATTTTATTTCATAAGGGTTGATTAGATTTTATAAAGAATGGACCAAAGATCATAGGTGTAGAATATGACATTACTGTGATTCACTACTAACAAGTTATGCCTCTGAAATAAAACCCTATGTCATTTTGTACTGTTTTCGTTGATATTGTTTGAATTGTTCTGTTACTTCTTTCGCAAAATCTTATCCATCTCTTTTCATTTCATCTTCAGCAATATCCATTCTTGTTTTCACTTTATTATTTGTTTCATTGATTTAATCTTCATTATCTTCTATTGTCGTTATTTTTGTGAGCATTTGGTCTTTTTAATTTTTTATTGTGTCCTTTATATCTGCTACGATATTATCATATTTTGTATTCATTATCTCTAGTAATTTTATACTTTTCTCGTACCAGCTCTCTGGTTGTTCCTTCCTTATCAGTTATCGGTATATTCCTAGTATTGAAACGACCTGCGCCGCCTTCACCATTTCGTTTCAAATTCCACAATCTTGGATTGTCCTCAAGGACTGGTGGATTGTGAATAATCCAATTCTTGACAAGAAACGACATTGCAGATGCACCATTATCTTTCGTGATGGCCATATTCCGTATTAATTTCCTTATTTTCTGAAAACTGATTGAACAAAGAGTGTGGAATGACAATTCTTTTCCACTGACCTCATAATTCCTGCATCCAAATGGAACGATCTCGAAGAATCAAAATCCACCCTGTACCGTATTCAGTTTGTCAACAAACCCATAAAATCCGACCTGACTTGACCCCTCCCCAAGATGCAAAACTTTGTCATCTAACTTTCGGTCTAATAGGATCATTTCTCAATCTTGGAGAAAGCAACTTGAATTATCGAAGTTAGATGCCTTTTCCCCATTTGAACTCCCGCTATATTTCCCCGTAGATGAATTAATTTACCGTGATTTGTCTTCTCCTTCCAATCCTCAAGCTCTGCTTGTTCTGAGGTGAACGCGAATAACAAGATGGGGGAATACAATGCGCGGTGAAATAAAGGATTATATGAGGAAGATTTCTATCTACCACGACTGAAAAGTTGTTCTGGATATAGTAGAAGTCAGATAGGCTAGAGATTCTCAAGAAAGAATATTTAGTTCCCAGCTCGAGGTTCACTAACTGGCGCCCAACGTAGGGCCCATCTCATAAATTCCAAGGATAACTCAGACAAATGGAACCATGTTCCTTTAAACCCATACGGTTTTCAAACCTATAAGGCGATGTAAATAAGAAGTGCAATCCCAGGACATGGTATCCCAGGACTGATAAGAATTGTGGAAGCCAAAACACAGAACAAGCGCATTTACTTCTTCCTGGGGATTAAAATTTCTTCATTTTTTCACGCTGAGGTCGAACAGTTCGTTCAAAATATTCAGTTTCAAAAACGAGACAGTTTAATGAATCTCCATTAAGGGGATAAAATGGGATGTCAGGTGAATTGCAGCCTCGGTGAGATCAGCAATTAGGACAGCGAAAACGCTTGTCTGAGATGAACCCTAAGACCTAAGTCATCTTGATTTATAAAGATTACATCAAGTGCGGGGCTCATCACAAGAAAGGGACATTGTTAAAAACTGACGAGGAGGTACGAGGATATATTGAAAAATTCTTAGCCTACTATAGAACCAAACAAAATATCAATGTCAAAATATTTTATTGCTCAGCATATTCTCCTCTTAATTGAATACATTTACTACAGCGAACCTGCAATGTCTCTAGACCTTTCAAAAAAATGTTTCTTCTTGCTCTGCAAACCAGTCCTCCAAAGCTTTCATTACCTCCTCGTTGGAAGAAAATTTACGACCTTTTAAACTTTTTTTCAGTTGAGGAAAGAGATGATAGTCGGACGGTGCTAAATCTGGTGAATAAGGGGGGTGTTCTAGTAATTCTAACCCTAATTCACGACTTCTTTGCATGGCAAAATGAGATTTGTGTAATGGGGCGTTGTCCTGTAAAAACAAAACAGCTTTGGATAGCTTTCCGCGTCTTTTCTCTTTAATTTTTCCCGTAGAGTGGTCAGTAAAGTCGAATAGTAAACTCCAGTTATTGTTCTACCCTTATCCAAAAAATAAACCATGATTACTCCATAGCAATCCCAAAAAACTGAAGCAAGAACTTTTCCAGCAGATTTTTGAACACGAAACTTCTTAGTTCTTGGAGAACCAGAGTGTCACCATTCCATCGATTGTTGCTTTGTTTCAGGATCGTAGAAATGTACCCAAGTCTCATCCATAGTAACAATTCGGTTTAAAAAGTCTACATCGTTTTCAAATCGAGCACAGATCGAACGCGATGCTTCTACCCTTGCACGCTTTTGGTCAACATTCAAACATTTGGGGATCCATTTTGCAGACATTTTTCTCATGTCCAAATTGACGTGAACTATATGATGAACGCGTTCGTATGAAATCTTCAGTGCTTCAGAGTTCAGATATCCGTTTTAGCCCAATTCGACGGTCTGATAAAATCATGTCATGAACTGCATCGATATTTTCGGGGACTGACACAGAAATTGGCCTTTCCGATCGGTCATCATCTTCAATGGAAAATCAACCTCATTTGAAGCTTGCAGTCCAATTTTTCACGGTTGCATATTAAGCATATCTTCGTAAATCTGCTTACCTCTTCATTTTAAATACAGGTACTTAATTTATTGCGTAACTCTGGTTTACTTTTTTGACGTCGAATTCTACACTGACACTTCTAATAAGTTATTGTTCGGTGATATGGTATCGCAATATTTTGTTTATGCATGGAACTAGTCTAGGCTAACTAGATATCAATACATCCTCGTATATTGAAACTTGCAAGTGGAAAGATTTGGTTGTCCGAAATTCAATCCATCAACCTCAACCCAAGGAGCCATTTGATAGACATCTGATTGGGAGTTATCCTTATGTAAGAAGGACTGTATCAAAAACAAGTCTGTACGATGTATATGAAGACCCTCAGGTTTCTCTTAATTGGCATCAGGGAATTTTTTTCAGAAGGTATTTATTTCAATTTCAGAAAATCATTTCAAAGGAATATTGTTGCTGTCCGTCAGTTGATTGAAATCCATCGACGAACTATCTCGCCAAAAACCTTGCAATTCACAAATAGAAAATATTTCCTGTTGACAGCATTGCGGCCAGTCTCCGCTGGAAAATGACAACCTGGGTATCCCCATGAATTGGTAAAAACTTCCGCAAGTCATGCTCAGCTGAAAGATTAAGGCGATAGTCTATTAATATTGCATAAAGGGGAAGGAATATCGTTCCAATATTTACAGAATGTGACTACGCTCGCTAAGCTGACCTGTTCAAACTCGTTGGGGAGTTTGCTCTAATTCACCGAAAAAATTTATTCAATCCTCTTATCGTCACCCAGCTATCTGGCAGGGAGTTCTCCTCGTTTTTGATATAGAAAAAAAGAAGCCCAAGATTGCATCTCGCGGTTTTAGGATTTCCTTGGAGAATTCCTGACTCGAATATTAATCCGCTTATGTTTTTGTTCTGCATGGCGATATTGCGGAAAATTGAAAACGACGTTATTTTTTGGAGATGTAGTTTGGACGTACTTAAGCAAAGTTTGATGGGAATTTTTTTGGTAATTACGTTTAACGACGCTAGAGGTTCTGAGAGACGATCAATGCAATGATTATTACTACAGGGTGGGGCTCAGATTTGTTCTTCGAAGCACCTTCAGGTATCTCCAGGAAAATAAGTCGGATGTGGTCGAATCTGGGGATTTCAGAGGCCACGGGACATTGACTAGTCTTGTTAAGAAGGACCGGGGTAAATGTAAATGGGGTGAAAACTGGCATTTCTTCTAAAATTTTGGCGCAATGAAAGAAAACTCGTGACCTATTGATTGCTGTTATCACTCATAACGACCGAATGAAGTAGGTACACTGCTCAAAAAAAATAACGCACAGTCTGAAAATCTCAATTTTAATGAAAGTTAACTCTACATTGACGTTATAACTTATTTTTTATGTTCTCTCGAGAAGGTTTTGAACGAAACAAGACACATTAAATGGAAGAAAAATTCAGGATTTTACCGAATCTTATGTGAAAAAAGAGAAATGAACAATTTTCAAAATACTGAAATGCTGATAAGTGATTTAATACTTGGTATTTCCACCCCTTGCGTTAATTACAGCTCGGCAACGACAGTTCATACTCAAAATGAGTCATCTTAAAATGTTCTGATCTAATCCTTCCCAGATTTCTCCCAGTTGGATTCCTAAGTCAAAGAGTAGCTGGATGATTTTCTGAACTTCTCAGCCTTCTATTGAGGTTGTCCTAAACCTGCTCAATCGGATTGAGATCTGGACTTCTTGCTGGCCATTCCATTCGAGAGACTTCAACCTCTTCAAGGTACTCCTGAACGATGCGCGCACGATGGGGTCTGGCATTATCGTCCATAAAAATGAAATGTTCACCAATGTATGAGGCAAATAGCACTACATGCTCTTCAAGAATGTTCCTTATATACTTATCAGCATTCATAGCTCCATTATCAACGACCACTAGGTCTGTGCGAGCAGTCAGAGATATTTCACACCATATCATAATCGATCCTCCCCCGAAACCAGTAGTATTAAGGAAATTGCAGTGAGCATATCTTTCATGTGGACGTCTGTATACAAGGAAACGTCGATCACAATGGTAGAGGCAGAATCTAGACTCATCTGTGAAGATAACTCTTTCCCAATCGGCCTCTTCCCAATGGATATGCTCTCTCGCAAAATCCAAACGCGCCCTTCGATGGGCTGGGGTAAGAGCTGGGCCTCTTGCCGCGATATGAGGCCGTAAATCATATTCTCTGAGGCGATTTCTTATTGTCTGAGTGCCAATTTGCACCTCATGAGTTTGCTCAAGCTGATTTTGAAGGAGGCGAGCGGTTGCAAACCGTTCAACGTCTCAACGATGAAACTCTCAAGTAACGTTCTTGAATGGCAGTTGTTACCCGTGGTCTACCCTGTCCTGGTCTTCGGACATTCTTACCTGTCTCCCTGAATCGCTGCAACATTCTGGACACACTTGTATGGGAAACTCCAAACCTTTCTGCAATTCTTGTGTATGTCCACCCCTCTTCTCGCAAAACTACCGCTTGGGCACATTCCTCTTGGGTCAAATTGTGTGTTTCGCGTTGCATAGCGATCGAGTGTAGAAAATCAAACGAAAGAAAAACTATTGATCACTAGAATTGATCGAGCACAACTGATTTTAGAATGGAGCCAATACATTCAAAATCTGATAATATCATCTTTTCTATTCCTGCTGGGAGAAAACATCTGTATTGAAGAAAAACGTTGAGAACACCTTCAGTTGTAGAATAAATTTTAGATTTCCATAATGTGTGTTAATTTTTTTGCGCAGTGTTGAGTATTGCTTGCGAGTTTTCAGAGGTTAATAGAACCCACTCGGGTCGTGTGATTTGGTAGGCAGTTCCGCATTTGATACCTCCAAACTCAAGATATGATACCTATGTCATTTTATACGTATTTCCCCTATAATTCCTAATGGTCTGAGGGCTCTTTCAGAGACTTTCCAGAGCATAGAGAACCGTCAGAGTTTTTACGACTGATTAGAACATCTACAAACAGAGCAGAAGCAGAACTTAGAGAAAGGCATCATAATTGCGTCGGTATAATCGAATTCCGGACACCAAAATAACCGAAAAACCTTCTGGCAGCGTCCCAATCAAATATTCAAAGGAAAATAAGTAACGCTCCCCCGAATAACTTCCCAGGACGCTTTAGAGATTCTCATGAATACAAGAACGACCGCCAACACGAATATCGTCAGCTATCATCATTCCATTTACGCGGAACATCCGAAATATTCCAAAAATCCAAACGCAAAACACCATTTATTCAGACTCGGAAAGGAGCCCTCTCCTTCTTTCCGCGACACAATATCCGCAATATCATTAAGGAGAGCGCAAAGTTGTAAATTCAGTGGAATGGAGAAAATTCAGTCTGAGCAACGGTAGACACAGAACGGGGGTGAGGGGGGACAATCATGGTCGGAGCTGCTTCAAGAAAGACCGGGAATGCCGAGAAAACGAAGCCAGATTAAAACAATACAAAAGAAAATTCGTATTTACATAGAAAGCAGGAGTTGGACGGTTCAGATCGCGCAAAGTGAATTCGGCGGATGTCGGTTGCTCCTTTGCATGCACACCCGGTGTTGCCGGATCGTCATACCCAGGATTCCTCCTTCCTCATACCATGACATACCCACAAACTTCTCGGAGTATGGAATATGAATCACTATGTACGAGGATATATTGGAAAATTCTTAGCTTACTATAGAACCAAACAAAATTTCAATGTCAAAATATTTTATTACTCAACATATTCTCCTCTTAATTGAATACATTGATTACAGCGAACCTGCAACGTCTCTAGACCTTTGAAAAAAAATGTTTCTTCTTGCTTAGCAAACCAGTCCTCCACAGCTTTTATTCCCTTCTCGTTGGAAGAAAATTTACGACCTTTTAAACTTTTTTCAGTTGAGGAAAGAGATGATAGTCGGACGGAGCCAAATCTGGTGAATAAGGGGGGTGTTCTAGTAATTCTAACCCTGAATCACGAATTTTTTGCATGGCAACATGAGACTTGTGTACTGGGGCGTTGTCCTGTAAAAACAAAACACCTTTGGATAGCTTTCCGCGTCTTTTCTCTTTAATTTTTTCTCGTAGAGTAGTCAGTAATGTCGAATAGTATAATCTCCAGTTATTGTTCTAGCCTTATCCAAAAAATCAATCATGATTACTCCATGGCAATCCCAAAAAACTGAAGCAAGAACTTTTCCAGCATATTTTTGGACACGAAACTTCTTAGGTCTTGGAGAACCAGTTACCAGAGTGTCGCCATTCCATCGATTGTTGCTTTGTTTCTGGATCGTAGAAATGTACCCATACCCAAGTCTCATCCATAGTAACAATTCGGTTTAAGAAGTCTACATCGTTTTCAAATCGAGCACAGATCGAACGCGATGCTTCTACCCTTGCACGCTTTTGGTCAACATTCAAACATTTGGGGATCCATTTTGCAGAAATTGTTCTCATGTCCAAATTGACGTGAACTATATGATGAACGCGTTCGTTTAAATTCTTCAGTGCTTCAGATATCCGTTTTATCTTCGTAAACCTGCTTACCTCTTAGCCCTTTTGAATACAGTTACCTACTTGATGATGGCTCGATACTCCAATTTTTCGATTTTTACAATTTCAGTGGACATCTTTTTTTTGAATTTATTGCGTAACTCTGGTTTACTTTTTTGACGTCGAACTCTACACTGACACTTGTAATAAGTTATTGTTCGTTGATATGGTATCGTATTAACTTTAAGGATATAATTGGGGTATTAAGTTGGGTTGCCTTGCCAGTTGGGTACGAAGGTAATTGTTGGTCGGGGAGTTAGTACAGAGTTCCTACGGGAGTCGGTAGAGAGTTAAGACGGAGTGAGTTATTGCCATCAGAGATGGAATTAGATCTTCAAGACGGTACGATATCGGCGGTACAAGATCAATTCATTCGTTCGGCGTAAAGACGTTTTCTATCTCACGAAGTCCAGTAAATGCGGATAACTCGTATCTGAACGTGTGTTTTTCAAAAGTAATTAGTGTAAGACGTATAATATACAAGTGTAGATTATTGTGTAGAATTAACTCTGTAAATAAACTGTATATAGACAGTTTGACATTTATTGGTTCATAGGAGAACTGTAGAAAGTGATAAAGACGTAAAATATAGGTTTGGTAGCCAAAGCAGAGGTCATATTTCCAGATGTCCGAAAACAAACTTCATTATTATTTATCAGTATTCAATGATGGGGGCTATAGAAGCACTGCGACCAGAGTGATCTTTCGTTCTCATAGTCTACTAAATCAATTCCTGCGGAGATCATATACCATCCTCACCCCCTCACATTTTTCGTACTTGATTCGAAACATTGAAACACCCTGTATACGTTCGTATAGTTTATGGTGAAACACCCTTCATATTCCTATTGAAAGTAACCTTCTGAATTCGATAATTGCATCACGAATTCATGATTCTGACGCAAGAATAACCCCCACTGGAACAACCCACCCTTACCTACTTTCATTTCACATCCGACCCCTGTTTTCCAGTATTATTCCTGCCACGACTACGATCTCAAATTTCGATCAAACGTCCGTCAGTTCCACCTCGCCTTATAACTCTGAGCCTTCGTATCGTAAAATGCACCGTTTCCAAAAAAGGAAGAAAGACATCGATATAATATCGTAAAATTCGGCAAACAAAACGTATTTACGGCGCTACGTCCGGCCAAACGTATTTCGAAAGACGAACACGATTCCGGCAAGTGTCAATAAAATTCCCGCGATGGATAATCTGATCATCTGGAGGTCGGTTAAAATTGGTAACAGGTCGCGGAATGGGAAAAATGTAGGATGCCGTTTATGGTAGCAATCCTCAGAATTATTTATAGGAGAATCTGCACTGAAACTTTTTTCGATATGACTTACATTATTTCATATGAAGTTTAGTCCATTTCAAGCCTTCGGGCTTGAAGCAGGCACTGTTGAGTTGAGATTGAACAGTTGCGAAATATTTTGGAAACTGAAAACTGATATTTATTGTGGTTTGTGAATCCCTTTTTTGTGTTCGGATATTCCTTTACGATGGAGTTATTTCATTTTTGTAGATTTTCGAGTTATCCCTGATTGCTTTTGAGGAATTTCGAAGCAACTCTAGGTGGAAACTAATTGCTGTAGAACCTGAAGAATTCCTGTTGAAGAATACTGCTGTTGATCCTCCTGCACAACCTCTGGAACTAGCCGAGCAAATCAACATCTAGAACCCTGGGAATCTTCCATCGGTGGATAATCTTCTGAATACGTTTCTTTTTTTATATAATTCATGTTGAAAATAGACGAAAAAGTGTTGGATTTGTCACCTAAGATGTATTTTGAATCAGGAAGAGCTATCGCTGGGAAATCCTCGGACTCTCATTGAGATTTAACATTGCAAAGAATTTTTATAACGTGTATCAAACGAAGATGAAAAACACCCAATAACAGCCATCCTTCCCGTTCCTCCTTTTGTTTTTATGGCATAGTAAAGGAAGATAAAATGGGGTTAGAAATATCCTTCAGTTGAGTTCCCGGGATTTTACACGAGTTCAGGTGATTCTGTACTTTGAGACCATAAAGCTCCTGGGGGATTATTGCCCTTAGTTACGTGTTTCCTTTAGTTTGTAATGCTGTGCGAAAGAATTAACTCTTCACGGTATTACACTTCGTCAGTGGAGTATGAGTATGAGCTTTTCGATGGGGTGAATTATACTCGTGGTCATTGGTGAGGGGATAAAAGAGGGATTCCCCATAATTTGATCCGTTGAAGCAGTTTTCGTTCACGAAATTCATCCCAATGTATTTTCTCATTCGAAGTAGAAATATGGCAGAAGATCACAAAAAGATGAACTAATTCAAGAGAAGTTTTTAAGAAATTGAAGTAAATCAAAGAGCTCTACATAATTTGAGGATTGAAAGTTCAATTCATCATTAGTACGATGAAGTAGAATATCTCATAACCTACGATAGTTAGGAAGACATTTTCCATGCGAAAGTTCACATACAGGGTGTGCGTTTGAAGCGGTATGAGAATTGGGTCGGTTTTTAGCCAATATTATTTCATTATGTGGTGTCCTCCACAAAAAAAGACCCTCAAGCTCTACTAGGACGACTGTATTATCGCATTTCAAATTCATTTCACTCTCAACCATTCCGATTTGATTCCACCCCTTGGCAAACTCGGAAATCTTAATAACAAGCGTTTGTTTGAGCGCATTTCCAAATCCGCAGGCTGAGCGGAAATTGAAATTTCATAAACACAGAGGGTCCATCAATCGCTTCCCGGATGAGAAGGGGAAATTGATCCGAATAAGAAGATCGACAATGGAATGAAAAGCAGTAAACAGATAAGAAGTCAACAGAGCCCAGCACACGAAAAGATGCATAGTGGACGGAGGGGCCCAGCGTACTGATCTGTATCACTAGTGCTAATACCAAATTGTGGCGTAACTATTTGTCTCACTAACACCGTATGGAAGGACTCTAACTCATTGAAACCATATTCTTGAAGTTATGTCACGCTTTGTGTACACTGCAATAATTTTTAGTTAGTTGAAAAAGATTCAGTTTCTCTAAGAAAAATTTTTTTTGCCCAATTTGGGAAATCATTAGGTGAGTGTTATACCACCATTTCAGAATGCTTATTTATTGTGCTAACTATTGAAGCCACTCTTCAAACTGATTTAGTACAATTCTTCATCAGTACATGAAGTTAAAGTTGGGAGAAATATTAATTTTGAATACTTGGTCCGGCAATAAGTGACATTATCTTTCATGTTGGTGTAGTTTGCTAAGAATTAGAGGTTAAAGATTTAAAAAGCATTATCCAGAAAATCATAGGAAAAATGAAATTGAAAAAAGGTAAAGATTAACGAACAAATACAGGACTCCTTGTAGATAAGTTTTTCTGCTTTATACAGGGTGTTCCTAAATTGAAAGTACAAACGAAAGGGGGAGATTCCTTAAGTAAGTTTAAGAAAAAAAGTCCCATAAAAATAGGGTCGCAAACGTTTCGTTTTCGAGATACAGAGTGTTGGAGTTTGAATTTTCTTCAAGTTTTTTTCTCATAGTATCTACACTTCACAAGATATTCAACTGTAGTTCAATTGTAGTTTTGTCGTATAGGCTACCCATTTCGAGAAAAATTTTTTTAACGATTATTTCAAAATCCTCAGAAGAATCAAAATTGTCATAAAGATCTAGTTAGTATGAAAATAAATCTGAACTATTCAAGTCTGGGGATCTGGCGGGCCATGACTGATGTCCAATCCACCTGTTTTCATAACTTTCCTTCAAATACTCCCTTATAAACCTAGTACACCCTGCATCTCCAAAACGAAACGTTTGCGACCCAATGTTTATGGAACTTTTCTTTCTTAAACTCACGTAAGAAATCTCCCCTTTTCGTTCAATTTAGGAACACCCTGTATAATTGTTGAGATAGCGGATTGGCTACTGAGATACCACAAGTTTCTCATCTTCTGTGCTGGTAAATGTTGATTAAAGAGGAATTGATCTTCGAAATAGATCCAGCTTTTGTTTGACCCATGTATAAGGAATGTGGGGAACACGTGGATGAATTCAATATTTTTACGCCCAACGTGGGATAGGAACTGAGAATTCGAAAAATAAAATGATGCAAATCTGCTGAGCCGTTACATACGAGGATGTATTGATATCTAGTTAGCCTAGACCAGTTCCATGCATAAACAAAATATTGCGATACCATATCAACGAACAATAACTTATTAGAAGTGTCAATGTACAGTTCGACGTCAAAAAAGTGAACCAGAGTTACGCAATAAATTAAAAAAAAAGATGTCCACTGAAATTGTAAAAATCGAAAAATTGGAGTATCGAGCCATCATCAAGTACCTGTATTTAAAAGGGTTAAGAGGTGAGCAAATTTACGAAGATATGCTTAATACCCTTGGTGATCAATGTCCTTCTTATGCGACCGTGAAAAATTGAACTGCAAGAGTCAAAAGAGGTTAACTTTCCATTGAAGGTGATGACCGATCGGGAAGGCCAGTTTCATTGTCAGTCTCCGAAAATATCGATGCTGTTCATGACATGATTTTATCAGACCGTCGAATTGGGCTAAAACGGATTTCTGGAAGCACTGAAGATTTCATACGAACGCGTTCATCATATAGTTCACGTCAATTTGGACATGAGAAAAATTTCTGCAAAATGGATTCCCAAATGTTTGAATGTTGACCAAAAGCATGCAAGGGTAGAAGCATCGCGTTCGATCTGTGCTCGATTTTCAAACGATGTAGACTTCTTAAACCGAATTGTTACTATGGATGAGACTTGGGTACATTTCTACGATCCAGAAACAAAGCAACAATCGATGGAAAGGCGACACTCTGGTTTTCCAAGACCTAAGAAGTTTCGTGTCCAAAAATCTGCTGGAGAAGTTCTTGCTTGAGTTTTTTGGGATTGCCATGGAGTTATCATGATTGATTTTTTGGATAAGGGTAGAACAATAACTGGAGATTATTATTCGATATTACTGACCACTCTACGGGAAAAAATTAAAGAGAAAAGACGCGGAAAGCTATCCAAAGGTGTTTTGTTTTTACAGGACAACGTCCCAGCAAACAAATCTCATGTTGCGATGCAAAAAATTCGTGATTTAGGGTTATAATTACTAGAACACCCCCCTTATTCACCAGATTTGGCTCCGTCCGACTATCATCTCTTTCCTCAACTGAAAAAAGTTTGAAAGGTCGTAAATTTTCTTCCAACGAGGAGGTAATGAAAGCTGTGGAGGAATGGTTTGCAGAGCAAGAAGAAACATTTTTTTGAAAGGTCTAGAGACGTTGCAGGTTCGCTGTAATAAATGTTTTCAATTAAGAGGAGAATATGTTGAGTAATAAAATATTTTGACATTGAAATTTTGTTTGGTTCTATAGTAGGCTAAGAATTGTTCAATATATCCTCGTATGAAGTGGCCCACACACGAAATTCAGAACAATCAGAACTAACAGAGAAATTTAACAACTATGTACATTTAATCGGAATGAAATCCCACAATAATAAGAAGGCTTCAACGCCATTGGTTCCGTTATAAATTTCATGTGTAAATTTCATTCATTAACCACGTCTTCAGAAAACGTCATTCAATCAGCATTAATGCTCCTCCGGAGTTTCAACGAAGCCCACAGCACACCCACAGCCTAAGCCGAATAAACAGACCTGGCCTGACGACCCACTCAGCATCCCGGAAATTTCTATGAGATCAATTACTTGATTGCCGGCTCAAAGCAGGTCCGGAGCCTAGAATTAATAAAGTACATCATCTCATTATATCATTTCGACTGACTGGGCACCGGAATCCCTGCGGGACCGTGACCATTGGCGCGTGACGCTCCGGAACCAGTCCATGGGTCTGTTGAAGCGCGACCACAAAGACCGGATTCTAGAATTTGCAACTCGGTTACTAAACGTCGAATGATGCATGTATGTTGATGTATTACGGTTGGCAACAATGGGATCGGCGTATTCAAATTTAGAGCTGCAACTGCTCAGAGATCAAAGCTATCAAGAATACAAGATTCACATCCGGTATATCTTTGGGAACTCGCAGAAAAAGTTTTTTCTGGCAAATTCGGGATGTTCTATTCCGAACGACAGACGACGCAATAGAAATTTCCAAACTTCATATTAGGTACCTATATCACGAATCGAATATGTTTAATGTATCTCAAGGATGGAATATAATATACTAACTGACAATGAAACTGCAACACTCAGTGATTACTTGGCGATGAAAAATATGGTGTTTTTGGGGGGTCTTACCCCTTTGGCATTTTTCACCAAAAAAGTTGAGATTTTCGAATTCTATTTTATTATGCCCAGAGAGACTTTGGACAATGCTGATTAACAATTCCCAAACAAAAAGTGGATACGATCATAGGAGTGGGAGCTATGGCGAGTTGAAATTTCGGATTTTTGAAAAATGCCATTTGATAGGTCAAAATCTAAACTATGATAGATAGCGACTTGAATTTATTTCTATCGAATAGAGCGCCCTCGAAAACCTACATTTTGATACCAAATATGTCCATATAGGTCCTCCTTGAGCCGAATTGTGATTATTTTAGTTTTTGCACTTTTCATTTTCGAGTTTTGTTCAGACGCTCAGAGCACTCAAAGTTTGAGCGATACTGATCAGCTTCATAGGTATTCTGCATGACTCGTGTGGG
Organism: Adalia bipunctata; assembly: GCA_910592335.1. Classification (NCBI taxonomy): domain Eukaryota; kingdom Metazoa; phylum Arthropoda; class Insecta; order Coleoptera; family Coccinellidae; genus Adalia; species Adalia bipunctata. The sequence continues at coordinate 71,384,761 of OU342949.1, read as the reverse complement.
TAGTAGATCCTCAAGATCGAAAAACGACTTTGGATTCGCCAGTGATTACTTGGCGATGAAAAATATGGTGTTTTTGGGGGGTCTTACCCCTTTGGCATTTTTCACCAAAAAAGTTGAGATTTTCGAATTCTATTTTATTATGCCCAGAGAGACTTTGGACAATGCTGATTAACAATTCCCAAACAAAAAGTGGATACGATCATAGGAGTGGGAGCTATGGCGAGTTGAAATTTCGGATTTTTGAAAAATGCCATTTGATAGGTCAAAATCTAAACTATGATAGATAGCGACTTGAATTTATTTCTATCGAATAGAGCGCCCTCGAAAACCTACATTTTGATACCAAATATGTCCATATAGGTCCTCCTTGAGCCGAATTGTGATTATTTTAGTTTTTGCACTTTTCATTTTCGAGTTTTGTTCAGACGCTCAGAGCACTCAAAGTTTGAGCGATACTGATCAGCTTCATAGGTATTCTGCATGACTCGTGTGGGTAGTAGATCCTCAAGATCGAAAAACGACTTTGGATTCGCCAGTGATTACTTGGCGATGAAAAATATGGTGTTTTTGGGGGGTCTTACCCCTTTGGCATTTTTCACCAAAAAAGTTGAGATTTTCGAATTCTATTTTATTATGCCTAGAGAGACTTTGGACAATGCTGATTAACAATTCCCAAACAAAAACTGGATACGATCATAGGAGTGGGAGCTATGGCGAGTTGAAATTTAGGATTTTTGAAAAAATGCCATTTGACAGGTCAAAATCTAAACTATGATAGATAGCGACTTGAATTTGTTTCTATCGAATAGAGCGCCCTCGAAAACCTACATTTTGATACCAAATATGTCCATATAGGTCCTCCTTGAGCCGAATTGTGATTGTTTTAGTTTTTGCATTTTTCATTTTCGAGTTTTGTTCAGACGCTCAGAGCACTTAAAGTCTGAGCGATACAGATCAGCTTCATAGGTATTCTGCATAACTCGTGTGGGTAGTTGATCCTCAAGATCGAAAAACGACTTTGGATTCGCCAGTGATTCCTTGGCGATGACAAATATGGTGTTTTTGGGGGGTCTTACCCCTTTGGCATTTTTCACCAAAAAAGTTGAGATTTTCGAATTCTATTTTATTATGCCTAGAGAGACTTTGGACAATGCTGATTAACAATTCCCAAACAAAAAGTGGATACGATCATAGGAGTGGGAGCTATGGCGAGTTGAAATTTCGGATTTATGAAAAAATGCTATTTGACAGGTCAAAATCTAAACTATGATAGATAGCGACTTGAATTTGTTTTTATCGAATAGAGCGCCCTCAAAAACCTACATTTTGATACCAAATATGTCCATATAGGTCCTCCTTGAGCCGAATTGTGATTGTTTTAGTTTTTGCATTTTTCATTTTCGAGTTTTGTTCAGACGCTCAGAGCACTCAAAGTCTGAGCGATACAGATCAGCTTCATAGGTATTCTGCATGACTCGTGTGGGTAGTAGACAGAGCTGTGCCAAAGCACTGTGCTTTGTGCTCGTGAAAGCACTCGAAGCCCTTTTGTGCTCCCGAGCACTGTGCTCCCAAGCACTTTTCAAAAGCAGTGCTTAGTGCTTAGTAATTGGAGTACTTCGGCCAAAGGCTTAGTGCTTAGTAATCCCAAAAGTGCTCCCGAGCACTTTTGCGGATTACTAAGCACTAAGCCCTGAGCCGATGTTGTACGAATTCATTTTTACATCAATAAAATCTGAAATCAACATTTCCTTACATGACAGTAACATCCCAAAACTGTTGGGATTGCAATTACAGAGAGATGATAATAAGGAAACGTCATCATTATGAAAGGAAAATTGAAGGCCCATGTGTATTTTATTAAATGTTAATTTGTGCGTTGACAACTCAATATCATAAAGAAAAGCAAAAGCCACGATTCTGATTCCTCTTACATTTTTATCTGACCAAAGAGTCTTATATAGACAACATCAAAACCTTACACAATTCATTGAGTTCTTATTTTGATATTTTTTCGTTATTTGTCACGCAACAATGTTTTGCAACTGGTTTCCTCCTGACAAATCAGTGCAAGAATTGACAGAGGAACATTTCCATTTTTCCTTGAATTTTTTATTTAATTTTGTTTCAAGGACTGGGAGTTTTCAGAAGAAAAAGTAAACTCGAAAAATTCAGTAGGTATATTTATGAATATTATCAAACAGAGAGATCCAGGAGCGAATAGCATCTTTCTCTTTCATTACTAATAAGAATTTATTATACATTATATTGAATCAAATTAAAAATTTTCAATATCACATACCTATGCCAACTTACAATTTCTTTTCCGATTAAAATAACCTCACTTTCAATATTTCCTAAAAAAAAGTGCTTAGGGCTTAGTGCTCGAAGCACTTTTCTTCAGTGCTCGTCACAGCTCTGGTAGTAGATCCGCAAAATCGAAAAACGACTTTGGATTCGCCAGTTATTACTTGGCGATGACAAATATGGTGTTTTTGGGGGGTCTTACCCCTTTGGCATTTTTCACCAAAAAAGTTGAGATTTTCGAATTCTATTTTATTATGCCTAGTGAGACTTTGGACAATGCTGATTAACAATTCCCAAACAAAAAGTGGATACGATCATAGGAGTGGGAGCTATGGCGAGTTAAAATTTCGGATTTTTGAAAAATGCCATTTGACAGGTCAAAATCTAAACTATGATAGATAGCGACTTGAATTTGTTTTTATCGAATAGAGCGCCCTCAAAAACCTACATTTTGATACCAAATATGTCCATATAGGTCCTCCTTGAGCCGAATTGTGATTGTTTTAGTTTTTGCATTTTTCATTTTCGAGTTTTGTTCAGACGCTCAGAGCACTTAAAGTCTGAGCGATACAGATCAGCTTCATAGGTATTCTGCATGACTCGTGTGGGTAGTAGATCCTCAAGATCGAAAAACGACTTTGGATTCGCCAGTGATTACTTGGCGATGACAAATATGGTGTTTTTGGGGGGTCTTACCCCTTTGGCATTTTTCACCAAAAAAGTTGAGATTTTCGAATTTTATTTTATTATGCCTAGAGAGACTTCGGACAATGCTGATTAACAATTCCCAAACAAAAAGTGGATACGATCATAGGAGTGGGAGCTATGGCGAGTTGAAATTTCGGATTTTTGAAAAAATGCCATTTGACAGGTCAAAATCTAAACTATGATAGATAGCGACTTGAATTTGTTTTTATCGAATAGAGCGCCCTCGAAAACCTACATTTTGATACCAAATATGACCATATAGGTCCTCCTTGAGCCGAATTGTGATTGTTTTAGTTTTTGCATTTTTCATTTTCGAGTTTTGTTCAGACGCTCAGAGCACTCAAAGTTTGAGCGATACAGATCAGCTTCATAGGTATTCTGCATGACTCGTGTAGGTAGTAGATCCTCAAGATCGAAAAACGACTTTGGATTCGCCAGTGATTACTTGGCGATGAAAAATATGGTGTTTTTTTTGCTACTATCTATCTTTTACCAAAAAAATTTTAAATTCAAATAGCTTCTTCTGGGTGTTGCAGTTTCTTTGTCAGTTAGTGTATTTCAATAAGATTCACATGCGGTATATCTTTGGGAACTTGCAAAAAGAATTGCTTTTTCTTGTCCAATTCGGGATATCTGTAGGACGACGCAATGAGAATTTCCAAATCATGAATACCATTTAACATGAGTCCAATATGTTAAGTGCATCTCGAGGATGGATTATGATGAAAGGCAACGTTCTGAGCTGGACTGTATAAAGGGAGAATATTAATTTTTTGTCGTCCCTGCTAATCATCCAATTAGCACCAAATTGACCGAGAACGATCGATGTAATGCGCCGCAATTTGTCAGCTCATACAACACCGCAAAAAGCGTTTCCTCCAGTTTCAGCTTGACGATCGAGTTGGCCGGATTAATAAACCTGAAACCGTGGTAGACGTCGGATAACGATAAGCCGGCGCCTCCTTGTTAGTAAACAAAGTAATCAATAACGTCTCTACCTGCCGAAACATGAATCGACGAAAACACATAAAACATTGTTTTCTGGGAGAAGTAACGAAGGAACGAGCAAAAAGTTTGCAGGATCACCTCGATATGCCCATAATTCAAAGCTGCGAGACGCCGAGGGGAGGGGAGAGATGAGGATGGATAAGGAAATAAAGAAAATTGGGCGTCAATAGGTACAGCCTTGATTTATGGCGCTCATTATGCGGCGATATGAACTTCTAAGTTTCTTGATGAAATTGGAGGACGAGTTCAGTGATATGATTTTTCCCGAAAACAACACTGTTAGTTCTGAGAGTGTCTACTTTCAGAGGGAGAAACGAAAAGAACTCCATTGAAACAGCCCCAAGAGAAAAGTCAAGACCAACCTATTCGGGGCTATTCACTAAGCAAAGTTGTTATGAATAGCAACTGTAAATCGTCGTTATCCCATGCTTATTACATGGGATAACGACGATTTACAGTTGCTATCCATAACAACTTTGCTTAGTGAATAGCCCCGATTGTCTTCCTCAAACACATCACTATCAGGCACCCAAATATATAAATTTGTAGGATTTTCAAATTCAATTCCGAATTTGGGAATGTTCAATGAACAAAATGATGCTGCGGATACAACGAGGATATATTTTTGAAAAATTCTTAGCCTACTATAGAACCAAACAAAATTTCAATGTCGAAATATTTTATTACTCAACATATTCTCCTCTTAATTGAATACATTTATCACAGCGAACCAGTCTCTAGACCTTTCAAAAAAAATGTTTCTTCTTGCTCTGCACACCAGTCCTTCACAGCTTTTATTACCTCCTCGTTGGAAGAAAATTTACGACCTTTTAAACTTTTTTTCAGTTGAGGAAAGAGATGATGGCCGGACGGAGTCAAATCTGTTGAATAAGGGAGGTTTTCTAGTAATTCTCACCCTAAATCACAAATTTTTTGCATGGCAACATGAGATTCGTGTACTGGGGCGTTGTCCTGTAAAAACAAAACACCTTTGGGTAGCTTTCCGCGTCTTTTCTCCTTAAGTTTTTCCCGTAGAGTGGCCAGTAATTTCGAATAGTAATCTCCAGTTATTGTTCTACCCTTATCCAAAAAATCAATCATGATTACTCCATGGCAATCCCAAAAAATTGAAGCAAGAATTTTTCCAGCAGATTTTTGGGCACGAAACTTCTTAGGTCTTGGAGAACCAGAGTGTCGCCATTCCATCGACTGTTGCTTTATTTCTGGATCGTAGAAATGTACCCAAGTCTCATCCATAGTAACAATTCGGTTTAAGAAGTCTACATCGTTTTCAAATCGAGCACAGATCGAACGCGATGCTTCTACCCTTGCACGCTTTTGGTCAACATTCAAACATTTGGGGATCCATTTTGCAGAAATTTATGTCATGTCCAAATTGACGTGAACTATATGATGAACGCGTTCGTATGAAATCTTCAGTGCTTCAGATATCCGTTTTAGCCCAATTCGACGGTCTGATAAAATCATGTCATGAACTTCATCGATATTTTCGGGGACTGACACAGAAACTGGCCTTCCCGATCGGTCATCATCTTCAATGGAAAATCAACCTCGTTTGAAGCTTGCAGTCCAATTTTTCACGGTCGCATACGAAGGACATTGATCACCAAGGGTATTAAGCATATGTTCGTAAATCTGCTTACCTCTTAACCCTTTTAAATACAGGTACTTGATGATGGCTCGATACGCCAATTTTTCGATAAATCAGGCGTGCAAGTTACCAGTTCGTTTCTCTGCCAACATAAATCCGCAATCGAGGATGGTAAATCTATCGGAGCCATCCTTAAATACCCTATCCTGTAAAAACGCACATAAAAATCGGCTGTTATAATGTAACGATCGTAAATAGCAAACTTAATTACGTGTTTCGGCATCAAACAAATCGTAAAGGACTTTGATGAAGTATTAGGTCCAATAGTACGAGCTTTAATAAAATTCGGACCTATTCGCGATTTCCTTTCGATTAGTCTCGAAAAATGAGCCGGATCTTCTTTTACTGCCATCAGCGCCATCTCGAAAGATGCCCGACCGATGCGACCAGAGGGAAGAATGCGAATCGGGAAGTTTTTATTGAGTAACTATTGATAGCTCATTAAACTTGGCGGGATGTGACTTGATTAGGTGTGTGTGGTCATGAGTTTTCTGTTATCGGAACCATAAAAACCACAATGGAAGGAAGGGAACGTTCGGAAAATGGAATAGGTCCTTAGGGGTTTCAATATAGTCTATCTAGGGCTGAATCACGTACTGAAAAGCTCCGGTTCTTCGTTAACTCCGCACGATTGAGAATGTTTTTCTGAAACTGATGATGATAAGGCTTCCAACTAACTAATAGTGATCAGGTCTAATTTAAAAAATTCTACACGAGCTCTTGCACATTCTAAAAATTCTGCTTTCTATAATTTCCCTATTTTTGGAACTGCCATTCAAGCGCATCTAATTTTGGCCAGCCTGTACCTCCACGCACAATTATTGTGCCAAGATGGGTCAACACCTCGGTGCTGAACAGCCCCGAAGCCCTACAGAAACGGGAGGCACTTGACTCCTCATTTGGGAATAATTGCCTGACGGATATTCGCAAACAACAATTAAATCCACGATCCAGTCCTCAGACTATGGCGCTTTGATTCAAGGAAACTGATTGTGTTATCTCCGCTACGTTGGCCATTCCTTCGGCAATTCAATAACTTTCAAACTTCCCTTGTTAGCAGTTGGCAGTCTTGTTCGTACAGCCGTCTTCTCTTCTATTTACTCAGGCCTCATCTCCGGAGCTGGACCCAAAAATTTAATTGCTCTCAATGTGCTTACGCTCCCAACTTACTACTTAAACAAACAGTTAATAGACGGGACTTGCGCCAGTGTACATTTTTTTTATGTTTTCCTATCTCCACGTTGTTTTTTCGCGTTCATTGTGAGGGAAGCTGAAAGTGATAGGTGAAGCATGACTTCTAATTCTCTCATCAACTGTTCCTTCCCTAGCCATTCTGACGATAGCCTCAAGGGCCACCCAAATGATCACCAGATGTAGATGAGTGAGTTTTCATAGCTCTATACTCTGTTCAAAATTAAGAAAGAGCAATAATAACATGTTTGGCGCATCGGTAGGAGGGCCTTCGTGAAGCTTCTTTCCGTCCAGAGTCGAATCGAGGAGATTTCACACAATCGTTCAGTTTTAACTTAACTTGAATTCCATTTTTTAATTAATTTATAGAACGTTGTTTTTTTGAAATTTGGCAAACTGTCGTCTTCATTCACGATTTCTAGAACTTAAGAAATCATTGGGATTTCATTCCGAAAAAAAAACCGTGGACAATTCTTCTGGTAAGGTTCATATCGAAATCGTCAACCGAATCGATTATTTTTAACGACTGGGCTCTCCTCTTAGGTGGCGTCAATGTTTTATTCTCTTCATATTCTCTGAGAATTCTGAATACAGCAGAATCACTCACCCCTGAGGATTTTGAAACAATTCCTACTAAATCTCTTTTCGATAAATCAGGATGTTCTTCCAATTCTTTTCGAAAAATGTTTCAAAATTATCTCTTTCTCTTCAGCAGAGAAGTGCGACCTTTTGGACCTTTTTCTTGGTGGTCCCCACATATCACTCTCAGATGCAGTATCCGTTTCCGAATTCGACATTGCTCCATAAACACTATATACACTTTGTCAGAAGATTTTCCATCACAATACACACTTTTCACAACAAAATCTATAAACACTTTGAACAGCTAGACCTTCACAGTAGCTCTAGGTATTTGAACTGGTCTTGTCAATTGTAAACTTCGATATTTATGCAAATCAAGATGGCTTTAATCCATTAAGGGAAAGGACCCAAATCTGGTGTTTCCCTGAATTACCTTGTTGGAACCTTGAGCAGCCGACAAAGAGTTTCGTACAAAATAATATAAAATTTTGGACCGAAACTAAATATATTTCGGACATTACAAGTAAATGACCATTATAAATTTGAACAGAGATCTTTCACGAGTCTTGTCAATTGAAAACTTCGATATTTATGCAAATCAAGATGGCTTTCACCCATTAGGGAAAAGGATCCAAATCTGGTGTTTCCCGGAATTACTTTGTCGGAATCTTGCAAGATTTCGACCCAAATCTCTAAAACTCTGGTGTTTCCTGGAATTACCTTACCGCAATCTCGAGCATCCGAAAAAGGAATTATTTAGTAGATATTAATATAAAAACAAAACAAAATAAAAAAATAGGGTACGTCGGATATAAAATGTTTATGACAGTTGCAAATCATAACAGAAATTTTGCACTAGAGTTTCTGAGGAAAAATGTTCTAATGTGGGAACTGCTGACTCAAATTATTGAATCATTTCTATCCAGTACAATCTACAGTCCGTTCCGAGTACGATCCTGGCAATCTTTTAGGGCGTTAAAAGGGAGCGTGGTTATGACCGTTTGACGAATAGGAGCTTTATTGTGCGCATAGCAGACGATTCGGTTTGTTTACAAAGCTCCTTCTTGTATTTGAACGGACTATAGTGAGGTAAGCACTGGCAAACCTTTGTAGGTAGGTACTTAGTCGAGTATTTTGCTTGAGCTCGTCTGCCCTGTCTAAGCAAACTAGACCACTGTCCCATAACTTATTGGTCTCACAAGCATGACGTACATCCATCGCAATATTTTGGGGTTAGAACCATAAAAACATCCATTGCTTTACTGGTATAACGATGTAAATTTTTTTTTCATAGTGTATTTCCTTTAATCGATGGAATGCGGATATATCAAGGAAATACCCAATCGGATAACATATTACCATTCATTCGAGCTGTCATCTCCTGAAATTTCTCAAGAGTAATGTTGTCGACTGATGGATGAGCATATGTAAAATATGACTGGGTTTTTATTCAAAAGAAAAACTTCGACTTGAGAACGTATTCCTGTTGACGTCTGCCTGCTACCGTATATTTCAATCGATCAATCAGTGTCGAACAATCATTTTTTGTGTATTTCCCATTTTTAGATGATGACGTGACTTTACAGGGTTGTAATGAAGTATCGATGTGAACTTTATCGAAGAATATTGTTTGTGGTGAAGCAGACGTTCGTCATGTTTTTTCTCTGCCAATCAGGTCGTTTTCGCATTTAGCAGGTGTCTATTTCTTCAAAATTTAGGCACAGCATTCTGAACAAAACTTAATCAATTGCGATCAGGTTCGAGACACGCAGTGTACTCGATCCTTTCGTGTTGGCCAATTTCGTTCCAGTGCACTTTTTAAGAAAAGTCAGACAATTCTAAGATAGCGCCGAAATTGGATTCCACCTTCCCGATACGATCAGCGTTACCTCTGTGCTTTTATTGTGTCTCCCGCTAAAAAAAAAACAGTTCATCGGCTCCGTCGTGTCGAGAAAAACAAAGCGATTTATAATAATGTGTCGAGGTGGAAGAACCGATTGATCCGCTATCGGACGCTGAAAAACGATCGCAACTTGTGGATACGTCAAGCTGATATTTGGGTTGATTGTACGACCGGTGAAAACACCGAAATGGGGAGGACAAACAGGGATATTATTTTCGCGACGGGGTGAATTTTCCGATGGAATTAGGAGACCGGGAAATTGATTTTCGGGGCTTATGGATTGGTTTTTTGTGCGGGGAACAATGGCCCGTTTATATTCAGCGATCCCGAAATGTTTAGTTTCGCACGATGATGTATTGATAACTGTTAACCGTTTTTCTGATCAATTAGGAAGAAAAAAAAGATATCTGTTACTGTTATCGCGAACAACGATGAGCGTATGAAAACCCCGCCTCCTGTAGAACAAATGATTTGAACTATTTCAAATTCACTTAGCTGGCGATAAATTCCGCCTAGCACTTGCTTTAGGCATTTCAAAAACAACTAAACATCGACTTTGGATCTGCTCGAACAGCTGGTTTGTTGTTGAATTCAAAAAATCTGCGAAAAACGACTACAATATTGTAACAAAAAATGTTTACATGGAAAAACCTTCACGTTTTTTCTCTCCAAATTTTGATAATTTACTCCCTGCTATACTATCTATTTTTTACCAAAAAAATTTAAAATTTAAACAGCTCCTTCTGTGTGTTGCATTTTCTTTGTCAGTGATTCAAAATTTTATCTTTTTAATTCTCTGACGGAATTATTCGGCCGGACTGTTTCAATTGGACTACCCTGTACGAATTAATGACAAGTGATTGGAGTTTCCACCCCTTAAGAATCCTCGTGTGTGAAATGGAAAGTGCGAATTCCCTCTAATGATTCAGTTCAGATTTCCAAAATTGCGGAAACAACATGGTCTATCTCATTACACCCACCGATCTGCATCGGATGAATTCCTGGAGATATTCACTTCCGAATGGAACAATGCAGTAGACGGAAAATCGGTAAATGTTCACATTTTATTTTCTTAACGTACGCTCAGGAGGAGACAATCCAATTCCATCCAATATCTGGAAAAATGAAATTATGTCGTTGTTCCATAGTTGTCTGAATATGGAATAAAACGACAGTAGAGAACATTTTGCGAAGGGATCTTCTCAGTACCGTGAAAACTGTGGGCTTGAACCAATTCCGTTAAGAGATTCTGAGAAAAGCATTTCTGCCTGCCTCAATATTCTAGTTCTCATTATCGTAAATGGCATAAATTTTTGAACATGATATCATCTTGTGTGAAATGATAACCAGAATTTGAATCCACAAGGATCCACTTGTTGAGAACCGATAATCAAGAATGGAAAATGCCAGTGATAAAAAAATACCCCTTGATCATTTTCACCCAAGAATTGAGATTTTTGAAATTGTTCATATTTCGCACTGAGATACTTTGAGATATCTTCTTCTTCAGGTGCCATCTCCTCTCAGAAGGTTGGCTATCAAAATGGTTATTTTCTTTGAGATATGCTGATCAGTATAATATAAACAAGTAGTGGATACGACTTGAAGGATGGAAGCTAGGAGAGTTTGAAATTTCCAATTTGAGAAAAATGCCATTTGACAGGTGAAAATCTTAACGGTGATAGTTAGGGCTTTGGAATGTTTTTTATTCAATTCAGCGACCTCGAAAATCTACAAATTGATACCAAAATCGTCCCTGTAGCCCTCATAAGTTGAGAATTATTGAGTTTTAATTTTTTCGATATTTCATTTTCGAGTTTTGTTCACGAGCTCACTCCGTTCGTGGTATCGATGTTATCGATCCGCAAAAGTCCTTTCATGGAAGATTCGAATGGCTCGAATAACATTTTCGATCATTTATGCCGTTATAACCATCCTGATATATATTTTTATAGCGAAATATGGTGTTTTTGGGGGGTCATACCCCTGTGTCATTTTTCACCCAAGAATTGAAATTTTTAAATCGCTCGTATTTTGCACAGATATACTTGGAGCTACGCTGATCAACATAATATAAATAATTCTTGGCGGCGATGAGAGGGACGGATGTTATGGCGGTTTGAAATTTCCGATTTTTCAAAAAAATGCTATTTGACAGGTGAAAATCTTAACGGTGATAGTTAGGGCTTTGAATTATTTTTTATTGAATAGAGCGACCTCGAAAAACTACATTTTGATACCAGAATCACCCATGTTGCCCTCATAAGTAATGAATTATTCTTGTTTTTATTTTTCGATTTTTCATTTTCGAGTTCTGTTCACGAGCTCACACCACTCAAGGTGAGGGCGATGTCGGTCCGCCAAATTCCTGTTATTAAAGATTCGAATAGTAAGTACATTCTCCAAATTCAATACCAAGGTTAGATCCTCCCCATATATATTTTTTATTGAATAGAGCGACCTCGAAAACCAACATTTTGATACCAAAATCACCCATGTAGCCCTCATAAGTAATGAATTATTCTTGTTTTTATTTTTCGATTTTTCATTTTCGAGTTCTGTTTACGAGCTCACAACACTCAAGGTGAGGGCGATGTCGGTCCGCAAAATTGCTTTTATTGAAGATTCGAATAGTAAGTACATTCTCCAAATTCAATACCGAGGTTAGATCTTCCCCATATATATATTTTTTATTGGCAAATATGGTGTTTTTGGGGGGGTCATACCCCTTTGTCATTTTTGACCCAAAATTTTAGATTTTTCAAATCGCTCATATTTTGCACAGAGATACTTGGAGCTACGCTGATCAACATACTATAAAAAATTCTTGGCGGCGATGAGAGGGACGGATGTTATGGCGGTTTGAAATTTCCGATTTTTCAAAAAAATGCCATTTGACAGGTGAAAATCTTAACGGTGATAGTTAGGGCTTTGAATTATTTTTTATTGAATAGAGCGACCTCGAAAATCTACATTTTGATACCAAAATCACCCATGTAGCCCTCATAAGTAATGAATTATTCTTGTTTTTATTTTTCGATTTTTCATTTTCGAGTTCTGTTCACGAGCTCAAACCACTCAAGGTGAGGGCGATGTCGGTCCGCCAAATTGCTGTTATTGAAGATTCGAATAGTAAGTACATTCTCCAAATTCAATACCAAATTTAGATCCTCCCCATATATATTTTTTATTGGCAAATATGGTGTTTTTGGGGGGTCATACCCCTTTGTCATTTTTGACCCAAAATTTCAGATTTTTCAAATCGCTCATATTTTGCACAGAGATACTTGGAGCTACGCTGATCAACATAATATAAATAATTCTAGGCGGCGATGAGAGGGACGGATGTTATGGCGGTTTGAAATTTCCGATTTTTCAAAAAAATGCCATTTGACAGGTGAAAATCTTAACGGTGATAGTTAGGGTTTTGAATTATTTTTTATTGAATAGAGCGACCTCGAAAACCTACATTTTGATACCGAAATCACCCATGTAGCCCTCATAAGTAATGAATTATTCTTGTTTTTATTTTTCGATTTTTCATTTTCGAGTTCTGTTCACGAGCTCACACCACTCAAGGTGAGGGCGATGTCGGTCCGCCAAATTGCTGTTATTGAAGATTCGAATAGTAAGTACATTCTCCAAATTCAATACCAAGGTTAGATCCTCCCCATATATATTTTTTATTGGCAAATATGGTGTTTTTGGGGGGTCATACCCCTTTGTCATTTTTGACCCAAAATTTCAGATTTTTCAAATCGCTCATATTTTGCACAGAGATACTTGGAGCTACGCTGATCAACATACTATAAAAAATTCTTGGCGGCGATGAGAGGGGCGGATGTTATGGCGGTTTGAAATTTCCGATTTTTCAAAAAAATGCCATTTGACAGGTGAAAATCTTAACGATGATAGTTAGGGCTTTGAATTATTTTTTATTGAATAGAGCGACCTCGAAAACCTACATTTTGATACCAAAATCACCCATGTAGCCCTCATAAGTAATGATTTATTCTTATTTTTATTTTTCGATTTTTCATTTTCGAGTTCTGTTCACGAGCTCACACCGCTCAAGGTGAGGGCGATGTCGGTCCGCCAAATTGCTGTTATTGAAGATTCGAATAGTAAGTACATTCTCCAAATTCAATACCAAGGTTAGATTCTCCCCATATATATTTTTTATTGGCAAATATGGTGTTTTTGGGGGGTCATACCCCTTTGTCATTTTTGACCCAAAATTTTAGATTTTTCAAATCGCTCATATTTTGCACAGAGATACTTGGAGCTACGCTGATCAAAATAATATAAATAATTCTTGGCGGCGATGAGAGGGACGGATGTTATGGCGGTTTGAAATTTCCGATTTTTCAAAAAAATGCCATTTGACAGGTGAAAATCTTAAAGGTGATAGTTAGGGTTTTGAATTATTTTTTATTGAATAGAGCGACCTCGAAAACCTACATTTTGATACCAAAATCACCCATGTAGCCCTCATAAGTAATGAATTATTCTTGTTTTTATTTTTCGATTTTTCATTTTCGAGTTCTGTTCACGAGCTCACACCACTCAAGGTGAGGGCGATGTCGGTCCGCCAAATTGCTGTTATTGAAGATTCGAATAGTAAGTACATTCTCCAAATTCAATACCAAGGTTAGATCCTCCCCATATATATTTTTTATTGGCAAATATGGTGTTTTTGGGGGGACATACCCCTTTGTCATTTTTGCCCTAAAATTTCAGATTTTTCAAATCGCTCATATTTTGCACAGAGATACTTGGAGCTACGCTGATCAACATACTATAAAAAATTCTTGGCGGCGATGAGAGGGACGGATGTTATGGCGGTTTGAAATTTCCGATTTTTCAAAAAAATGCCATTTGACAGGTGAAAATCTCAACGGTGATAGTTAGGGCTTTGAATTATTTTTTATTGAATAGAGCGACCTCGAAAACCTACATTTTGATACCAAAATCACCCATGTAGCCCTCATAAGTAATGAATTATTCTTGTTTTTATTTTTCGATTTTTCATTTTCGAGTTCTGTTCACGAGCTCACACCACTCAAGGTGAGGGCGATGTCGGTCCGCCAAATTGCTGTTATTGAAGATTCGAATAGTAAGTACATTCTCCAAATTCAATACCAAGGTTAGATCCTCCCCATATATATTTTTTATTGGCAAATATGGTGTTTTTGGGGGGACATACCCCTTTGTCATTTTTGACCCAAAATTTCAGATTTTTCAAATCGCTCATATTTTGCACAGAGATACTTGGAGCTACGCTGATCAACATACTATAAAAAATTCTTGGCGGCGATGAGAGGGACGGATGTTATGGCGGTTTGAAATTTCCGATTTTTCAAAAAAATGCCATTTGACAGGTGAAAATCTCAACGGTGATAGTTAGGGCTTTGAATTATTTTTTATTGAATAGAGCGACCTCGAAAACCTACATTTTGATACCAAAATCACCCATGTAGCCCTCATAAGTAATGAATTATTCTTGTTTTTATTTTTCGATTTTTCATTTTCGAGTTCTGTTCACAAGCTCAAACCACTCAAGGTGAGGGCGATGTCGGTCCGCCAAATTGCTGTTTTTGAAGATTCGAATAGTAAGTACATTCTCCAAATTCAATACCAAGGTTAGATCCTCCCCATATATATTTTTTATTGGCAAATATGGTGTTTTTGGGGGGTCATACCCCTTTGTCATTTTTGACCCAAAATTTTAGATTTTTCAAATCGCTCATATTTTGCACAGAGATACTTGGAGCTACGCTGATCAACATACTATAAAAAATTCTTGGCGGCGATGAGAGGGACGGATGTTATGGCGGTTTGAAATTTCCGATTTTTCAAAAAAATGCCATTTGACAGGTGGAAATCTTAACGGTGATAGTTAGGGCTTTGAATTATTTTTTATTGAATAGAGCGACCTTGAAAACCTACATTTTGATACCAAAATCACCCATGTAGCCCTCATAAGTAATGAATTATTCTTGTTTTTATTTTTCGATTTTTCATTTTCGAGTTCTGTTCACAAGCTCAAACCACTCAAGGTGAGGGCGATGTCGGTCCGCCAAATTGTTGTTATTGAAGATTCGAATAGTAAGTACATTCTCCAAATTCAATACCAAGTTTAGATCCCCCCCATATATATTTTTTATTGGCAAATATGGTGTTTTTGGGGGGTCATACCCCTTTGTCATTTTTGACCCAAAATTTCAGATTTTTCAAATCGCTCATATTTTGCACAGAGATACTTGGAGCTACGCTGATCAACATAATATAAATAATTCTAGGCGGCGATGAGAGGGACGGATGTTATGGCGGTTTGAAATTTCCGATTTTTCAAAAAAATGCCATTTGACAGGTGAAAATCTTAACGGTGATAGTTAGGGCTTTGAATTATTTTTTTTTGAATAGAGCGACATCGAAAACCTACATTTTGATACCAAAATCACCCATGTAGCCCTCATAAGTAATGAATTATTCTTGTTTTTATTTTTCGATTTTTCATTTTCGAGTTCCGTTAACGAGCTCACACCACTCAAGGTGAGGGCGATGTCGGTCCGCCAAATTGCTTTTATTGAAGATTCGAATAGTAATTACATTCTCCAAATTCAATACCAAGGTTAGATCCTCCCCATATATATTTTTTATTGGCAAATATGGTGTTTTTGGGGGGTCATACCCCTTTGTCATTTTTGACCCAAAATTTTAGATTTTTCTAATCGCTCATATTTTGCACAGAGATACTTGGAGCTACGCTGATCAACAAAATATGAATAATTCTTCGCGGTATGGGTGTTATCGATCCTCAAATGTCCTATTAAGGAAGATTCGAATGGCTCGATTAACTTTATCAATCATTAACGCCGTCAGAAACTTCCTGATATATTGTTTTATTGACAAAGATGGTGTTTTTAGTGGATCTTACCCTTTAGTCATTTTACACCCAAAAATTAAAATTTTTAAAATTGCTAATATTCCGCACAGAGGTACTTTGAGATATGCTGATCAACAAAATATAAACAAATATTGGATACGACAAGAGGGACGGAAGCTAGGAGAGTTTGGAATTTCCAATTTTTCAAAAAACGCCATTTCACAGGTGAAAATCTGAACTATGCTAATTAGGGCTTTGAACTATTCTTTTTGAGTTTCAGCGACCTCGAAAACGTACATCTTGATATCAAAGTCAACCTTGTTGCCCTCTTAAGTTAAGAATTTTGATTTTTTTTGTAAAACAGGGCAACCCAAGGCAAATAATATTCTATTGAATTCGTGAGGCAGAGAAATTTCGGCACCATCATCCTTCCGTCAAACGATGGTATTTAGTTCCTCTCACTTAATGATCGATGTCCACTTCAGTCATTCGAAGAATTCCGAAAATGATAATATCACCCCTAAATGTAACATCAAAAACGGGATAACCCTCGAAGCAAATCGAGGCAATGACGGGTAAACATTGACCAAACAAGGAACCTGATTTCGGAGCAGCAGGAGCAGCAAGGGAAGCGGATTTTGCAGGGAAAATCCGGCAATGAATCATCGAGTGGCACGAGGCAGGGCACAAGACGTGTGAAGGTGGTTCTTGGATTGACGCGTCTTTTCTGGATCAGTGATTTATTACTCTGACTTCATTACGGGGTAATCCTCTCTACGTCAATGATTAACGTGGCGGATCCTCAGAGGCGTAACGACGAAAATAGAGACCGGAAATTGGGGTGAAATATAGGTTTGACAACCTAGGCGATTCTGAACTATGAATGAAGAAAGAAAGGCTACTTACTGTCTTCGGGATTCATTCAAGTTCTCTCATACATGGGGTCCTTTTGGTGAAAATTCCCACCTTTACAATTTGGTAAAGAGGTCACATTCCATTGTGACCTCAAGGTCTATTGAGCCCCCATCGAAGCTCTTTTTGCAACTGAGGTATCTGCAGCTCGCCCTCCATCTCCAGAGCTCCAGACCATTTCAGAGCGAAGATACACGTATTCACATCTCTTCAGGAGGCACTGTGGACTAGGGAAAGGCAGGAGAACAAAAATCTCTTAGGGCCGGTTTTATAAAAGAATTTCAATCCTCGGTTGAGCCCAAATCCGCCGTCGAATATCGATTTCCGTATTATAAACATCCAACCTCGGGTTCAACCCTGGATTGACTCAACCGGTGAATATAGCTCCGTTTGAGATTTGAACCGAGGATTGAAACGTTTGACGTTTCTAGATGGCCGACAACTAACCTCACTGTATATTAAAAACAAAACGAAACATTTCATTGTGGCACATTGAAGTTGCTTGGAATGAAAATATATGATATTATATTGATAGAATGCCTGATATTAATCACAATCTTCTATAGGTTTGTTATGTATTAATAATTCATCTTTGGTGTTTGGGAAAATATTATTTAATCGAAATTGAATTTTTGTGCTTTATCTTCGAGGGATAGAACTGCAAGATTCCTGTGCAAATATAATATCGAAAATGACTCTTGTTATGATAATAATGAAATAACTGCAAGGCATTCAAAAGATAGTAACGATAGTGAATAAGAAAGATACCAATCGAATGATTTCACATTTCCTTTCGATCTCTTCGAAGATGGCACGAAGAAGAGATTTTGGTCAAATAAAAAACTCTTTTATGAGTTGGATGAATTTACTCTGAATAAGCTGAATCTTTCCAGATTTGTTAACATTTTCGAAGATTTTTATGGTATACATAAATCAACATCAGAAAAAAGTCAGAAAGTTGTGAAATGTCTAGAACTTTGGACATTATCAAAAAGTATTCTAGTGTTTTTTATCATTCTATTAAAATGCCAAGCAATCAACAGGAATAGCAACTAACAAGGGAAAGGTTGTATTGACTGACCAAATTTCGGTGTATTAGAACCGTGTTGCTGGAGCGCACTCACGTTCTAGAAGGATTTCTTAATTATTATTACATAGTACAGGTGCATGCATATTTTAATGGGTTGTGGAAATGCTGAATGCTACAGATGTGAAAAGAATTACTTTTCTTCAAATTTCCAAGTTGCTAAGCTTATAAATTTGGTAATTCTCATCATAGAAAATTTTTGATATACTCTAAAGAAATGATTGATGACACCGATCCCATCTCGCAGATCAATGGATGATCAATTATTCAATGAAGCTCACATATGAACTTTGAATTCCATTTAAAGACTCTCTGGCGTGTAAAAGAACATTCCCCATTCTTTTATTCGGGATCTGATTACATTTGAAAACAACTATTATTTTTGTGACTTGCGGAGTCCTGCATAATATTGCTAGACTGATTCTATTGATGACTCTCAACCTGAATAAAGCGAAAGTTAATAATAAATGCTGTCTTTAAATTTAATGTATATTTCATGTACTCAATCAAACAAGATCAAGAATGATTTGTTCCTATCCTAAATATAACTACATCCTTGTACGACTAAATGTTAATGCAATTTCATTGGATGTTTTGTATTGTCCTAGCTTTTATTTGGTTACTTGGCATAAGAGTTTGATATAAGACTTTTCAGAATATCGAAATAGTACAAACTTAGATCATTCGAGTCAAATAAGTTGACAAAAGTAATAAAGACTAGAGCGTAGTTGGCAATAGCTTCGAGTGGAAAAAATTCTGTCCTCATTTCATAAATTACAAATTTTTCTATTACATAATTTGTTTTGATGTAGGAAATCAGATATCTCTGAATTCTCTGCCGTGTCCGTCACAAAACACGGAAATATTCGAATTAGCTTCTTGTTTTGTCTTTATTAGACTACGATTATTGAATTTATCCAAACATGGTATAAAAAAAGTGCCAAAATACTTCGAGAAATAAGATTCACCTTGGCCAACCCAAAAAAAGCGATCTCAATCCGTGGTTGTTCAACCGAGGCCGCACAGACGTTTATAACACCGAACTTTTTTCAACCGAGGGTTGACTTCCAATCCTCGTTTGAGTAACCTCGGATTGAACGTGCCCTTTATAAAGCCGGCCGGCCCTTATGGGCCTACCACACGCTCAAGCTTCACCACAGTTTGGCTTGCGCAAACCGGCTTGAACACTGAACACTGAGCGTGTGGTTGGGAGAATTATATACAGTTTCCCTCAGTGTTCAGTGTTCAAGCCGGTTTGCGCAAGCCAAACTGTCGTGAAGCTTGAGCGTGTGGTAGGCCTCTTAGTATCAATTCGTAGATACTGCAGAGAACAAAAATGGTCCGTAGTCGACACTTTTCCCAATGATACGTAGAGAGAATGTGCCACCACTGAAGTAAAATCATTTCGCCTCTCCTTCCCCAATCGGTCGGGGGTCTTAAAGGCACAATTCAATATCGAGGCGTCTTTTACTCCCTGATATCTCCCAATTATGCAATCCTACCGCTGACTTCGTTTACGATCCCATTCCGATGCTCCATTTCATTGAACAATTGGTTTTGGAATTAATTCAGATCTTCCATTATACCTCGACGCGTCTTTAGATCTCCCGATCTATCTTTATCTGTCATTCGCATCGAAATCTCGCCGAGATTTTCTGCTCATTTGCCTTTTCATTCAGTTATCACTGAAGGAACTGATTCCTTGATAAATCGACCGAATTTCAATGAGATGAAGACGAAAAACGATGAATAATCGGGATGGAGAATCTGAGGATATTATGAATACTCGGAAATTCGAAACATGAAAAGGACACAGGGGTATTTTCGACAAGAAAAATGAAAGTTTTGAATAGTCGCCATGACCTGTCAATCAAACTGCTCCACATGAGTTAGAGATATTGACTTAAATTGCAAAAAAATATAGTTAAAATAAGATTTTTGTGATGAAAACTCATATTAATATGATTTCAAGTTGCAAATTGATTTTAGCCTGTAGGTCTGCAGCGTATACAGGGTGGTTAAGAAAAATCGAGTAAAATAACGAAATTTTATTCCCAGAGAATTCAAGCATTTTAAGACTATCAATACGATGTATGGCCTTCACGGACATCAATAACAGCTTGACATCTTCTTTGCATACTACACACGAGGTTGTTGAACATTTCGTGAGGAATTTGGTTCCATAAACGGGGCATAAGCTCTCTCAGATCATTTAAGGATTCTGGGATAGGTTGATGATTATCTAATCTTCTTTGGAGCATATCCCATGCATGTTCTATGCAATTCAAATCTGGTGAGTGCGGAGTTATTGGTGAATGTGGAATACCAAGCTCCTCGCGCGCATTCTCAACTATGGCTGCACGGTGCGGTCTAATTTCACTAATAGCAGCGTAATAATTTGACACAACATTGTCAATGACATGCTCCCTATAGTGTTAGGCGGTCATATTCCCAGGACAAATGTGTAGATCTGTGCGCCCGTTGAAACATATCCCGGCCCATACCATAACAATACCCCCTCGGAATGGATGGACTTCTTGGACATAGCGACGATTACGGGGTATGCGTGGGATTGTCCATACCCTTATTCTTCGAGAATCTGAAAATCGTCCATATCTGGATTCATCAGTGAAAAGGACACTACGCCATTGATCGTTCCAATTGATATGTTGCCTTGCCCATTCCAGTCTTTGACGCTTATGTTGAAGTGTTAATGGAACTCCACTTAATGGACGTCTAGAACCTAGATTCACCTCTCTCAAGCGTCGTCTGATGGTTTCGATGGAAACTTGGACCCCATCTGCATTTTGAAGAGTATTCTGTAGCATTCTACACGTAGATGTAGATGTTTCTTCTCGCCGAAACGGTGATGAAACGATCCTGAGCAGGTGTTGTTTTTCGTCGCCCACTAAGCCTTGGTCTTTCCAGCACGGTACCTGTCTCCCTGAACCTATTCCTAAGTCGAGATATCACACTTTGGCTGACTTGGAGCCTTTTCGCTACAACAACCTGAGTTAGGACACCCTGTAGCATTCCGATAGCCCTATTAGCCTCCACGTTTGTTAATTTACGTCTTGGCATTTTCAGAAAACTCGTTTCAAATCGAAGCCGTTGATAAACTGACTTCGTTTCAAAATAAGAACATTCATGAAGCATATGCAAAGAACCAAACTTCAGAAAAAAGGCGACCAGATTGACGAAATGTCTCATACTGATTTTTATTGGATCGATTCAAGTTGTTATTGAGTTTTAAACGATTTAACAGACATTTTCTCGAAGATTACATACTTTTAAAAACGATTTAATACGATATTCCTAACTCTTGTGGAGCAGTTTATTATGTGAATTCAATAATTTCAAAATACCCACTGGAAATATTTCACGTACATAAACATGGTTGGAAGATTCAGTTATACAATTTTCTCGTACGAAAATCAAGAATCGAGTGTTGAAATTTTACTGAAAAATAATAGACAGAATAGTCCGTTACTTTGTGATAGTTCATCCGAAAAAAGAATAAATGTACTCGAATAACCCGACAGAAAAACTTCTAAACGAATAGACGGACTTATGGAATTTCCCACTTTTCAAAATCATCAAGATTTCGAAAAAAAATTTAATTTAATTTAAATATGTACTTTTTTGCACAACTTGAAATACCTACTCCAGTATGAAAATGCAGTAGTAATACGAAACCTGTGTCACACACAGTTAAACCTTAAAAGAACTAAGTCCATTAACAAAGTTAAAAAAGAGAAAAAAAATACCATTGGCAACATTTCTCAGAATCACGAGTGCCAACCTGCGTCAGTTTTAACTAAAAAACTCGATAAACCTAAACCATGGTCAACCGGTATACATTATGAAAGTGAATAGAGTATACAGAACAGAATATCAACTCAGATATCTTTATTATATTGTAACTGTAACCTATTACTTCATGTAGCGTAGATTTTTATTACATGAAATTCTACTGAATATTTTCCCCGTTCTTCCCTCCCTTCAGCACTTGAAAAAATCATAAATTCAGGATTACACAAACGCTCCAAAATTAAGACCGAGCCATAAACTTCTTTTTATTCAATTAGGCGACCGCGAAGAAATGAAACATTGTATCGCAGAAAAACCATCAATTCCAATTTGTTTTAATGTTCTTGGTGGAGGCCAGTTGTAAAATTCTGACGGTGTACTATAGCTCAGCGCCGAATTGAGCCAATTCGAAATTACAGCCAGGTCATTCTGGGTAAAAACACGGGATTGTTGAAATTTACGGTTAGCCCGAGTGGAGTGGGGCTCTTGAATCATGAAAATGTCTGCTGGAAATTAACCGGCTTAGGCAGATAAGTCCTCACTCGAAACCATCCTCGAATTCGAGGTAGCTCATTATGAATATGTCCAGAATTAAAGTTACAAGAGGTTTGGTTTACAACAGGGAGAGTTCACCGATGTGGTTGAGAGTTTCATCTTTAACTCGGTCCATTGGAAGAACTGCAAGGATGAAAACATAGAAGAAGTTGAAAGACCTATCTAAGTAATTCAGCTTTCTCGAGTCGCATACAGGGTGGGTGTTACTGAATTGGTGGTACCAACGAAGAGGAGATATTCCATGCATAATTTTAAGAAAAAGTCCCATAAACAAAACACCGTCACCTCAATATGGATTTCCAGTACCTCAAAATATGCACTTTTTTTACATGACGTAGTGGACGACAGTTTATAACACATTTGAAACCATTTATTCACTCTGAATTTTGAAGAACTGATTTGATATTGATATTGAAAATGTGATTTCAACACGCGTGAATTCAAACGTCCCTCTGCTGTGACGTCAGTGGCTCAAGTTGTAATATGATTGGTTGAAGTTTGTGATGGAGGAGACAAAGCCCAGAGTAACTGAGAGACACGCCGCTGTTGTCAAGTCTTTGGAAAATCTCTGAATTTATTCATAAATATATTCAGTAATCGTATCATATTTGATGTGAACACTATAATGTTTTTTAAATATCGTCATGTAACAACTTAATTTTCATTAAAGTTGATATAATACTTATTCTCTGAAAATACAAATAATGATGTGGCAACCACGGCTACAAATTATAAATAAAAACATAACTTTCTTATTTGTCATTATTCGACGTCTATAGAATGGCGTTACCTACAGTTATGTCTAGGAGTATTCTATACTCCTAGGTTACGTCAACGACTGACGACTATACACAGTTGCCAAATTCCTAATTTTTCTTACCACTAATCTGCACTTCTCAAAATGAAAATATGAAAATAATTAATGCTTCCTAAAGAAGACCGGCCTATATATACCAATTCTTACCTGTGTAGACTAGGGATAATTATTTTTAATTGAATTTCCCACCTATCCGCTTACTTGAACTCTCTTTATCTTCAATTAGGAGGTCGTAAATTGAATGATATTATGAAGCTTTATGGAGTACAAATGAAAATGTCATGATGATAAAGGAAAAACATCCAAAATCAACATTACATTATGATATTATTAGGAAAATGAAAGCAAGGGCTTTTTCAGGCTAATTCTTTTTTTTGTGATTTGGCAATGCTGTCATTTTTACATCAGCAGCACGTCATGACGAGTACAACCAATCAAAAATCTCTTTAGGCACCGACGTCACACGATTTCACGCTTCTCCTGATTGTTTGAATTCGGTAGATTATTTTTGAGTTTTCAATATTTTTTAAGGGTATAAATTGATGATTATAAAATTTAAAAAAAAATCACGAATTACGTGAGAATCCAATATGTTAAAATATATTTTTTCTGAAAATGACTGGAAATGCTCATTTTTAGAGAAATCTGTTGGATACGTTATGTATAGCTTATCCAGAACTTTATCAGCAACTGGAGAAACATGCCCTTATCACATCAAAATACCGTATTATATTTCTAAAGAAGAAATACCAAGGTGTAAACAATTACGCAGGCTAAATTCCGACTCAAAACGCCATTTCCTCGATATTTTTTGCCCTGGCGAATCCGACAGCAGCCCAGAGACTACGACATAATAGGTATGTGACCACAAAGGCGCTAGAGATTTCATCAAAGAGAGCCGCGATAACGAGCGTAGCAAATTACCGCGTCCTTTATATTCCTTCCTAGGTAACGCCAGTTCACATAATTTCATTGTTCCAGTCGAAGAGGGCAGATTAATGTCTTAGCTCGCACTGGCTGCCTGGATGTGCCTTCAAAGGAAAGGCTCCTTAACAATTTCCTGATGAGGGCGCGACCCAGCACAGCCTTCTCTATATCAGAACCGCGATCTTACATGGCAATGTTGAAAGGAAGAATGGGAAAAGGAATATAGTACCCAAAATTTCAAAGTGAATATACTCACTGACAAAGAAACTGCAACACCCAGAAGAAGCTGTTTATACTTTAATTTTTTCGTTGGTAAAACATAGATAATAAAGCAAGGGGTAAATCATTAGAGTTGGAGAAAAAAAATGTGAAGGTTTTTCCATGTTAACATTTTTTGTTACCTACTTGAATATTGTAGTCGTTTTTTGTGATTTTTTTCAAATTTCACAACAAACCAGCTGTTCGAGGAGATCCAAAGTAGATGTTTAGTTGTTGTTAAAATGCCTGGAGCACGTGTACGCGTAAGAGGATGTATTGATATCTAGTTAGCCTAGACTAGTTCCATGCATAAACAAAATATTGCGATACCATTTCAACGAACAATAACTTATTAGAAGTGTCAGTGTAGAGTTCGACATCAAAAAAGTAAACCAGAGTCACGCAAAAAATTAAAAAAAAAAAGATGTCCACCGAAATTGTAAAAATCGAAAAATTGGAGTATCGAGCCATCATCAAGTACCTGTATTTAAAAGGGTTAAGAGGTAAGCAGATTTACGAAGATATCATTAATACCCTTGGTGATCAATGTTCTTCGTATGTGACCTTGAAAAATTGGACTGCAAGCTTCAAAAGAGGTTAATTTTCCATTGAAGATGATGACCGATCGGGAAGGCCAGTTTCTGTGTCAGTCTCCGAAAATATCAATGCAGTTCATGACATGATTTTATCAGACCGTCGAATTGGGCTGAAACGGATATCTGAAGCACTGGAGATTTCATACGAACGCGTTCACCATATAGTTCACGTCAATTTGGACATGAGAAGAATTTCTGCGAAATGGATCCCCAAATGTTTGAATGTTGACCAAAAGCGTGCAAGGGTAGAAGCATCGCGTTCGATCTGTGCTCGATTTGAAAACGATGTAGACTTCTTAAACCGAATTGTGACTATGGATTAGACTTGGGCACATTTCTACGATCCAGAAACAAAGCAACAATTGATGGAAAGGCGACAGTCTGGTTCTAAAAGACTTAAGAAGTTTCGTGTCCAAAAATCTGCTGGAAAAGTACTTGCTTCAGTTTTTTGGGATTGCCATAGAGTAATTATGATTGATTTTTGGATAAGGGTAGAACAATAACTGGAGATTACTACTCGACATTACTGACCACTTTACGGGAAAAAATTAAAGAGAAAAGACGGGGAAAGCTATCCAAAATTGTTTTGTTTTTACAGGACAACGATCCAGTACACAAATCTCATGTTGTCATGCAAAAAATTCGTGATTTAGGGTTAGAATTACAGGAATTACTAGAACACCCCCCTTATTCACAAGATTTGGCTCCGTCCGACTATCATCTCTTTCCTCAACTGAAAAAAAGTTTAAAAGGTAGTAAATTTCCTTCCAACGAGGAGGTAATAAAAGCTGTGGAGGACTGGTTTGCAGCACAAGAAGAAACATTTTTTTGAAAGGTCTAGAGACGTTGCAGGTTCGCTGTAATAAATGTAATCAATTAAGAGGAGAATATGTTGAGTAATAAAATATTTCGATATTGAAATTTTGTTTGGTTCAAAGTGGGCTAAGAATTTTTCGATATATCCTCGTACTTTATCGACCATCTTATTGCATCCATGCCTAGACTTGTTAGGGATTGTGTAGATAATCGCGGTGGACAAACACATTATTAACAAATTCATTAAAAAACATTGTAAATCCTTTGTTTTTTCCTCCAAATTTTAATCATTCACTCCTTGCTATACTACCTTTGTTTCACCAAAGAAATATTTTAAATTTAAACATCTCCTTCTGGGTGTTGCAGTTTATTTGTCAGTAAGTATATTTCTGGTATTATTATTCTGTACGGATGTCAATGGTCAAGCCATCTGGCTTACTCACAAACGTTTGGTCCCCCAAGTGGACTGTTCCCTTCCCTTCAGTAAAATCATCTCAGCAGGCAGTTAACTCTGTTTCTCAAAATCCCCACAATTCCCTTAGTACAATGCCCCTACCCTCCGCAACTTCAGAAAATCGCCATAACGCACGGTCGAGTGGCTCCACGGAGATCTCTCTAATTGGCCCTCCAAATTCGATCTCCCGACCATACAACCCCACCTAATTGATTCCCCCATTTCAGGATAAAAAACTGCCGACCAGAGAGGCTCTCTCTCGTTGCAAGGGCCCGGAATCTGCGGGCCCCGTTCCCAGTTCATATAACTGTCACCGTGCAGGGCCGTCACTTCATCTCGGTCAGCCGTGATGGATGGCCAAGGGGACATCAGCCAACCCGCTTGTCTTGCTCATAATAACTCTGATGGGCCATTTCTATCACGTCCCGTCTTCTTCTGAAGTCATTAAAGAATAGATAAATGGAAGACGGTCACGTGATACGTCTTCGGAATAATTGCTTTCTTGTTTAGAGGTGGAACACATACGTTGCCGGTAAATTGGATCCGCTCCCGAGAGCAAAAAAACCTTTGCTTTTTGGAGTGTATGGATGCTGCAGGACTCTAAATGAAGAAGAAGTTATGGGACTTTCAACCTCATCCGATATCACTTTGTTGGAAATCGAGAGCTTCGACTAAAAGCAGCTTCAATTCCTTCAAGGGCGATGTACCTTTATGTATATTTAAACTCAATGTTTCTATACTATACTAAAATGGTAACTTAGTGGACTGGCCCGAGAGAATCTGTCCAAAAGTGGGTCCAGAAGAATCTCAAAATCGCAGCGAAGCTGCAATACAGTGAGGAAATTTTTATACAGTCGTAAAGAGGAATAATTGATTCATACTTGAATTTCGATTTTCTAGACGATGTAGAAGTATTTTTAAAAAAGGGCAATTTTAAACTCGATAAAACTTTTCTCGCAGATATCCTAGCTGTGAATACACAGATCGAAAGAGGAAAAGTCAATGCAAAATAGCTTGGTATTAATTTTTTCCATAATTTCCCCATCTCTTCAGGAAAATTGATCAAACTTTTGACATTTAGCCTATAAAATCACCCGAGTTCTACCGATGAGGATAACTAAACTGCTCCACATGAGTTAGAGATATTGACTAAAATTGCAAAAAAATATAGTTAAAATAAGATTTTTGTGATGAAAATTCATATTAATATGATTTCAAGTTGCAAATTAATTTTAGCCTGTAGGTCTGCAGCGTATACAGGGTGGTTAAGAAAAATCGAGTAAAATAACGAAATTTTATTCCCAGAGAATTCAAGCATTTTCAGACTATCAATGTATGGCCTCCACGGGCATCAATAACAGCTTGAAATCTTCTTTGCATACTACACACGAGGTTGTTGAACATTTCTTGAGGAATTTGGTTCCATAAACGGGGCAGAAGCTCTCTCAGATCATTTAAGGATTCTGGGGTAGGTTGATGATTATATAATCTTATTTGGAGCATATCCCATGCATGTTCTATGCAATTCAAATCTGGTGAGTGCGGAGGTATTGGTAAATGTGGAATACCAAGCTCCTCACGCGCATTCTCAACTATGACTGCACGGTGCGGTCGAGCGTTATCGTCTAGAAATTGAAAAGTTTCACCAATAGCAGCGTGAAAATTTGGCACAACATTGTCAATGACATGCTCCCTATAGTGTAAGGCGGTCATATTTCCAGGACAAATGTGTAGATCTGTGCGCCCGTTCAAACATATCCCGGCCCATACCATAACACTACCCCCTCGGAATGGATGGACTTCTTGGACATAGCGACGATTACGGGGTATGCGTGGGATTGTCCATACCCTTATTCTTCTAGAATCTGAAAATAGTCCATATCTGGATTCGTCAGTGAAAAGGACACTACGCCATTGATCGATCCAATTGATATGTTGCCTTGCCCATTCCAGTCTTTGACGCTTATGGTCACGTATAAATAGAACTCCTCTTAATGGACGTACAAAACCCAGATTCACCTCTCTCAAACGTCGTCTGATGGTTTCGATGGAAACTTGGACCCCATATGCATTTCGAAGAGTATTCCGTAGCATTCTACACGTAGATGTAGGGTTTCTTCTCGCCGAAACGGTGATGAAACGATCCTGAGCAAGTGTTGTTTTTCGTCGCCCACCAAGCCTTGGTCTTTCCAACACGAAACCTGTCTCCCTGAACCTATTACAAAGTCGAGATATAACACTTTGGCTGACTTGGAGCCTTTCCGCTACAACAACCTGAGTTAGGCCACCCTGTAGCATTCCGATAGCCCTATTAGCCTCAGCGTTTGTTAATTTACGTCTTGGCATTTTCGGAAATCTCGTTTCAAATCGAAGCCGTTGATAAACTGACTTCATTTCAAAATAAGACCATTCATGAAGCATATGCAAAGAACCAAACTTCAGAAAAAAGGCGACCAGATTGACGAAATGTCTCATACTGATTTTTATTGGATCGATTCAAGTTGTTATTGAGTTTTGATTAAAGCGATTTTCTCGAAGATTACATACTTTTAAAAACGATTGAATACGATATCCCTAACTCTTGTGGAGCAGTATACTTAAGAGGTAGATCTGCTGACCCAAACTAGTATTATTCTATTTGAGAACAGTATTTGGTAAATTTTGAACCAATTTGTAATCCTGTAATGTTGTTAATTGTCGACAAGTTTCCACGAAATAATAAAGCGGTCACATATAACACTTAATAATCGCAACTTCTTCTCAAGACCTTTTAACCCACATATGATGACCGCTAATCCGAGGAACTCAAACTACCTTCCGCTGAAGCACAAAGTGCCCGTAGGAGTTCACGAAAATGGCGTACAATGCTTACAAAGTATCCTCAATGAATGCGGTCTCGTAATATTTCGTATGTATTGAATTCTCAACGTCTGCAATAAAACGATAAAGCTCGACGATATCGTCTTTGAGTTTGTATCTCACCTCTAGGGACAGCTTCAGCGTGAATCATGGTGAAATTTAGAAATCCGCCGCAGCGAAGAGATTCGTCTTTTTCGATTGTTTGAGTATGCATGAGAAAAGTTCATGTGTTGGAGGTGCAAAAGGAGGTTCTTGAAGTTTGAAGCTTCTTGCTGCATACCGTGTCGAAATACATATCTCTAAATTCGAAATATACCGAAGATTATCTCAAAATGATTGTTGGAAGACACGAAAGGTTTAGTTAGGATTATTCCTTGAATGATCCTTCTCGTCCATTTGAAAAAGTGCCTGTTTTCTTCATTTTAAAGAATCTTCAGATAAAATTTACAAAATTCGCTTTGTAGAATTCAGCAATCAATTTTCCAGTTCCAATGTTATCGTTGGATTATTTCAGTAGAACGTTATACAAAAAAATTCGTTCGAATTCTGAAACGAAATTTGCACCTGTATCGTTTCAATTATCGCTTTTTCATATTCTTGATGATATTTGCAGGGTATCGGTATTGCTACACCAATATTAGTCCGAAATGATCTCATATTGCGTTGTATTCCGAAGTATCTTCACAGAATACTGCAGGGCATTTTCGGGTTCAATCGTGAATAACTAATTTTTATGGACCATTATCCTTTTTATTCAATTCACGCACTGAAAATGAGATTAAACAATTCATGTTGGGGATTCAATTGGAATACGGATTGTGGAGAATATGCATTTGGCATAATCGAGTGTTAATGTTGTAATAGTTCTGAATTTTCTGAGCTTGATAGAATTGTGGGCCGGTCACTGGTGCCACTTGCAGGAACGTCAAACTTCGCATACAACATAGGAAAGGTTAGGTTAGGTAAGGTTAGGTTGGGTTAGGTTAGGTAAGATAAGGTTTGGTTAGGTAAGGTGGCAGACTTGATTTCATAGCTGGCCAGTACGTCCAACTTTGCAACGCTGTATATTACATAGATCTTAGCTTGAATGAAGCTTGATTAACATATTTTTATGATTCTGTGCATGCATTAGGACGACTTTAAGGCAATTCACATCGTCATGAGTCCATCATGATGTGTTCTCGTTATTCTGTAAACATCGAAAACAATAATGATATCCTAAAGAAAAAGAACATCTCCTCTAGGATGGAATGACCTGATATAGTTATAGTTATAGTGAAAAGGGGTTACAGTCCTCTGCGACCTTAAGGTCTATTGTGCCCCCTTACAGAGCTGTTATCATCGCGCCTCCTACAGCTCGCCCTCCAGTTCCAGAGATTTGATGAAATCCAGTATCTGGGACGGCTTCAAGGAGGATAACTCCCCACTTTTACAAGTTTCTTGTCCAAAGCACTCTTTCCTTTGGCTTGCAATGGCATAGCATTCCGTAACCAGGTGAATAGTAGTTTCTTCCTCCTCCCCACAGAATCTACACTCATCAGTGTGAGAAAGCCAGTGAGTAAGTGAAGTTGGTTTTTACTGAGATCCAGATATTTTTTGGATCTAGCAGTTTCAAAGTTCCGGAGGAACTTTTTGGAGTGATCCATCCCTGGGAGATTCCGCCAGAGTTTTTTCCTTTCGGTTTTCTCCTTCAGCATAAATTCCTTTTTCTAGGTGCATTTTCCTATACCGTAGAAAGGGTTCTGGGCCAGTGAGTGGCGTTTGTGCGCTCTTTCTGGCCAGTGTATTGGCCTCTTCGTTTCCTACGATTCCCGAATGACCGGGAACCCAGATTAAAAAGACCTTATTCTTCTTGCCTACCTCATTGAATTTGTTTCGGCACTCCCAAATCAGCTTTGAGTCAATGACGTAGGAGCTCAGTGCTTTAATAGCAGTTTGACTATCTGTATGAATAGCTATATCGCACTTCTGATAGTTTCTTTCTAGATTTATATCTAGACATCTTCCGATGGCAAGTATTTCCGTTTGAAGGACGCTTGTTCAGGAGCTCAACGATAGTGCTCACTTGGAATTTGTCTCGTAAATGCCAGCGCCAGCTCCTGTAGCGGTTTTAGAACCATCTGTATACCATTTTATTGTATTTTTTTGAGATTATAGTTGGTGTATTCCATTTCCCAATACTCTCTTTTGCTTAGCATTGTACTGAAGTTTTACTGAGTGCTTACATTCTTGATCATTACATCACTAGGATGTAGTGTGGTGAGGTGAGGTGTAGTCATTTAGAGAGCACCAAACTCTCTGAAACCTGACTCTCTCATTGCCTGCCCCTTCTTCAGATACTCTGAGGATGGCCAATGACCTGATACTTTTTACTCTGGTTTTGAATTAGGTTCAGTTTGTTATTATCTTGTAATAGAGGCTCTATTTAAGAGATTCTACATTCAAGATTCTTTCAGGAACTTTCTAGTTTGCTGCTGTGTACTCCTTCCATTTTAATGTGACTCACATGATGCATGAACTTTTGTGGATATAATAACGTCCTGTAGATTTGCTAATCCAAAGTATTCATTCCTAAAATTTACAAGACACTCAGTATTCCACCCAAAACATAGATATGACCCTCTAAAAGCCCCAGTAACCTCCAGCAACCCTTCCACAAGACCCCCAACGATAGTGAAACTACCCTATCGAAATTCAATACGCCATTTTTGCTGATATCGTTCCCTAAACTTCCCCAATTACCGACCTCTTCACGGACTTTGCCAACAGATGACAAAGCAAACTATCACAATTTCCGTTACATTCCGGGCTATTCCGCGTCGGACAATCTGAAGGGCACCATTAAGACATCGGTATGTACGGCAAGTTCCAGTTGGCCCGAAGGTTTGTCTTTAGGACGGTTTCCCCCCTAATTACGACGTTGAGGACCGGTTGAAAGTGACGCACGTCAGCGTCGACTCGAGTTTAATCACGGCGTCTGTCCGATCATTAACCCACCCTTGAAGACTGCCTGAAATTCGCCCTGGCTCTCTTACATATGTCAACGGATGCCCCACTCTATCAGGGGCCCTAGGTGGGCATGAGGAAATGCAGCCACATTTCAATAGCACAATCAGCACTTTTGTAATTAAGAAAAAAGGCTCAAGACTCATTGTAATAGCAGTATTTTGTATTAAATGATGGAAGTATAGCGATTTACACCATTTCGGAATCTCATTGAAACAGCCATGTTTTTTCTCAATTTGGCACTCTGAAAATCATATTGTTTCTCACAACACATTAGGAAAAATATAGGAAAAAATAAGTAAAATATGATATTGGTGGTATTTTTTATTTGAGAAAAAACTATGTATGCCCCTCAAAAATCATTGATTACATTCGATAGTACATCTATCCAGGAATACTATACAGAAAACAGATTGAAAAAATTCCTTCCCTGCCAACAACTAGAGTGGCGAAGGGGTTAATTTTTTTTTGATTTTCGAAAATGTCGAATATCTCGAAAAACGAGGGACTTTTACTAAAACTGATGCCATCAAAGAAGCTTGATCTATACTAATTGTTGAAATACGAGGATATATTGAAAAGTTCTTAGCCTACTATAGAACCAACAAAAAATTTCAATGTCGAAATATTTTATTACTCGACATATTCTCGTTCTAATTGAATACATTTATTACAGCGAACCTGCAACGTCTCTAGACCTTTCAAAAAAAATGTTTCTTCTTGCTCTGCAAACCAGTCCTCCACAGCTTTTATTACCTCCTCGTTAGAAGAAAATGTACGACCTTTTAAACTTTTTTTCAGTTGAGGAAAGAGATGATAGTCGGACGGAGCCAAATCTGTTGAACAAGGGGGGTGTTCAAGTAATTCTAACTCTAAATCACGAATTTTTTGCATGGCAACATGAGATTTGTGTACTGGGGCGTTGTCCTGTAAAAACAAAACAATTTTGGATACTTTCCGCATCTTTTCTCTTTAATTTTTCCCGTAGAGTGGTCAGTAATGTCGAATAGTAATCTCCAGATATTTTTCTGCCCTTATCCAAAAAATCAATCATGATTACTCCATGGCAATCCCAAAAAACTGAAGCAAGAACTTTTCCAGCAGATTTTTGGACATGAAACTTCTTAGGTCTTGGAGAACCAGAGTGTCGCTATTCCATCGAATGATCGTAGAAATGTACCCAAGTCTCATCCATGGTAACAATTCGGTTTAAGAAGTCAACATCGTTTTCAAATCGAGCACAGATCGAACGCGATGCTTCTACCCTTGCACGCTTTTGGTCCACATTCAAACATTTGGTGATCCATTTTGCAGAAATTTTTCTCATGTCCAAATTGTCGTGAACCATATGATGAACGCGTTCGTATGAAATCTTCAGTGCTTCAGTTATCCGTTTTAGCCCAATTCGACGATCTGATAAAATCATGTCATGTACTGCATCGATATTTTCGGGGACTGACACAGAAACTGGCCTTCCCGATCGGTCATCATCTTCATTGGAAAATTTACCTCTTTTGAAACTTACAGTCCAATTTTTCACGGTCGCATACGAAGGACATTGATCACCAAGGGTATTAAGCATATCTTCGTAAATCTGCTTACCTCTTAAACCTTTTAAATACAGGTACTTGATGATGGGTCGATACTCCAATTTTTCGATTTTCACAATTTCGGTGGACATCTTTTTTTTTTTATTTATTGCGTGACTCTGGTTTACTTTTTATCAATACATCCTCGTATACCGCAGGTATCATGTTATAGAGCACTACGGCCACCTCAAACAAAAAGTTGTAGGAGGTTGATAGGTGGGGAAAAACTCATTCGCTATCATCGGTCAAAGGTATATGAACTTGGCAACGTCGTAATGTGTTGTCGAGAGGTAGATCCTACCGACAGGACCGTTTCAGCTTATTTGGGATATCATCATGAATTCGAGGACAAATTTACGAAATCCAACAGTCCGATGTGATCACTCTGACCGTCCCGTCCTCAGGAAAACCGGTTGAATTTCCGCCGGTGCACAACGAATATGGCGCCGAAAAATGATCCTTATTCCGGAACGTCGTCGCCTATCGAATATCCCGGTTTTTCCTTTTTATTCGATATCCACAAAAAGGGGATAGTTGAATTCGAAATATGGCGATCACGATCTGGGTTTATTGTGAAATACAACCATGGCATCTCCAGAGATCAGAGCTCGGTAATTGGTGGCGATGTAAGGTGTCCCCGTATTGACCATCTTCGGCGTGGTCAAGTTGTGACCTGCATATCTAAGTGGGTGGGAGGATTCGATCGGACGTTTGATGGAATGGACGGAATTCTATGTTTAGAGATGAAAGATGCTTATTTTGTGTTATAACATGCTTTTAATGCTCTCGTGGTCGAATCTGCGAGATCGACGCGATGTGAACGCGCCTTAATCAACCTCCATCTCGAGATCGATCGGATATAATCCGCGGAGTTGAATCTGGGAAAACACACCCCAGATTCCGAAGCCAAGGGATACAATCTAGAGCAAATATGTCATAAGCGCTTACCCAACATCTGATATCTGTAATTTAACATCAACGATTTGTGAATTCGGCATAACGGAAGGAAACGGATCCTCTGCGGTCCGAAGCAGCGCTCCGAGATCCAATTAGTGTGCTTTGGAGGCGATGAAGCGGAACCACGTCACTCTGACTATCATATCTTGGTGTTCTCGATTACGTCTAGAGGTTTCCAATGCCAGTATCGCGATTCCCTCGGTTCATGATCGAAAGGAGATGAAATTCCCGAAAAAACAAGGAGGCCGTGTATCCTTTTCGGGACTCTGAAGTTCCTTTATCAACTTGACAAAGCGCACACGTACAATGAACAATTGGGGCATTATGAAAGGCTCTAGCCAAGAGGTTAAGGGTTAAGGCGTCTTCAATTTATTTCAATTGAATTCAGCGCCCTCGAAAACCTATATTTTAATACCAAACTTGTCCATATAGGCCTTCTTTTACCCGGTTTTTTCTTGTTTTTTGTTTTGCATTTTTCATTTTTGATTTTTGTTCAGAGGCTCACAGCACTCAAAGTAGAGGTGATACTGATCAGCCAAATATGTTTTCTGAATGGCTCGAATAGATAGTAAATCTTCCAGAAATTTAGATGTTTACGGAAAAATGACATTTCACAGGTGAAAACCTAAAATGTGCTAGATTGCGACTTGAATTTATTTTAATTGAATTCAGCGCCCTCGAAAACCTATATTTTGCTACCAAACTTGTCCATATAGGCCTTCTTTCACTCGATTCTTTCCTGTTGTTTGTTTTGCACATTTCATTTTTTAGTTTTGTTCAGAGGCTCACAGCACTCAAAGTATAGGTGATACTGATCAGCCAAATGGGTTTTCTGAATGGCTCGAATAGATAGTAGATTTTTCAGGCAATGTCGACAATATCAACACAACCTTCAAATTATCACGTTGTGAGTTTTGTGACCGACATTGTTGACACCTGTGGATGTATACTCCATTCATCTTTATAAAGTATACCGGTTGCCCATGGAATTCTGAAACATTTCACCGTGTATATTTTGAAAATGTTAGGTTATAGTCATTCTTCTGTCAGTTGAACAAGCAACGTTGCCGTTTCTACATATATGTCGTAGTAATTAGGTATTTAACAAAATGTTCATTTACTTCGGGAAAATAATGAATTATTGATATTATTAATTTATTTATTATTATTAATTATTCATAAATTAATATTATTAATTATCAGGGTTACTTTAAGAATGCGCAGATTTCAATTCTAAATAGCACTTCCTGATACTTTGCCTCTGCTTTTTCTTAGTTTCCAGGCTTGATAATTAATCTATATATATATAAAACAAAGTTGTTGGTTACACCATTTATAACTTGAGATCGGATGGACTTTTTGTTATGACACTTCATTTATGGATTCATCTACGGCCTGGTAATTATAAAATACATTAAAACTCTGAAAAATTCGATGAAAAATTTGTTTATGTAGGAAATGCTTTTCCTCCTTTTGAATAAGGCCACTAGGTGTCGCTACGGTTCCCTCTTCTACTTTTAGTTTGTAACATCCAATTTTGTCTTCTTTCTCATCTTTTTGACGTGGAATTCCAATTGTCTTTCCTTCGTTCTAGTTATTTTGCCATTTATTTTCCTTTATCATAGATAAACTGTCGAACTTGTTGATATAATGTGTTCAATGAATCCTCAACTTAAATATACCACTCCTGACAGCAATTGTCACTTATCTCAGGTTCGAATTGATTTTTACTTCATTTCTTCCTCAGCCATTCATCATCCACTCCTGGATAAAGACATATAATCTTACTGTTGAGAAATGAAATGAACTAATAATTTGTGATCAAATGGGAGTCCATTTGTGAAAAAAAAATAGGGCGAAAACGTGAGCTGGTTCAATAACCATAGTTTGACCGGACATCAAATTTCTTTCACATGATAGGAGAAATTGTATCGGAATTCGCAAGACTCGATCAATTAACGGCAAGAACAATGAACACTTGACCTGACAGTATCGAGTAGGACATCAATTTGTCGGATATAATGTAGGGTCATCATGTTCCTGGAGTACGCCATTGAATGTTCATTCCATAATGGCGTATCATTGAGTAGGAGTTTGTTGCTTGCTCTCTATTGCCGTGCATGTACTCCATGTTTGATTATTGCTACTACAATGGCAAATCCAAACAGGTTCCACATGATCGATCGATTCTTATCTGATGGAACTCTAATGGACACTGAGTTCCGATCGAGTGTAGCATTTCGAACGGTAATTTCATTGGATGAATGGACTGGAGGACCTCATTAACTGTCTGGAAGTGTAGGTGTTCTCTTCGCTGGAAACAAGCATTTTTATTTCTTCACGCGATATGAAATCGACAGAATTATTGAGCGTTATACTGGAAATACATTCCCAGTTATTTCCATCTCAGCAAAAGAATGCTACTCATAGAAACTTAAGTTCGTTAAAAACTCAAAGGCAACATACGAGGATATATTGGAAAATTCTTAGCCTACTATAGAACCAAACAAAATTTCAATGTCAAAATATTTTATTACTCAACATATTCTCCTCTTAAATGAATACATTTATTACAGCGAACCTGCAACGTCTCTAGAAGTTTCAAAAAAAATGTTTCTCCTTGCTCTGCAAACCAGCCTCCACAGTTTTTATTACCTCCTCGTTGAAAGAAAATTTACGACCTGGGGCAGATGATAAGTAAGGAATAATAAATACATAATTGAAAACCAGAAACAATGTGAGGACAAAATAATTCTCGAAAAACATATTTTTCTCATGAATTTTCTATCGAATATTAAAATTCTTCCACCCTGTAAATTTTCTATCGTAACATTCACCAATAAACAAAACAAAATCAAGGCGTCATCTGCAAATCGGTCTGAAAACGAAGGAGTAATCTCGTGAAAGCAGAACCGAACTAATCTGACGAACCGATGTGTGCTCGCAAGGTTATGGTTGAATGCTCATTAAAGCCTCTTAGGGGGGCCTCTTCAAAGTCAAACGCAGCACGCGGGACCACCCTGTTAAGATAATGAAGTTCAGCAGTTTCAATCATTCCAGAAATATTCTAATCAGAAGTTGCCTGTATAAAAGTATCCCCTTTGGTGGCCTGTACCCAGAACAACTCACTTTGATACCATCAGATTCAAAGTGAAATTTCAATTTAAAATGGAGGCCGAAGACGGTTCGTGGTTTCATTACGTGCCTCGTGGAGTTCATGATGGTTTGGGCGGTCGATGAGGAACAACTTCTGAACGTCTCTTTTCCTCAATTATAAACTCACGTCAGCTGGTTAAATCTGAATTCTGTTTCAGGGAACATTCATTCAGAATCCGTTGAAACCTTTCTGTTTGTATGTGAAATTACACGTTTTCTGCTTCGAGAAAACTCACGTCGTTTTACGAAGAATCCAGTGGTATATGGAACACATGATTCTGACCAATGAAACCTGAAAAATGAACTGCTCCACATGAGTTAGGGATATTGACTTTGAATTGCAAAAAAATATAGTTAGTTCCAGAGAATTCAAGCATTTTAAGACTATCAATACAATGTATGGCCTCCACGGGTATCAATAACAGCTTGACATCTTCTTTGAATACTATACAGGAGGTTGTTGAACATTTCTTGAGGAATTTGGTTCCATAAACGGGGCAGAAGCTCTCTCAGATCATTTAAGGATTCTGGGGTAGGTTGATGATTATCTAATCTTCTTTGGAGCATATCCCATGCATGTTCTATGCAATTCAAATCTGGTGAGTGCGGAGGTATTGGTAAATGTGGAATACCAAGCTCCTCGCGCGCATTCTCAACTATGGCTGCACGGTGCGATCTAGCGTTATCGTCTAGAAATTGAAAAGTAGCACGTGAAAATTTGGCACAACATTGTCAATGACATGCTCCCTATAGTGTAAGGCGGTCATATTCCCAGGACAAATGTGTAGATCTGTGCGCCCGTTGAAACTACCCTATCGGAATGGATGGACTTCTTGGACATAGCGACGATCATGGGGTATGCGTGGGATTGTCCATACCCTTATTCTTCGAGAATCTGAAAATCGTCCATATCTGGATTCATCAGTGAAAAGGACACTACGCCATTGATCGTTCCAATTGATACGTTGCCTTGCCCATTCCAGTCTTTCACGCTTATGGTCACGTGTTAATGGAACTCCTCTTAATGGACGTCTAGAACCTAGATTCACCTCTCTCCAACGTCGTATGATGGTTTCGATGGAAACTTGAACCCCATCTGCATTTTGAAGAGTATTCCGTGAAGCATCCGTAGCATTCTACACGTAGAAGTAGGGTTTCTTCTCGCCGAAACGGTGATGAAATGATCCTGAGCACTGAGCAGGTGTTGTTTTTCGTCGCCCACCAAGCCTTGGTCTTTCCAACACGGAACCTGTCTCCCTGAACGTATTCCAAAGTCGAGATATCACACTTTGGCTGACTTAGAGCCTTGACGCTACAACAACCTGAATTAGGCCACCCTGTAGCATTCCGATAGCCCTATTAGCCTCGCGTATGTTAATTTACGTCTTGGCATTATCAGAAAACTCGTTTCAAATCGAAGCCCTTGATGAACCGACTTCATATCAAAATAAGAACATTCATGAAGCATATGCAAAGAACCAAGCTTCAGAAAAAAGGCGACCAGATTGACGAAATGTCTCATACTGATTTTTATTGGATCTATTCAAGTTGTTATTGAGTTTTAAATGAAATTATAGCGATTTTCTCGAAGATTAATAATACTTTTAAAAACGATATCCCTTACTCTTGTGGAGCAATATAATTTCTATATGAAGTTCAAAGGTGGACGCAACATGTAAGGATTACGAGATAGAGTTTTCTCCCGAGTCCTTGCTGAAGGTGCTGAAAACTTGAGAAATGTAGTTCATAGTTAGGTTAAGGTGGAGGTCTATTGTGCCCTCTATCAAAGCTGTTTTTGCTCTTCCAGCTCCAGAGCTACAATGAACTCCAGTAGAGGGCTTCAAGAAGACTAAATCCTCGTTCCTCCTATAATTCTCTTGTCTAGTTGTCTGAGAGATTACTTGTGCAGACTTGCAATGGCTAGGCATTCTGTAACCAGGTGAACAGTAGTCTCCTTCAGTTTCTTTCATTTACAATAACTCTCTCTTATAAGTGCATTTGCCTACACCATAGAAAGGTTATGGACCAGTAAGTGTCGTTTGTGCTCCTTTTCTGGCTAGTATGTTGGTCTCTTCGTTTCCTCTGATTCCTGGGTGACCAGGAACCACCAGATTAAAGAAACCTTGTTGCTCAGCCTGCTTCATTCAGTTTTCTTCGGCAATCCCACATTAGCTTTGAGTGGCCATATACAGCTTTGGAAAATTGCAGAAAAGAGCAGCATAATTTCAATCGCACAGTAAAATCCCGCAAATCCCTCCCCAATTCTCCAAGCACGTGTATCCAATAATTTTTTTTTCAAATTCCAACCCCCGCACAAAAAGTCCTCATCCGCTCTTGGAGCCTTTGAGATCCGGCCGGAAATAATGGAAAAACGGGAAACTATTTATGAGGATGCCGCGGCATCTTCATTTCCCTAAAGCCGTTTTCCAATCATATATCAATCTATTTAAGATACATTCGATTCCTCCGAGCTGCGCTGCAGAGCAATAACCTTCCAATTTGTCGAGGCGATAGCGTCTCTCCGAGAGTCAACATATCATAGCTATTTGCCGGGGGATCATCAAAATTGCGACCGCAGTCGGGATCCCCACGATAACGAAAATGTTTGCATAAACAATAAAATTGGGCCCGAATGAATTACGAAGATTTCCAGGACGAGATCTCGAAATTTGAGAGCTATAAAATGGCGTAACCACCCTTTGCCGTAACAAGAGATTCACGTATGAAAATGGTAGATGCAAACACAAATGGTACTGTGAATACACTGCTTCAAAAAGGTGAGAAACTTAACATGATATTTCATTATGGAAAAGAAAAAAGAGTCTCCAACTTTCGATTTTTTTCATCAGTGGAAATTGCAAACAAAATTCATCTTGGATGTCATAGACTTGTTTAACGTGCTCGCAAGCAATTTTGTTCAGTTTTCCCTTGAACACAAGACGCGGAATAACATTGAGACGAACCGGCGTTGCCACATCTAGCCAGGACTAAATCAGCAGGACCTCAACGCCCCGTTACTCCAGGCTCCCGGAACACACACAAACGAATATTTTCACGGCGAACAATGGGACTGTTTACTATTAATTTCCCGATTTATGTCTTCCTCTAACTTTAAATTACCTCCGAGGAATAGAATTTGTAATGAAAATGCTAATTTTCGACGTAAAAACGACCAGATGAACAATGAGAGAGACTTCTTTCGAGTTTTCAACTCTTCCCCGCGCGAGGAAAAGTTTATTCAGAGCACCTGAGCCATTTCGACTAGAAGACATTTAAAATGCTTCGAATTACCCGAAGAATACGTAGGATCTCATAAAATTCAGATTGGCAATCGTGCCGAAACGAAGCCTGGGAAATATTACTGTTGAATTTCGGATTCATTGAAGAATGTTCAATTCGATGCGACGAAAGATGTACCCTGTTTTCGTCGGAATCGAATCGGCAACACGCCACTTTTATTGGAGATGCAAAGAATGGAGCAGTCGTGATTCTGGAAGGCGCTACTCAAAGTAAGGCTTCAATAAATCAACTATAACCAGTAATCAGCATCAGAAACAATAATCTACAACAACTAGGAACCTTCCAAAAATCATTTACGCAAGAATGAGATATTCAAAACTAGTTACGAGGATGTATTGATATCTAAGTTAGCCTAGACTAGTTCCATGCATAAACAGAATATTGCGATACCATATCAACGAACAATAACTTATTAGAAGTGTCAGTGTAGAGTAAGGGTAGGTACGTACAGGGTGGCCAGATTTCGATGATTTAGTACTACAACTCCTAAACTATAAGAGATAGAGAAAAAGTAATATACATGTCATGTTCTCTTTTTTCGAGAAACAGAAATTGCTGAAAACCCCAAGTTGCTACGACGTCTAGTTTCCGAGCTACAGGGCGATTTTGGTATTTGGCCAATTATTATAATTGACTATAACTTCCGTATTACAGGATCTACGCTCTCGAAATTAACACATCTTTGGGGCACTTTTCTTACTGCTTTCCAGCGGTGCTATTGGATTTTTTGTATCTGCTCAAATTTCGGAGCTATAGCAAAAAATTTTTTTTTTCAAATGGAAACCATAATGGGAAATGATATTTTCGAATAGATGTTTTTTCAACGATTTCAAAAATATATATCATGTTATACTTATAAGTTTACTATATATCGAAAATTTCGAAAAAACACTTCTCGTTCAACAAGATCGAAGCAGGCTTTGATTTACTTCCTTCAAAACTGGGGCGGTCATAGAATTTCATGTCTTATTTATTTTCACTTGTCAAATTTTATTCAGTTTCATCATTGTTGTATCGTCTGGCGCTTCTGAAATTCTTATAGGGTCATAGAATTCGATATCTCACATTTATTGTAAGCTGCCAAATTGATTCAGGAAATATTAGCTTTATTATTACTCAGACCAATAGAGGGGCTTCGCGAAACTTGTTGATTCTAGTATGATTTCTCTGCTAAATTGAAAAATGAAAAGCATTTGAATACTTATGTAACCCGTTGATAGCAATAATTAATGTTTCCATGAGGGGCAAAAAAAAGCTCCTTCAAGAAAAAATATAGATTTATTTGAAAAAAAGTATATTCACAACAAATGTTCAAATCGTTGTCCATTGGAGCGAGTCATTGGAGGAAATATATAAATTGCATGATGTGATATAAATAAAAACTTTAGAAGCGCCAGACGATACAATGATGAAACTGAATTGAATTTGACAGGTGAAAATAAATAAGACATGAAATTCTATGACCGTCCCAGTTTTTAAGGACGTGAATCCAAGCCTGCTTGGATTTTGTTGAACGAAAAGTGTTTTTTCGAAATTTTCGATATATAGTGAACTCGGAAGTATAACATGATATATATTTTTGTAATCGTTGAAGAAAGATCTATTCGGAAATATCACTTCCCATTATGGTTTCCATTTGAAAAAAAAAATTTTTTGCTATAGCTCCGAAATTTGAGCAGATACAAAAAATCCAATAGCACCGCTGGAAAGCAGTAAGAAAAGTGCCCTAAAGATGTGTTAATTTCGAGAGCGTAGATCCTGTAATACGGAAGTTATAGTCAATTATAATAATTGGCCAAATACCAAAATCGCCCTGTAGCTCGGAAACTAGACGTCGTAGCAACTTGGGGTTTTCAGCAATTTCTGTTTCTCGAAAAAAGAGAACATGACATGTATATTACTTTTTCTCTATCTCTTATAGTTTAGGAGTTGTAGTACTAATTCATCGAAATCTGGCCACCCTGTACATGCCGGAGATGCAAGGATGAGCGCGGTGGAGGTCGCGGTCGCGATCTAGTTATAAATCGATGCATTATGTACGGCCAGGCATCGATTTATAACTAGATCGCGACCGCGACCTCCACCGCGCTCATCCTTGCATCTCCGGCATGTACGTACCCTAAGACGTCAAAAAAGTAAACCAGAGTTACGCAATGAGTTGAAAAAAAAAATGTCGCCCAAAATTGTAAAAATCGAAAAATTAGAGTATCGAGCCATCCAGCCATCATCAAGTACCTGTATTTAAAAGGGTTAAGAGGTAAGCAGATTTACGAAGATATGCTTAATACCCTTGGTGATCAATGTCCTTCGTATGCGACCGTGAAAATTGGACTGCAAGCTTCAGAAGGGGTAAATTTTTTCATTGAAGAAGATGACCGATCGGGAAGGCCAGTTTCTGTGTCAGTCCCCGAGAATATAGATGCAGTTCATGACATGATTTTATCAGACTGCCGAATTGGGCTAAAACGGATATCTGAAGCACTGAAGATTTCATACGAACGCGTTCATCATATAGTTCACGTCAATTTGGACATGAGAAAAATTTTTGCAAAATGGATCCCCAAATGTTTGAATGTTGACCAAAAGCGTGCAAGGGTAGAAGCATCGCGTTCGATCTGTGCTCGATTTGAAACGATGTCGACTTTTTAAACCGAATTATCACTATGGATGAGACTCGGGTACATTTCTACGATCCAGAAACAAAGCAACCATCGATGGAATGGCGACACTCTGGTTCTTCAAGACCTAAGGAGTTTCGTGTTTGAAAATCTGCTGAAAAAGTTCTCGCTTCAGTTTTTCGGGACTGCCATGGAGTAATCATGATTGATTTTTTGGATAAGGGTAGAATAATAACTGGAGATTACTATTCAACATTACTGACCACTCTACGGAAGAAAATTAAAGAGAAAAGACGCGGAAAGCTATTCAAAGGTGTTTTGTTTTTACAGGACAACGCCCCAGTACACAAATCCCATGTTGCCATGCAAAAAATTCGTGATTTAGGGTTAGAATTACTAGAACACCCCCTTTATTCACCAGATTTGGCTCCGTCCGACTATCATCTCTTTCCTCAACTGAAAAAAAGTTCAAAAGGTCGTAAATTTTCTTCCAACGAGGAGGTAATAAAAGCTGTGGAGGACTGGTTTGCAGAGCAAGAAGAAAATTTTTTTTTGAAAGGTCTAGAGACGTTGCAGGTTCGCTGTAATAAATGTATTAAATTAGGAGGAGAATATGTTGAGTAATAAAATATTTTGACATTGAAATTTTGTTTGGTTCTATAGTAGGCTAAGAATTTTTTAATATATTCCTGTGTTCAGGTCGTGGAAATCAATGATCCCAAAAAAGATAAAATGACGCGCCATCATCAAATCCCCCCGAATAAATTCAGGCCCATTTCCCTCATTTCCTTTCAATACCTCATTTCCGATCGTCCTCGATCCGAAAATCCAATATCACTACAAGGATCGCAAAAATTTCTCGCTAACAAAGCGTAGCTATTCGCTGAGGCGATAGAAGAAAATTGCGAAGCAAATATCGACAAACGAATCCGGAAAACTCTTTCGCTTCCAATAGGGATAATTCCCCTCGTTTTATTTACATTTC
The DNA here is from genome assembly GCA_910592335.1 of Adalia bipunctata. NCBI lineage: Eukaryota > Metazoa > Arthropoda > Insecta > Coleoptera > Coccinellidae > Adalia > Adalia bipunctata. The sequence continues at coordinate 71,339,802 of OU342949.1, read as the reverse complement.
CTGTGTGAAAATCGGGGCGAATGATGTTCAGTTGCTGTCCCGTGCCGAACGGAAAAGTGGCCCAAGAAGGATGGATGTAGGTAATATCAGATCAAATATTGGACGATTATTTGATGTTTCGTTTATTCAACCGGACGCAATCGGATCGATTTTTCTTGGAAACTATCTTTTTTGTACGCATTGATCGGCATCGGAAGCCAGGCCTCTTGTTCATATGTGGACAGGAACGTTTACAGGGTGAATTCACTATACCAGATGAATTACTCAGGTGATTTTTAATCTTTCAACATGTTTCTAGCTTAATAAAGCTCATCTTCAGGAGTAATCACGTAAGTGAAGCTGAAAACATCGAAAAAACATAAAGAAAGCTCAAAAAACAAAACAAAGCACAAAATACAATCAAAAAATTAAAAAACAGTGTAACTTAAAAAGCAAAAGGACATGACGGAATAATAAAATGAAACAAAAGTCAAAATGAACAAAAATTGGTTAAATAATAAAATTGGATGAAAATGGTCAACGCAAAATAGTAAAAATTCAGTAACATAAAATCTTTAAAAGGTCATTAGCATTAGCATTTTCACATTACTATTCGCCTTTTTGCACCCTCTGATTTTTGAATACTTCACCTTTTAAAGATTTTATTTTACTGATCTTTTACTATTTGGTGTTGACCATTTTCATCCAATTTTATTCTTTAATCAGTTTTTGTTCATTTTGACTTTTGTTTCATTTCATTATTCCGTCATGTCATTTTGCTCGTTAAGTTACATTGTTTTTTCATTTTTTGATTGTTTTTTGTGCCCTCTTTATGTTTTCTCAAAGTTTTCAGCTTCACTCACGACTCACGTGATTCTTCCTGAAGATGAGGTTTATTAAGCTCGAAACATGTTGAGAGATTAAAAATCATCTAAGTAATTCATCTGGTATGGTGTTTTCTTTTACCTATTATAAAAGTACTCGAATAACCCGATAGAAAAACTTCTAAACGAACAAGAAATAAGCTTACTGGAGTTGGTACATTAAAATGTTTGCACAACTTGAAATACTACAGTATCAAAATGTAGTAGTACTACGAAACCTGTGTCATAATTAAACCTTGAAAGAACTAACTCCATTTATGCAGTTGGAAAAGAGTAAATAGAAATCAGATTTGGCAACGTCTCCTAGAATTATTTGACATTTCACGAGTACCAACCTGCGTCAGTTTTAAGTAAAAATTCTTGATAAACCTAAATCTTGACCAACCGGGATATTTTGGGAGTTATAATGTTTACGACTGGCCGGACGGGCGGTCAGAATCGAATTTGACAACAGATTCGTGATCAGTGAGTCCAACCTAGGCGATTATGGGCTCGCTTTTCGATTAAGAAAAGCAGTCCAGGCATTTGAACACGAATCATCTCTCCCAAACGGAACATCCATAATCGCTGTTTGTAGTTTAATCTCGAGCGTTTCAGAGCAGCGCCGGATTTAATCCGCTGAAAGAATCATGACTTTGGAGAAATTTCAATCTCGGGCTTGTCAGCCCAAGACTCAGGCCGGCGGTGACAAAGGTCAGAACAGGAGATGAGGACGGAAAGTTCATTCTGTATGTAAGACGGGAAAGTGCCAACAACAGTTCCCCTTAGTACACCGACCTCGTGCAGCATTTATTATACGACCTGTCATTTTTCCGGACTTAAGATAGAAAATGATATTGGAAAACACACCGGAAGTTCCGGCCGTCCTGGACAGGAGATTAAGGCGAAGATCGATCGAAAAAATACCAAACTAGCATGATGGGTACGTGTTGAATAATGAAGATTGTGTTTGAGGTTCGAATATTTCATGAGTTCCAGCGGGTATGTTTGTGATGTCCTAATTTGGAAATATTCTTTTCTGATGGGTTTTTGGTTCTAATAATAGATCGTTGGAGTAAGTTTTTCCCTCTCATTTTCACGGCTCCTATCAATTTATCTCTATTCGTGTGGTTTTTAGGTGTAAGTTGAATACGTATATTGTATTGACTAGTTAAGTTCTTCGGAACCATAAGGTTTGCAACTAATTTCGGTTTTTTGGGCATGAATATGCCTTCAATCAGGGGTTGTTCTCGGAGAGGGATTATTGGGGATTGAATTTAGTGAGCACAAGCTGATTAGATGTAGCTCAACTCACTGGATTGCTATTTGAATAGACTTTACTTGTACTTATATGAACATTTTAGTCAATTCCGGTTCTACAAATAATGTTAAATACCTGCAAGAAAAGAAAGAAGTTTATCTGAGAATAAAGGATGGAAATATATTTTCGCGGTGATGTCTAAAATTGACAAATTCTTCTGAGTCTTCATTATTATATCTGGACGATACAGAATGGCGGATGCGTTGGTATCCATTTATGGACATTTTTCACCTCACCCAGAATTATAATCAAGTTAGTTTCATGAAATAAGTTTCAATGTGGTATCCGGGATGACGAGAAAATTCAAAATGCATTCATGTTCAGCTCATCCGGTTATACAGGAAGTAGCCGTCAACTCCGTTTTTTAAATTGCATACTCAAAAAATTATCACATTGCTGGATTCCCCATCGAATATGTGACTTTCATCATATGACTTCATTGATATTCGGAAGCTTTCCAGAGATATTTGAGCTCTGAAATAAAAATTTTGTATGCGAAACTAAGTCCCTGATGTTTTTCTTATGATTATGAAACTTCATTATGGAAAAACGGTTACAATGGGCATTTCCAGTCATTTTCAGAAAAAATATATTTTGACATATTGGTTTCTCACGTAATTCGTGATTTTCTTTTAAATTTTCTCTTCATCAATTTATACCCTCAAAAAAATATTGAAAACTAAAAAATAATCTACCGAATTCAAACGATCAGAAGAAGCGGGAAATCGTGTGACGTCAGTGCCTAGAGAGATTTTTGATTGGTTGTAATCGTCATGACGTGCTGCTGATATAAAAATGACAGCATTGCCAAATCACAAAAAAAGAATTAGCCTGAAAAAGCCCTTGCTTTCACTTTCCTAATAATGTCATAATAGCTATAATGTTGATTCTGGATGTTTTTGTTTTACCATCATGACATTCTCATTTGTACTCCATAAAGCTTCATAATATCATTCAATTTACGACCTCCTAATTGAAGATAAAGAGGGTTCAAGTAAGCAGATAGGTGAGAAATTTAATTAGAAATAATTATCCCTAGTCTACACAGGTGAGAATTGGTATAATAGGCCGTTCTCCTAATTTAGGAAGCATTAATAATTATTTTCATTTTGAGAAGTGCAAATTAGAGGTAAGAATAATTATTGATTTGGCAACTGTGTATAGGGACTATCTGGTCGTCAGTCGTTGACTTAACCTAGGAGTATAGAATATAGAGTAAAGAAAACTCCTAGACTTTACTGTAAGAAACGCCATTTTATAGTACGCAGAGAAGACGTCGAAATGTCGAATAATGACAAATAAGAAGGTTATGTTTTTATTTATAATTTGTAGCCGTGGTTGCCACATCATTATTTGTATTTTCAGAGAATGAGTATTATATCAACTTTAATGAAAATTAAGTTGTTATATGACGATGTTTCAAAAACATTATAGTAATCACATCAAATAAAATACGATTACTGAATATATTTATGAATAAATTCAGAGATTTTACAAAGACTTAACAACAGCGGCGTGTCTCTCAGTTACTCTGGGCTTTGTCTCCTCCATCACAAACTTCAACCAATCATATTACAAATTGAGCCACTGACGTCACAGCAGAGGGACGTTTGAATTCACACGTGTTGAAATCACATTTTCAATATCGAATAATTAATCAGTTCTTCAAAATTCAGAGTGAATAAATGGTTACAAATGTGTTATAAACTGTCCTTCATTACGTCATGTAAAGAAAAATGCATATTTTGAGGTACTGGAAATCCCCATTGAATCATTCAAAGGACGGTCCATTGTTAGATACAACTTCTTCCCATCTTTCTGATAGATCTCGAATACCGCAGCGTGAATTTTTGGTCGAGGCGACATAGATTCATGACCGGGCAGTCTCCATGACTTTATTTCCTTTGGGCGGCTGTAAGCTGTAATAGATTTGTTTTTCATCACCAGTCACGATGTGACTTAGAAAACCGTTGCTTTTTCGCTGCTGAAGCAGTTGATCACAGGCGAAATACCGATGTTCAACATCTCTTGGCTTCAATTCATAAGAAACCCAAGCTCTCTGTTTTTGAATCATTCCCAACGCATGGAGTCGCTTGAAAATGGCTTGGCTGGTAACACCCAATGCTAAAGAACTTTTTTTTTGCGTTTGGCACGGATCCTCATCGAGAAAGACCCCCAATTCAGCGTCTTCGAAGGTTCTTGGCCTTCCTTCATGCTGACGGTCGTCAACGTCAAAATCACCGTCTTTGAAGCGACTGAACCAATCACGGCGCGTCGTTGCACTTAGAGCAGCATCCCCGTAAATTTTCAGGAGTTCCCGGAGCGCTTCAGCCGCCGTTTTCTTCGAATGAAAGGAGGAAGTTAACACTTTTCAAAAGCATTTTCGAATGGTCGCACTTCTGAAAGAGTAAATCATAGCGTTATCTCCATCTGCCTTTGTACATAGGAAAATCGCGTAAGCCTATCCAACATCCAAAGGACATCAGGTATACTTATCGGTTATCCCCCGGCAATATTTCCCGTTCTCACTCACGTATCGCATTGGTTTTTGCTCGGTCCACGGAGATGAAATCAGCCCCCTACACGACACGTACCCAGCCGCGCCATGGGGGTAGATAAGAATTTACCGTAGACTATACAATATGCATGTATCAGCACGACGGCGCGTCCACGGAATCGAAGTTGATTTTGTTTTCCATTATACGTGCCTATCGGCATCGGGGATAATTTCCAGCTGGCAATATCTCGATGGAAATCGTCTTCTTTGAAGCGTTTCACCTGGAGAAGCTGGTGCTATTCTCGCTGATATCGTAGCGATGAAGTTTTCTTGTTTCGGTTTCATTTCACGGCCACCTTTCAAACACGAAAATCATTATGAAGAGGATGAGTTTGGCCAACTTATACTGTACAGGGTTACCCAAATTGCTTTATTTTAGCTGTTTCTGGTACTTCTAGGTTAGATAGGTGAAAATGTTAAAAGGAGTCGATTTTCGTGGAAAATCCATAACTGAAAGATATGCTCCAAAAAAGATTAGATAATCATCAACCTACCCCAGAATCCTTAAACGATCTGAGAGAGCTCCTGCCCCGTTTATGGAACCAAATTCCTCAAGAAATGTTCAACAACCTCGTGTGTAGTATGCAAAGAATATGTCAAGCTATTATTGATGCCCGTGGAGGCCATACATTGTATTGATAGTCCGAAAATGCTTGAATTCTCTAGGAATAAAATTCCGTTATTTTACTCGATTTTTCTTAAACACCCTGCAGACCTACAGGCCTAAATTAATTTGCTTCTCATTGAAATCATATGAATTTTCATCACAAAAATCTTATTTTAACTATATTTTTTTGCAATTTAAATCAATATCCCTAACTTATGTGGAGCAGTTTATTTGCGAATACACCACAAACGTTCTATTAAAACCAAAATATACAGTCCAACAATCTGTGTCTCCAAGCTAAGAGCGTATACAAAATTCACGCCGATGATAAAAGCGGAATGATCGTTTTCATAAAGCACTCTCATGAAGGAAGTACGTCTATGAGACCCCAGATGCCACTAAATCCCGAACTGCAGGTGGCGTTGGACAATGGATTAACCGATATAGGCTTCAACCCCACTTAATTCCTTATTTCTACACTATGTTGTGTACGAACTAATCCCAATGTTCATAAAAGGGAAATAAGCGAGGCTCTGAAAGAATGGGGGTAATTTATAGGGCCATGAATTCCGCAATAATCTTGGCAAATTAAGGTGTAAACAACGATTATCAGATCGATTAATTGATTAATATGGAAGAGGATTATTTGGACTCGTGTGAGGGAAATTATTCAAACAAAGAGGGTCGCAAATTGACCTATGTATATCCTTCTACCTTGTTGAATTCGAGAAGAAACCTTACTCTCAGAGTGCCATCATTAAATGATCAGATAATTTCTTTTTCTCGTTATACATACTTCATGGAGTGCCCCCCAATGTGAAATTCACATTCTGTTTGCATTCAGGAAATTCTGGGAGCTCACAATATGCATATTTTTGTTTTGGTTACATTCCTGATATCTTTGGGATCTCCCAAAAATAATTTCCTATTTTGATCGATTTCGGGATGTTTCTACAAGTTGTGTTTCTTTATTCTTACCATGGGGGCCATATGGAAGATAAAGGTGAGTGAATTTCAAACTGCACAATAAAAGTGCGAAAAATTCTATTACATTGTGTATGAGGCTTTACCGAAAATTAACGCTCATTGAAAATTGCTGCCTTCCCTGGCTACCTACGCCCATGAGTGGGTGTTCAATATGATTATATGAATTCCTCGCTTAGCTTCATTGCCTTTTTTACAGAATTCCCAAACGTTCGGGTTATCAACTCCAATTTCACAACAAATATTTCCCAACACTTCCAATTATAAATATTTGCTATAAAAAATTCATTTCCTGCATTGATGGGAATCGAAAGGCCATGTGTTATTAATGCTCAATATCGTATCTGCAATCATCGAAATCCAAAACAAATCTGCATGAGTTACGGTTTAATTTACATTTTGAATTAATAATAGTAATTAATGGAAATTATTGGTTTACCTTTATGGTTTTTTTCGTTCGAATTGAAATCTGATAGTTTTTTGATATTTGATAGATTTTGATTGTTAACATCAGTAACCTTGATTATTCACCTCTTTATGAGATGAACCAAGCAAAGACCACCTTTGTGAATAGATTTTGTTTGGATGTCAAATGATAATTCATTTTTTGAAGATAAAAGGGTTTCCAATAAGAGGGGTTATTTTGAATAGTCCGCTAAAACGGTAGATATCGCTTTCGAAGCTTTCATTTTTTGACATTTTTGGGTCGTCGCATCACCTACTTCCCCCTTCAGCTCAAATTTTTCCACCAATTTTTTTTATTGCGGTTCAACGAGGTGCTTCACGACGATCCAAAACTGTTCGAGTTTTACGAACCGTCTCTGCCAAATCTTCACCATTTTCATAGTGAATTTTAATAATTTCAATGCGTTGTTGAAGAGAGTATCGTTCCATTTTAATTGATGGCTTAGTTTATATCTGTCAAATGTCAAAAAATGACAGCTTCAAAAGCAATATCTACCGTTTTAGCGGGCTATTCAAAATAACACCTCTTATTGGAAAACCCTTTGGTTTTGCTCTTGTGACTCTAAATTTCGTATTTGAGGTATGATAGCTTTCTCTAATATCTTGGTATGAATGATAATTTAGTATGTTTCAGTAACATCCACGGAAAACACGCCTCCGTAGAGGTAGAATCTGTTTGTTCTTCATAAAATTTTCGGTATAACCTTCGCATTCACCAATTTGCAACTTATATTTCTGTTCGTCGTCAAATTGTATTTTCGCAAGTTTTGTTTTTACACGTACGGCCATCAAACTTGACAGGACTCATTCTGCATAGGTAAATGAGGTCCTGCATCAAATTCCATCAAATTATCCTGAATTGTACCCTAGTTATGAGGGGATGAAATGTGTAATATGGGAAAAATTCGTTTAGGTTGAAACATAGCCTGGCATATTGTCCTATTTCCTACCATTGAGTTAATTGACCGGAGCTTTTGTTTATTGATCTGACCCCCTCGTATATTTCCATGCCAATCGATACCAACGGCCCCAATTCATCAGCGGCGGTCTCGGAAAGAAGAACGAAAGGTGGGACAGTTTTCGTTTTCGAATGGACGGACGGAAATATCGATTGGGAATTTGTCACTGTCTTGTTTATTGTACAATTCATTAGGTGTCGTCCCGGCATCTCCGATGCTCAGGAATATTCCCACTTTCCGTAAAAGGACGTATGAATTTAAGCCCCGTCTGATTTATGCGCCTCGAAGATTAGAGAAAATAGGATATTGCCTTTTTGTTGATGTGATTTTCATACTAATTTATAGCGCCGGTTTGCGACCGCCCGCTCCTACGGGATCGTTATGGGTGGGAATTCGATGAGATTTATGTCCCGGAAAAAAATCGGGACTGCTAGATATGATTGCGATAAATTCGGGAATTAGTCAGGTGCCGTCGGAGGGATTTTGCCAGTGATTCCGTTTTCTTCATAAAATTGATTTATCGGGCTGCTGCATCCTCGGATTCCTGTCTGGAGAAGCAGGTCATCAATACGACTATGATGGTTACCTATAGGTGCGATAATGTAACAAATAGATACAGAATATTTCGTTCTTAACTTCAATATTTTATGTTTTTGTCTCTTCCACTTATGTCTTACGCAGCTTTGTTTTTTTCTAATGGCACATCAAATGATTTATCACATTTTCGATTCCAAATCAAAATTTTGTGTGACTTTGATTGACTCGAATGATATCCCGAAGGTTTCCATAGGGATCATCAGAAAGAAGGTCATAGCTATACTCCATTCACTTTTATAAAGTATCCCGGTTGGCCATGAAAGTCTGACACATTTCACCGTGTATATTTTGAAAATGTTAGGTTTTTAGTCATTTTCCTGTCATAAACATACAGAACGTTGTCGTTTCTACATAGAGATCGTAGTAATTACGTATTTATCAAAATGTTTATTTACTTTGGGAAAATAATGAATTTGGGAAAATATTATGTGAATTCAATAATTCCTGGCGAATGTTGAAGAAACTTTCTCTGTTAATACTGAAAATATACTGCTCCACAAGAGTTAGGGATATCGTATTCAATCGTTTTTAAAAGTATGTAATCTTCGAGAAAATCGCTGTAAAATCATTTAAAACTCAAAAACAACTTGAATCGATCCAATAAAAATCAGTATGAGACATTTCGTCAATCTGGTCGCCTTTTTCCTGAACTTTGGTTCTTTGCATATGCTTTATGAATGTTCTTATTTTGAAATGAAGTCAGTTTATCAACGGCTTCGATTTGAAACGAGTTTTCTGAAAATGCCAAGACGTATGTAAATTAACAAACGCTGAGGCTAATAGGGCTATCGGAATGCTAAAGGGTGACCTAACTCAGGTTGTTGTAGCGGAAAGGCTCCAAGTCAGCCAAAGTGTGATATCTCGACTTTGGGATAGGTTCAGGGAGACAGGTTCCGTGTTGGAAAGACCAAGGCTTGGTGGGCGACGAAAAACAGCACCTGCTCAGGATCGTTTCATCACCGTTTCGGCGAGAAGAAACCCTACATCTACGTGTAAAATGCTACGGAATACTCTTCAAAATGCAGATGGGATCCAAGTTTCCCTCGAAACCATCAGACGACGTTTGAGAGATGTGAATCTATGTTTTAGACGTTCATTAAGAGGAGTTTTCATTAACACGTGACCATAAGCGTCAAAGACTGGAATGAGCAAGGCAACGTATCAATTGGAACGATCAATGGCGTAGTGTCCTTTTCACTGATGAATCCAGATATAGACGATTTTCAGATTATCGAAGAATAAGGCAGCTCGTAGACCGGTACGACGCTACCGCTACGCGACCGTGATTTCTGGTCGCTCACAGGTATCGCACGTTATTTTGAATGGGAGCGCGCACACCGGGGATACCGCGACGCGACCGATACGCGACCTGTAAGCTACCGATCTCGGGAGACTGAAATGAGTGAATGCTCGATCGCCAGCATTGCGCGACCGCTAATTCTGGTCGCTGAGAGATCGCGCCCTTTATTTTAAATAGGAGCGCGTATACCGGGGATACCGCGACGCGACCTGTAAGCTACCGCTCACGGGAGATTCGACATGTCGGTCGCCAGGGGACAGCGACGCGACTGAAATATGTTCTAATTCTGAGTAAAATCAACACTCACTACTCATGAGGTATTCCCTCGGGTATTCCTATGGTGAGAGGGACTCTTCATGTCGACGTATGAGGTCGACTCGTGGCATTTTTGTAGACGTGTATTGCGGTGTGAGTCTCTCAACTAGATGCGGATGAACAGTGGTGCACAAGACCTGAGTTCAGCCCAGAGATGGCATTTTGGAGCCTGAACACTCTCGGTTATACAAGGAGCGAAAATAAATTTGTTCAAATAATTTTTTTTCTATTTTTTCGTTTCTGATATGATTGAGTATTCAATGCTGAATACATTTCTGTTAAAATATTCAAATAGTTTTCAAAATATCGAAAAAAAAACCCGTAGTCAGTATTATGTCCATTTTTCTTGTTCTCAACATCCTGAGCGCAAACCGTTTTCATAACATCAAAGTAGAAGAATGTGAAATGGGCATGCATCTTTTGAATTTCAGAAATATCAAATTTCCAAATTTTGTGTCGATAATTGGTTTTTCAAACCAGAACCCTATTTTTTATGAATGCGTTGGATTCTGGGGAGAAAAATAATGATAATACTCTGAGTTTTTTTTTATAATTTCATTTTTATGTATTACTTTATTAGAGTACTATCATTATTTTTCTTCGCAGAATCTTACGCAATCATAAAAAAATAAGGGTTTTCCTTTGAAAAACAGAAAAATATGGCCAATTTTCGATCGCAGTTTTCGACTCCCTGTTATGATATTTCCGAAATTCAAAAGATGCATGTCCTTTCCACATTCTTCTACTTTTATGTTATGATAACGGTTCACGCTCAGATGAATATAATACTGACTACCAATATTTGGCCCTTTTCCGTTTTTTTTTCGGTATTTTGAGAACTATTTGAATGGTTTTAAAATAATGTACCTATTCATCATTGAAAACTCAATCATATCAGAAACGAAAAAATAGAAAAATAAATATTTGAACGAATTAATTTTCGCTCCTTGTATACCTTACCGGGAGTGTTCAGGCTTCAAAAATATTTCAACTCAGTAGAGAATTATGAACAATATCATTATTCAAATTTTCGGATTTCAAATATGTCCAGTTCTCCAGAAACGTCTAATAGGCACTCGAACTTGGGACACTCTGTATATCAAGAGTCTTTGTGAAAATATTCACCGATAAAATAGTGGAGGAGTACTTACTACTAAATACCTTTGAAATGTGTCGAATACATAGGTCGGATACGAATAATATGCTCGAGATAAATTCCACTACTTTCGCTGTTATTTAATTATCAATGGATATTTTGAAGCGGAATTTTAGGGTCGGATAGTACTCGATACGATCTTCAACATTGGTTATCGAAACACCCCTTTTTCCAATTCGAAATCAAGGGGTTATACTCACCCTCGTTAGAGGGTTGAAGTTACGGGGATGAAGAAAGCGGAAAAGTTCTTCGCCCTCAAATCAGAAATTGACGAGTCCGAGAGATTTTCCACATTTTCATTTTGAATTTGAAATATTGTGGTGCTAATTTTTTGTTGGACCACCCGATATCATATACATATTCTGTGATTCGGCCTACTTAATACTCAATAATTGAAATTTCACATATAAACAATATTTTTCATGATATCTGGACGAATCTGAGGGTGCGATGTATGATGCATGATAAATTTCAGGAACGGAAAAAATGGCTATTCTTTGTAAGTCATTTAAACAACTGTTTTCCTAAGAAATTACACAACTTTATGTTAAAGCTCAACAAAAAAAACTCTTGGAAGAACTCATGATACTACACTCGATTGCTATAAAAAAAGTATCTGTATAATGTTTTTATTTAAACATTCTGGTACAAACAGCAACGGAGATAATGACCAAAGTTGAAATCTTCGAAATTTGAATTTTGGCCTATAGCTCGAAAACGAAGGAATGCAGTTGATGGCATTATCAGTTTATAAAAAAGCCGTAATTTGCCGTTCATTTTTCTCTATGTCTTTGGGCCAAAAAGTTTTAGTTCAGGTATCGCCAATTATGCCCACCATGTACAGAACAGTTTATTTTCGATTTGTGCACTTCGGTGACCTATAGTTTTGTGGAGTGGAGACTCTTTTTCAAATAATAATAAGCTGATATTATGCATTCATCACTGCTTGACATTTTTGACAATGGAGAGTTTTTTTCATAACATAGAAACCGATCGCGTATCGGTCGCGTAGCGGTAGCGTAGCTTTGGTGTGAACGACCCATGTTACTGATCGCTGCGACTCAAATCTCGTCGCGGTCGCGTAGCGGTAGCGTCGTACCGGTCTACGAGCTGCCTAAGGGTATGGACAATCCCACGCATACCCCGTAATCGTCGCTATGTCCAAGAAGTCCATACATTCCGAGGGGGTAGTGTTATGGTATGGGCCGGGATATGTTTCAACGGGCGCACAGATCTACACATTTGCCCTGGAAATATGACCGCCTTACACTATAGAGAGCATGTCATTGACAATGTTGTGCCAAATTTTCACGCTGCTATTGGTGAAATTTTTCAATTTCTAGACGATAACGCTAGACCGCACCGTGCAGCCATAGTTGAGAATGCGCGCGAGGAGCTTGATATTCCACATTTACCAATACCTCCGCACTTACCAGATTTGAAACGCATAGAACATGCATGGGATATGCTCCACAGAAGATTAGATAATCATCAACCTACCCCAGAATCCTTAAATGATCTGAGAGAGCTTCTGCCCCGTTTATGGAACCAAATTCCTCAAGAAATGTTCAACAACCTCTTGTGTAGTATGCAAAGAAGATGTCAAGCTGTTATTGATGCCCGTGGAGGCCATACATTGTATTGATAGTCTTAAAATGCTTGAATTCTCTGGGAATAAAATTTCGTTATTTTACTCGATTTTTCTTAACCACCCTGTATACGCTGCGAACCTAAAGGCTGAAATTAAATTGCTACTTGAAATCATATTAATATGAATTTTCATCACAAAAATCTTATTTTAACTTTATTTTTTTGCAATTTAAGTCAATATCCCTAACTCGTGTGGAGCAGTTTATTTCACGTATGTATATAAACATGGTTGGAAGATTCAGTTGTGCTATTTTCTTGTACGGAAATCAAGAATCGAGTGTTGAAATGTCACTGGAAAATAATGGACAGAATAATCGGTTACTTTGTGATAGTCAATTCGAAAAAAGAATAAAAGAACTCGAATGAACCGACAGAAAAGCTTCTAAACGAACAGACAGACCTATAGAATTACCCACTTTTCGACATTCCCAAGAAATAAGCGTTTACAGAAGACATTCAAATACCTTTTGGCACAACTTGAGATACTCCAGTATGAAAATGTAGTGGTACTACGAAACCAGTGTCACAGTTAAATTTTAAAAGAACTAACTCCATTTACAAAATTAAAAAAGAGTAAATAGAAATTAGGATTGGCAACGTCTCTCAAATTATTTTACTTTCAAGAGTTCCAACCTTCGTCAGTCTTCAGTAAAAGAACTTGATAAACCAAAATCATGGCCAACCGGGATACTTTACAAAATTGAATGGAGTATACTTCTCCAAAACGTGACATTTTGAAATTTTTTGGAAGTTGTCAAACTCAATCGTGTGGCCATAGTGTGGATGAGTGACCATTCAGCTATGACTTCGATCAAGTGCCCAAAAGTTCTTGACTGTTTCTCGAGCTTCCCACTTGTTTGAGAAACCGAAACGGGAAAGTCACATCCGGAATTGTTCCAATCCTTTATTCCATTTATGCAAGCCCGACAGGAACAAAATGTAAGTTCACGCCCATACAAAATACAAGCCACCTCACTCTCAGACACATTCATTCATTCTCCTCGCAAACATTTCCTAATAAAGTGCGTGTATCTTGTGAGTAGAATTGGATATGCTTGGCATAACGAATAAATCCGGTGAATTGGGTAGCATTGCTTTCATTCCGAACTCATCCTCAGAGACAACAATAGGGTCCCTTTTGTTTCGCAGGAATAGAACTACCCTCGGAGCTGTGATTTAGGAGGAACTTTGACTGGGACCGTTTAAATTATATGTCTAATCTGTACATCTGCGAAAAGGAGATATAATGCGGAAGTGGTGGCAGTCGATTTTGGAGGCCTAGAACATCATCTCTGGTAGTGTAACAATGAAGGGGTTATTTTAGGTTTTGTATACGGCAGGTGTAGCATACTTTCAGCACCCTCCACGTGAACTTCTGGGACATACCTTTCTTACAACTCCATGAAACATATACAGGGTGAGTCTTTGACTTGTACATATATTTTAACTGTAGATTTCTATCATCAAACGAAACACTTTTTTCCTATACCATTTTTCAAAATTCGATTTGGTTTCGAAGATACAGGGTGTCGAAAATCCATGAAATCCATGTTTATATCTTCGGAACCGTTATATCGAATGAACTGAATTTTTGTAGAGTTTTTACTCTATTCATGGTGCATACTCCTCAATCAAAACCTATTCAATATCTCTTCTAGTATAAAAGTTACAGGGTAGTCGACTCATCAATACACGCTAAAACACCATAAAACCACTTTAAAAAGATAACCGGTTCATATTTTCGAAAGAATCAATCATTTAAGAAACTAAAAGTATTCTTTTTTTTTCAATAAAACGCGTCGTTTCCGTGTTATTTCCAATTTTACCTGGAGAAATTTGACGAAAAAATCATTAATTTCAAGAATAATCTGAATGCGTCTCTGAATTAAATATCATCGAATATTATTCCTTCTCTGGTCTTTAAACGAGTTTACAATGTTGTCACAATATTCATCAACTTTGTCGAGATATTTTAATAATAAAATCCCACAAATGTGGGAGATAAAATTGAACACCAAGGAGGATTTAACACGCACAGTTTCTATTGAAAATTCATAGTTACCGGTCCATATTGAAGTTAAATTTCGATGAATAATACAAAATTCGGATATGAATGATGAATCTCGATACAAACTACTTATTGAATTGAAATTAATGAAAAATCAAATGATACCTTATAATCTGTGTCGATGTTCCTATTTAAACAATATCCTCTTGGAATTTTATAAACTCGACACGGTTAAGATTATAT
Organism: Adalia bipunctata; assembly: GCA_910592335.1. Lineage (NCBI taxonomy): Eukaryota > Metazoa > Arthropoda > Insecta > Coleoptera > Coccinellidae > Adalia > Adalia bipunctata. Next base: position 71,324,798 of record OU342949.1, on the reverse strand, counting down.
TAATTCACTCCACATAATAATCAGATTAGAACAATAATTCACTGAATGTATTCAGAACTTCACATAATGTTTACAGTTTGTTCAGAGACTCTGGTTTGTTATTGTTTATAGTTGACCTCCACATAACCAATCTTTCGGTTTTCGCTCTACGCATGTGTGGTAAAATTTGGCGGCAAACTCGATTTATGATGGAAACGGCAGAATTCATAGATATTTACACCACGGTACACAAGTGTATCGTGATTTATACTATGTTTCATAACAAATCCCTAACCTCAATGAAAATATCAGAAAGCTGACAACATTTCCTTGAAATTTCTGTGCAAACATTCACAGAATCGATACAAAATTGATTAGGTTAGGTTGTTTAATAATAAATTCTGATGATTTGAATGAAAAGTCGTTGTTCATGATTTTGTTTGGGAATTTCGAGGAAAATATGAACAAGTTATTAGCGTTTACAAACTAATCTGCAGAAAAATCGAAGAAGGAACTTATTTTGGTGTGAGAAATGTGACTTTTTAGTTGCAGATATAATCCGATGAAACGCCTGAAATGTTGAGTAACGTTAGAAGACAATTCTACACCAGATAAGCATATTGCCAAGACGTTCGCGGCGAGCATTTTGAACATTTCCTACATTGACATTAATGTTTTTTTTTGTTTTTTTTTAATAATTAAGAAATAATCAGTATTACTTATTAGGTTTTAAGTGTAATGTACCGAATGTGTGAAATAAAATAATTTTTATTTGAAACGTTGATTTTTTCAATGAATCTGAAAACACTTAATACTTCCGAAATAGTTAAAGATAGGTATAGGACATTGTGCATGAATTGTGACTAGAATTCTCTGAAGAATCCAAAAAATAAATAACATGCAGGGGGTTGCATTTGAAATAAAAAAGTTGGTATTGGCCACGGTCACATGGAACACCCTATATATATAATATTATTTTCTGAAAAATTTGCGCATTTAAAATTACAAAACGACGTGTCCGAGCGTTTTTCCCAACACGCCCTCATTTATTCGTTATCGAATTTATTCCATTTGGCTGTTACACTTTGTATAATCTTCATTATGGTACTCGGTAACATAATGAATTCATTATGTCTTCGAAACTGAGTGACATAACGTTCTCATTATGAAATGCTATAAGATGACGAATATGAACTAATAGAAATGGAAAATTCGTAAGTAGAAACGTTTCCCTGTTTGACAAACGTAGATTTCATCTCCAACATTTTTATTTTATTCTACCTGCAAAAACAATCGTCGTTTCTGCGAATCCGGTAACAATCACAAATTACTTCACTCCGCGGACAAGCTGAAAGTGATACAAACAAAGCTCGAAACAAATGAAAGTTCACAATGGCCTCAAGTTGGAGAACGCCCTTATTTTCGTTCTATGGAATCAACGCCCGTGGAGGAAACCGGAAAAAATCGTACAAAAACACGTTCCGTCATATCGCAGAAAAAAATTGTTCAAAGGTTCTCAGAACGTTCACATCAACGTTTGTTTTCAATAAAGTGAGATAACAGTCGGCAAACAAGCGTGAAGTGAACGCTTCAGCAAGGCTGTGCAGGCTATTCTTTCTCCCTCTCAGTTCCCGTGTACTTTCTCTGGAAAGAATTGATTAGCTTCATTATTACTGTTCCAATTCTCTGGATATCGTTGCACGAAAGTTTTTGCATGGTTTCGCCAGTCAACAGCCAATATTCCAGGTTATTTCGAGAAGTCATATCATAAGGGCATCCAATTTTTTCGAGAAAAATCGAAAAAAAAAACGTTGCTAAGTAATATTTTAACAAGAAGCATGAGTGCTGGTGGCAACAAAAATCCGAGTCGAAGACGAGGATTTTTGCACCTGCACGAATGCTTCTTGTTAAAAAAAAATACTTTGCATTGTGTTTTTCTCGATTTTTTTCACAGGAAAAATTAGAAGCCCGAATGGTATTAGACAAGACTATTTTATGAGCAACAGATTATTCTGGATGCATTATGTAATGTACACTCCATTCACAATTATAAAATCACAACTCTGGCCTTGGAAATTTGACCCAATCCACTCTGTATCGAAGTTATGACGTTTTTCAAAAAATATTTTTATGTTCCAAGTCAACACTATGTTGCCCTTTCTACATTCTTAGCGTATTTCTCAGAATGTTTATTTCATTTTGGAGACCACAACAGAAAATTGTGAACAATATTCTACATATTGAGGAGTTTTTGGATTTATGATTGTAAAGATTTATCGATGTGCTTTGTTTTCATCATGATATTGTATGTGATATGATTATGAGGGTGCATAACATTTCTATTTCTAATATTTCTTTATTTCAAATAAATAACAGTTTTATTCATTCATCATAAAGAAAATAAACATAATAACTAAATTAACGAATTTGTTTACAGATAAACTAATAATTTCATTTCAATAGTAATTGAGTTTTGGTTAATTTTAGTTATAAATTAATAAGCAAGAAAGCAAGAATGTCAATTCCTGAAAGCTTTATAGATATACATTTCATATATTTGATCTTATGAACAAGGAGTAAAATATTCTGACTGTATAGTAATTTATTAGTTTAAAAAATATTCATACATTACTACCACAGTAGGTTTGTACAAATAAAATGGAATAGGTCAAACATATGCTTCACATTTATCATTCACCTGTTCTAAAATAAGACACAAACTCCTGGAATATGAAAAAAACCGATGTATTCTGGTTCAATATCGCCTATTTCTACTTTCGGCAGAGGAATGAAAGCTCCAGTGACACATTTCAATTCTTCGGAATCTGAATTCAACTTCCGTTGAATGCAATATAGTCAAATTTCTTCTTTTTCTCAGCCTTTTCGACGTGTTTTTTTTTCTGAAACGTGAAAACGATCAACAATAATCATTTAGAGACCGATGATGGTCATCCAGAACCCGTTTAGGTACTTACGAAAATCGTGCAATTTCATTCTGCAAGTTCTTTCCTCATAGTTCCTCGAAAATCCTACCTCAACCATATTTTCCGGTTGCTTTCGTTAGAAGATTTCACACATTCCAAATAAATTTTGAGCACCAAAAACGATAGCGAAACTAACCAAACTTCTGGGGGACCGGAATTTCATTTGAGATCTTTCTAAACGGTCAGATACCTAAAAAAATTTCGTTATCAAGTGTAAAAAGGTCGATTAGTACTGACTTTCGCTTTATTTATGCTTATGAATCGATTTTTGGTCCAATTCAAATTTGCTGTTCGTACCCACGCCAACAATCGTGAAAGGAAAAAATGACACTTGCACGAAATTTCTCATATCGACGGGAAACTTTTTCTGGACGACGAAGAACGAAAAAATAGGCGATTTCCTATCGATATTTCGCCCCAAAATCGCCGATCGATTCGAACCAACAAAATGTGGAATATCTTTGGTACTTTTACTTTGATGTAAACAAAGACTGGCAACGTCGTTCTGTCAATAACGATATTTTCTGTACGCGCACAGACTTTTCATCAGGTGCACCAACTCCTGAAAACGAAACCATGACCTCCTATGTGATTAAATGAAATTGAATGGAATATATTATGTATGTATTATTAATTTTCGTTGACAACCACTGTCAAGTTTTGCCGCGGGTAAACCCGAAAAAACTGCTGACAGCTGCTGCCATACAGTTGTAATTCAAAATTGCGCGTTTATGATTGGTAGAAATTAATAGTCTACAGAAATCAATGCCAATATTTCTGTCGACGCCTTCCGTGATTCTATTTTCATGATATGAGATGTGGATATTGGATTTCGGCCACTGGTACCGAATTATACAGGGTAATCGTTTATTAACCTCGCAGAGTTATGGGACTCCCCAAAGTTTGAGAACCGTGGATTCAACCAACGAAGAGAACCACGGGAGTTTGCTGAAGGGTTTTCCAATAAGGGGTGTTATTTTGACATCCAAAGAAAAATGCTATTTTTTCAGATAAAATCAGCAAAGACACGACGTTGTTGATTGGTCGGCTTGAGATCTTGTGTTAACTGAACTTTATAAGCCTTAAGACCCAAATCTTTATGCAAAATACGGTGTAATGACGTTTGTGGAATGCCTAATTCGAAAGATCGACGAGAAATGGACAAACCTGGGTTTTCTTCAACACTTTCGGCTACAGCAGAAATATTCTCGGCTGTTCTTGAGCGATTTGCACGGGTTCTATTCTTTTCATCACCAACTTATCCCATCTGCTCAAATTTTTCCATCAATTTCTCTACTACGGTTCGGCAAGGTGCTTCACGATGACCTAAAAATGTTCGAATTTTACGAACCGTCTATGCCGAATTTTCACCATTTTTATAGTGAATTTTAATAAATTCAGTGCGTTGTTGAAGCGGGTATCGTTCCATTTTTATTTATGGCGTAGTTTCTAGTTGTGAAATATCGAAAAATGACAGCTTCGAAATAACACGTCTTATCGGAAAACCCTTTACCCCTCGAAAAATTAAAATAATGTAAATTCCGCAGACGCAGCGCTCAGAATTTGAATAAAATTTATTGCCGCAGGATTTATTCAAACGACGTTTATGATCCTGATGATGTGTTTCCGAATGTAGAAAAAGAACAATCCTTAGCTATCTGGATCTCATATAAATACCTATAACTTTTACGAGCTCGAGTTGAGCAACCCGCATCGTTTCATCCCTCGTAAAAAAGCGGATAGAGTCTGGTGTTTATCTTGAATGTTTGATCGCTCTCAAGTCCCAGATATAGAAAGAAAATAGTCAGCACAGTTAGCGTATTCATTTGTCTAATACTCCTCATGAACCCTCTGGGAAATCAGGGCCAATTCGAGTCCTGCGAAAATAAACAAGAGTTTCCCGAACTCCATCGACCTCGGAGATAACGGAAGGTCTCTCCGCAAAACCGGGTTCGTGAAAACATTCGCAATTACCATCAGCCAGCTTTTCTTGGGGCTATTTTTCACCTCGGCGTGAGCGCCTTTCGGAGACTGATGCCGAATTTTCTTGAGTTTTCTTGATAGCGAATACATCTTCTGCGAATTTTGAAATTTTCGGCTTGGATTCATCGACCTCGAAAACCTACATTTTGATACCAAAATCGTCCATGTAGCCCTCATAATTAATGAATTATTTCGTTTTAACTTTTTCGATATTTCATATTCGAGTTTTGTTCACGAGCATGCAGAGTTTAGGTGTCATGGGTCAGCAAAAAGGGTATTCTGGTAGATTCGAATGGGTTGTAGACATTTACGATCGAATATCAACACTAGATTTCCCAGGGATTTCTTGGTGATGACGAATATGGTGTTTTTGAGGGTCTTACCCCTTACGTATTTTTCACCCAAAAAGTTGGGATTTTCGAAATCGATTTTATTATTCCTAGAGATACTTGGGACAATGCTGATCAACAGTATACAAACGAAAAGAGAATACGACCAATGGAACGTGAGCTATGGCGGTTTGAAATTTCGATTTTTTGAGAAAATGCCATGTGACGGGTGAAAATCTAAACTGTGATGGTTGAGGCTCTGGGAATTCTCTCATTGAAAAGAGCGACCTCGATAACCTACATTTTGATACCAAAATCGTCCATGTAGTCCTCGTAAGTAATGAATTATTTCGTTTTAATTTTTTCGATATTTCATTTTCGAGTTTTGTTCACGAGCTCAGAGCATGCAGAGTTTCGGTGTCCTGGGTTAGCAAAGAGGGTATTCTGGTAGATTTGGATGGGTTGTAGACATTAACGATCGAATATCAACACTAGATGTCCCAGGGATTTCTTGGTGATGACGAATATGGTGTTTTTGGGGGGTCTTACCCCTTACGTATTTTTCACCCAAAAAGTTGGGATTTTCGAAATCGATTTTATTATTCCTAGAGACATTTGGGACAATGCTTATTAACAGTATGCAAACCAAAAGAGAATACGACCAATGAAACGGGAGCTATGGCGCTTTGAAATTTCGATTTTTTTGAGAAAATGCCATTTGACAGGTGAAAATCTAAACTATGCTAGTTAGGGCTCTGGGAAGTCTTTCATTAAATAGAGCGACCTCAAAAACCTACATTTTGATACCAAAATCGTCCATGTAGCCCTCATAAGTAATGAATTATTTCGTTTTAATTTTTTCGATATTTAATTTTCGAGTTTTGTTCACGAGCTCAGAGCATGCAGAGTTAAGGTGACCTGGGTTAGCAAAGAGGGTATTCTGGTAGATTTGAATGGGTTGTAGACATTTACGATCGAATATCAACACTAGATTTCCCAGGGATTTCTTGGTGATGACGAATATGGTGTTTTTGGGGGGTCTTACCCCTTTCGTATTTTTCACCCAAAAAGTTGGGATTTTCGGAATCGATTTTATTATTCCTAGAGATACTTGGGACAATGCTGATTAACAATATACAAACCAAAAGAGAATACGAATAATGGAACGGGAGCTATGGCGGTTTGAAATTTCGATTTTTTGAGAAAATGCCATTTGACAGGTGAAAATCTAAACTATGCTAGTTAGGGCTCTGGGAAGTCTTTCATTGAATAGAACGACCTCAAAAACCTACATTTTGATACCAAAATCGTCCATGTAGCCCTCATGAGTAATGAATTATTTCGTTTTAATTTTTTCGATATTTCATTTTCGAGTTTTGTTCACGAGCTCAGAGCATGCAGAGTTTAGGTGTCCTGGGTTAGCAAAGAGGGTTTTCTGGTAGATTTGGATGGGTTGTAGACATTAACGATCGATTATCAACACTAGATGTCCCAGGGATTTCTTGGTGATGACGAATATGGTGTTTTTGGGGGTCTTACCCCTTACGTATTTTTCACCCAAAAAGTTGGGATTTTCGAAATCGATTTTATTATTCCTAGAGATATTTGGGACAATGCTAATTAACAGTATACAAACCAGAAGAGAATACGACCAATGAAACGGGAGCTATGGCGGTTTGAAATTTCGATTTTTTTGAGAAAATGCCATTTGACAGGTGAAAATCTAAACTATGCTAGTTAGGGCTCTGGGAAGTCTTTCATTGAATAGAACGACCTCAAAAACCTACATTCTGATACCATTATCGTCCATGTAGCCCTCATAAGTAATGAATTATTTCGTTTTAATTTTTTCGATATTTCATTTTCGAGTTTTGTTCACGAGCTCAGAGCATGCAGAGTTAAGGTGTCCTGGGTTAGCAAAGAGGGTATTCTGGTAGATTTGGATGGGTTGTAGACATTAACGATCGAATATCAACACTAGATGTCCCAGGGATTTCTTGGTGATGACGAATATGGTGTTTTTGGGGGGTCTTACCCCTTACGTATTTTTCACCCAAAAAGTTGGGATTTTCGAAATCGATTTTATTATTCCTAGAGATATTTGGGACAATGCGTATTAACAGTATACAAACCAAAAGAGAATACGACCAATGGAACGGGAGCTATGGCGGTTTGAAATTTCGATTTTTTTGAGAAAATGCCATGTGACAAGTGAAAATCTAAACTATGCTAGTTAGGGCTCTGGGAAGTCTTTCATTGAATAGAACGACCTCAAAAACCTACATTCTGATACCAAAATCGTCCATGTAGCCCTCATAAGTAATGAATTATTTCGTTTTAATTTTTTCGATATTTCATTTTCGAGTTTTGTTCACGAGCTAAGAGCATGCAGAGTTTAGGTGTCCTGTGTTAGCAAAGAGGGTATTCTGGTAGATTTGGATGGGTTGTAGACATTAACGATCGAATATCAACACTAGATGTCCCAGGGATTTCTTGGTGATGACGAATATGGTGTTTTTGGGGGGTCTTACCCCTTACGTATTTTTCACCCAAAAAGTTGGGATTTTCGAAATCGATTTTATTATTCCTAGAGATATTTGGGAGAATGCTAATTAACAGTATACAAACCAAAAGAGAATACGACCAATGGAACGGGAGCTATGGCGGTTTGAAATTTCGATTTTTTTTAGAAAATGCCATTTGAAAGGTGAAAATCTAAACTATGCTAGTTAGGGCTCTGGGAAGTCTTTCATTGAATAGAGCGACCTCGAAAACCTACATTTTAATACCAAAATCGTCCATGTAGCCCTCATAAGTAATGAATTATTTCGTTTTAATTTTTTCGATATTTCATTTTCGAGTTTTGTTCACGAGCTAAGAGCATGCAGAGTTTAGGTGTCCTGTGTTAGCAAAGAGGGTATTCTGGTAGATTTGGATGGGTTGTAGACATTAACGATCGAATATCAACACTAGATGTCCCAGGGATTTCTTGGTGATGACGAATATGGTGTTTTTGGGGGGTCTTACCCCTTACGTATTTTTCACCCAAAAAGTTGGGATTTTCGAAATCGATTTTATTATTCCTAGAGATATTTGGGACAATGCGTATTAACAGTATACAAACCAAAAGAGAATACGACCAATGGAACGGGAGCTATGGCGGTTTGAAATTTCGATTTTTTTGAGAAAATGCCATTTGACAGGTGAAAATCTAAACTATGCTAGTTAGGGCTCTGGGAAGTCTTTCATTGAATAGAGCGACCTCAAAAACCTACATTTTGATACCAAAATCGTCCATGTAGCCCTCATAAGTAATGAATTATTTCGTTTTAATTTTTTCGATATTTCATTTTCGAGTTTTGTTCACGAGCTCAGAGCATGAAGAGTTAAGGTGTCCTGGGTTAGCAAAGAGGGTATTCTGGTAGATTTGAATGGGTTGTAGACATTTACGATCGAATATCAACACTAGATTTCCCAGGGATTTCTTGGTGATGACGAATATGGTGTTTTTGGGGGGTCTTACCCCTTACGTATTTTTCACCCAAAAAGTTGGGATTTTCGAATTCGATTTTATTATTCCTAGAGATACTTGGGACAATGCTGATTAACAATATACAAACCAAAAGAGAATACGAATAATGGAACGGGAGCTATGGCGGTTTGAAATTTCGATTTTTTGAGAAAATGCCATTTGACAGGTGAAAATCTAAACTATGCTAGTTAGGGCTCTGGGAAGTCTTTCATTGAATAGAACGACCTCAAAAACCTACATTTTGATACCAAAATCGTCCATGTAGCCCTCATGAGTAATGAATTATTTCGTTTTAATTTTTTCGATATTTCATTTTCGAGTTTTGTTCACGAGCTCAGAGCATGCAGAGTTTAGGTGTCCTGGGTTAGCAAAGAGGGTATTCTGGTAGATTTGGATGGGTTGTAGACATTAACGATCGAATATCAACACTAGATGTCCCAGGGATTTCTTGGTGATGACGAATATGGTGTTTTTGGGGGTCTCACCCCTTACGTATTTTTCACCCAAAAAGTTGGGATTTTCGAAATCGATTTTATTATTCCTAGAGATATTTGGGAGAATGCTAATTAACAGTATACAAACCAGAAGAGAATACGACCAATGAAACGGGAGCTATGGCGGTTTGAAATTTCGATTTTTTTGAGAAAATGCCATTTGACAGGTGAAAATCTAAACTATGCTAGTTAGGGCTCTGGGAAGTCTTTCATTGAATAGAACGACCTCAAAAACCTACATTTTGATACCAAAATCGTCCATGTAGCCCTCATAAGTAATGAATTATTTTGTTTTAATTTTTTCGATATTTCATTTTCGAGTTTTGTTCACGAGCTCAGAGCTTGCAGAGTTAAGGTGTCCTGGGTTAGCAAAGAGGGTATTCTGGTAGATTTGAATGGATTGTAGACATTTACGATCGAATATCAACACTAGATTTCCCAGGGATTTCTTGGTGATGACGAATATGGTGTTTTTGGGGGGTCTTACCCCTTACGTATTTTTCACCCAAAAAGTTGGGATTTTCGGAATCGATTTTATTATTCCTAGAGATACTTGGGACAATGATGATTAACAATATACAAACCAAAAGAGAATACGACAAATGAAACGGGAGGTATGGCGGTTTGAAATTTCGATTTTTTGAGAAAATGCCATTTGACAGGTGAAAATCTAAACTATGCTAGTTAGGGCTCTAAGAAGTCTTTCATTGAATAGAGCGACCTCAAAAACCTACATTTTGATACCAAAATCGTCCACGTAGCCCTCATAAGTAATGAATTATTTCGTTTTAATTTTTTCGATATTTCATTTTCGAGTTTTGTTCACGAGCTCAGAGCATGCAGAGTTTAGGTGTCATGGGTCAGCAAAAAGGGTATTCTGGTAGATTTGGATGGGTTGTAGACATTAACGATCGAATATCAACACTAGATGTCCCAGGGATTTCTTGGTGATGACGAATATGGTGTTTTTGGGGGGTCTTACCCCATACGTATTTTTCACCCAAAAAGTTGGGATTTTCGAAATCGATTTTATTATTCCTAGAGATATTTGGGACAATGCTTATTAACAGTATACAAACCAAAAGAGAATACGACCAATGGAACGGGAGCTATGGCGGTTTGAAATTTCGATTTTTTTGAGAAAATGCCATTTGACAGGTGAAAATCTAAACTATGCTAGTTAGGGCTCTGGGAAGTCTTTCATTGAATAGAGCGACCTCAAAAACCTACATTTTGTTACCAAAATCTTCCATGTAGCCCCCATAAGTAATGAATTATTTCGTTTAAATTTTTTCGATATTTCATTTTCGAGTTTTGTTCACGAGCTCAGAGCATGCAGAGTTAAGGTGTCCTGGGTTAGCAAAGAGGGTATTCTGGTAGATTTGAATGGGTTGTAGACATTTACGATCGAATATCAACACTAGATTTCCCAGGGATTTCTTGGTGATGACGAATATGGTGTTTTTGGGGGTCTTACCCCTTACGTATTTTTCACCCAAAAAGTTGGGATTTTCGAAATCGATTTTATTATTCCTAGAGATATTTGGGACAATGCTGATTAACAGTATACAAACCAAAAGAGAATGCGAATAATGGAACGGGAGCTATGGCGGTTTGAAATTTCGATTTTTTGAGAAAATGCCATGTGACAAGTGAAAATCTAAACTATGCTAGTTAGGGCTTTGGGAAGTCTTTCATTGAATAGAGCGACCTCGAAAACCTACATTTTGATACCAAAATCGTCCATGTAGCCCTCATAAGTAATGAATTATTTCGTTATTTCATTTTCGAGTTTTTTTCACGAGCTAAGAGCATGCAGAGTTTAGGTGTCATGGGTCAGCAAAAAGGGTATTCTGGTAGATTTGGATGGGTTGTAGACATTAACGATCGAATATCAAAACTAGATGTCCGAGGGATTTCTTGGTGATGACGAATATGGTGTTTTTGGGGGGTCTTACCCCTTACGTATTTTTCACCCAAAAAGTTGGGATTTTCGAAATCGATTTTATTATTCCTAGAGATATTTGGGAGAATGCTAATTAACAGTATACAAATCAAAAGAGAATACGACCAATGGAACGGGAGCTATGGCGGTTTGAAATTTCGATTTTTTTTAGAAAATGCCATTTGAAAGGTGAAAATCTAAACTATGCTAGTTAGGGCTCTGGGAAGTCTTTCATTGAATAGAGCGACCTCGAAAACCTACATTTTGATACCAAAATCGTCCATGTAGCCCTCATAAGTAATGAATTATTTCGTTTTAATTTTTTCGATATTTCATTTTCGAGTTTTGTTCACGAGCTCAGAGCATGAAGAGTTAAGGTGTCCTGGGTTAGCAAAGAGGGTATTCTGGTAGATTTGAATGGGTTGTAGACATTTACGATCGAATATCAACACTAGATTTCCCAGGGATTTCTTGGTGATGACGAATATGGTGTTTTTGGGGGGTCTTACCCCTTACGTATTTTTCACCCAAAAAGTTGGGATTTTCGAATTCGATTTTATTATTCCTAGAGATACTTGGGACAATGCTGATTAACAATATACAAACCAAAAGAGAATACGACGAATGGAACGGGACCTATGGCGGTTTGAAATTTCGATTTTTTGACAAAATGCCATTTGACAGGTGAAAATCTAAACTATGCTAGTTAGGGCTGTGAGAAGTCTTTCATTGAATAGAGCCACCTCGAAAACCTACATTTTGATACCAAAATCGTCCATGTAGCCCTCATAAGTAATGAATTATTTCGTTTTAATTTTTTCGATATTTCATTTTCGAGTTTTGTTCACGAGCTCAGAGCATGCAGAGTTTAGGTGTCATGGGTCAGCAAAAAGGGTATTCTGGTAGATTCGAATGGGTTTAGACATTTACGATCGAATATCAACACTAGATTTCCCAGGGATTTCTTGGTGATGACGAATATGGTGTTTTTGGGGGGTCTTACCCCTTACGTATTTTTCACCCAAAAAGTTGGGATTTTCGAAATCGATTTTATTATTCCTAGAGATACTTGGGACAATGCTGATTAACAGTATACAAACCAAAAGAGAATACGACCAATGGAACGGGAGCTATGGCGGTTTGAAATTTCGATTTTTTTGAGAAAAAGCCATTTGACAGGCGAAAATCTAAACAATGCTAGTTAGGGCTCTGGGAAGTCTTTCATTGAATAGAGCGACCTCGAAAACCTACATTTTGATACCAAAATCGCCCATGTAGCCCTCATAAGTAATGAATTATTTCGTTTTAATTTTTTCGATATTTCATTTTCGAGTTTTGTTCACGAGCTCAGAGCATGCAGAGTTTAGGTGTCATGGCTTAGCAAAAAGGGTATTCTGGTAGATTTGGATGGGTTGTAGACATTAACGATCGAATATCAACACTAGATGTCCCAGGGATTTCTTGGTGATGACGAATATGGTGTTTTTGGGGGGTCTTACCCCTTACTTATTTTTCACCCAAAAAGTTGGGATTTTCGAATTCGATTTTATTATTCCTAGAGATACTTGGGACAATGCTGATTAACAATATACAAACCAAAAGAGAATACGACCAATGGAACGGGATCTATGGTGGTTTGAAATTTCGATTTTTTGAGAAAATGCCATTTGACAGGTGAAAATCTAAACTATGCTAGTTAGGGCTCTGAGAAGTCTTTCATTGAATAGAGCGACCTCGAAAACCTACATTTTGATACCAAAATCGTCCATGTAGCCTTCATAAGAAATGAATTATTTCGTTTTAATTTTTTCGATATTTCATTTTCGAGTTTTGTTCACGAGCTCAGAGCATGCAGAGTTCAGGTGTCATGGGTCAGCAAAAAGGGTATTCTGGTAGATTTGAATGGGTTGTAGACATTTACGATCGAATATCAACACTAGATTTCCCAGGGATTTCTTGGTGATGACGAATATGGTGTTTTTGGGGGGTCTTACCCCTTACGTATTTTTCACCCAAAAAGTTGGGATTTTCGAAATCGATTTTATTATTCCTAGAGATATTTGGGACAATGCTAATTAACAGTATACAAACCAAAAGAGAATACGACCAATGGAACGGGAGCTATGGCGGTTTGAAATTTCGATTTTTTTGAGAAAATGCCATTTGACAGGTGAAAATCTAAACTATGCTAGTTAGGGCTCTGGGAAGTCTTTCATTGTATTCAATGAAAGACTTCGCTCTATTGAGCGACCTCGAAAACCTACATTTTGATACCAAAATCGTCCATGTAGCCCTCATAAGTAATGAATTATTTCGTTTTAATTTTTTCGATATTTCATTTTCTTGTTTTGTTCACGAGCTCAGAGCATGCAGAGTTTAGGTGTCATGGGTCAGCAAAAAGGGTATTCTGGTAGATTCGAATGGGTTGTACTAATAACCGATAATAGATCGAATTTCAGACGATGAAACCCGTAACGGCCCAAAACCCCACTCTGTCCTCATCCCACACCAGTTTTAATAAAAATCTCGAAACGAAACCGTCTAATAACTGCCACATCGAACGCAAGACGAGGCCTTATTGTCCCTCAGATTGCTACGCGTGTATTTTTTGACGAGAATTTGAAGACGCACCGGGTAGGGCGGAACGTGGCGATTGGGGGAAAGCGGCGGATGTCAACAGGCCTGCTGTAGTCAGCACACTCAGCACACTCGGCGAGTGCTCCATTAGAAAGATGTATGAGCCAGATACATCACATCGCCGTAAGTGTGGAAAAATATATTCGCTGTATCATCCCCATTTGATTCCTCACGTTCCGCGTGATGGAGTTTACATGCTTATTCAAATGTCAAGAGTAATTGAACACGTTTACCCTTGTTCGGTAGGAGAGTGTGGTTGGGGCACGTGGCTTTATTGGCGGTTTCGATATCGAAAAACTTGCATTCGAGGTATTGAAAGCATGGAAAAAGAGGTCAGTTCAAAGAGATCGTGTAGGAAGTAGGATTGTGGAGCTCCAACCCCTTATCCTCCTTGCATTACTCCCCCTTTTCTGGAAGGTCTTGTTCCCATTAGCTCTTGATAAAAAAAATACAAATATCAAATTTTCATTCACTCCTGCGATGGAACACGAGCTGCATCGATTGTGCCTTGTTATTTGGAGAAATGCAGGAATACTCCTTCAATAATATGGTTACAGAAACCTTTGAATATACTATATATATATACTATATAGTCTAAGACAGAAACTCCTCTTATCGGTGTCTGAAATGTCTTTTTTTGTTCAGTAGAGTTTCAGTTAACCAACTAAAGTGTGGTTCAATATTATTCAAGTTTGTTTTTTCGAAATATAATCTTCCGAATGAAAATAAAAATAAGGCTAGTGGACTGTATATGTTTATGAAATTAATTGAAACCCAACACAAATGAAAGGATAAATGTACCCAAAATAACAGAAGAAATATAGTCTTACCTATATCAGCAAAACAGTCAACAGGATCCTGTCGATGACTCCTATTCCAATGTGAAGATTGATCGAGCTCGACAAACGAACATGGAATGAAGCGGACGTGAAAATCCGTTGCTAAAAATGTCAAATTGTGTACACTTATCCTTGTGATATTATAATTTATATAATAACCACGCCACTGGTAAGATTTTTTTTGTTCGAAATAATTCGCACAAATGAAAGTTTTAAATGAATGTTATTCGATTGAATCGAAATCACTACACACTGCGAATCACAGGAAAAACTGAAATTTTCGGAATTCACGAAAAGGAAGCAGAAAATTGGGAATTAACGGAAGCAGAATTACTCACGATCAAGTAAATCAGTGAACTGATGAAAATATTGAAATGAAACAAATATTCAACATATGATGCGGTCCACAGCTGACGCGAGTTCTTTTGAACCTACATAATGACAACTCCATATGGGAATTCCCCAGTATGGAGAAATTAATTCAAAGGAATCAGAATTTTGTAATACGGAATAATTAATTTGAACCGTTCACTTGACGTGAACACCCCTTCCCAGGACGTCTTAATTGACAATAATTCCTTAATAGAAGTTAAAAAAAGTGAAATTCTGAATTAGATAGGGAAGATGTCTGTGGTTCCTCATGACCCACCCATGATGTATTTTCCTTTGTATTTGAAAAAACCTCTGATAATCAATGGACCACATTGTGTACGTCAAAATTCCATCCTGCAAAAGTAGCAAGTGTCGGACTTCCATTCCTGCAGCCCCCTTTTCTATCAAGCCGACCTAACATTTCCTGGAAAGAGGAAAGTACACAAACTCGATAATTAATGGTGGCATGTTGTTTCAATGCAATTACGTCTCGATAATCTATTGAGAATCCTCTTCCAGCCGAAAGAGTTCTTCCCTCGATTTGGAGTGGCCTTAAAGGGATAAAAGCCCCCCATTTACCATTGATGACTCGACAGAAGATAGATGGAGTTGTTTTCGTCAAAAAACTTTTACTCCGTGCGAAAATTGCCAAGATCCGGGTTGGAAAATTGAATTTATTTCAGTTATTATATTTTAGTCTTCGGCATTTTGTAATTTTGCTTGTAAAGGGTTTTTCAATAAGAGTTGTTAATTTGAATAGCCCGCTATTCGTCACTTTTGAAGCCGTAATTTTTCGACATTCGACAAATAGAAACTATGCCATCAATAAAAATTTGACTATACACGCTTCAACAACGCATTGTAATTATTGGTGTTATAGATCAGAAAAAAGCATTATATTCAAGATTCTAATGCTCCGAATCACTTCTCGATTAAATAACACCGTTAGATCCTCACAGATATACTTTTTTATTGACGAATATGGTGTTTTTGGGGAGTCTTACTTCTTAGTCATTTTTCACCCAAAAATTGAAATTTTTAAAATCGCTCATATTTTGCACAGAGATACTTCCAGATATTCTGATCAACAAAATATTAACAAATGTTTGATAGGGCGAGAGAGACGAAAGCTATGACGGTTTGAAATTTCCAATTTTTCAAAAAATGCCATTGGACAGATGAAAATCTAAACGATGATAGTAAGGGCTTTGAATAATTCTTTATTGGATTCAGCGACCTCGAAAACGTACATTTTGATACCAAAATCACCCATGTAGCCATCATAAGTAAAGAATTATATCGTTTTATTTTTTTCGATTTTTCATTTTCGAGTTCTGTTCTCGAGCTCATACCCATCGCGGTATGGGTGTTATCGATCAGAAAAATGCCTAATATTGAAGATTCGAATGGTCCGAATAACTTCTCGATTAAATAACACCGTTAGATCCTCACAGATATACTTTTTTATTGACGAATACGGTGTTTGTGGGGGGTCTTACCCCTTAGTAATTTTTCACCCGAAAATTGAAAATTTTAAAATCGTTCATATTTTGTACAGAGATACTTTTGAATATTCTGATTAACGAAATATAAACAAATGTTGGATAGGGCGAGAGGGGCACGGAAGCTATGACGGTTTGAAATTTCGAATTTTTCAAAAAATGCCATTTGACAGGTGAAAATCTGAACGGTCATAGTTAGAGCTTCGAATTATTTTTTATTGGATTGAGCGACCCCGAAAACCTGAATTTTGCTACCAAAATCACCCATGTAGCCATCATAGGTAAGAAATTATGTCGTTTTATTTTTTTCGGTTTTTCATTTTCGGGTTCTGTTCTCGAGCTCACACCACTCAAGGTGAGGGTGTTATCGATCCAAAAAATGCCTTATATTCAAGATTCGAATGCTCGGAATAACTTCTCTATTAAATAACACCATTAGATCATCACAGATATACTTTTTTATTGACGAATATGGTGTTTTAGGGGGTCTTTACCCTTAGTAATTTTTCACACAAAAATTGAAATTTTTGAAATCGCTCATATTTTGCACAGAGATGCTTTCGGATATTCTGATCAACAAAATATAAACAAGTGTTGGATAGGGCGAGAGGGACAGAAGCTATGACGGTTTGAAATTTCGAATTGTTCAAAAAAATGTCATTTGACAGGTGAAAATCTGAACGGTGATAGTTATAGCTTTGAATTGTTTTTTATTGGATTCAGCGACCTCGAAAACCTACATTTTGATACCAAAATCACCCTTGTAGCCATCATAAGTAAAGAATTAATTCGTTGGGGGTTCATTGGACCTTACTTTTTCGAGAATGATGCTGGAACAACAGTTAAGGTGAATGGATTCTAGCTCTTAAATTCTAAGGATTTTCCAAATTGACATTTGGAATCAAGGCAACCCCAAAAGCTTAAATTAGCAAATGAGAAAACAATTTTTATTTCATTTAATGCGGTTGAATATTATGTTGAGCATAAGATGAATAGGACAAGAAGAATCAAAAGCATTTACTGGATAGAATTCAGGATGCAGCTAACCAGTGAAGAAACTACCCAAATCTCAACATGTATAGCATTTTGGAATCCTGGCCAATTGCAATTACCCCCACTTTGTTTGGTTATCAATCTGAGTTTCTACCAAATGGACCTAACTCGGAATATCAAGTGCGATCTTCGTCGGAACCGTTCTGGATCCGGTTATTAATCGAATCTTTCCGGAATGCACCGCCCAGATCGCTTCGAACAACGGAACATTAGGAGGAATCGAACAAAAGGACCATTGTGGTAGCGATCGAGAGGGCCTGAGGATTCATCGGGCCATAAATAGGCACACAATCTTATCGCAGTGGGCCTAGAACGGTAATTAAGAGTGACTACCGAAACATCCACAACTCTAAATTCCGAATTTTCCCGGGTGTCTTTATTAAAGTGTTCCTCGGGCAATTAATAACTTTCCGGGGCGGAAGGAAATCAATGATGCATAAAGCACCGGAGTTAATTCAATTCAAATAAATAAATGGCTCTCAGTATTTCTGCAAATTCCACAGAAAATCTATTCGAGATAAACACGGCGGTCGAGCCCCGGAGTTTGCTTGACTGGCTGGTAATTAGCCTCTTCTAATTGCGAACTCAGCAACTCTGCGGAGGTTTTGGGAAACGGGGGAGGAAACCCATCGTGGGCTCCTGGACAGGAGGGCTCGGGTCGAGCACTGATTCGGGCGGGAAGCGGAGAGATGGACCCTTCAGAGTTTTCTGTTGAATCGTCCGAAACTTAGTTTTGGTACGGTATGAAAAGCAGGCCTCTATGACGTATCGAGCTTTCATGAACACTCGGGCATTGGCGGGATCATTCCCTCTGCTCCCAGGCCATTTTACGATTACAGTTTTTAATTTCATGGACATTACAGGGTGTTCCTAAATTGAAAGTCCGAAGAAGAAAGGTTCCTTGGGTAATTTTTTTTTATGTTGTGGTTTGTTATGTTCAGAGAACATCGTGAGAACCAAGGGCAAGCAGATAGAAATTGGTGTTCTTCTTGAATTTCTGGAGGTTAAATGCCTCGGGGAACACCTCCCTAGGCAATGTGTTCCAAAGCCTCGCAGTTCGTTGGATGAACGAGTCTTTGAAGAGAGATGTTCTGCAGGTCTCCAAAGTTACCACGAAGGGATGTGAAGACTTAACTTGCCGGGTTAGTCTGGAAGAGACTGCTAGAGGGGGAACGATTGCTGATAATTCAGAAGAGCATCGCACATGGAAATATCTATAAAATAGAGACAGATCGCCCACTTTTCTACGGTGTTCCAGAGAAGTGAGCGAGCTTGTAAGCGAGGCATCACCGACGAGACGAATTGCCCTTTTTTGTACGGAATCCAAGAGTTTTAGGGTGTGTTTAGGTGCAGCACTCCAAATATGGGAACAGTATGGGACCGCAAAAGTTTTTGTTGATCCCTTTAAGACACTTTCTTGTATAGGACGCGTCAAATATCATTCCAACTTTCATTAACAATTTGCGGACAATCCCTCTGAAATTCTGCTACAGAAAATACAAAATATGCTCCCCTCCGAAAAAATATTGACCTGATTTTTCAAACTTATGAGTTCTGTGATTGGGTACAAGTAAAACATCTTGATTCCTTGTTCTATATTCGTGATAATTAGATAACTTGGTCCATTTGTTTTCATTCATAAGTCACCATCAATGGGAAAAATTATTTCTCCTTGGAAATACACTGTATACAGGGTGAGTCTTTGACTTGTACATATATTTCAACTGTAGATTCATGAGGCCAAAACAAAAACTTTTTTTCATTTTCCATTTTTCCGAATTCGGCTCTGTTAAAAATATATAGCCATTTAAAAAAAAATTGGGCTGACTACGCCTCTGATATGATTCTCTGGAATTGATGCAATGTTCATATTTCTCGATAGAAATTGAGTTTATACATTTTGAAATACTCAAGTACTAACCTTATTCGAATAAGAATGTTGCAAACACGATAATTTCAACAAAAACAGTTAGTTTCATTGGATTATATCTGCAACTAAAAAGCCACATTTATCCCTCCAAAATAAGTTCCATCTTCGATTTTTCTGCAGATTAGTTTGTAAACACTAATAACTTGTTCATATTTTCGTAGAAATTCCCAAACAATCTCATGAAGAAAGACTTTTCATTCAAATCATCAGAATTTATTATTGAACAACCTAACCTAATCTATTTTGTATCAATTCTGTGAATGTTTGCACAGAAATTTCAAGAAGATGTTGTCAGCTTGCTGATATTTTCATTGCGGTTAAGGATTTGTTATGAAACATCTATAAATTCTGCCGTTTCCATCATGAATCGACTTTGCCGCGAAATTTATCACAACGCATGCGTAGAGCGAAAACCGACAGATTGGTTATCTGGAGGCCGACTATAAACAATAACAAACCAGAGTCTCTGAAAAAACTGTAAACATTATGTGAAGTTCTGAATACATTCAGACAATTATTGTTCTAATGTGATTATTATGTGAAGTGAATTTATATAATTTTAACCGTGTCGGGTTTATAAAATTCCAAGAGGATATTGTTTAGATAGAAACATCGCCACAGATTATCAGGTATCGTATTATTTTTCATTAATTTCAATTTAATAAGTAGTTTGTATCGAGATTCATCATTCATATACGAATTTTGTATTTCATCGACATTTAGCTTCAATATGGACCGGTAACTATGAATTTTCAATAGAAAATGTGCGTATTAAATCATCCTTGGTGTTTGTTATGTAGCGTAATTTGTTGCCGTACTGTATATACCGCGGTTATATTTCAACTACAAAATAATCACAATCAACGAGAGATTTTTAATATGTTTATTCACAAAAAAGGGGACAATGACTGTCCGTATATTTACAAGTGTCGAAGTATAATCGAAGAAAATGACGCGTGATCTTAAAGGCTTAAGATGGTCAAGACGGAGCGTAGATCAAGAAGTAAGATTATAACAGAAACATCCCTATTTATGCATGAATCCCCTCCAGAAGGGCGGTTTCTGTCAGTTGAGTATGGTGGGGCATCTTCGTCTTCTGTGGTTCCCTTTTGATGGCCTCAGTATTTTCTTCATCATTCTTCCGAGTGTTTAACAGTGTTCAATTTTATCTCCCATATTTGTGGGATTTTATTATTAAAATATCTCTACATCAACGTTTTCCATCGTTTGAATTTAAGTCTCGACAAAGTTGATAAATATTGTGACAACATTGTAAACTCGTTTAAAGACCAGAGAAGGAATAATATTCAATGATATTTAATTCAGAGACGCATTCAGATTATTCTTGAAACACTTTTAGTTTCTTAAATGATTGATTCTTTCGAAAATATGAACCGTTTATATTTTTAAAGTGGATACATGGTGTTTTAGCGTGTATTGATGAGTCGACCACCCTGTAACTTTTATACTAGTAGAGATATTGAATAGGTTTTGATTGAGGAATATGCACCATGAATAGAGTAGGAACTCAACCAAAATTCAGTTCATTTGAAATAACGGTTCCAAAGATATAAACAGAAAAGTGTTTTTTTCATGGATTTTCGACACCCTGTATCTTCGAAACCAAACCGAATTTTGAAAAAAAGTATAGGAAAAAAGTGTTTCGTTTGAGGAGAGGAATTTACAGTTAAAATATATGTACAACTCAAAGACTCACTCTGTATTGACAGGATATTTCCGAATATTGACGACAGATATTCTTTAGGTATTGTGGATCTACTTACTTGATTCATCCGCAAAGTAGCACCAATTTTCATCCCAGAAATATAAAAATCACCATCCTGGAATTCAGAATCAGAGTCGGATCCATGAATAAAAGAATAGCAGGACGCGAACATCTTGGGAGCAGGAACAGAAAAGGGAGAAGTATATGGTGTGGACATTATTCCGAGTTTTCAGTCTCTACAATTATTCCACACCACTTAAGGCCATTCTTTCGCGGTCTTGAAGCCGGCGTCCCTTGAACCGTAAATAATCATATTGGGTGTGTTTCGAGTATAATTAAATCAGGACGACTCGCATCCCGGGTTCCGTATTTTTCGGAGAAGTACACTCCAGATATGGTCCGGCGGGGTGCGGTGGGGGCAGGCGGGGTCCCGGAGTCCAATAAAGAAATCTCGGGAGGACCCTTTTAACTCTGAGTGAATTGACGCTACTCGATTATCTGGCCACCGTAGAAGCGCCACTGACCGCTGAATGCAATTTACATTGATTTGAAGTTTAATGAAAGTTTTACTGGGGTTCTTTGTTTGGCCTCATCGGAGAGGGCCTTTTCGTTGGTTTTACCCTAAAGTCGTGTTCTTGCAAGGGGCACTCTGCTGTACAAATACATATCGTAATTTTCAGCCGGAAGCGACCAGATTTCGGTAGGTGGAATCCATTAGAGAATTGTAGTCCATTGAGAGCAGAAACAGGCCATTGGGAGTAGCATGAGATACTCTCTCGGAAATTCCATATAGGTTGCTTCAATAATCATTTTAATAAAATGAAAATAATGTTAAAGGTTGTTTGGACAATAGTATATTCTAAAACTAGTTGCAGAATGGGCTCCTTTTCCAATACGAATGCGAAATTCGAACGCATGAGTGTTGGAATTGCATTCTGCAACGAGTATTAGACGATATTTTCTCTCTTTCAGTCAAATTTCGTTGAAATTCAATGAAAAATTCAGATTATACATCCTAGTGACTTTTGTATTGTATCTTGGCAGTTGGTGACTGTTACGAAATTGACATTTCCAAATTGACGTGT
The DNA here is from genome assembly GCA_910592335.1 of Adalia bipunctata. Classification (NCBI taxonomy): domain Eukaryota; kingdom Metazoa; phylum Arthropoda; class Insecta; order Coleoptera; family Coccinellidae; genus Adalia; species Adalia bipunctata. Next base: position 71,302,408 of record OU342949.1, on the reverse strand, counting down.
GTTGAAAGTTTATGGGATCGGAAGTCATTGTTGACAACCACGAAACGAAAAATATAACTGAAAACGATGCTGTAATGAGTTCATTACAGCACTGTTTTTAGTACTGTTGTAATGAACTCATTACGATACTGAAATAGAGAAAAGAATTATGGTGCTTCTTCCTCAATCAAGGTTGTCGAAGGCTTCTGATTCTTTATTCTTCCATTGCAAGTAGGAGAAGTACGTACAAAATGACATAGGGTTTTATTTCAGAGGCATAACTTGTTAGTAGTGAATTACAGTAATGTAATATTCTACACCTATGATCTTTGGTCCATTCTTCATAAAATCTAATTAACTTTTATGAAATAAAAGTACAAAAAATAAAATATTCTTAGATAAATTTGGATAAACAAAATTCATTTTGTCCGCATGCTATGGACAAAATGACATACCGGCAACAGGCAACTGTAGTTTTCTACTTATAGTTACAAAACTACTGACAAGTTCACCAATGAAACGCTTGGTTCTTCTAGGAACATCAGCATAAGATGCGTGAGCCCAATGCAATCAATGCATGCATCGTAACCAGTCTTTTCCAGGGCTGATCCTGGAGAAGACTTGTTCTTTCTCGATCTAAATTGGAAAAAAGACAGATAGACAGTCGTATTCATCATCTCGAAACTTGATAGGAACAGTTTCATCTTCATTGTCTTCTTCAAATAATGCCCAAGTGATATGTCTCCTTTTCTTTGGAGGAGGTATGGGCTCATTTTATGATTTGATTGCAATCATATTAGGTGTAGAAGTGGAAACTGAGTATGTTTATCGAGTCTTCAGCTCACGTTTGCCTTGTCCACTTATGAATCGTCCGTTAGGGATTGGAGGAACCTCCTCGTAGGATCAGCAAGAGTAGGTAAATATGCATTGTCATTATTAGCCGCAGATGAATATTTTGTTATGAATATGTTAAGACAAGTCCTGGCTCTTTGTTTGCTGATGGAGCCTGGGATGAATGGTCTCGGTGTTGTCCGGTAGATACGGTTAATTCAGCTGAAATACATATGCCGTTTTGTCCTTGAAGCGTTATAAAACTAGAAATATATCGAATTGATACAAACAGTAAATTCAACATAAAAAAGCTTCGTGAATGCTATGACAAATAAGTAAAATTTGAAATGAATGCAATATAAATGAAAAAAATGGTGAAAACTGGCCATTTATTCTAAAAATTTGGCGCAAAGAAAAAAAAACTCGTGACCTATTGATTTCTGTTAATACTGATAACAACCGAATGAACTAGAATAGCGCTTGCGAGTTTTCAGAGGTTAATAGAAGTTACTCGGGTCGTGTGATATGGTAGGCAGTTCCGTATTTGATACCTCCATCTCGAGTTATGATGCCTATGTCATTTTGTAGGTATTTCCCCTACCTTATCTGTCTAGTCCTAGAATGGCCTCATGAACTAATCTATCTATCATGAGATGAAATCGTGTGAGATTTGTTATGATCTCCAATGCTCAAAATTATCAAAATCAGCCGAGTCATAGCCAAGGAAAAAAAAGAAATTTTATCTGTCAGAGAGATCTGTATAGTTTACATTTAAAAAAACACAAGTTTGTAACATAAAAAATGGATTACGCCTATAAATTCTACTGAAAAAGGTGCCTGTATAATGTGTTTGTTTCATATTTACAGCACAAGTAATGAAGAAGTTATGAGAACTTTTCATTTGACGCCATATTACAATTTTCTCTAATAGCTCGGAAACGGTTTGATTTAGAAGGTTGCGGTTTTCCCCTAAATAATTCTCTCAAAAATCGGGCCTGAAAATGTGCCACTCATTCCGTTCTAGCTCATCGGGTTTCTGAGATCCCCCCACTAGACCACGAATTTATGACAGTCGGTACACAAAGAAGAGTATTGGTCCAAGGACTGAGCCCTGAGGGACACCGTTAAACGAGAATCTACCACTTCATGATTTGCGAACGTCCACTGAGATATGACTCAAACGGTCCGAGTGTTCCATCAACTTTCAAGCCAGGAAGAATACGATCATCAGTTGAATCTCTCGAATTGACTCCTATAACGAAGAGACTGCTCCGAGTAATCCACAAAACTCGTTTCGGTGCCAAGGAAATCGTAGATTCCCGATATCGTCCATCCTCCCCAATAACAATCGGATAATACTCCGATGCCTCCCTTATCAAAATTTAATCGAATTTTCCGAACAGTGTATTTCATCCTAATGGAGATTAAATATTCGGAATCTCTTTTCTCCCCATTTTTGTTCGTTAGCATCAAGTCGGGGAGATTAAGCGTCCAGAGGGAGGTTGTAATTTGACTGGCCTCATTGGCGAGACGCTGCCGACTGTTATAATTCATCTCCGCCGCCTCTGGATGCTGTATTCCAAATTGCCTTTGTTTAATCTTTGCAAACGGTGAGCGAGTGACTTCGTCGTGTTGAAGGGTCAAAGTTCGTCATTAAAATAGACATGCTATCTTCGGGTTTGTTCCTGATGAAGCTGGCAGTATGACACACCAGTAGGCTACTGGCATACTTTTTATTTGGGATGAATTGAATAAAACACAAATATCTCGATTGAAACAATAATATTAAGTTTTGTGAAGACATGGATATACAAAAATATGAAAATGAGAAAATATGTCGGGTGTTTTTTTAGAATGATAGTACTTTCGATAGGGATATTCCTGATTTGACAGAAGGTAGAAGCTAGAAGCCAAGTTGTTTTGACATTTCTATCCAGTAAGCATTGACAAATTATCATGGAAAAACTCACACCGCAACAACGTTTACAAATTGTTGAAATTCATTTTCAAAATCAGTGTTCTATTCGCTAAGTTTAGAGCACTTCGTGAAATTTATGGTTTACATAATTGTCCATCAGGGCAGCTTATTCGTCGAACTATCGATAGATTTCGGACAACATTTTCTCTACTAGATGCAACAACAATATCAAGACGAAGAACTGTACGGACAGAAGAAAATATCGCTTATGTAAGTGATAGTGTTAATGAAGGTCCAGATTTGTCTATTCGTCGACGTTCTCAAGAATTTGAACTCTGTGCATCCACCACATGGAAAATTTTGCGTGAAGATTTTGGTCTACACCCATACAAGATCCAACTGCTTCAAGAACTAAGGCCATTTGACCATAATAATTGATTTATTGAAATAGATTTGGCGATAACATTATTTCGAAAAGTTGATCTCCAAGATGATGCGACATAACTCCAATGGATTATTTTCTTTGGGGTTATGTTAAGTCCTTGGTTTATGCTGATGAACCACAAAAAATAGAAGCTTTGGAAGCCACATAACTCTTGTTATTGCTGAAATAAGGCACGAATTACTCGAAAAAGTGGTCCAAAATTGGTCGAGTCGAATGCGTTTCCTCAGAGCTAGTGACATATGCCGGAAATTATTTTCAAAACATGAATGTCATAAAATTATCTTTCGATAAAAAAATTGGCTTCAATCTTGATTTAAATGTGTCTTATTTCAATTCAAAGTTCCATCACTCTAAAAAAACATCAGATACATACAGCAAATTTCTACGTATTGATATCTGAATGTACAGGGTCACCCAAATCGCTTGATTTTGGCTGTTTATGGTACTTATAGGCTAGATAAGGGAAAATGTTGAAAGGAGTCCTGGGCTCGATTTTCGTGAAAACTCCATATTACTGAAAGCCGTTTCACGATATCTTCATTTGTTTTCAAGATATAACGAAATATTTTGGCGATTTCGAAAATGTGCCATAACTTCTTCATTTTCTTAAATATCTGAACTCGGCAAAAACTCTCTACAGGCACTTTTTCATTAGCTATACGACACCGTGTTCAATTATTTTTTATCTCTTGTATAAAGGGTGGAAAAAAAAACTTTCTTGTTTTAAATACGAATGGTATCTTTCTTCGATCCGATGTAATGGAAAAAAAATCAGCTCTTCGAAAATATATATACATATGTCGATATTTTATTACCCGACCCTCAACTTTGAGTGAAAATTCCACTTTTTTGCTATTTCTGTCTCAAATATGGAAATAATATATCGACCTATATATATTTTCGAAGAGCTGATTTTTTTTGCATAACATAGGATCAAGAAAGATACTATTGGAAATAAGAACGTTGTTTTTTTTCACCCTTTATACAAGAGATGAAAAAAACTGCATACAGTGTCGTATTGAAAAAGTGCCTGTAGGAAGTTTTTGCCGTTTTTAGATATTTTAGAAAATGAAGAAGTTATGGCACATTTTCGAAATCGCCAAAATATCAAAATTTCGTTATATCTTGAAAACAGATGAAGATATCGTGAAACGGCTTTCAGTTATGGAGTTTTCACGAAAATCGAGCCCAGGAATCCTTTCAACATTTTCACCTATCTAGCCTAGAACTACGAAAAACATCCAAAACCAAGCAATTTGGGTAACCCTGTACACTGTACAGGGTAACCATGCATTGTGTTTTTTTAATTTTCGTTGACAACAGCTGTCAAGTTTTGCCGCGGATAATCCCGAAAAAATGACTGACAGCTGCTTCCATACAGTTTTTCCGTCTAGAAACCATTCGTGATTCAACATTAAGACGAGGGAAATAGTCGCAACATATTACCAGTTCCTTCACCATTTTGTACCGCACTATTGGAGCTGCTTACAAGTTGCAAAATGGTGAAGGCGCTAGTGATATTTTGCACTTTTTTTTTTAATTTTTTGGGTGAACTCTGTTTGTTCTACAAATACAAAGAAAACATTTACACCTGAAACTGTGTCGCGATGTGTGTATTCATGAGAAATGGGTTGTCTTATGCCATCTTGAGGTGTGAAAAAAATTTTCTCCATCGTCGTCATTCATCAGCCGGTCCAATAACACGAAAAAACTCAGCCACAATTTTACGGGCCTGGAGTTCTAAAAAAACGACCTTTCGCCGCTAAAAACTCGGGGTGGCAGCGTGAATTCATTATTCGGAAATTTTCTTACCGGCGATGTAGCGCCGCGGAAAGAGTTCTCCGAAAGAGGCATTCAGCCGGCAAATTTATTACGTTAGGTGGTCTTGACAAGGGGCTCAGGCTGCGAAGACGTATCGCGATAGAAAAATACAATGACCCGGCCAATGGCGTTGTGTTGGTCTCGGCGAGAAATACAGACTGGCTTTTATTCGGCCCTTTATTCCGCTCGCGACGTTGCATTCCAGATTTTTATGGGCACCTTAGGCCTTCTTGCATGAATAATGGGGTCAGTTCTTGGGGTTTGTTGAAGGTGAAATTGTTACTATACTAAGCAACGTGTTTTTTCGATTTTTTTCCGAAGAATCAGATGCCCTTATGATATTACTTACGACTATTTCCCTCGTCTTAATCTCTCCACCAATCAGCGGTTTTTCCGGTTTACCCGCGGCAAAACTTGAGAGTTGTTGTGAACGAAAATTAATAATACATACATAATGCATCCAGAATAAACTGTTACTCATGAAATATTCTCGTCAAATACCATTCGGGCATCTAATTTTTCCTGTGAAAAAAATCGAAAAAACCGAGTGCAAAGTAATATTTTTTTAACAAAAAGCATTCGTGCAGGTGCCACCATCTCTCATGCTTCTTGTTGAAATATTACTTAGCAACGTGTTTTTCCCACTTTTTTTCGGAAAAATTGGATGCCCTTATGATATTACTTACAAATATATCCCTCGTCTTAATTTCCACCAATCAGAAACGCGCAATTTTGAATCACAAATGGTTTCTAGATGGAAAAACCGTATGGCAGCAGCTGTCAGCAGTTTTTTCGGGTTTACCCTCGACAAAACTTGACAGTTGCTGTCAACGTGAATTGATAGTACATACATAATGCATCCAGAATAATCTGTTACTCATGAAAAAGTCTTGTCAAAAACCATTCGGGCATCTGATTTTTCCTGTGAAGAAAATCGAAAAAACACAATGCAAAGTAATATTTTTTAACAAAAAGCATTCGTGCAGGTGCAAAAATCCTCGTCTTCGACTCGGATTTTTGTAGCTACCAGCACTCATGCTTCTTGTTGAAATATTACTTAGCAACGTGTTTTTCCCACTTTTTTTCGGAAAAATTGGATGCCCTTATGATATTACTTACAAATATATCCCTCGTCTTAATTTCCACCAATCAGAAACGCGCAATTTTGAATCACAAATGGTTTCTAGATGGAAAAACCGTATGGCAGCAGCTGTCAGCAGTTTTTTCGGGTTTACCCTCGACAAAACTTGACAGTTGCTGTCAACGTGAATTGATAGTACATACATAATGCATCCAGAATAATCTGTTACTCATGAAAAAGTCTTGTCAAAAACCATTCGGGCATCTGATTTTTCCTGTGAAAAAAATCGAAAAAACACAATGCAAAGTAATATTTTTTAACAAAAAGCATTCGTGCAGGTGCAAAAATCCTCGTCTTCGACTCGGATTTTTGTAGCTACCAGCACTCATGCTTCTTGTTAAAATATTACTTTGCATTGTGTTTTTTCGATTTCTTTCGGAAGAATTGGATGCCCTAATGATACTACTTACGAATATTCTCAATATAACTACTCTCGTTAGTCGCTGAAAACTGATCAACTTCGAATACTTCTGTATTCTCCCGCACAAAAAATATTTTTAGGTGGTTTGTTGTTTTCATTTGAGTGATGAGATTCCACACACAAAAAATTGTCATGTTACGTTCAACAAGTTGAGAGTTGATAGAGGCGGCCAGGACTTTTCACGATGTGTCTAAATTCTTGCGGCATTCTTTCGAAAATTAAAGCTCATTTGTGAAAACATACCTATACATTCAATGTTAAATGGAAGGACACTTGGTTACATCCAATAATTCTCCAAGATCTTATAGCTTTCCATGTGGAAGTGAAACAGTGATACCCCCCTTCCCCTCCATTCAATATCCAAATACGACCCCTTTGAAGTCAACAACAGTCCAAAAGGAGGAGGCATTCCTCCAACAAATCAAACAGTCCCGATAGTTAGCCCCCATTGTGCCGTTCTCCGGAAGGACATCAAACGGTGTGGATCAGGAATCGATGGCAGTTCGTGGACCCGTCCATCCTGGCGCGATAAACCTGGCTACCTCGACAATTTAGGCTATACACAGTGTCCGAAATTCATTACAGCCGACAAAGGCGGCTAGATCCGGGTGTTTATAAACCGAGCACACTCGGATACTGCCCGAATATCAATTCTATCGAGGTGTGCGATGAAGCGTCTCAGATTACCTGCAGGAAATAGGATTGTATTTTTCACGGGGGGTGGGAGAGAGGGGGGTCGAGAGTCGTGTAGATGTCCGGAGATTTGACGATCTTGACCAGGTTTTGCACGTTTTCCATTCTCGGAAAGGATGCTCTATTCTCGTGCAGTCTCTCATAAAAGGTGATTTTTTTCAAGAGTTATAGGAAATTTTTCAAAAAAACTCATAAAATTCAGAAGATAGCCTGAAATCTATCAGCCTGAGCTGTCAAAATAAGGTTCGCCAAAAGGAAAATAAAAGATAACTTTTAAGTCTGTCCTTCGGGTGATCACGATTGAGTGATTGCCTCTGTGCATCGCTTATGATATAGATAGATAAATATTGAACTGTTCCTAGAATTGACCAATGATTAAATAAACTGCGACATACGTTCGAAATTATATCAGTCAGGGGCGTATCCAGAGAGCAAGTTTGGGGGGGTAGTGGTAAGTTTCAGCGAGTGACCTGACTGATCTTGAGTGAAAAGCGGGGGGGGGTCAAGGCATAAAATAAGTATAGGAAAAACTCAAGAAAAAAATATGAAAACCAAAGAAATAGGCTATTCAAAATTTGAAGGAAAAATATCAGAAAGGTTAGTGAATATTATGCATTAAAAATTTAAACATAACAGCTTCTTCTAGCATCAGATATGATTCAAAAATCACAGAACGAAATCAATTCGCCTCTTTTTATTACTAGCAAAACTATTAATAATATTGTCCATCATTATTGGAATGTATAACAATGACATCCCATCCTAACTAACCTATCCTGGCCCTTTGTTGACCGAAGCCAGGTTTTAAGGCGCCGCAGTGAGGAAAAACTTCTTTCAGCAGAGGCTACACTAACGACTAACGGGTAGAGTGACCAAAACTTGAAGACATTTTTTTCACCAGTGGAAAGATACTTTCATCGCAGGACGAATATAACGCGATACCATCTGTTGTGTTCTTTGCCATGGCCCATGATTTGCCACATAGTAAATTCTGCTTTCAATTTCAAAAGCATCAAATCCTTATTTTTGTAATTCTCTAGGTTGTTCAAATACTCCGCGACTATTCCAAGTGAAAGATCTATTTCTGTGTCCGATTTCTTATTGAAAATTGAAGAGAAAAATTTATTAAACTCATAGGTGTTCAGAGATTCTTCGTTGAATCGATATTGCAGATCTTGTAATACATAATCCAACATAGGAATACATAAATTAATTCGGAAAAAAGATTCATCATTTTCTGTAAGTATATTTGAGGGATGCGATTGTCTCGGGGTTACTCTTGGTTTTGTTATTTCTATATTTAATTGTTTTATGAATATTGGATACCAAAGCGAACACGTTACTGAAATGAAGTTCGGAGTTTTGACGTCTTTCCTTTAAAACTGTAATCACATTTATTGTAAGTTTAATGGCATAGTGTTTATCAACTGACTTGGTTTGCAATATCTTGCTCAAATTGACGGTTAACGCTAAAATATCAGACAGAGAGCATAACGATACTATGAAAACGGAGCAACAAATTGCATTCTGCTTTTGAGGACGAGTTCCGATCTTTCCAATGAGAAATATTGTCAAGAAGTTCTACAATAGTACTTATCAATCGAACACTGAAATTGAAGCACAGATTCGTGATATTCAACCCATCTAGTCTCACAAAGACTTTTTAGCTGCTTATGTCCATCTAACCTCGCCCTAAGAATAAAATTTCGCTTCGACGAAGCTTTAAAAAATGCACAAACTTCTTTAATGATTCCCACGGCATTTCTTACGCCTTGTACGTTCGATGTTTTCGATATAGCGAGATTCAACGAATGGCTGCTACAAGGACTCATCAGAGCATTATGTATTTTTTTTTCAATTCAGTAACAGTGCAAATTTTCTTCTGGGGGGGGGGTAATTACCCCCATAACCCCCCCGTAAATACGCCCATGATATCAGTTCTGTTTTCGCCATTCGATATTCGAATTCCTGAACATTCCTAAAAAACGTGAAATACTCATCGGAAGCCTTTCATTGTTCTGCCCTAATGAAACTAGCGGCAGGCACAAAACTCGTGGAATGGTGGGTCACGATATGCGATCCGGAAAATGAAAATTAATTTCCAAATCATTAGACCGAAACAGCTCAAGTGATTAGTTCTTCAATTCCGTGTGCAGTTCATTCGACGGGGCCTGCGTAATTCATCATCCTTGGAATGAAGGATCTAATATAGGCATAATGAGTTCCTTATAATATTGTTTTCGATCCAATTTTCCGCCTCATCTTTAGAATCATCTGATAAACTTGGGGTAAAAGGAAGTATGAAAAATGCTTTTCGATGCGGAACTAGAGGGAAAAGAGAGTATTGATTTTCAGCTTTTACTACCTAGGCCTATACTTCAAAGTTCAAAGAGATCGTTCTGATTCAGTTTCGAGTCTTCATTTGTACAGGGTGAGTCTGCGACGAAGGCTACTGTTCGATATTTCGTAACAATACCAGTACACACAACCAAACTTATATGGAATCACCCAGTATTAAGATGAAATATTATTTTGATATCTTTTTCGTTAGAAGCAAATGAAAAGTGCATGTGTTTACTCACAAAAACAGTTAGTTTCAGAAGCACTTGATAAGATTTGGCTTTGCAGTGTCGATTTTACCACTTCGTTCGAACGTCGCAGTGAATTTATATTTTGTTTTTTTTGCGAAGTTATGCCTTATGTGGGGTTATCGGAAGTCCAGAGAGGAAGAATTATTACTATGGCAGAACAAGGTATGTCACAAAGACAGATTGCAAGAACGGTGGGGGTTACACAAGGGGTTGTTTCAAAAACCTATGCAAGGTTTCTGGAGTTAGGAACCCTAAAGAATAGGCCGAGAAGAAGTCGTGGAAGAGTAACTACAGAAAGGCAGGATCGCTTTTTAGCCCAAATAGCAAGAAGAAATCTCGCAGTATCTCATTCAGAGCTTCAAAGACAATTTTTGCAAGCTACAGGTGTTAGTGTTTCTGTCGAAACTATCAGAAAAAGACTTCGCGCTCGGGAATTATTCAAGAGAAGAGCGTTAAGAGTTCCAGAACTATCAAGGCAAAATAAAGTTGACCGTTTTAATTGGTGTTTAGAGCATGAAAATTGGACTATTGAAGATTGGAAAAATGTCTTATTTTCGGATGAGACCAGAATTGGCCTACGATCAGACGACCGGCGTGTTCGCATTTTAAGAGGTAGAGGGAGGCAAGCTAGGCTCCAAGCTGCAAGACCGATCCCTAAATACAAAGGAGGTACTGTAATGTTTTGGGGCGGAATTATGTTTGGTGAGAAAACTCTTTTAATTTCCATTAGACAATCTCTGACAGGGCCTAGGTATGTTGATCTAGTGCTACAACCTGTAGTGAGGCTCTGGCGAGGTGCTTCTGGAGATTATTTCCTATTTATGCAGGATAATGCACCTCCACATACCAGCAGAGTTGCAAAAAATTTTTTCGAAACAGAAGGTGTGACTATTTTAGAGTGGCCTTCTTGTTCACCGGACCTTAATCCTACCGAGCACTTGTGAGATAGGATCAAAAGAAAAATTAGAGCTCGTCAAAATAATCCTGGTAACGCAGAGCAACTTACACAAGCGGCTTTAGAGGAATGGGCAAATGTTACAGAAGAAGAAATTAACAACTTAATAGAAAGCATGCCTCGTCGAATTCAAGCTTGTATCAATGCCAGGGGTGGTAATACTGATTATTGATTTGTTAAAATCGTTTTATTTGTTGTTCAATTCTCAGTTACATAAAAATAAATTTTAGAGAAATTTACACTTTTAATTTTCTGTTCTATTATAAAAATAATCTTTTAATAATTTATATTATTTTTGTAATAAACTTGTTTTGGGAAAACTGCTCTTCACTTTTCAGCGACTTTTTTTCAATTAAAATTAGTTTTTTCCAAATAACAGGGTGATTCCATATAAGTTTGGTTGTGTGTATTCTGTTCCATTATTTCTGAAAGAAACAATTCGCCCTCAAATATAATATTGCCGCACACAAAAGAAGAGACTTATTCGAAATTTATGCAGGAAATACGCTTTCCTCCATAAATAATAAACAGAACAGTTAATCAAGTCACGAGACCAGAATATTTCAAATAGGTTCCCTGGACCTATAGGATCAGTTCATAAACTTTTCCAATTCCTCTCGAGTTGTTCAAACAAATTGAGTCTCATTTATACTTTCGGAACTTATCTGATGTCGGGATGTATCCTCACAATATGGAACTTCCTTTTAATTCACTCGATAAACTGGAAAATGAAACCATTCAGTTAATTCGAACGTTTTTGCTGTTGGCCCTAATTCAAATGTTGCGTAGGAAGACTTTCGGGAGTTTGTTCTGTTCGGCTTTGAAGTTTCTTCGATTCAATATTTACTCCGAAGTCCATATTGCGGATCAAAGAATGGCTTGCACTAATCGTAACTCTAGTTAGCGAGAGTTTAAGGTGAACTAGGACTACACTTTGCAAGTCTTCCTCAGCATCCATTCAGCAGCGATTTTTGCTGGAACCCAGCAAGTTATTTCTGGAAATGGAAGCAGCTCAGTCCTTCCATTCAATTATTTCGATTCTCCCCAGCAACCCTTCCTCCACCTTAACCAAACGTGTTCATTCTCCCTTCCATAACATAAGCCAACTACGCATTATATCGGAACTATCAAACTTCCAACAAGGAGTTTCCATCACCGAACTCGAGGTTTATACCCCTACCAGTTTTCCCTCCATATTCTATCTATAATTCAGTCGACTACACAAAGAGATAGTGGTGATTTATAAGCCGGATTAAGATCGGTATTATTATCCCTACAATATCTATCAGTATACATGTTTGCCAGACGTATGTGCTGATTACACACCTGCCGGCATAACTGCAATCTACAATTGTGCGCGATATGAATTGAAGGATGACGGATATTGGAATGAAAACGGATATATCTGGGTTAAGATACAAGAGGCTTAATATAGCTATGCATTCCGTCTCTGTGATAGTTCGGGATTCGAGTCTCACTTGATTGAACATGGCATACCGGGTGTCCACGCTACGACTATCCGGCGAACTGCAACTCTCTCTTCAGAGACCTGATACAGCCAACATGTTTTATACTTTCTATATGTAATTTCATCCAACTGTAAAGCCGGGGGTTTTTGGTTTGGGGAACCGACCAACTGTTGGTTTCTCCTTCGTTTTCCCTCCTTGCAAGATTTTTCGAAAATACCGCCTCATGAACCAATAAAAGTGTACAATCGGGTGTCCATAATGGACTTTGGCGAATCGATAACACCGATACCATGGACGGTGTGAGCTCGTGAACAAAACTCAAAAATGAAATTTAGAAAAAATTAAAACTCAATAATTCTCAACTTATAAGGGCTACAGGGACGATTTTGGTATCAATTTGTAGGTTTTCGGGGTCGCTAAATTCAATAAAAAACATTTCAGAGCCCTAACTAGCATCGTTTAGATTTTCACCTGTCAAATGGCATTTTTTTTTTAAATGATAATTTCAAACTGTCATAGCTTCCGTCCTCCTCGTCGTGTCCACCATTGGTTTATATTATGTTGATCAGCATATTTCAAAGAAACGCTGTGCAAAATATGAGCAATTTTCAAAATTTCAATTTTTGGGTGAAAAATGACTAAGGGGTAAGACCTCCCAAAAACACCATATTCGGCTATAAAAAAAAATATCCGGAAGGTTATGACGGCATGAATGATCGAAAAGGTTATTCGAGCCATTCAAATCTTCCATGAGAGGACTTTTGCGGATCGATAACACCGATACCACGGACGGTGTGAGCTCGTGAACAAAACTCGAAAATGAAATTTAGAAAAAATTAAAACTCAATAATTCTCAACTTATAAGGGCTACAGGGACGATTTTGGTATCAATTTGTAGGTTTTCGGGGTCGCTAAATTCAATAAAAAACATTTCAGAGCCCTAACTAGCATCGTTTAGATTTTCACCTGTCAAATGGCATTTTTTTTTTAAATGATAATTTCAAACTGTCATAGCTTCCGTCCTCCTCGTCGTGTCCACCATTGGTTTGTATTATGTTGATCAGCATATTTCAAAGAAACGCTGTGCAAAATATGAGCAATTTTAAAATTTTCAATTTTCGGATGAAAAATGACTAAGGGGTAAGACCTCCCAAAAACACCATATTTGGCTATAAAAAAAATATCCGGAAGATTATGACGGCATGAATGATCGAAAAGGTTATTCGAGCCATTCAAATCTTCCATGAAAGAACTTTTGCGGATCGATAACACCGATACCACGGACGGTGTGAGCTCTTGAACAAAACTCGAAAATAAAATATCGAAAAAATTAAAACTCAATAATTCTCAACTTATAAGGGCTACAGGGACGATTTTGGTATCAATTTGTAGGTTTTCGAGGTCGCTGAATTGAATTAAAAACATTCCAGATCCCTAACTATCATCGCTTAGATTCTCACCTGTCAAATGGCATTATTTCAAAAATTGATAATTTCAAACTGTCATAGCTTCCGTCCCCCTCGTCGTATCCGCCATTGATTTATATAATGTTGATCAGCATATTTCAAAGTACCTCCGTGCAAGATATGAGCGATTTTTAAATTTTGAATTTTTGGGTGAAAAATGACTAAGGGGTAAGACATCCCCAAAAACACCATATTTGGCTATAAAAAAATATATCCGGAATGTTATAACGGCATGAATAATTCGGGCCATTCGGATCTTCCAGGCAAGGACTTTTGTGCGAAATATGAGCGATTATTAAGTTTGCACGATTCTTTCAAAAAAACAAGAAGATATTCAGATCATTTTACGAAATGTCACCCTTCAGATTTCCTCCGTCTCACCCCCTCCATCCCTCAGCGCCGCCTCCGAAGAATCGATTCGTTAACCAGCATAAACGAAAGAGCGGGAGCAGGTGATACAGCATATTTTCAAGATAAACAATGCAAATCAAGTGGCAGGAATAATAAGGAAGTGCTTGCGGGATACCTTCTATAGGTTCAGTAATTGCGTTTCCTTTATCACTCTTTCGGGTGCTTGAGACCCGTGTGAAGTTAAATATTTGAGAACGACTTGTAGATGATAGGAAGGAGCAACGTCACCAGAGGATCTAGATAGCCGAGAATTTATTCTCACCTTGATTCACCCCTGTTTATTCAACCGTATAAAATTTCATCCTGCTTCTGTGTCTTGGATAAGCAGGATTTTGGTGTGACTCGAGATGCATACGATGCTTTAAGTACGATCACTGTATCAAGCTACCAGGATATTGAATAGCAACCTCTATAAACGATGTGACAGGATGCAATGTCCTTTTAGTCCTTCATCAGTAATCTGCAAATGTACAATACATCATGATTCGGAGCTAACATATGGTTAACAGCAAATTGATACAGTTGGAATCAAGAATTCTCAAGTCTTACAAGCATCAGAAGATAAATACAACAATTTTAAAATATTCACCAATATCATCCCGTATTTACGGTTACACATCCTGGAATAGAAACCACCAGCTCACAATGAAATCCCCGATTATAACCAAACAGATATTTCACGTCTGGTAGAGCCAGCAGGAAATTGCAGAGGGACAGAAACAATGAACAATAACTTGAAGTGGGTTCAGCCCATGTTATTGTAATGATTCATAAATCATAGCTCTCTGAAGCGATAGAGCTTTCAATCTGACCACATACGATGTGGAGAAATAATTTCACTTTCCTGCACAACGATTCACAATACCCCAAGTAGCAAAATTGATCCTTTCGAAACGATTTTAGATTTTTGTTCGAATCTCATCAGGACATATCGTTTGAACATCATTCATTTTCTCTTTGTGTGATACTTTTACTCATCAAGCATCATCAGAGATAGCTGTGTCGTTAGAATTGCATGCCTTTCAAGGGCTTACTTCTTTTACATCAATAATGTGCTTTGAACTTAATCACATTTCTGAGAACAATTTTTCTGTTGTCCGAGGTTCGTCGAACTGAAAGAGCGAGTTCATTTCGTGGAACATACAGCGTCTTTGCCAGCGAAAACCATTTAATAACCGCCCCATTTCTCGAGATATTTGATATTACACATCCTGTTCAGGGCGGTGGATAACGTTACAAAGGAGATGGGATAGTATTATGGAGTAACAAAATGATGATTTCTTATGTGCTTATGTTTACTGAGTTTCAAAGGAAAATTTAATCTGGAGATTTATGCCTACAAGATGGTCTTTATGATATTGAAGGCTCCCTGGCTACTCGCTCCGAGAATATAATTCACGTTTCAACGATGTTCAAGAGCCGCTCGGCCAGTATACACTCCCGTACATAAACTCTATTTGATTATTTTCAGAATTTCTATTTGGAACGGCTAAAATAGGAAACACATTAAATGGCTGGATATATGAAATGTTCCAAGGGAACGACGACGAAATCGATTTACTGGGACTTTTAACCTATTGAAGATGCAGTCTATGCAAATACACACAACCAAACTTATATGGAATCACCCTGTTATTTGGAAAAAACGAATTTTAATTAAAAAAAAGTCGCTGAAAAGTGAAGAGCAGTTTTCCCAAAACAAGTTTATTACAAAAATAATATAAATTATTCAAAGATTATTTTTATAATAGAACAGAAAATTAAAAGTGTAAATTTCTCTAAAAATAATTTTTATGTAACTGAGAATTGAACAACAAATAAAACGATTTTAACAAATCAATAATCAGTATTACCACCCCTGGCATTGATACAAGCTTGAATTCGACGAGGCATGCTTTCTATTAAGTTGTTAATTTCTTCTTCTGTAACATTTACCCATTCCTTTAAAGCCGCTTGTATAAGTTGCTCTGCGTTACCAGGATTATTTTGACGAGCTCTAATTTTTCTTTTGATCCTATCCCACAAGTGCTCGATAGGATTAAGGTCCGATGAACAAGAAGGCCACTCTAAAACAGTCACACCTTCTGTTCCGAAAAAATTTTTTGCAACTCTGCTGGTATGTGGAGGTGCATTATCCTGCATAAATAGAAAATAATCTCCAGAAGCACCTCGCCAGAGCCTCACTACAGGTTGTAGCACTAGATCAACATACCTAGACCCTGTCAGAGATTGTCTAATGGGAATTAAAGGAGTTTTCTCACCAAACATAATTCCGCCCCAAAACATTACAGTACCTCCTTTGTATTTAGGGATCGGTCTTGCAGCTTGGAGCCTAGCTTGCCTCCCACTACCTCTTAAAATGCGAACACGCCGGTCGTCTGATCGTAGGCCAATTCTGGTCTCATCTGAAAATAAGACATTTTTCCAATCTTCAGTAGTCCAATTTTCATGCTCTAAACACCAATTAAAACGGTCAACTTTATTTTGCCTTGATAGTTCTTGAACTCTTAACGCTCTTCTCTTGAATAATTCCCGAGCGCGAAGTTTTTTTCTGATAGTTTCGACCTCGGTTTCGACAGAAACACTAACACCTGTAGCTTGCAAAAATTGCCTTTGAAGCTCTGAATGAGATACTGCGGGATTTCTTCTTACTGTTTGGGCTAAAAAGCGATCCTGCCGTTCTGTAGTTACTCTTCCACGACTTCTTCTCGGCCTATTCTTTAGGGTTCCTAACTCCAGAAACCTTGCATAGGTTTTTGAAACAACCCCTTGTGTAACCCCCACCGTTCTTGCAATCTGTCTTTTTGACATACCTTGTTCTGCCATAGTAATAATTCTTCCTCTCTGGACTTCCGATAACCCCACATAAGGCATTTTTTTTTAAACTTCGCAAAAAAACAAAATATAAATTCACTGCGACGTTCGAACGAAATGGTAAAATCGACACTGCAAAGCCAAATCTTATCAAGTGCTTATGAACCTAACTGTTTTTGTGAGTAAACACATGCACTTTTTATTTGCTTCTAACGAAAAAGATATCAAAATGATATTTCCTCTTAATACTGGGTGATTCCATATAAGTTTGGTTGTGTGTATGTCCAGGAGTGCAGGAACTACTTTCTTCAAAGCGAAGTAATCAATTAAAAGTTATGGAACCTGATGAATATCACATAAACATAAGGCAATAAGATCAGTGCGTTAACTAGGTAATAGCTCTACACGATTAATATCAATTAGTACATCAAAGAAGCCTAGTATATAATCTAATGACAGTCAATTCATTCTGATGAACCGCATACGCCAACGTTATTCGTTGCAGATCTTCGTCAGATTTCGGCTCATACTGAGAGCTCTTGACGCAGCTTTGTAATTAATTGAATTTAATTTCCTTGACATTAAGGCACAGTTTGTAATCGAATTATTTTCATGGGAGTATGTCGATGCTGTAATAAAACGCATTGACATTGATTAAAGCAGTAGGAAAGCTTGGTAATGGGACTATAATGGGGATGGAGCTTTCATTAGAGCGAAGTTGGTAACTCGTAACATCTCTGACTCTCGAATTTTCTGACTGGTTCCATGAATGAGGAAAAATGGAAACATAATAAATGAAACATCGTCCATTTTCGGTTCTTGTGATTAGCATAACTGGGGAAAGACCTTCGTCTCGTTTCAATCTCCACTAGTTCAACTTCATCTATAAAATCATCTATAAAATCTATATTTATTATATATTATTTACTGAACTATGTGAGATAGAAAACGTTACGCCGAACAAATGAATTGATCTTGTACAGCCGATATGGCACCGTCTTGAAGATCCAATTCCGTCTCTAATGGCAATAGCTACCTCCCTCTTAACTCTTTACGTACTGCCGAAGGAACTCTGTACTGACTCCCTAGTCAACAACTAACCTCAATACCCAATTTGCATTTGAGAAAGGAGGTGTTACTTCTTGTACGACAAAAGCCAATTCGGAGTGGTACTGAAAAATCAAAATTTTTTATAGAGCTCTCAGTAACCTCTTAAAGAAGTCACAAAAGGAGTCACACTTTCTTGAAAAGGAGTAGCAGTTAACCAACTGAAGTGTGGTTCAATATAATTTAAGTTTAATTTTTCGAAATATAATCTTCCGAATGGAAAAAAAATAAGGCTAGTGGACTGTATATGTATATGAAATTAATTGGAACCCAACACAAATGAAAGGATAAATGTACCCAAAATAACAGAAGAAATATAGTCTTACCTATATCAGCAAAACAGTCAACAGGATTCTGTCGATGACTCCTATCCCAATGTAAAAATTGATCGAGCTCGACAAACGAACATGGAATGAAGCTGACGTGAAAATCCGTTGCTAAAAATGTCAAATTGTGTACACTTATCCTTGTGGTATTATAAAATAACAAGTTCTTCTTGTACATAAAGGATAATTCATATGGGAATTCCCCAGTATGGAGAAATTAATTTAGAGGGAATCAGAATTTTGAAAATTCGGTAAAACTTATTTGAACCGTTCACTTGGCGTGAACAGGCTTCCTTTATCTCTTTGAGTTGGGTAATAACTTGATTCATCGACTAGAATCTTGATCTGGGTAGGGGGCTTTAGCCATAGTAAGTTACTGAGTAACTGATTTATCTTTAACCGCATATCCCCTACATGATATTCCGTACCAGGGGCGGTTCTAGGGCGGTGCGAGCGGTGCGACCGCACCGGGCGCCGTATCGAGAGGGGCGCCAAAATCGTCGCACCGGGCGCCATCAGTAGATGAGCCCCAAAACGATATATTATAAATATGGGGCAGACAACGGGATGTCGTTACGAGCGGAATCCGGGGCTGTTGAGTTTCGAAGACTTGCTTGTCTTTCATATGTTCCTCTCAATGTTCCTGAAAATTCTGGCACCTGCATTTCCTTCATAACAATCAACAGCGCTTTCAGAGAAAAGCGATTTCAGACCTTCCTTTACTGGACTATCAGACTCGCCGGACGATACAATAAGACCGTAAAAACAGAGAAATGTTTTTATACAGGGTGTTTCACCATAAACTGGACAAACATATATAGCCGTGTAGATGACACCGAGAAAGTCATTTTTGTCTCATGACATATACCTCGTTTTCGACGCATAAGCGAGATACAGGGTGTTCAATGTCAACTTCGAGCAATATTCTGATAACTGTTTTTAATTTTTTCGAAAAAATTTTTTTTTGCTTATAAATTCATATTTCTATCTGGGTCATTCTGGCAGCCCAGTAGCACAATTTTGACCTTCGTACGGCCTCCAGTTTCTCAAATAAAAATTAAGAAAGTACACCTAGCGTAATCTTCGGAAGGCTACAAAAAGAAAACCAATTTAATATTTTTTCATTCTGTTCCCACCCAAGTATTCAGAATTGAAGATAAATCAACCATGAAAAATTCCAAAAATTTTGGGCGAAATTTTTTTTTCACTGAAGACATGTAAAAAAAAAGTTGAGTTCGAAATTTGAAAAAATTTTTTCACGGAAAATCTTAGAAAATCGAGTACGTTGAGATTATGCTTTCCAAATTGGCAACCGAGAAAAAAAATTTCCGACTTTGCAGGTTTTCCGCCATTTTGAATTTTTTTTTGCAAAATTCTACACCACAATTCAATTGAGCCCTCAAAAATACTGAGATGTGACAAGGTACCGTTATTTCAAATATCACGCATAACTTACCACAGTTTACAGAATATGGCTCAAAGTTGACATTAAACACTCTGTATCTCGCTTATGCGTCGAAAACGAGGTATATGTCATAAGCCAAAAATGACTTTCTCGGTGTCATCTACACGGCTATATATGTTTGTCCAGTTTAAGGTGAAACACCCTGTATAGGTAATTATATTTACTTATAACGTTTTTTACCCTATGATAGACACAATTGTGAACACATTGGTTACAAGTTTTCAACAACTGTCAAAATTCAATGATACTTGGTCCTTTTTATACGACCTGAAAATTATTGCAGACATATCCCGTTTGAAAAAAGCTTCTGCAGATTTGGAAATCGCTTTGAGCGATGGCGAAAAACGCGATATATCTGGCAATGAATTGGTTGAAGAACTTGTGAGCCTGAATCCATTGTTGAAGGATCTTCAAGCAGCAGAGCCCATAGCAGTTCTTCGACTTATAAAAAAAATGACTGGCAAGATATTTTCCCGAATGTATGGACGGCGCTTCGTATCTTGCTAACTGTTCCTATAACTGTCGCCGAAGGAGAACGAAGTTTTCGTAAATTGAAGATTATAAAAACTTACTTACGATCATCAATGTGCCATGAAAGACTATCCGATCTTGGAATCTTGTCCATAGAAAATGATATAGCACAAAATCTAAATTATTGTGAATTGATAAAAAAATTCGCGAGCGCTAAAGCTCGAAAAGTGCATATTTGAGTTGTTTGAAATGAATAAAAGCTTTATTGTTATTATTTCTCAACTGAAATTTCTATCATATATTATTATACCTACTCGCACTACGGAAGGTAGAGCCTATTATAATCCATAACTCGCACAAATGGGTCAGAAGAACTTTTCAATTTCAATGATTTGAAATTTATGACAGTAAAAATTCGGTTTTATAGTTGTAGGGGCGCCACTTCCTGATCTCGCACCACCCAAAAATAGTGATAGCACCGCCACTGTTCCGTACTGTAGCTTCTGCCAGCTGGTGCATTGCATAAAAAGCTTATTTCAATTATCTTATCAACGTGAAACTTTTAATTACTGTAGAACTGAGGACCATTTCGCCATGGCCTCATTATTCTATATCCTTATATGTCTTTTGTATGTACACAATAAAAATTTCAAATCCTTCGGATACAATGGAGGAAATCTAATAACGTCAATTTCACCTGCACAATGCACAAAAGCAGCGCGGAAACTCTTAATCTCATCAGCTGAACTCCTAACAACATTGATCAAGAAGAAAAAACGGTTGCGCATTTCCTGGGATTATGAAATTTGAAAAGAGTACCATTGTCTGATTTTTACGTGGAGGTAGGGAATCCGGAGACAATAGCAGTCGACGAATGCGACTTTTGTCACAGAGGAAACTTGTATAAGGCTTCCTACATACATTTCTGAATGTCGTCAGAGCCATCCACTCCGACTCGGTCCATCTTATGAAGAATTCGCCTGTCTTTGTTGCTTCCCCTTTATTACTTTAATTTTCATCCATTTTGTCGTCCTAGAAAGAGGAGGATCTTTGTGCTCGCAAGAGAAAGCAGCGTTGAATATTTCATGGAGATAGTTGACATTTTCCGGAGGGAGTTTAAAATTGATGGCCATCACAGTCATTCTCGCAGATTTGCAGTCAGGTTTTATTGGAATATAATTGTATTTAATTTTTTATTACGTTTTCTGCTTCTCTGTTTATCGCTTTTTTGAATTCTTCTTTATTCAATTCGGCTACGAATGCAGATGTTTTAGTTCCTATATAACGAACACAGATTTCATTAAAAGGGGAGAAGATTCCTAATACGGAATCCAGTTTGGCGTTGTTCGCCAAATCGGCTCAATAGAGTCCATTTACATATTTCAAGAATTACATTCACATCGCAGCTCCACGAGATAGATCCGACCAGCGCTGAATAGAGGCTGTGATTTATGTAACTATCACGTAAGCACATTGAGTTTTTACGCCCGTTCAGTTCGGAAAGATCTCAAACACGATTCGAATTTGGTCTTGCGGAAGGAATTGAAAAGGTGTCCATTTTGTGGTTCATGCATGGCAGAGTGATATTTATCACTGGGTAGATGTGGGGAACAGGGGAATAGAGGAACAGAGAGAGACCCGGCTTGTTCTTAGATGGTTCCAAACTAGGAGTAGGACTATAAGTTGGTGAGCTTTTTACTGAGTCTGCGCCTGCTCAAAAAAATATCCCAGGCAGACCCATGATGCTATCGAGACAGATGCAGAAAAGTTAGCGACACTAAAGGTGCTATGAAACCTCTGGAATACAACTACTGTAAAGTGAAAGTTGGTTTCTCGTGAACAAAGAATAGACCAGATTTAGACCCCACTGGTCTGCATACCAAGCCTTTTAGCCTACTCAGTTAATAAAGAGACGAAGATCAGCTGACGAATTAGATGAAGGCTAATCCCTACTGTCCCAGAATGAAATAAAGAGTTCTCTGAAGGCGTATCGAACAGAATATCGACCAAAATATACTGCTCCTCAAGTTTCCTGAAAATGCCAAGACGAAAATTTACAAACGCTGAGGCTAATAGGGCTATCGGAATGCTACAGGGTGGCCTAACTCAGATTGTTGTAGCGGAATGGCTCCAAGTCAGCCAAAGTGTGATATCTCGACTTTGGGATACGTTCCTGGAGACAGGTTCCGTGTTGGAAAGACCAAGGCTTGGTAGGCGACGAAAAACAACACCTGCCAGAATCGTTTCATCACCGTTTCGGCGAGAAGAAACCCTACATCTACGATGTAGAATGCTACGGAATACTCTCCAAAATGCAGATGGGGTCCAAGTTTCCATCGGAACCATCAGACGACGTTTGAGAGAGGTGAATCTAGGTTCTAGACGTCCATTAAGAGGAGTTCCATTAACATGTGACCATAAGCGTCAAAGACGGGAATGGGCAAGGCAACGTATCAATTGGAACGATCAATGGCGTAGTGTCCTTTTCACTGATAAATCCAGATATGGACGATTTTCAGATTCTCGAAGAATAAGGATATGGACAATCCCACGCATACCCCGTAATCGTCGCTATGTCCAAGAAGTCCATCCATTCCGACGGGGTAGCGTTATGGTATGGGCCGGGATATGTTTCAACGGGCGCACAGATCTACACATTTGTCCTGGGAATATGACCGCCTCACACTATAGGGAGCATGTCATTGACAATGTTCATTTTCATCATTTTTTTGCAATTTAAGTCAAAATAAAGGCCACAGATGGCAGAAAGGTGAAGGCTTGCATGCGCCAAATCAACCTGGATGTTGGTGATGAATTAGGAACGACCAATCCTTCTGAAAGTTAACCAGCTTCATTCAAAGACGGCTTCACTGCTCCAGAAATTTGATCTACTGTCACAGGATGCTGTGAAGTGCAGCTATTTATGTCGAAATATCTAATATGAATTCCAATAGTATCTGTAGAGGGCAAGGAATTATAACTAGAGGGTTAACTGAGTTTCCGATGATGAAGTTTTTGAGATTCCTAAAGGAACGAGACTTTCATTACACCAAATCGAATCATACAGCCCCAAATGGACAATATTAATATCCCTGCTTCCCCGAAATTGTCAAACAAACCGAGAGAAACAGCCGTAACTAAGGCGAAAGAAGAGAGCAAACTAGCCAACTGTTGCGAGAATGACGTGCATCTGCCACATAATACATATTTACAAATTCGCTACACATATCTCAACGGTAGGAACAAACGTTCGACTCAGGCAAACAGAACAATTAAATAATGGGTCGACATCGTAATTAGCGCTAGATGAATACCAGAGATTCATTTCGAGCCATTGTTTCGCAGTCTGGACGGTTCGAGTCGTGTTTGACAAATAGAATTTCCCCTGTTGGAGGAATCAGTCGAATGCCAATTCGATTCCGATGCCTGCAAGGGGGTGGGTGTATTTTGACAGATCAGATGGCGATCTGGAATCGCTCACTGCTTTGGATTGCTAATCTCGCCAATTCAGACTTTCATTGTTACATTATATTTTTCCATACTTGCGACATAATTGGAAACCAATTCAAAAATCAGCTATTTTCTGACCGATCCCTATACAGGGTAAGTCTTTGACTTGTACATATATTTTAACTGTAGTTTCCTCTCATCAAACGAAACCCTTTTTTCCTATACCATTTATCAAAATTTGGTTTGTTTTGGAAGATACAGGCTGTCGAAAATCCTTGAAAAAAACACTTTTCTGTTTATATTTTCGGAACCGTTATTTCGAATGAATTGAATTTTGGTTGAGTTTTTACTCTATTCATGGTGCATATTCCCCAAACAAAACCTATTCAATATCTCTACTAGTTTAAGAGTTACAGGTTAGTCGACTCATCAATACACGCTAAAACACCATAAAACCACTTTAAAAAGATAAACGGTTCATATTTTCGAAAGAATCAATCATTTAAGAAACTAAAAGTATTCTTATTTTTTTTCAATGAAACGCGTCATTTTCGAATCATGTCCAATTTTACCCGGAGAAATTTGACGAAAAAATCAATAATTTCAAGAATAATCTGAATGCGTCTCTGAATTGAATATCTATCATCGAATATTATTCCTTCTCTGGTCTTTAAACGAGTTTACAATGTTGTCACAATATTTATCAACTTTGTCGAGATATTTTTATAAAAAAATCCCACAAATGTGGGAGATAAAATTGAACACCAAGGAGTATTTAACACGCACAGTTTCTATTGAAAATTCATAGTTACCGGTCCATATTGAAGTTAAATGTCGATGAAATACAAAATTCGGATATAAATGATGAATCTCGATACAAACTACTTATTGAATTGAAATTAATGAGAAATAATACGATACCAGATAATCTGTGGCGATGTTTCTATCTAAACAATTTCCTCTTGGAATTTTATAAACTCGACACGGTTGAAATTATATTAATTCACTTCACATAATAATCGCATTAGAACAATAATTCACTACATGGTTTCAGAACTTCACATGATGTTTACAGTTTGTTAAGAGACTCTGGTTTGTTATTGTTCATAGTTGGCCTCCAGATAACCAATCCAAGTGTATCGTGATTTATACTATGTTCCGTAAAAAATCCTCAACCTTCACAGAATAGATACAAATTGGATTGGGTTAGGTTGTTCAACAATAAATCTGAATGAAAAGTCGTTCCTCATGATATTGTTTGGGAATTTCGAGGAAAATATGAACAAGTTATTAGTGTTTACAAACTAATCTGCAGAAAAATTGAAGAAGGAACTTATTTTGGTGGGATAAATGTGGCTTTTCAGTTGCAGATATAATCCGATGAAACTAACTGTTCTTGTTGAAATTATCGTGTTTGCCACATTTTTATTCCAATAAGGTTTGTACTTGAGTATTCCCTAAATGTATAAACTCAATTTCTATCGAGAAATATGAACTCTGCATCAATTCCAGAAGATCATTTCAGAGGCGTGGTCAGCCCAATTTTTTTTTAATGGCTATATCTTTTCAACAGAGCCGAATTCGGAAAATAGGAAAATGAAAAAAAGGTTTCTTTTGACCCCAAGAATCTTCAGTTAAAATATATGTACAAGTCAAAGAGTTACCCTGTATATTTGGAACAAGCCATCCTGTTACACAATCATTGTGAATCATGGCAATGACCAGTTTCCAACGGAATATTTAGGATAGCCAAGGCATGGGTAATTCAGTCGCCATTTATAGTTTCATTCAGAAGGAGGGTTGCAGGGTCATCCCAATTATGACGAGGAGGTGATCTATCGATCAATTGATTGAATGAGATGTGACTCAGTGAAGCATATAGAGTTTGAGTGCTTTCAGGTTGTGTATTGATCGTGGCTCTTCAAGTAAACATTACACCGTATAATCCAATCTTATTTGCTACCTGTGCTAACTGGTCGAAAGCTGACGTGACAGCGTTTCACCGGCATACTTCTCCACCTGCACCATTGAAGCTCGCACCTCAACCAATCAAATTATCCGAGTCATTATGCCCCGTGTAGGAAATGGGTTATTGATTGAGTGATCAGACCATGAATTAAATCTTCACTGCCACCTCTGTCAGTTTCTGTGCCAAATTAGTTTCGATTTACACATTACTGAGCATTTCTAATTACCAACAGGAATAATTAACCTACACGGGAATCGAATTTAAGGTTCATATCTATTGCGTCGGAGTGAAAATCCAATTATTTCGGTGCGAGGTCGTATTTTCCTGCCCCCATTCTACTTCAGACAAATCAGCATCGAAACGAAAAGAGGCCTCGTTGCGAGAACGAAACAAACGGAAAAAATGCGATGTTCAAGTCGGGAGAAGGGTCAATTAAAACTGGCGTACGTAGCCCCCTGTGGACACGGAATAAGCGCGATGTGTGATGGGTTTATCGATTGGGGAATTCTTTTCGAGGTTTCGGAAATCGAAAACTGCGAAAGGGGTTTCACTTATTCAGGATGTTCTTTGATTGGGAGTGCTAGCCAAAAGGAGAGATTCCTCGAATAATTGGACTGAGCACTTTATTTATAGATGTAGCCCCACCACTGGCTTGACTCCGCTATGAAAAGGTTCTGAAGGGTTTTCCAATGAGAGGTGTTATTTTTTGAATAGCCCGCTTTTTCGGTAGATGTCACTTTTGAAGCTGTTATTTTTTGACATTTGACACGTAAAAACTAAAAATTCACTATAAAAATGGTGAAAATTTGGCAGGGACGGATCGTGAAACTCGAACATTTTTGGGTCGTCGTGATACAGAAATTTGTGAAAAAATTTTAGCTGTTGGGACAAGTTAGTGATGTGAAGAATAGAACCCGTGCACGTCGCTCAAGAACAGCCGAAAACATTGCTGCTGTAGCCGAAAGTGTTGCAGAAAACCCAAGTCAGTCCATTCCTCGTCGTTCTTTATAATTAGGTGTTCCACAAACGTCATAACACCGTATTTTGTATGAAGATTTGGATCTTATGAACGCCCTAAAGAAGAATAAGTAGGCAGTCGGACGCGAGAGAGAGACGCCAGAGCTGCTGCCGGCTTTTCACGCAGTAAACCGAGACTGTCGTCTCACTCTCGCGTCCCCACTGCCTACTCATTCTTCTGTAGGGCGCTACTGATTGGTCACTTCCATTAATTAATTACTAATATATACAGGGTGAGTCTTTGACTTGAACATATATTTTAACTGTAGATTCTTGAGGCCTAAAGAAACCTTTTCTTCATTTTCCATTTTTCCGCTCTGTTAAAGAGATATAGCCATTTGAAAAAAAAAGTTGAGCTTAATACGCGCCTGAAACAATTCTCTGCAAAAACCTCAAAATTCATATTTTTCGATTGAAATTGAGGTGATTATGAGATGTTCTGGGTGATACAATTAGAAAATACTCCAGCACTTACCTTATTTGAATAAGAATGTAACAAACACGATATTTCCTAACGAAAACATCTGTCCAATTATTTCTGCAATTGAAAAACCATATTCATCCCACCAAAATAAGTACCTTCTTCGATTTTCCTAAAGATTAGTTTGTAAACATGTAAACACTAATAATTTGTCCATATTTTCCTCGATATCCTGAAACGAAAATTGGTTTCTCACTAACCTATCCTAACTCCACTAATCAAAGTCATATGATTCGAGGTCAATGACCTAACCTAATCCATCTTCTCTGTGATATTTCACATAATTCTAGAGAAGACGATGCCAGATTGCCGATTTTCTCTTCAACAATGGTATGGGCAAACTCATCCCCTATCGTTAACAGAAGAACTTTCGCAGAGGCACTAGTTTTGTTTACTTTTCGCTAAAGGCTTCTACGCATTGCTCTTTGGAAATGCCAAACGAGTAGTTCTGATTCTCGCCGATATAGCGCTACGATCTAAATTTCAGTCGCGGTGCGCTGCCGGCTGCGAGTGCGATGTAGCCGCCACGCAAGACAAGCCGTTGTTGGTTGCTCTGTGTCCCCAGAGTCCCATCACGATCACACCAGTCTGTGATACAATGAACGACGCTTGGACGCGATAACCTCTCTACATGGATTCGATTTATTCATTTGTTTACTTGCAGAGAATAAAGCAAACAGGTGATGATTGTGATGTGAAGACAGTGCAGGGTCGATTAAAAATTCCAAGAGGATATTGTTAAGAACATAGATATTGTCCTGAAGGACCGGTATCAAAAAATTTGCAATAGAAACTGTAATTTCATGCTTCTCGGAATTCAATTATTACATCGAACGTTTTTCCATCATAGAGATTTTAGTCTTGACGAAGTTGATAAACATTGACAACATTGTTGATTTGTTAAGAGACCAGAGAAGAAACAATATTCGATGATATTTAATTAAGATGTTCAGTCATCGAATATTTAATCCTGGGAAGCATTCAGATTTTTTATGAAATTCATGATTTTTTCATCAAATCTCTTCGTATACATTCAGGAATAACTCGAAAACGACGCGTTTCATTGAAAAAATATAAGAATACTTTCATTCTTTAAAATGGTTGATTCTTTCGAAAATATTTTTATCCTTTTCAAGTGATTTGATAGTGTTTCTGCATGAATTTATGAGTCGACCACCCTGTAACTTTTATACAAGGTGAGATATTGAATAAATTTCGATTGGGGAATATGCACCATTAATAGAGTAGATAATCAATTAAAATTCAGTTCATTCGAAATATCGGTTCCGAATATATGGAAAGAAAAGTGTTAATTTAATGGATTTTTGACATCCTGTATCTTCCAAACGAAACCGAATTTTGAAAAATGGTAAGGAAAAAAATGTTGAGAGGAATCTACAGTTGAAATATATGTACAAGTCAAAGACTCACCCTGTAATATATTCCTATGAAATGGAGCTGTACAGATTTGTTTCCAATTATGGCATGTGTCTCGAAAATTAACTACGTTATCAAAAAAGTTCAAACATGGATTCTTGGGCTCAGAGTATTTCTCACTTTTGATCCCCTCAATGGGGTGCGTGGCTTCTGGGACACCCTGTATATATACCGTGTAACACAATCTTCCTCTTTCAATCCATCGTGATCCAGTTTCCATCGAAACTGCGAATATTCAACCGGAATACGTAACTTCTATCGACGTAATACCCCGTTTAATTGGGAATCCAGAACCGCTTCTTCCCTTCCCGAAGGACAATAATTAATCAATCGTCTCCTTAATGATCACCTACCCGGAATTAACACGGAACAGCTCGCGTTCCGCTCAAATATGCCTTCGGAATTGACGTTGTCAGGACTGGCATCTCAGGTCCGTCCGGAATGCAAACCAATAACTCCGGGGGCTGGCCCTGTCCGAAAATCGCAACATAAATAGGCAGTTCGTGTGTGTTATTGCTCGACGATCGTAAATCACAGGAGTTAATCCTGCTCTGTCGTTGCGTTGGACGAGACGAGCCACTGATCGGCTTTGTAGCCTTCTGGCACGTTCCATCCTGCCCGGATGTCACGCTCAGATTCGTTCCAAACTTGGTTTTCTTCCCGGTACCACCCAAGATTAGTTTCATTTCAGACTCGACTGAAGCCACGCGCCGAAGGCATACATGTGTGTGGATTTGGGGAATGTTTGACGATTATTCTTAGACAAATCCATACTGCCAATATGACATTCTATAACGAGGTTGAGAGCCTGTTTCCCCACTTGCTGATGAAGTCCAGAATGACCTATTCATAACTCATCCAACAGATATCTCTGAAAATTGTCCTCCATAGGTGCAGCCTCAAAAAACACCACCTCACTCAAGTCCTATGGCTGGAAATGAACTAAACGAAGATTTAAGCAGCCAAGCAACAACAACGCCAAGGGATTCGGTGGGATTTCTCAAAGCGTCACCTAAAAACCTCAGTCAATAGAACCCAAGTTCCATTAGATCTCTTTGGCCAAGTTAAATCAAACGAAGGTCAACTCGGCGTACCAAGAATAAATACGTTGTTGCCAACGCATTCTTTAGAACGCAAGCCATGAATTTTAAGATTCAACGCTTCTTCGAGTTAAATACACACTGTATAATGTGTAGTAAATTGAAATATTCCGGTTGACCAGTGTAGACTTCTGAAAATGATATTCAGGGGTCCGAAAATTATTGCAGTGCTTATCGGTATGGTGTATGGTACAGGATGTCGGCGAGACGATAACGATTGAAATTATTGATTTTCGGTTCAAGTTTCTCATGAGCATCAGACGATATCAGAAAATCGTTTCACGAAATCGGTTGCACTGAATGCGTACGATAGCGGAAAACTTCGAAGCTAGAATAGTGGGATTTGCAACGTGGCAGTACCTGAAAGTTTCATGGGAAACTGCGTCATCCTTTCCGTGGGTGGGCACGGGAGCTGGGAAGAAGAAAAATCTTCAATTTTATTGGTTTCTAAAAACGCAGAAGAAAAATCTTTGATTTGATTGGTTTTAAAAACGAAGAAGGAAAATCTTTAATCTGATTGGTTTTTAAGAAATGAAGAAGGAAATCTTCAATTCGATTTGGAGACGAAAAAGGAGTAACTGGAGAAGCCTTAAACTGGAAGGTTCTCAGTCGACTCGGGAATCGGGATACGGTTCGGAAGTTTAGAGTAACTGGAGAAGCCTTAAACGGGAAGGTTTTCGGTTGACTCGGGTTCGGTTTTAGGGAAGGTACTTCAGTGTTGGGAAGTACGGTCTCAAAGCGGAGACGGAAACAGTTAAGTTTGAATCGGAAGTTAAGGAGTAGCTGGAGAAGTCTTAAACGGGAAGATTCTCAGTTGACTCGGGAACGGTGTTAGGGTAACTCATTTTTATTTTTTTTTTGGAGTACGGTCTCGAACGGAGACAGAAAAGTGTTGAGTCGAGAGTAGAAGGTTTTTAAAATTAGATTAGAATTATTTAGATTGCGTCTTGTCAGTAGACCGGGAGTGAGATTAATCTGCGAAAGCGAGTTAGTGACGTGTTTTGTGTTCCTTTTGTTTTCAGGATATTTTCATCATCCTTAGGATTACCTGCTCGAGAAGAAAGGTCAGGTATTTTTGTGTATGCTTAGCTTGTTTGAGTATTGGTAGGAAGCTGCATGCAAGGCCAGATATCTTATAAAGTCTAGAGTTCCGAAATCTACCATAAGTCTGTCTTTGGATTGTATTGTCACCCCATGTTTACAGTTTTGGGTTATTTTAACAAACCTCCGAGTTCTGATAATTTGATTTTGCTTCTATAATTGGAATTTGTTCTGATGATTTGATTTGGTTTCGATGATTTAATTTTGTTTTGCAATTTGAATTTGATGTAATAATTTGATTTGGTTTTGTTAAGTTCATTTGATTCGGGAAATTGACCTAATATTTTGATTTAATTTGTTGACGTGATTGGATTATAGATGGCGTGTGTAAAATTGTTTATTTTATTTTGGGTCATAATATACGTCTTAAAAGTGTCCCGACTCAAGTGCATTGGGCCGTACCCACACTTTCTTTCTTCACGGAGAAAGATCTTCAAATTTCAAAATAACATATTTTTTTTCTTTAAGTAATAACACCCCTGATTGATGGAAAGCTGCTCTTCCGTCGAATCAAAAAGGGGATGCTTTTTACAAATGAATTGGAGAATTTCGTGTGATATACTCTTTTCTTCACCGAGGCTGTGCTATCCCATACTCATTCATCCTAACAATACTGACAGTTCGATTCAATGAAAGAGCATCAAGACGCCTTTTAAAATTAGGATATACGACGTCGGTAATTTGTATGGAAAACTACGACGACACTGCATAAATAATGCATGCTGTGCTTCATCCAATATTAATACGATGCGAACGGATCGACAATGAGGTTAGGGTACTGCAGTATGTCACAATGAGAGCACATCTATATTTACAACCGTTACCTTCAAACGTCAGCGCGAAGTGCGTAATTCATTGGGTGCAAACGCTGCATTACTTAGAGAAAACGTACAAAAGTGATTGCGTATCCTACATCTCTGATTCCATTCTTCTGCCGTTTCTTTGATGTTTTCGAGTAAAGTGAAATACAGAGAAAGTTCAGCAATTATTCTCTTGCTTCTATCGAGTCAAAGGGTTTGAGATGTTTGAATAATGTTCCGTCTTGAATGGCAGCTCGAGACGTGCAGAAAAGGCCAATTACTTCACACGGTTTTGAGGTCTTTGTACCCGGAGTTTTCGAGAAATATGAATAATATTCGAATGGAAGGAAGAAGTTTTTTTAGAATGCTTTCAATTAGTTAATCTGCTGAGGGAGTCAACATCCCAATCGTCGTCGTTATATGCTCGAGTCAGTGGTGCTCAGAATTCCATAGACTTTAAAAACTGACCTACCTCTTGAATAAATTCAAATCTTCTTGAGAGGAGGATCTTGTGGCTCTCTTGTTACGAGGATATATTGAAAAATTCTTAGCCTACTATAGAACCAAACAAAATTTCAATGTCAAAATATTTTATTACTCAACATATTCTCCTCTTAATTGAATACATTTATTACAGCGAACCTGCAACGTCTTTAGACCTCTCAAAAAAAATGTTTCTTCTTGCTCTGCAAACCAGTCCTCCACAGCTTTTATTTTACATTCTCGCTGAAAGAAAATTTACCTTTCAAACTTTTTTTCAGTTGAGGAAAGAGATGATAGTCGGACGGAACCAAATCTGGTGAATAAGGGGGGTGTTCTTCTAATTCTAACCCTAAATCATTAATTTTTTGCATGGCAACATGAGATTTGTGTACTGGGGCGTTGTCCTGTAAAAACAAAACACCTTTGGATAGCTTTCCGCGTCTTTTCTCTTAGAGTGGTCAAAAATGTCGGATAGTAATCTCCAGTTATTGTTCTACCCTTATCCAAAAAATCAATCATGATTACTCCATGGCAATCCCAAAAAACTGAAGCAAGAACTTTTCCAGCAGATTTTTGGACACGAAACTTCTTAGGTCTTGGAGAACCAGAGTGTCGCCATTCCGTCGATTGTTGCTTTGTTTCTGGATCGTAGAAATGTACCCAAGTCTCATCCATAGTAACAATTCGGTTTAAGAAGTCTACATCGTTTTCAAATCGAGCACAGATCGAACGCGATGCTTCTACCCTTGCATACGCTTTTGGTCAACGTTCAAACATTTGGGGATCCATTTTGCAGAAATTTTTCTCATGTCCAAATTGACGTGAACTATATGATGAACGCGTTCGTATGAAATCTTCAGTGCTTCAGATATCCGTTTTAGCCCAATTCGACGGTCTGATAAAATCATGTCATGAACTGCATCGATATTTTCGGGGCCATACACAGAAAATGGCCTTCCCGATCGGTCATCATCTTCAATGGAAAATTTACCTCTTTTGAAACTTGCAGTCCAATTTGTGACGGTCGCATACGAAGGACATTGATCACCAAGGTTATTAAGCATATCTTCGTGAATCTGCTTACCTCTTAACCCTTTTGAATACAGGTACTCGATGATGGCTCGATTCTCCAATTTTTCGGTTTTTACAATTTCGGTCGACATCTTTTTTTTTAACTTATTGCGTAGCTCTGGTTTACTTTTTTGACGTTGAACTCTACACTGACACTTCTAATAAGTTATTGTTCGTTGATATGGTATCGCAATATTTTGTTTATGCATGGAACTGGTGTAGGCTAACTAGATATCAATACATCCTCGTAACATGCGTCAGCACTTAGAGTGGGTTCTAGGCGGTTTATCCAATCTTCCTTCCGTTCCAGTTACGAGCAACGACGTTGCCATTCACGTGCCTACCTAATCAAACGTATTCATAAACGACGCCGACGTTGTCTGTGGGGGGTTTCTTGGAATTAATAGAACGACAGTGACATCGGCGTCGGGATTATTGAAATATCGGCGGGCCCGCAAGATATGTGCGCGCTGTGACTGAATTATGACCTAATTGATATATTCAAATAGCATGTGGCGAACGGCATACAAATTGCCGGGGCCCTCCACCTATGGCCCTTCCAACAATCCCATACAGATTGGGCACACGTGCCTTGCATTACGCACCCGCTTGTGTGTTTGATGGAAAAATCATTTTGGCGACGTGATTTTTCATTTATTCGTTTTCGTTGCGAATGATTTGTGCGCAAACCGTAGAATGTAATTTGTTGACCTAGATTTATGGGCGCCGAAATGTTTGGGTATTCGCGACGCGCCGCGTTGATGGAATTAAAGGAAAATAATGATACATATTGTGATTTTTATGCATTGTTTCGTATCGTTTCGGCTGGAATTAATTGTTAACAACGATAATTCGGGATGAGTACCCTTCATGAGATTCGAGAGGTAGTTGCTTCATCAAAGCAAAGACCCTTGGCTTTACTGTTGAATAATATTACAACAAACATAGGTATATGAGATATCAATATATCCTTTTTTCACAGTGATTACTCACTAAGGCCACCTGGGGATGATAAGCTACAAAGAAAACACTCGCATCTAAATTGGTCCATTCATTTTATTCCACAAAATGGTGAAACTGCTAAATCTCATACACATCTTTTCAACTATAAGATAAAGGTTTCACATTCAGCTCACACATGAAATTCACTTGGGCACTTTTGGGCACAATATAAAGCGTCCCACACACGAAAATCAGAAATAACAGAGAAATTTAACAACTACAGGGTGTCTCAAGTTCGAGTGCCTATTAGACGTTTCTGGAGAACTAGACATATTTGAAATCTGAAAATTGGGATTATGATATTGTTCGAAATTCTCTACAGAGCTAAAATATTTTCGAAGCTCAGAAACTTCCGTTTATACAGGGAGTGAAAATAAATTCGACGAAAAAATGTTTTTTCAAGTTTTCCATTCCTGGTATGGTATGGTATCGAGTATTCAATAGTGAATACATTTCTGTTAAAACCATTGTATTAAATCGAATAGTTTTCAAAATATCCAAAAAAAACTGGAAAAAATGTCAAATATTCAGTCAGTATTATGTTCATTTTTCTTATTTCAAATATCCTGAGCGTTAACCGTTTTTACAACTTCGAAGAGGAAGGATGTGAAAAGGTCATGCATCTTTTGGATTTCAAAAATATCATCACAGGGTGTTTCAAATTTTGTGTTGAAAATTGTGATCTTGAATTGGCCATAACTTCTGTTTTTCAAATTAGAACCCTATTTTTTTATAATTGTGTTGGATTCTACGGTCAAAAATAATGATAGTTTTCTCACATGATTATGCTCCTAAATTCAATAATTTCTGAGTTATTTGAGATTTTCTGGATTTATGTAGTACGTAGAGTCCAATTCTTCGAATCTGATTCATAAGGATATTCTGTGAGCATAGAAGATAAATCATCCCATTCATAATTCACAAGTGCCAGACAGGTCTTATTGTTACTCGTTATGAAATTTTTTGATTTCACAAAATGAATCGTTGCTATTCTAATAGATTTTGGATTTATTTCTTATATTGTATTTTTTCAATTGTATACGCAATACACATTCAAATGAATCAGATTCGAAGAATTTGACTCTACGTACTACATAAATCCAGAAAATCTCAAATAACTCAGAAATTATTGAATTAAGGAGCATAATCATGTGAGAAAATTATCATTATTTTTGACCGCAGAATCCAACACAATTATAAAAAAATAGGGTTCTAATTTGAAAAACAGAAGTTATGGCCAATTTGAGATCACAATTTTCAACACAAAATTTGAAACACCCTGTGATTTTTTTTCCAGTACACATAGCACACCCAGTATTTTGAAAACGAAACGTTCGCAGAACCATATTTATGGCACTTTCTTTTTGAAATCATGCAAGGAATTTATTCGTTTGTACCTTTAATGTAGGAACACCCTGTATATATCACAGACAATTCATTCGAGATATACAGTGGGCGCAAGTTTGAAAAGTAGCAGAGACTGTTGAACCAATCAGAATTATCAGAAAGGATGGTAAAAATACCATGACGAGTATATCTTCTTCCTTCACATCCAATTTTTTTCTTCATTCACGGGCCGCGAAAGAAAAAACAACAAAAGGTCCCCCAGTCCTCCGTTGACTGCGGATTGGCTCAACAGAAGGCCCTATCAATCGGATTCGGTTCCGTATCCAATAACCGTGAATCAAGTTCACTTTTGTGTGCCGGATCCTCCAGGACCATGTTTCATTGCGAAATTCGATTTCGTCCTCTTTTCGCCGGCGTTGAATATTCAGAGGAAACAAAACACGGCGACGTCGATTTCAGGTGGAATCTTGAATAAATTCCGAGCTTTCTTCTGTTTCCTTGATGTCGGTAAACAAGGGCGCTTTCATCAGCGCGCCGAGAGCAGAGCGCGAACGACAGAAACATGTTTGATCAGGATGCGATAGATAATTTATGATTGTGGGGAATATTCAGTTTTGCCTCAAAAGGAATCTGCCTAGGCGATGAGGACGCCTGCGAGGAGTTGGTTCATGCTCGCCCCCGAGACTTGGAGGGAGAGTTGTTTATCGACAATGCGAAGATCCCCCAGAGGCCGATTTTGAAAGCTTCCATAGAAGGCAACTCGGATCCTTGGAAAATTGGGACTCAGCGATCTAGATTCGAAGGACGAATTTTCGAACAATCTGTTTAGTATTAAAAATATGAATTGAGAACATGAATTATAGGAACCACGTGGTCATCAACTACTTGGTGTCATTCCGCTTTCATCAGTGATCTCTGAGCATGCTGACAAGAGCCTTTTTTCTATCATCAACGATAGATAATATGGTTTCCGTCATCAGAGATCCACTGGTGACTTGCTCGCTTACGTCTCACATATATGGCAGCTATCTACCGAGAAATATGGTGAAAACCTAGCCGTAGCACTGGATATCTCCAAGGCATTCGATCGAGTCTGGCATCAGGGACTCCTCGCCAAGCTTCCATCTTATGGCGTGTCCCCAAAGCTATGTTCTCTGCTAGCTAGTTTTCTGTCAAACAGATCTCTCCATGTAGTGGTCGATGGAGTTTCGTCTGACTCTCTACCCATAAATGCTGGTGTTCCGCAGGGATCAGTTCTGGCTCCAACGCTCTTTCTGCTTCACATCAACGATTTGCTGGAAGCAACTTCGTGTCCAGTGCACAGCTTCGCGGATGATAGTACCCTCCATACCGCCTTTTCTTCTAGGGCTCTAATACCAGCCCGCCAAATCAAAAACGAACGAGGAAGAAATGTTAACAACATAAATATGGACTTGGCAACAATTCTTGAATGGGGATCTAATAACTTGGTAGAATTCAACGCAAACAAAACACAAGCATGTCTTTTCTCTAGAAAAGCCGATCTTACTGTGCCCAGCATTTAATTGTCGGGAGTGACCATAACATTGAAGTCATCCATTTCGATGCTTGGCATTACTATCGGCAGTAACCTTTCCTGGGAGAATCACGTGAGATCCATTGCTAAAAGTGCATCCCAAAAACTTGGTTTTCTGCCAGGAGCTATTTCACCTCAGGTCAGCTGCTTATGATCTATAAGGCACAGATTCGACTTGTCCTGGAATACTGTTCCCATGTTTGGAGTGCTGCCCCTAAACACACCCTAAAACTCTTGGATTCCGTACAAAAAAGGGCAATTCGTCTCGTAGGTGATGCATCGATTACAAGCTCGCTCACTTCTCTGGAACACCGTAGAAAAGTGGGCGATCTGTCTCTATTTTATAGATATTTCCATGGGCGATGCTCTTCTGAATTATCAGCAATCGTTCCCCCTCTGGCAGTCTCTTTCAGACTAACCTGTCAAGTTAAGTCTTCGCACCCTTTCGTGGTAACTCTGGAGACCTGCAGAACATCTCTCTTCAAAGACTCGTTCATCCAACGAACAGCGAGGCACATTGCCTAGGGAGGTGTTCCCCGAGTTATATAACCTCCAGAAATTCAAGAAGAACACCAATTCCTACCTGCTTGCCCTTGGTTCTCACGATGTTCTCTGAACATTACAGGATATTCCTTTTCGTGAAAATCACAACATTAAAAAAAAAAATTCGCTGAAGCCCATCGAGAGCCTCAAGAGTTTAAAGAGATGCTGCTCTAAGTGAAACATCCTTACTTTCAATCGTCTACATGCATTTGGAATGACCTAGTGCTCATTTCACTGCATAAGTTGCTCAATCTACTCATTCTCCTCTGAAATAGACTAATCCTTATCATATTTCTTCAAAAATCGTCGACTGAAGATAAACGTAAAATCTGAACACCCAACCTTGACATCCAGGCCGTCGATGAACTCCGATATCGGCGATCGACAAAGCAGCATCTTCTCCCAGAACCGTTCGCGGATCAGCCGAGCACAAGATGAATATCTCGCCCTAATTTCTACGAGGATGAGCTGGCGAGGTGCGCACAGCAGATATGGGTACCTCTATTCCTACGTTCCGTTTAATATCCCAAGACGAGGGTTCAGTCGAGCATTTTAACAGGCAGGGAAAACGATAACAACTACCGATTGTTTTCGACTGAATTCACGCAATTCGATAGAATGAACAACAAAGCGAAATGGAATGAGAATTTCGGTTTCCTCTCAGATGTAACATGTTTTTCGATATCGGGGAAAGGCATGAAGGTCGCCCATGCGGGAGGGGAACGACGAATCGGTCGTACGAAGAGTGTATGACCTTTCTGATCTGATTATGTTCCTTAAGTTCAGTTTGGTAAGCGACGCAAATTGGCGCAGGATCCGGTTCTCATTGAATAATAATTTGAAAACGTTCTCCTCGGTCGAACCAATTGTCCTGCCGGCTCTATTTCCTCTCAGTTCACTTCTAGGCAATATTGGGGATTTATTCATCGCAAGTTTATGCAGGTGATCCAACAACAACTGAGGAATCATCATTACATATTATAAAACAGAGTCGCTTTCGATGTTTGTCTCTATGTATGATTAAATCTTCAAAACTACGCAACAGTTTTTGAAACGCTTTTTTTCAATAGATAAAGTGATTCAAGAGGAAAGTTTATGTGTATGATACATGCATAATATTGTAGAGAAACACTGATGAATTTACAGGTTTCTAATGTGAAGTCGTGAATGAACACATTTTTTTGCGCTCACATTGCAAACGCTGACGGAACCCCACGAGATGAATCAAAATAAGGTACTCGGTATTGTACTCCTAAAAAAAGTCAACAGAAAAGTTTGCAATGGTATATGTCTATCTCTTGAAGAACTCACAATATCCATTTTTTATACTTTTTACATTTTACGAAAAAAAATGGCTTATTTTGGAAGTTATTTTAAGGAATACAGCATTAATCCTCATCCAATTAAGTAGCTTAAATACATTGTCCATTCAATACAGGGTCTTTTACGAGGAACTTCACCCATATTTATACGGGAAACTACTGAACGTATTTTCATGAAATTCAGCACTTATAAGTATTTCACGATGCTGATGAAATCTAAAATATTTTCACGGCATGAGCACCTCCGGTTTTTCCGGAAATGACGTCAACTTCCGTTTTTCAAATTAGAACACCATTTTTTTATTGCAGAAATAGATTCCTTAGAAAATTTCAAGTTATTTTGATGAAACATTTTTCAGTTTTGGTTGGAAAATTCTCTCTGAGCGGGAAAATTCGAAAAAAAAATCGAAAATAGAGCTCCGCTGAATCAAGAATAACTTCGAGGTTTTTGAATGGAAAATTTTCATTTTTGGGATTTTTCAAGATGTAAAATGGATATTATCTGAGTTAATATCCACTTTAGGGCAAGGGTGTGATACATACATTCACATTATTTTTTAACGTAGATTCAATATCTGCCATAAAAAAATGGGGTTCTAATTTGAAAAAATTGATTTTTCACGATTTTGTCATCCCTAACTTTGAAAGCGATTTTTTCACCCCCTGTATCATGAATCGCGATTTCGATTTTTAAAGTGGATACATCAATCTTACATCTTGAAAAATCCCAAAAATGAAAATTTTCCATCGAAAAACCTCGAAGATATTTTTGTTTCAGCGGAGCTCTATTTTCGATTTTTTTTCGAATTTTCCCGCTCAGAGAGAATTTTCCAACCAAACCTGAAAAATGTTACATCAAAATAACTTGAAATTTTCTAAGGCATCTATTTCTGCAATAAAAAAATGGTGTTCTAATTTGAAAAACGGAAGTTGACGTCATTTCCGGAAAAACCGGAGGTGCTCATGCCTTGAAAATATTTTAGATTTCATCAGCATCATGAAATACTTATAAGTGCTGAATTTCATGAAAATACGTTCAGTAGTTTCCTGTATAAATATGGGCGAGGTTCCTCGTGAAAGACCCTGTATAGATCAATGTGGCCCTGTACAGCATGTAATTTAAATGAATATTTCCGAAGATATTACAGATTTAAAATGAAGGGACATAGCGGTGCGGCGCCGGCACTACCGTTGTTTATAAGGATTGCATTGCATCCGTGCGAAGCCGTGGCGGGTCGCTAGTTATAAATAAACATTGAACGTGAGATGAAACACAGCCGAACTTATGTGGGAGAGTGATGTTGTTTATATGGAGCATTGCCAATATACGAATTCGTCTGCTGTTCTAGTGAAGGGGTTTCCAATAAAGAGGTGTTATTTTGACATTCGGAAAAAATGCCATTTCTTTCGGTAAATGATCGGATGTTTATTTCATTGTCAAATGTCGAAAAAAGACAGCTTTAAACGTGACATCGACTGAAATAGCGGGCTATGCGAAATAACACCTATTATAGGAAAACCATCTAGTTTTCGGTCGTTTATGCTAAGCCAATTGCGAGGAATCAAATTATGGATTGTTTGAAGCCCTATTTACCATTTTTCTTCGAACCATATTGCTTTAATGCTGAGAGGTAGTTGATCCAATTATCACAGTCAAGAAAATTGACGTTTGATTTCTCCTTTGAATTCTTGTTCGACTTGCGGTCAACGTCAGCATCTCCAGAGTGCAATAAGAACATTCCAAAGTCCGCAAATCAGCAGCCACCGAGGAGAAGGGCGCGAACAAGAACGAATCAGCTCAAAAACGCTCCACCGGAGTCGAAAATCACCCGAGTCGAAATTGTATCGGCCTGAACACGTTTCGGGGAAAATCAATATTCTAATCCGACGTTTTATACGTCTGTCGAAACAGGATGACTGATTGCTTGATTTTATCACTGGGTAGGTACTTTTTATTCGCTTTCGCTCAATTGAATCGAACTTGCTGCGCGTATATCGCGATATTTTCCCTTTTTTACGATATGTTCGCCCGTCGGGAGTGCTTCTCTTCGGATCTTGCTTTTTGATGGATTGGTGTCCGGAGCCGGTGTTACCGTTGTGTTTTCTCTCGATATGTGGAATCGAATATACATTCGGTAATGGGGATTCGATACGACTTTTTCATTTTGAGTTTGAGTTTCATCAACCGTGATATCGAGTTACTCGAAAATTTTGGGGGCCACGCGCGCTGAGCGCAACCAGCACCAAATGTTGTACACCAATCGAAAGGTCCATTCTCCATATTGGTGTACAGGGTGGGCAAAATTGGTGCTGCATGAACTAAAACTTTTTAACCCGAGCCTCCGAGGAGATAGAGAAAAATGAATGGCACCTTATAGACCTATTTTTTCGAGAAACTGATAATGCCATCAACTGCATTCCTCTATCTTCTCGTTTTCGAGTTATAGGCCAAAATTGAAATTTGGGCGATTTCAACTTTGGTTATTATCTCCGTTTCTGTTTATGCTAAGATGTTGAAATAAAAACATTATACAGGCAATTTTCTGATAGCAATCCAGTGGCGTACTCTGATTTTTTCTAAGAGGTTTATTTGCTGAGTTATCACATAATAAAGTTGTTTTTTTTCTTATAGAAACAGTTGTTTGAAATGACTTAGAGAGAATCGCCATTTTTTTCCCTTTTCAGAAATGTATCATATACACTGCGCAAAAAAAGGAACGCACATTCTGAAAATCTCAATTTTAATGAAAGATAACTTTACATTGACTTTATAACTTATTTTTTATGTTCTCTCGGGAAGGTTTTCAACGAAACAAGACACATTAAATGGAAGAAAAATTCAGGATTTCACCGAATCTTATGTGAAAGAAGAGAAATGAACAATTTTCAAAATACTGAAATGCTGATAAGTGATTAAATACTTGGTATTTCCACCCCTTGCGTTAATTACAGCTCGGCAACGACGGTTCATACTCAAAATGAGTGGTCTTAAAATGTTCTGATCTAATCCTTCCCAGATTTCTACGAGTTGGACTCCTAAGTCATTAAGAGTAGCTGGATAATTTTCTGAACTTCTCAGCCTTCTATTGAGGTTGTCCTAAACCTGCTCGATCGGTTTGAGATCTCGACTTCTTGCTGGCCATTCCATTCGAGAGACTTCAATCTCTTCAAGGTATTCCTGAACGGTGCGCGCACGATGGATTCTGGCATTATCGTCCATAAAAATGAAATTTTCACCAATGTATGCGGCAAATGACACTACAGGCTCTTCAAGAATATTCCTTATATACTTATCAGCATTCAAAGCTTCATTATCAAAGACCACTAGGTCTGTGCGAGCAGTCAAAGATATTCCACCCCATACCATAATCAATCCTCCCCCGAAACCAGTAGTATTCAGGAAATTGCACTGAACATATCTTTCATGTGGACGTCTGTATACAAGGGAACTTCGATCACAATGGTAGAGGCAGAATCTAGACTAATCTGTGAAGAGAACTCTTTCTCAATTGGCCTCTTTCCAATGGACACGAGGCCTCATATCATATTCTCTGAGGCGATTTCTTATTGTCTGAGTGCTAATTTGCACCTCATGAGTTTGCTCAAGCTGATTTTGAAGGAGGCGAGCAGTTGCAAACCGTTGTCTCAACGAAGAAACTCTCAAGTAACGTTCTTGAATGGCAGTTGTTACCCGTGGTCTACCCTGTCCTGGTCTTCGGACATTATTACCTGTCTCCCTAAATCGCTGCAACATTCTGGACACACTTGTATGGGAAACTCCAAACCTTTCTGCAATTCTTGTGTAGGTCCACCCTTCTTCTCGCAAAACTACCGCTTGGGCACATTCCTCTTGGGTCAAATTGCGTGTTTCGCGTTGCATAGCGATCGAGTGTAGAAAATCAAACGAAAGAAAAACTATTGATCACTGGAATTGATCGAGAACAACTGATTTTAGAATGGAGCCAATACATTCAAAATCTGATAATATCATCTTTTTTATTCCTGCTGGGAGAAAGCATCTGTATTGAAGAAAAACGTTGAAAGTGGATAACATATGCATGCATAATTCTGATAAAAATAAGTATCATTGAGAACACCTTCAGTTGTAGAATAAATTTGAGATTTCCATAATGTGCGTTAATTTTTTTGCGCAGTGTATTTAATGGGACCAGGATCCTTCGCTAATTTGTAACGATGTCAGGAGTATTCAATTATAGATTCGGATTACTCGGTGGACATGTTCAATTCCCCCAAAATCTCAATATAGCCCAACAACAATAATTGTTTCATTTCGCAAGGGCTTGTAGAGCTCTTATTTTCGGTAAAGAGAATTTCATAATAGTTTTTCAAACTGTTCGTGTATTCTCTTTTTGAAACATTTTCCGGTTTGACCCATATGAAGCATAGGGCAATATAAAAATTTATTATCATTGGAATACTTCCGAATGTTGTAAATTATGGTGCAAATCGCGTATGATAGTTTTGGTCATGAAAGTTCAGAATGTAGACTTCAAGAGAAATGCAAGTCCATCTCTGCCAATAAGAAAGTAGGTATAACTTCGAGATAAACTTTTTCAAGAATCCGAAATCACACGTAACTTTATCGGAAGCGTTTTCCGGCATCTCGCAGAGAATGAAATATCGTCTTTCCGAATGAAACATTTATCACTTTTCGTGAGGAATTTACCGAGGAAGAAAAGACTAGAAAAGTGCATTTAGTTAACGCCCTTTAAATCTGTCACAGTCATTAGAAACAAGCTATAACAAAAAAATAATTTTTTTAAACAAGCTTTTATAATAACTACACTCATCCGCCATTTTGAAACCGCCATCTTGAATTCCTCAATTTAGAAAAATCGTGATTTCCTACCCAGAAAACCCCCAGATACCAATTTTGAATAGAATCGGATCATAATTACAAAACTCGTCCGCCATATTGTAGCCGCCATCTTGAATTTTTCAATTTTGACGGAAGAATCATCATTGTCGAACCCAAAAACCCCCAGATACTAATTTTGAATGGAATCGGATGATAATTACAAAACTCATCCGCCATTTTGGAGCCGCCATTTTGTTTTTTTCTATAAAAAATATTTCATGATGCATTGTCACCAGAATTATGAACACCTGCCAAATTTCAAATCAATCGGACGATTAGAAGTGTGTCAAATTCAACTTGCAAGATTTGATTACAGACAGACACCGGGACAGGTGAAACTAAATAAAAGCTTGTAAAAAATAACTCGGTTTATATAGATTAATATACTTTCGAGTTAGGCTGCGCCCTTTCACTTAGCCAA
Organism: Adalia bipunctata; assembly: GCA_910592335.1. Taxonomy (NCBI): domain Eukaryota; kingdom Metazoa; phylum Arthropoda; class Insecta; order Coleoptera; family Coccinellidae; genus Adalia; species Adalia bipunctata. Next base: position 71,258,106 of record OU342949.1, on the reverse strand, counting down.
ACAAACCGAGCGTAATTATTCACTCGCAGTAATTCGTTGTCCCATCCATCCTGAGCATTCATAAATTCATACAACACCATTGTGTTTCGGTTTATTCACGACGCTGTTATGTCGACGACAGCCATCTTTCTTCTGGTATAAGAGTATATCGTCTGAGAATGAGATCTAAAGCTCGCACGGGATCAACTGGGATAGGATGCCACCGCTCACTTTCACCACTGAGCATAAATCTATATGCTCTATGGAAATGTCATTACTTCGAAAATAACTACCCTTGCCGTTTCAGGCAAATCATGGCATACCTTGATGACATAATTTTTCTTTCAATTGGCGAATCCAAAGATCAAAGCGCCCTCTTCCGGCAAAATATCCAAACTACAAAATGAGTACTGCTTTGATATCTCCTATGTTTCGCGTGCTTTCGAGCTAGATTATTTTGTTTCATATCCAGGTATTCTTGAGTGATATTTCGAAGTTTTTATAGTGTTCTGAACAGATAAATTAGTATTAAAATAAAAATTGTTGAAAGGGTATTTATATCAGTGTTATTCATTCAAAATATTATTCACAAAGTTATCATGTTTTAGGTTACAAAGCTTCTTGTTTGAGTCTAATTTTCTGGTGCAGTTTTAACTAATGAGATAGGTTAATACCACAATTATCAACAAGATGATTATGAAATTGATCATCGTAATTCAAGGTACTGAGCTGTGCCTTCAACTTTCTGTAAGACAGAAATTAAATAAGGTGAAGTATCTGAGCAAAGGGATTCATGTTTTAATGCTAATGTTATATATAATTTTAGGCCACTGGGTTGATTACAGTACACTGAGTAAGCTAAGTACTAGTACTGAAAAAAAAACTGTATTCAATTGTAACTGTAGTGATTTCAATTGCTCTTCAAGGACAAATAAAAACTGGTCTGTACGATTTCATGAATTATCTAAGAAAGATGCCTTAACACTTTATATCACAAATGCCTTCGGTATATTGGAAAAAATGGACTCAAGATAAGCATGGATAAACTATAGATGGAGAAACCTTGCTAAAAAAAAATTTTCGTTAAGTGTTTCTCGAACAACTGCGAACAATATTTTTAGTGAATATATTAAGAATTTAGAACGTATTTTGGAAGGTTGTACCTATTCAGTGGCCAAGTTCTGAGGTTGAATTTCCCGCTTAACATTTTGGGAATTTTCAAGTGATTATAAGGATATACCATGCATACGTAGATCTTCATGTTTGTGAAGTCACATCAGAAAACTTATTCACATTCAGATCAAAGTTTAGGCATATGTAAATATTTTTGTATTTCTATTTTGTAGTTTATTCCCATGAAAATAAAGAACATTCGAAACAATAATTTATTTTCATAATTTTGATCTACTTCTTCGTTAATTGTCGAGCCAATTAGAGGGGAAAAAGCCGATTTGTATCCCAAAATTTTATGAACTCGACACTGCACGGTCAATAATTCATTAATTTACTAAAATTCTCCACAAAATCATCACGAGAACTGAGGAAAACACTTGAAATAATCTGTTTTACGTATCAAAACAACGTAGCTTTATAAAAGATTACTCATTTTCCTCCATGTTTGTTTGCAGTCAGCAGCGCCCTCACAGGAATCTGTAAATATTTCATTGCAGATATTCTGTGGATGCACATCGATATTCACTCTTCAGAATATCTCTAAATGCCACTGAAGCGGTCAAAATCTAAGCCAGTGAGGAAAAAACTTTTCAAATCTCGTAACTCATTCCTTTCCCATCTCAAATCGGTCGATTTATCCCGAAAACTTGCAATATTCAATTCGAAGCAGACTGTCAAAGATATTTCTATGCATCGCTGTGACATGCCAGAGAAAACAGTCGTTTGATTATCGGTGGTCGTCATAGATATCAACTCATCTCACCATTTTCTCAACCAAGCTTAGGAATCTCAGTTGCACGAGCACACAGCCAAGAGCAAAATTTCAAACTGACGTAAAGGGTTTTACTCCCACGTAGGTAATCAACCCATTGATTAAAATCGAATCAAGGGACTCGGAGCGCCGTAGTAGAACGTTCTTAATAATGGATAGGTTTGTTCTATGTGGGCCACAGAACTCCCACCTCTTGCACAGATTTACGTCATACGCAGCCAATATGGATATATCGAAAACGAATGGAAACAAAGAATGGGATAATAAATATCGACTTGGGTTAACCGCGTACATATTTGTTCCAGGGAATAATACGTAGTTTTGGGGCCTGTTCACGAATATTCAGTTTATTTTATAGAGCCCGATACAATGCCGCTGATGTAAATGAATAGCATAATAACCGGTGAAACAGATGTTATCAGTGTAACATGTATTAAGGGTCAGTTCAATTGAATAGAGGGTGCACCACCTCGTAGTATATCAATTCCGGTGCAGCAGGATGGGGATGAGCGAGCGGTCCCTGAAGCGGGTTAATTATGCATCTCGAGATCTCGATTGCTACCCTGAACAACTGAGTCACAATTAACACCCTTGTATAATTCGGGTCCCCCAAGCACGGTTTTTTGTCTATGCTAGCGTCTTAAGGGAGGCTCAGAATGTTCCCGTAATTGGTATTCACCTATTTATCAGGTATATGGGATGCAAACACATAATTAAATATCCACAAACAGCATCCACTGAAAGAAATATGGGGATTACAGCGGGATTAACCGCGAGATCTCAAAGAGGTCCCAGAGATCGCTATGGGCTGGTACCAAGGGAAATCTTTTTATATAAAACTAAGTTGTTGGTTACACCATTTATAACTCGAGATCGGATGGACTGTTCGTTATGAAACTTCATTTATGGATTCATCTACGGCCTGGTTATTATAAAATACATTAAAACTCTGAAAAATTCTCTGGAAAATTAGCTTATGCAGGAAATGCTTACCCTTCTTTTGAATAAGGCCACTAAGTGTTGCTACGGTTAATGGCTCTTATCTAGACACTGTAGCGTAGTAGTTTGGGAAATAAATTTTTTGCATATAGATTGATCCTTTGTGAATAAAAAAAACTAATTTTCATTCATCATAGTCGAACAGTTTAGATTTTCTGATTTTTTTCGGGATGGTCCAAATTTTCCGATTTTTCATCGTTCGTGAATCAAAAACTGTTTTCCTCTCGGAAGAACTGATTGGCTGTTTTCAATCTACGTCATCGAATTAGTAAATGGTGTGAGTTTGAAGTCGATCGCAGCCAAAAATTTTTCGCAAATTTTTCGCAAAAATTCGAATCTCGCCTATCGATACAAAATTTTCTCCATTTATTAAATCGATGCCGACGATTAAGAAAATCCAAACAGATTTTCTCTGAGACTAATTGTTTTTTAAATATGGTTGATGGAAAATCGAAAAAATTTAACCTTCGCGAAAAAAATTAGCAAATCCAAACCTTTCGTCTCAGGTGTATAAAAATACACCATTTCATTAGCCATTTCATAGCTCCATACTAATACCTGTCTTATTGCAGTCAAAAGAAATCTTCTTCTTCAAAACGCAAAGTTTTCGAATCAGTTATTGTTCTGTTTTACGACTCTATCAACGTGAATGAAACATAATATTATATGTAGATCTGACAATCTACAACTCTTCAAGTCTGGTTTCAACTCGTTGATAACATTTCAACGATTACAGAACCCAAAAACAGAATAATGGTACTTCTACAGGAGATTGATTTTAAAAATGCGAGTTTAATCAGAACTACATATCGCTTCAAAAAATGGGATTCACTGTAATTTCACTTATTCGTTTTTTCTTCATAATCTGAGACCTTAGTTTTTTGGAGCAGTAGCAAGGGCGACAGTACCAGAAATCAATTTTTCTTATTGTGGAACGTATGAACCCTAGTAAAGGTCATGAAAACATGTATATCACCGTCAAACAGGAAGCAACTATCCCCAGCTCCTCCTAATCCAATCATCCCCCATGATGAACCCAATTCTTGAAGCTCTCGTTCGGGAATTTTCCGACATAAACATGCCAGGAACGACAGAACCCTACATCATCCCTCACGAGCGTTCACGTTGTTAATATCTGCGCTCATTGAAGACGGCACAATATGAGAAGCGAAACGGCGTCTCTTATCACATTTTTCCGTCCCCCCTCGTCGCAACGAATGACGCAGCCGAGTCGAAAACAATCGCCTGTTGTTACCGTCTTTTGTATCTTTTTATATGCCCGAATGCACACTCGTCTTGAGCGTCTCTCTGATATTGAGCAAAATGAGAAATACTAACCTGCCCTACGTCAAGGTACTTCGCGCTAAGTGCATATTGTCATTTCCAGAATGATTCTCCGGAAAGAGTGTAATGATTTGCTGTCCCGTCTTTTCAGGAGGGGGCAATGAAAGCGGCGGTTCGAGTACACGTGTTCGTGTTCATTTGAAAGGGTTGTTTTGAGATGTGACGTTCCACGTGATTATTTCGGGCGCTTCAGCGGACCTGCGATGAAGGGACCTTATTAGTTCGAATGAATAAGACATTCGAGGTGGAAGAGTACACGGGAAATATCGATACTACCTCCAGAAAGGCTCGTTCATCTACTTTGTAGTTAGATTCCCGTTTTCCTGTTACTCAGCTAAATTCTCAATTAATTCTCTTTACCAGTTCCTATAGTTCTCTCTGATTCGAAGAAAAAAATCAATTCTCATTGCGTCGTTTTAAAGATATCCAGAACTTGATCAGAATGAGAGATTATCTATTCGAGCTCCCGAGGATATCAAAAATGCAAACCAACACGAAATATTCATATTACCAGCTCCCATAGATACCCCGAATGCAAACAGAATTTGAAATTCACATTGAGAGGTCCTAAAGATATTTTGAATGTGGGTTTGTTTTCGGTCGTCTTTTTTTATGTTGTGGTGTTCACGAAAAGGAATATTCTGTAATGTTCAGAGAACATCGTGAGAACACTGAGAACGAAGGGCAAGCAGGTAGGAATTGGTGTTCTTTTTTAATTTCTGGAGGTTATATGCCTCGGGGAACACCTCCCTAGGCAATGTGTTCCAAAGCCTCGTTGTTCGTTGGATGAACGAGTCTTTGAAGAGAGATGTTCTGCAGGTCTCCAAAGTTACCACGAAGGGGTATATATAACCTTCTCTTTGGCTAGCAAAACTATATTTCACGTCTTTATCGCTTTCTACAGTTCTCCTTGGAACCAGTAGAAGTCAAACTGTCTACATACAGTTTATTCTACAATAGTTATTTTCACAATCACTCGTTCAGTTGCGATTTATACGCATTTAGTGAACTTCGTGAGATATAAAACGTCTTCACGCTGAATAATTGAATTGATCTTATACCGCCGGTATGGTACCGTCTTGATGATCTAATTCCGTCTCTTATGGCAATAACTACCTCCGTCTTGACTCTCTACCGACTCCCGTAGAAACTTTGTACTGACTCCCCGACCACCAACTGACAACTCCACTCGTTACCCCAATTATGTCCTCAACGTTAACTCTCTGTTCCGCCCTCAATTCGCATTCAAGAAAGAAGGTGTTACTCCTTATCCCACTCAAGCCAATGAATTGAAATAAGCAAGTGCCAAGTTCATCTACAGATATGGATAATGTAGTAGGAAACAGGATTTCAGTACAAAATTCGAGCAGTCTTCTAGTCCAGTTGAACAGTGGAAGAATCGAAACCTCAGTGCGATTCGATATAGAATAAGCGGCTGGATCTCTGCTGCTCTTCCTAGATCGTTGCGCTCTGGCATCCCCACTACAAACTGCCATAAAACTAGACCAGCCGCTCATTCGATATCGAATCGCACTGAGGTGACCCCAGTGTTTCCAACTACATTATCCATATCTGTATAAGCATCATGAATTGTCCTAGGTTTTTCATTTCGAAGGGGACATCTTCAATATCTCAGTAGAGCCTGTAATTCCAATTTCAAAAAAATATGCCATACTTGGTATTATACAGAAATCAACTTCAAAAGTTAGAAATTACAAGTTTTATCATTGAGGAGGTGAAGAACAGAATTGGAATGTATTTTGAAGTTAATGGTGAATGTGAAATTGTGATTTAGATAGTGAAGAATTCGGGCAAAATATCAAGTTTCGTATATTTTTGGAATGGTAGCCTCCATCTCTACAAAAATATACGAGAATCTTCAGAGTCAGAATCCCATTTAAAATGGAATATTGTTCTTCAAATGAATATTGATAGGAATTATTTTAGGCAATTTAACGACACCATTGGATGGTTCATAAAAATGTGCCAAAGAAATATTTGCACAGAAACGCAGAAAGTTCCATAGAAAAAAAGTTACAGCCACTTCTCAAAAATGCAAATTCACAAAAAATGCAGTAAAACTGAAACGACATCCGTTTTGATTTAACTAGTTTATGTTGTATAGGACTAATCATTCAAATTTTCCCAATTCGGCCCACTCTGGACTCTTGATTGTGAATCTTCATGCCTCCCCCCCCCTGTATTGAAAAACTCCCTAGATCTGCTGGTAGAACTATGTTGAGCTGGCGGTCAGAATAGTTCATTATTCAACAAATGCCTCGAAGTCTTGTCGAAGAAACCATTGTTGATATTCAATCTGTAGCATATTCCTTGAGCATTGATAGTTTTCAATTTTGGTTCATGAAATTTCATTGGCCAACCTCGCATTGAAGAAATCGAAACTACCCTAAACTTTCCGCTAATCGCCCTTCAAAATACAATACATGCCAATCCTCTGTTCAAAATAGGTATACTTGAATGTAGCAGAAACTCACAAACCCCATCCATCCACGAAAATCAATATCGAGAATACATATTTCAGGCACAAAACCGGTCATTTCGTCCAATGTACTGGTTTATTAGAACGATTTGTTGAGTAGATGTACGAGAGGCATTATTTTCAGTTCCGGATCCTGATGCGAAATGACCACAACTCCAGTAAACTTGTTAAGCTTCCACAATTCCTACTGCAGTCATTTATTCCGGAAACAAAAGGCCCTAGATTGTAACACGGCGTATTTCGGAGGCCTTTATTGGAAGAGAATGAAGTATGTAATGTAACTACATCATTACTGGAAAAGAGGAGCCAGGAAAAGGTCGACCGACGATGTTATAAATACGAGCGATAACAACCCTTTAACTCATGCCCGCCTACTTTATGTACAGTATGCATGTTGCTGCGTCGCACTGTTTTAACGCTTCGCTATGCTCTAAACGTAATTTTTTAATTAGGCTGCTGTTACTGCATAATTAGTTATCGCTATTTCTGAGAAATCGCACATATATTGAAAAATTCTTAGCCTACTATAGAATCAAACAAAATTTCAATGTCAAAATATTCTCCTCGTCCTCTTAATTCAATACATTTATTACAGGGAACCTGCAACGTCTCTAGACCTTTAAAAAAAATGTTTCTTCTTGCTCTGCAAACCAGTCCTCCACAGCTTTTATTACCTCCTCGTTGGAAGAAAATTTTAAACTTTTTTTCAGTTGAGGAAAGAGATGATAGTCGGACGGAGCCAAATCTGGTGAATAAGGGGGGTGTTCTAGTATTTCTAACCCTAAATCACGAATTGTTGCATGGCAAAATGAGATTTGTGTACTGGGGCGTTGTCCTGTAAAAACAAAACACCTTTGGATAGCTTTCCGCATCTTTTCTTTTTAATTTTTTCCCGTAGAGTGGTCAGTAATGTCGAATAGTAATCTCCAGTTATTGTTCTACCCTTATCCAAAGAATCAATCATGATTACTCCATGGCAATCCCAAAAAACTGAAGCAAGAACTTTTCCGGCAGATTTTTGGACACGAAACTTCTTAAGTCATGGAGAACCAGAGTGTCGCCATTCCATCGATTGTTGCTTTGTTTCTGGATCGTAGAAATGTACCCAAGTCTCATCCATAGTAACAATTCGGTTTAAGAAGTCTACATCGTTTTCAAATCGAGCACAGATCGAACGCGATGCTTTTACCCTTGCACGCTTTTGGTCAACATTCAAACATTTGGGGATCCATTTTCCAGAAATTTTTCTCATGTCCAAATTGACGTGAACAATGTAGCCCTCATAAGTAATGAAATTTTCATGTTTTTATTTTTCGATTTTTCTGTTTCGAGTTCTGTTCACGAGCTTACACCAATCAAGGTAAGCGTGCTGTCGCTCCGCCAAATTGCTATTATTGAAGATTCGAATAGGAAGTACAACTTTGAAATTCAATAATAACGTTAGATCCTCCCCAAATATATTTTTTATTGACAAATATGATGTTTTTAGGGGGTCTTACCCCTTTGGCATTTTTCACCAAAAATTTGAGATTTTTCAAATCGCTCATATTTCGCACAGTGATAATTGGAGCTATGCTGATCAACATAATATAAATAATTCTTGGCGGCGATGAGACGGACGGAAGTTATGACAGTTTGAAATTTCCAATTTTTCGAAAAATGTCATTTGAAAGGTCAAAATCTAAACGGAGATAGAAAGGGCTTTGAATTATTTTTTATTGAATAGAACGACCTCGAAAACCTACATTTTGATACCAAAATCACCTATGTAGCCTTCATAAGTAATGAAATTTTCATGTTTTTATTTTTCGATTTTTCTGTTTCGAGTTCTGTTCACGAGCTCACACCAATCAAGGTAAGGGTGCTGTCGCTCCGCCAAATTGCTATTATTGAAGATTCGAATAGGAAGTACAACTTCCAAATTCAATAATAACGTTAGATCCTCCCCAAATATATTTTTTATTGACAAATATGGTGTTTTTAGGGGGTCTTACCCCTTTGGCATTTTTCACCAAAAATTTGAGATTTTTCAAATCGCTCATATTTTGCACAGAGATACTTGCAGCTATGCTGATCAACATAATATAAATAATTCTTGGCGGCGATGAGACGAACGGAAGTTATGATAGTTTGAAATCTCCAATTTTTCGAAAAATGCCATTTGACAGGTCAAAATCTAAACGGTGATAGTGAGGGCTCTGAATTATTTTTTATTGAATAGAACGACCTCGAAAACCTACATTTTGATACCAAAATCACCTATGTAGCCCTCATAAGTAATGAAATGTTCATGTTTTTATTTTTCGATTTTTCTGTTTCGAGTTCTGTTCACGAGCTCACACCAATAAAGGTAAGGGTGCTGTCGCTCCGCCAAATTGCTATTATTGAAGATTCGAATAGGAAGTACAACTTCCAAATTCAATAATAACGTTAGATCCTTCCCAAATATATTTTTTATTGACAAATATGGTGTTTTTAGGGGGTCTTACCCCTTTGGCATTTTTCACCAAAAATTTGAGATTTTTCAAATCGCTCATATTTTGCACAGTGATAATCGGAGCTATGCTGATCAACATAATATAAATAATTCTTGGCGGCGATGAGACGGACGGAAGTTATGACAGTTTGAAATCTCCAATTTTTCGAAAAACGCCATTTGACAGGTCAAAATCTAAACGGTGATAGTGAGGGCTCTGAAGTATTTTTTATTGAATAGAACGACCTCGAAAACCTACATTTTGATACCAAAATCACCTATGTAGCCCTCATAAGTAATGAAATTTTCATGTTTTTATTTTTCGATTTTTCTGTTTCGAGTTCTGTTCACGAGCTCACACCAATCAAGGTCAGGGTGCTGTCGCTCCGCCAAATTGCTATTATTGAAGATTCGAATAGGAAGTACAACTTCCAAATTCAATAATAACGTTAGATCCTCCCCAAATATATTTTTTATTGACAAATATGGTGTTTTTAGGGGGTCTTACCCCTTTGGCATTTTTCACCAAAAATTTGAGAGTTTTCAAATCGCTCATATTTTGCACAGTGATAATCGGAGCTATGCTGATCAACATAATATAAATAATTCTTGGCGGCGATGAGACGGACGGAAGTTATGACAGTTTGAAATCTCCAATTTTTCGAAAAATGCCATTTGACAGGTCAAAATCTAAACGGTGATAGTGGGGGCTCTGAAGTATTTTTTATTGAATAGAACGACCTCGAAAACCTACATTTTGATACCAAAATCACCTATGTAGCCCTCATAAGTAATGAAATTTTCATGTTTTTATTTTTCGATTTTTCTGTTTCGAGTTCTGTTCACGAGCTCACACCAATCAAGGTCAGGGTGCTGTCGCTCCGCCAAATTGCTATTATTGAAGATTTGAATAGGAAGTACAACTTCCAAATTCAATAATAACTTTAGATCCTCCCCAAATATGTATTTTATTGACAAATATGGTGTTTTTAGGGGGTCTTACCCCTTTGGCATTTTTCACCAAAAATTTGAGAGTTTTCAAATCGCTCATATTTTGCACAGTGATAATCGGAGCTATGCTGATCAACATAATATAAATAATTCTTGGCGGCGATGAGACGGACGGAAGTTATGACAGTTTGAAATCTCCAATTTTTCGAAAAATGCCATTTGACAGGTCAAAATCTAAACGGTGATAGTGGGGGCTCTGAAGTATTTTTTATTGAATAGAACGACCTCGAAAACCTACATTTTGATACCAAAATCACCTATGTAGCCCTCATAAGTAATGAAATTTTCATGTTTTTATTTTTCGATTTTTCTGTTTCGAGTTCTGTTCACGAGCTCACACCAATCAAGGTAAGGGTGCTGTCGCTCCGCCAAATTGCTATTATTGAAGATTCGAATAGGAAGTACAACTTCCAAATTCAATAATAACGTTAGATCCTCCCCAAATATATTTTTTATTGACAAATATGGTGTTTTTAGGGGGTCTTACCCCTTTGGCATTTTTCACCAAAAATTTGAGATTTTTCAAATCGCTCATATTTTGCACAGAGATACTTGGAGCTATGCTGATCAACATAATATAAATAATTCTTGGCGGCGATGAGACAGACGGAAGTTATGACAGTTTGAAATTTCCAATTTTTCGAAAAATGTCATTTGACAGGTCAAAATCTAAACGGTGATAGTTAGGGCTTCGAATTATTTTTCATTGAATAGAACGACCTCGAAAACCTACATTTTGATACCAAAATCACCTATGTAGCCCTCATAAGTAATGAAATTTTCATGTTTTTATTTTTCGATTTTTCTGTTTCGAGTTCTATTCACGAGCTCACACCAATCAAGGTCAGGGTGCTGTCGCTCCGCCAAATTGCTATTATTGAAGATTCGAATAGGAAGTACAACTTCCAAATTCAATAATAACGTTAGATCCTCCCCAAATATATTTTTTATTGACAAATATGGTGTTTTTAGGGGGTCTTACCCCTTTGGCATTTTTCACCAAAAATTTGAGAGTTTTCAAATCGCTCATATTTTGCACAGTGATAATCGGAGCTATGCTGATCAACATAATATAAATAATTCTTGGCGGCGATGAGACGGACGGAAGTTATGACAGTTTGAAATCTCCAATTTTTCGAAAAATGCCATTTGACAGGTCAAAATCTAAACGGTGATAGTGGGGGCTCTGAAGTATTTTTTATTGAATAGAACGACCTCGAAAACCTACATTTTGATACCAAAATCACCTATGTAGCCCTCATAAGTAATGAAATTTTCATGTTTTTATTTTTCGATTTTTCTGTTTCGAGTTCTGTTCACGAGCTCACACCAATCAAGGTCAGGGTGCTGTCGCTCCGCCAAATTGCTATTATTGAAGATTCGAATAGGAAGTACAACTTCCAAATTCAATAATAACGTTAGATCCTCCCCAACTATGTATTTTATTGACAAATATGGTGTTTTTAGGGGGTCTTACCCCTTTGGCATTTTTCACCAAAAATTTGAGAGTTTTCAAATCGCTCATATTTTGCACAGTGATAATCGGAGCTATGCTGATCAACATAATATAAATAATTCTTGGCGGCGATGAGACGGACGGAAGTTATGACAGTTTGAAATCTCCAATTTTTCGAAAAATGCCATTTGACAGGTCAAAATCTAAACGGTGATAGTGGGGGCTCTGAAGTATTTTTTATTGAATAGAACGACCTCGAAAACCTACATTTTGATACCAAAATCACCTATGTAGCCCTCATAAGTAATGAAATTTTCATGTTTTTATTTTTCGATTTTTCTGTTTCGAGTTCTGTTCACGAGCTCACACCAATCAAGGTAAGGGTGCTGTCGCTCCGCCAAATTGCTATTATTGAAGATTCGAATAGGAAGTACAACTTCCAAATTCAATAATAACGTTAGATCCTCCCCAAATATATTTTTTATTGACAAATATGGTGTTTTTAGGGGGTCTTACCCCTTTGGCATTTTTCACCAAAAATTTGAGATTTTTCAAATCGCTCATATTTTGCACAGAGATACTTGGAGCTATGCTGATCAACATAATATAAATAATTCTTGGCGGCGATGAGACAGACGGAAGTTATGACAGTTTGAAATTTCCAATTTTTCGAAAAATGTCATTTGACAGGTCAAAATCTAAACGGTGATAGTTAGGGCTTCGAATTATTTTTCATTGAATAGAACGACCTCGAAAACCTACATTTTGATACCAAAATCACCTATGTAGCCCTCATAAGTAATGAAATTTTCATGTTTTTATTTTTCGATTTTTCTGTTTCGAGTTCTGTTCACGAGCTCACACCAATCAAGGTCAGGGTGCTGTCGCTCCGCCAAATTGCTATTATTGAAGATTCGAATAGGAAGTACAACTTCCAAATTCAATAATAACGTTAGATCCTCCCCAAATATATTTTTTATTGACAAATATGGTGTTTTTAGGGGGTCTTACCCCTTTGGCATTTTTCACCAAAAATTTGAGATTTTTCAAATCGCTCATATTTTGCACAGAGATACTTGGAGCTATGCTGATCAACATAATATAAATAATTCTTGGCGGCGATGAGACGGACGGAAGTTATGACAGTTTGAAATTTCCAATTTTTCGAAAAATGTCATTTGACAGGTCAAAATCTAAACGGTGATAGTTAGGGCTTTGAATTATTTTTTATTGAATAGAACGACCTCGAAAACCTACATTTTGATACCAAAATCACCTATGTAGCCCTCATAAGTAATGAAATTTTCATGTTTTTATTTTTCGATTTTTCTGTTTCGAGTTCTGTTCACGAGCTCACACCAATCAAGGTCAGGGTGCTGTCGCTCCGCCAAATTGCTATTATTGAAGATTCGAATAGGAAGTACAACTTCCAAATTCAATAATAACGTTAGATCCTCCCCAAATATATTTTTTATTGACAAATATGGTGTTTTTAGGGGGTCTTACCCCTTTGGCATTTTTCACCAAAAATTTGAGATTTTTCAAACCGCTCATATTTTGCACAGTGATAATTGGAGCTATGCTGATCAACATAGTATAAATAATTCTTGGCGGCGATGAGACGGACGGAAGTTATGACAGTTTGAAATTTCCAATTTTTCGAAAAATGTCATTTGACAGGTCAAAATCTAAACGGTGATAGTTAGGGCTTTGAATTATTTTTTATTGAATAGAACGACCTCGAAAACCTACATTTTGATACCAAAATCACCTATGTAGCCCTCATAAGTAATGAAATTTTGATGTTTTTATTTTTCGATTTTTCTGTTTCGAGTTCTGTTCACGAGCTCACACCAATCAAGGTAAGGGTGCTGTCGCTCCGCCAAATTGCTATTATTGAAGATTCGAATAGGAAGTACAACTTCCAAATTCAATAATAACGTTAGATCCTCCCCAAATATGTATTTTATTGACAAATATGGTGTTTTTAGGGGGTCTTACCCCTTTGGCATTTTTCACCAAAAATTTGAGATTTTTCAAATCGCTCATATTTTGCACAGTGATAATTGGAGCTATGCTGATCAACATAGTATAAATAATTCTTGGCGGCGATGAGACGGACGGAAGTTATGACAGTTTGAAATCTCCAATTTTTCGAAAAATGCCATTTGACAGGTCAAAATCTAAACGGTGATAGTGAGGGCTCTGAATTATTTTTTATTGAATAGAACGACCTCGAAAACCTACATTTTGATACCAAAATCACCTATGTAGCCCTCATAAGTAATGAAATTTTCATGTTTTTATTTTTCGATTTTTCTGTTTCGAGTTCTGTTCACGAGCCCACACCAATCAAGGTAAGGGTGCTGTCGCTCCGCCAAATTGCTATTATTGAAGATTCGAATAGGAAGTACAACTTTGAAATTCAATAATAACGTTAGATCCTCCCCAAATATATTTTTTATTGACAAATATGGTGTTTTTAGGGGGTCTTACCCCTTTGGCATTTTTCACCAAAAATTTGAGATTTTTCAAACCGCTCATATTTTGCGCAGATATACTTGGAGCTATGCTGATCAACATAATATAAATAATTCTTGGCGGCGATGAGACGGACGGAAGTTATGACAGTTTGAAATTTCCAATTTTTCGAAAAATGCCATTTGACAGGTCAAAATCTAAACGGTGATAGTGAGGGCTTTGAATTATTTTTTATTGAATAGAACGACCTCGAAAACCTACATTTTGATACCAAAATCACCTATGTGTAGCGTGAACTATATGATGAACGCGTTCGTATGAAATCTTCAGTGCTTCAGATATCCGTTTTAGCCCAATTCGACGGTCTGATAAAATCATGTCATGAACTGCATCGATATTTTCCGGGACTGACACTGAAATTGGCCTTCCCGATCGGTCATCATCTTCAAGGGATAATTTATCTTTTTTGAAGCTTGCAGTCCAATTTTTCACGGTCGCATACGAAGGACATTAATCACCAAGGGTATTAAGCATATCTTCGTAAATCTGCTTACCTCTTAACCCTTTTAAATACAGGTACTTGATGATGGCTGGATACTCCAATTTTTCGATTTTTACAATTTCGGGCGACATCTTTTTTTTTTTAATTTATTGCGTAACTCTGGTTTACTTTTTCGACGTCGAACTCTACACTGACACTTCTAATAAGTTATTGTTCGTTGATATTGTATCGCAATATTCTGTTTATGCATGGAACTGGTCTAGGCTAACTATAAATATCAATACCTCCTCGTATATAACGATCAACGTACCAGGAAATTTCAAATAAAAAAAATTCTGTGAATCTCCTTTTAAATTTATCCTATATCCAAACCATATGGCAGATGAAAGCCATCTTCGTTAAGAATTAGAATTTTGCTTCCCCTATGAATTGACATTGTAATATACTGAGGCCATGTCTGAATTGAGGAAGAGAGGATTTTTCTTTATCGATTCTTCCATAATTTTAAGAAAAAAAAATACCAAGAACATGAGACTGGATGTACTAGCTGTACTAGGGAGTATTTGATCGAAAATTGTGAAAACGAGTGGATTGGACAGGATGGAGATAGATTGCCAGATGCCCAGAGAATGTGTTTCTTTTTATACTAACTGAGATTCTTCGGAGATCTTCGAGAGAATCGTTCAATTTTTTTTCTCGAAACCGGTAGCAGATACGACGAAACTACAGGAGACCATAAAGCTCAGTATAACAACAAAGCTGTCTTTTACAATTTTTCAAACTAAAAGTTGCTCACCAAAAGAAAGTTCTGGGGGAAAACAGGGGACACTGTTCAAAAACAAAAACTCTTCTTTCTTTAAATTATACAAGGAATCTTTTCTCATCATTTGTTCCTCTCATTCAGGAACACCCTGTATACATGATATTTGAAGGTATCTCTTCAGGCTTTTGCTCTTACTATTCGCTGCAATTAACATTCATCCCTGCGGATTTGTTTAAACTCCCAAAAAAATATTAATGAAGATGATTGGCTAATTGGCAAATTCCCCTTTGAACTCATCGTCAAAGAAGCAAGAGGTGCCATCGAAATTAGCAGAAGACGAAAAAATATCGCCGTTTGCAAAGGGTCTGTGCTAAATGAAGCTCTTCCGCAATTTATGGTTCCCTTTGGTGAAATTTAGCACTCGCCTAAACTGAAAGAAACTCATTCCTTTCCTTCGGCTTCTTCAAAAAAATGTTTTAATTAACGCATCTGTATTTCTCTTTGGGGTGCAAGGCATTTATTTGTTCCGCGAGACCACAGGCAATTTGTGGGGCCACTCCTCGGTCTTTTACATGGTTGCGAATCGGCGAGAACAAGCCTTTCGAGGGGTTGCATGAAATATTTCCACTTCAGGAAGTTTGTTCGTTGAAGTTGCAAAAATTGCTTGGGTCTGACGGATGTAAATAATTTTCAATTGGAAGTCTTTGTTTTCCGGCGAGTAATTAGTGGAACATTCGTTTGATTTCGTGATTGAGGGGGGAAATGAATGCCAAATTTCTATTTTTTCACCAATTTCTAACAAAACCTTCGATGAATATGATCAGGATACTTATCCTATTTTTCTGAACAAATTAGCTAGTGCCTGAATGATTATCCGTTTGGTATAAGAACGCCTAGTGTTTGGAGCAATAAAGAACACTTAACACTTCTCGAAAGACTATCGAAAGCTTTTTTATGAATCGGTTGGTGGTCTGAACAATTTCCTGCAGCACATGTCGATTTTTATCTTAGCGATGAGAATATGAAATCGTTTGCTATAATACGAAAGAGTCTACTTTCTAGGGTAGCAAATAAAGCATAAACTAGACAGGGTGTTCTCGAATTGGAGGTTCAAACGAAGGGGGGAAATTCCTTGCATATAATTCTGAAAGAAATTCCCATAAATATAGAGTCGCAAACGTTTCATTTTTGGAGATACATAGGGTGTATTTGAACGAAAATTATGGAAACAGTTATGGACTGCCAGATCTCTCAGTCTTATATAGTTAGGATTTGTTTTTGAACTAACTGGATTTTTATGACAATTTTGATTTTTCTGAGGATTTCGAGAGAATTTTTCAAAATTATTTTCTCGAAAACGGTAGCAGATACGACGAATCTACAAGAGACTCTTGAGTTTAGTATAAAAACAAAGCTATTTTTTTCAAAATTAACAAAACTAAACTGGGTAACTGTATACTACGAGATCAAAATGTACGAGGATATATTGAAAAATTCTTAGCCTACAATAGAACCAAACAAAATTTCAACGTCAAAATATTTTAGTACTCAACATATTCTCCTCTTAATTGAATACATTTATTACAGCGAACCTGCAAGGTCTCTAGACCTTTCAAAAAAAAATGTTTCTTCTTGTTCTGCAAACCAGTCGTCCACAGCTTTTATTACCTCCTCGTTGGAAGAAAATTTACGACCTTTTAAACTTTTTTTTCAGTTGAGGAAAGAGATGATCGTCGGACGGAGCCAAATCTGGTGAATAAGGGGGGTGTTCTAGTAATTCTAACCCTAAATCACGAATTTTTTGCATGGCAACATGAGATTTGTGTACTGGGGCGTTATCCTGTGAAAACAAAACACCTTTGGATAGCTTTCCACGTCTTTTCTCTTCAATTTTTTCCCGTAGAGTGGTCAGTAATGTCGAATAGTAATTTTCAGTTATTGTTCTACCCTTATCCAGAAAACCAATTATGATTACTCCATGGTAATCCCAAAAAACTGAAGCAAGAACTTTTCCAGCAGATTTTTGGACACGAAACTTCTTAGGTCTTGGAGAACCAGGGTGTCGTCATTCCATCGATTGTTGCTTTGTTTCTGGATCGTAGAAATGTACCCAAGTCTCATCCATAGTAAAAATTCGGTTTAAGAAGTCTACATCATTTTCAAATCGAGCACAGATCGAACTCGATGCTTCTACCCCTGCACGCTTTTGGTCAACATTCAAACATTTGGGGATCCATTTTGCAGAAATTTTTCTCATGTCCAAATTGACGTGAACTATATGATTAACGAGTTCGTATGAAATCTTCAGTGCTTCAGATATCCTCTTTAGCCCAATTCGACGGTCTGATAAAATCTTGTCATGAACTGCATAGATATTTTCGGGGACTGACACAGAAACTGGCCTTCCCGATCGGTCATCATCTTCGATGTAAAATTTACCCCATTTGAAGCTTGCAGTCCAATTTTTCACGGTCGCATAAGAAGGACATTGATCACCAAGGGTATATTAAGCATATCTTCGTGAATCTGCTGACCTCTTAACCCTTTTAAATACAGGTACTTGATGATGGCTCGATACTCCAATTTTTCGATTTTTACAATTTCGGTGGACATCTTTTTTTGATTGCGTAACTGTGGTTTAATTTTTTGACGTCTAAGACTACACTGACACTTCTAATAAGTTATTGTTCGTTGATATGGTATCGCAATATTTTGTTTATGCATGGAATTGGTCTAGGCTAACTAGATATCAACACATCCTCGAAGTAGACATTTTTGCAACGTTCTTTCAATTCTCTAATAAATGAACTCTCAATCCAAATGGAAAGTACTTTAGATTGAAATTCATTTAATCATTTGAGCGTTGATGTTAGAAAAAAATATTTGATTCTTAAATATTTGCATTCTCGTTTCTTTGGTTAGGTTCTTAGCATAGGTGACTAATAAAATCCCATATAAAACTCTTGAATTTTTACTCAAATAAAGTGACGTTTCAGCCAATGATCCTGGCCATTTTCAAGCCTATAGAAATTTTTCTGTTACACACTTACTCTCCAATATTCATTCTAAGTTAAAATTTTTTTAGACAATTATACAAAACTATAGACATAAAAATCACTCACACGCAAACATAGAGATTTTTATGTTTATAAATTTGTATAATTGTCTACAAAAATTCTTTACATAAAATGAATATTGGAGAGTGAGTGTGTTACAAAAAAAAATCTATAGGCTTGAAAATGGCCAGGATCATTGGCCGAAACGTCGCTTCATTTGAGTAAAAATTTAAGAGATTTATATGGGATTTTATTAGTCACCTATGCCAAGAACCTAACCAACGATTTATAACCAGGGTGAAGAAATTGAATAATATTATGCATTCTCCACATTACCTATAGTAAAGTATCGGAATGTTAGGTTATGAATGGGCACGTTATGGCGGCGTTTTCTGAATCTGTGGTCCTGCCATTAATTAATTTCGTATCTCTCATTTAGCTGACTCTGTTTACCTAACTCAGAATCTGTTCCAATGTTCGAAACATTGTATGAATTCGTCAAAAAGATTTGATTCACTTGTAATTTCATTTCCATTCCTCAATACCGATAACACCACGCCACTGGACCATTCAAAATCAGATCCTGCAATGTTGCCATGGCATTATAAAATGATATTGCTGTCCTTTATGCTATCTTCGTCCCATTCATCGAACACCGACTAAATTTTGGCTTCTTCAATTCTCGAATTTAAGGTAGGTACACACGATACAGAATGATATCCTACATGAATATGTCCGCTATGACGTTCCAACGTATCGCCTCCAGCCGGAAGCCCTTTTATGTGGGGCAGTGTATCAGACGTGATCTCTCCGACTCGCAACATATGGTTTCGATATTGCAGTCGAACCTGCGGGAACTACTGACCTACTTGCCGCCCCCTTTGCGAAGGCCTTTTTACAGCTCGAGACGACTCCTTATATTGCCTCACTTCCGCTCCGTGACCCTTTAAAATTTTACTACTTTCATCTCATTGTTTAATTTGTTCCCCGCATTATTCCGTTTTATCTTCATTCCTCCAATGGGATTCGGTTCTCACCTCTGAGCGCGCTGATCGGAAAGTTTGGCCCAAGAATGGGGGAATTCTTTCCGTGTTGAAGGATGGGGCTTGATTACGTTTCGTCGGTTCCGATCGACCACTTCAGGGTTTCGGATGGAGTGGGGTATAGGAATCTGAGCGATGGCTCTTTGAAATTAGGATATTTGGAAAATGGATCATTCACTAAATTGTTTCTTCGTTGGTAGTGGAAATAGTACTCGGTGATTGTTTATATTTTACTCAATAGTGAGTAGTTTCAATCAGTTGATTTTGTTTGAACAAAAACTTTTAAATGGGCAAATTTGTTGTATTTTTTATAGGCATTAGATCAAGAACTCTACAACAATATCATGAAAATTTTGCACGGTAACCGATCTTCTTCAAAAGAGAACAGCGATGAATCTAATACAAAGTGGAATTTAAATAATTGTATTTTCACTAACTGTGCTTCTAATAAATAAATGAATGTTTTATTGTGTTGAGGTATGAATTTTTTTCGAAGAATGCCTCAAATCTTATGACAATTTCTCAAGCTCGTTGCAAGGAACGAATATGATGTATTGATATCTAGTTAGCCTAGACCAGGAACAATAACTTATTAGAAGTGTCAGTGTGGAGTTCGACGTCAAAAAAGTAAACCAAAATTACGCAATATTTAAAAAAAAAGATGTCCACCGAAATTGTAAAAATCGAAAAATTGGAGTATCGAGCCGTTATCAAGTACCTGTATTTGAAAGGGTTAAGAGGTAAGCAGATTCACGAAGATATGCTTAATACCCTTGGTGATCAATGTCCTTCGTAAGCGACAGGAAAAAATTGGACTGCAAGCTTCGAAAGAGGTAAATTTTCCATTGAAGATAATGACCGATCGGGAAGGCCAGTTTCTGTGTCAGTCCCCGAAAATATAGTTGCAGTTCATGACAATATGATTTTATCAGATCGTCGAACTGGGCTGAAACGGATATCTGAAGCACTGAAGATTTCATACGAATGCGTTCATCATATAGTTCACGTCAATTTGGACATGAGAAAAATTTCTGCAAAATGGATCCCCAAATGTTTGAATGTTGACCAAAAACGTGCAAGGGTAGAAGCATCGCGTTCGATCTGTGCTCGATTTGAAAACGATGTAGACTTCTCAAACCGAATTGTTACTATGGATGAGACTTGGGTACATTGCTAAGATCCAGAAACTAAGCAACAATCGATGGAATGGCGACACCCTGGTTCTCCAAGACCTAAGAAGTTTCGTGTCCAAAAATCTGGCTGGAAAAGTTCTTGCTTCAGTTTTTTGGGATTGCCATGGAGTGATCATGATTGATTTTTTGGATAAGGGTAGAACAATAACTGGAGATTACTATTCGACATTATTAACCACTCTACGGGAAAAATTATAGAGAAAAGACGCGGAAGCTAAACAAAGGTGTTTTGTTCTTACAGGACAACACCCCAGTACACAAATCTCATATTACCATGCAAAAAATTCGTGATTTAGAGTTAGAATTACTAGAACCCCCTCCTTATTCACCAGATTTGTCTCCGTCCGACTATCATCTCTTTTCTCAACTGGAAAAAAATTTAAGAGGTCGTAAATTTTCTTCCAACAAGGAGGTAATAAAAGTTGTGGAGGATTGATTTGCAGAGCAAGAAGAACATTTTTTTTGAAAGGCCTAGAGACGTTGCAGGTTCGCTGTAATGAATGTATTCAATTAAGACGAGAATATGTTGAGCAATAGAATATTTTGACATTGAAATTTTGTTCGGTTCTATACAGTAGGCTAAGAATTTTTCAATATATCCTCGTAGATATAAGAACTTTTTTTTTCGATTATCACTTTCGATTGACAAGCGTAGACCATCAAATTTTTAGTCAGCTGCTACGGTACATATCCAATGAATAATTTGCATAATTCGCAATGTCACCGACAACATATTGCAACCATAAAATATTTTACACTACTGCAATTTCAGGTTAATTGTCGGTAATATAGCGCAGTAACCATTTACGCGTAAATGAATTATTTGTGGCGAGCTTCATTTCTTTTAATAGGTATTCAACCCATCCAGTGTTCGGACATAAATTATGCCAGGGTTGAAAGCCCATCCTGCAAAAAATAATGGACTGGTCGCTAGGAAGAAAACATAACCTTTGTACGTCTCTACTTTTCGATTATATTTGTGGTAAATTTTCACGGTTAAAACTGGCATTTTATGAAAAGAAAAAAGTAACTTTGTTGCCAATATCTTGTCTCTTTTCCCTTCTGGAACATCATGTTTGTTTGATATTTTTCTTCGGACCAATGAGAGAAATTCGAATTCAAATAATTGAGAAATAATTCGTGAAAAGTATTTCACGAATTACATTCTATCAAAACGTTCTGTCATCGAATATCAAAGCGAAATTCTATTCTCATAAATTGAAGTAAATCATCGAAAATATTGAATAACTTTCCACCATTTCCTCTTCTGAGTGCGAAAAAGGAATACAATATCCCCGCCCTTCCAGATTCATCCAGTATATATGCAACACAGTGTGAATGTGTGGAGTAGATAATGACATTCAGCGAAGTATTCTAGCGTGAAATACTAGCTCATTTTTGGATTCCTGGAATATAACTGCTCTCATACAGATTTATGAATTTTGTCATGCATGAAATCAAATCTGTACGAGCTGGCAAGTCATGGCTCACAGGAAAAGTGGCACAGGAATGCTGGCACGTTTTGCGTATGTATTTTGAGCTGATAATTCGTTGGGAATTATGCTGATATTTTTCTTCGGACTTGATCCATGTGAAGCTTCTGTTTGAGAACGATGATGACCTCTTGGCGAATGAGGAAGGTACAGAATTGTTTTACAGGGGGAATGACGTTGCTTCAAGAGCAGTAATTTGAAATAGTAATGGAAAATTGGGACTTTAAGAATATATGTGCAAAATGGCGGATGAGCTGGTCACAAAAATTTACGCAAATCTACTCCTATGGTGCGCTAAATGTTTGGTTTCCTGCTATTGAGATGTTTAAGGAAGACATTCAGTTATTTTTCAACGTGACTCCAAATAATTAATTACGACGGTCTCCTCCACATATTGCAGATATTTAATTGGGCTGAGAGGCTGCCTCAATGGCTTTTTTTCGAATTTATCCATAAAGAAATATTGGCAATCGCTGTAAGTTTTTCAACAGCGGCTCCATCCAGTTGTCTTTGTTGTCACAAAATGATTGTAATCATCCTCCCCTGATCCTATATCGACAAGTCCATGGCGCTTACAATAATTCTTGATGGCACGCTTTCTTTGTGGATCTTTGTAAGTTCTTGAATCCTCGAAGCCGTTCACTTTAAGCTTACATCTTTTTGAGCTCTTCATCGAGTGATGAAGCAATGTGGGTGAGTATGGAGCATCTTTGTCTGTGGTATGCTGTCCTTAGCAATCAGCATTATGTATACTCCATTCACAAATATAAAATCACAACTCTGGCCCTGGAAATTTGACACATTCCACTCTGTATCGAAGTTATGACGTTTTTCAAAATACTTTCACGTTCCAAGTCAACACTATGTTGCCCTTTCTACATTCTTAGCGTTTTTCTCAGAATGTTTATTTCATTTTGGAGAACACAACAGAAAATTGTGAACAATATTTTACATGATGAAGGAGTTTTTGGATTTATGATTGTAAAGATTGTAAAGATGTGGAATGATTGTGAGGGTGCATAACATTTCTATTTCTAATATTTCTTTATTTCAAATAAATAACAGTTTTATTCATTCATTACAAAGAAAATAAACATAATAACTAAATTAACGAATTTGTTTACAGAGAACCTAATAATTTCAATGCAATAGTAACTGAGTTTTGGTAATAAATTAATAAGCAAGAATGTCAATTCCTGAAAGCTTTATAGATATACATTTCATTTATTTGATCTTATGAACAAGGAGTAAAATATTCTGACTGTATAGTAATTTATTAGTTTGAAAAATATTCATACATTACTACCACAGTAGGTTTATACAAATAAAATGGAATAGGTCAAACATATGCTTCACATTTATCATTCACCTGTTCTAAAATAAGACACAAACTCCTGGAATATGGGAAAAACCGATGTATTCTGGTTCAATATAGCCTATTTCTACTTTCGGCAAAGGATTGATAGGAATGAAAGCCCCAGTGACACATTTCAATTCATCGGAATCTGAATTCACTTACCGTTGAATGCAATATAGTCATATTTCTTCTTTTTTTAGCTTTTTCGACGTGTTTTTTTTTCTGAAACGTGTAAACTATCAACAATAATCATTTGGAGACTGATGATGGCCATCCAGAACCCGTTTACTTACGAAAATCGTGCAATTTCATTCTGCAAGTTCTTTCCTCATAATTCCTCGAAAATCCTACCTGAACCATATTTTCCGGTCGCTTTCGTTAGAAGATCGTATAAGGAAGCCTTTTTTGTCCATTTACACATTCCAAATAAATTTTGAGCACCAAAAACGATACCTAAACTAACCAAACTTCTGGGGGACCGGAATTTCGTTTGAAATCTTTCTAAACGGCCAGATACCTAAAAAAAATTCGTTATCAAGTGTAAAAAGGTCGATTAGTACTTACTTTTGCTTTATTTATGCTTATAAATCGATTTTTGGTGCAATTCAAATTTGCCGTTCGTACTCACGCCAAAAGTCGTGGAAGGAAAAAATGATACTTGCACGAAATTTCTCATATCGACGGGAAACTTCTTCTGGACCTGGGCGACGAAGAACGGAAAAGTAGGCGATTTCCTATCGATATTTCGCCCCAAAATCGCCGATCGATTCGAACTAACAAAATGTGGAATATCTTTGATACTTTCACTTTGATGTAAACAAAGGAATTGGCAACGTCGTTTTGTCATGAACGTTATTTTCTGTACTCGCACAGACTTTTCATCAGGTGCACCAACTCCTGAAAACGAAACCATGACCTCCTATGTGATTAAATAAAAGAGAATGGAGTATAATTTATTATTAGAATCGTCCACATACGACGACAGATCATGAGATCCCCTGAATTCGTAGACAAACGTCAAAATTTCCACTTTATCGCTATGGTTGGGCAGATTACGTCGTGTCTTCTGAAAGACCATCCGCATCTGATATACGCCATGTCATTTCTACTCCGAACAGGGGGATTACACCAGATCCAATATTTCCTCATCGATTGGGCGTGCGAAGAGAACGGGCCTAATATCGTTCTCGCCGAAAATGAAAAACTCTGGCTCCGAAATAAGCATATCTCGATTCAGTGCCCAGAATAGATGCAAATAGGGAGGCAGCGTTATCGTAATAATGCAGTGCTCGTTCGGGAATTCGTCTGGTAATTCTGTCTTTGTTATTAAATTATCTGGCAACTTTTCCCTGACGAAGTTCACTTTATCTGCGTTTTCCACTTGACTTGGCCATCTTCGAGGCGAGGTTGACTGGTTCCGACTCCAGGTACACGTAGGAAGGGAAAGTTGGCGCTGTGGGGTCTGGAATTAATGCAGCCAGGGATCCGGGTGCGACAAATTATTCAAATATCGTTCATGTCGTTCATTATGTGTCTTGAACCCACTTGTTAGGTAATTGCGAGATAAATTACTACTTTCGACGAAAGTTCGGCGGGAAAATTAGAATCCCCGGTGGATATGGGCGAATGACGCGTGTTAGCACTATCCCTGTATAAATGTTGGGATAGGGATTCCCATTTGTTCGTCCATCCTCTCCGTGAAAGGACATCGAATGATAAAATTTTCTTGACTTGTTGATGTGCTAACTGATAAAGAAACTGCAACAACCTGAAGAAGCTGTTTGAATTTTAAATTCTTTTTGGTAAAA
Source organism: Adalia bipunctata (assembly GCA_910592335.1). Classification (NCBI taxonomy): domain Eukaryota; kingdom Metazoa; phylum Arthropoda; class Insecta; order Coleoptera; family Coccinellidae; genus Adalia; species Adalia bipunctata. The sequence goes on along the minus strand of OU342949.1, from coordinate 71,232,700 downwards.
CATACACTGCGCAAAAAAATTAACGGATATTCTGAAAATCTCAATTTTAATGAAAGTGTAACTCTACATTGACTTTAAAACTTATTTTTATGTTCTCTCGGGAAGGTTTTGAACGAAACAAGACACATTAAATGGAAGAAAAATTCAGGATTTCACCGAATCTTATGTGAAAGAAGAGAAATGAACAATTTTCAAAATACTGAAATACTGATAAGTGATTTAATACTTGGTTTTTCCGAGTTATAGGCCAAAATTGAAATTTTGGTGATTTCAACTTTGGTCATAATCTCCGTTTCTGTTTATGCTAAGATGTTGAAATAAAAACATTATACAGGCAATTTTCTGATAGCAATCCAGTGGCGTACTCTGATTTTTTCTAAGAGGTTTATTTGCTGAGTTATAACATTAAAAAGTTGTTTTTTTCTTACGGAAAGAGTTGTTTGAAATTACTTCGAAAGAATCGCCATTTTTTTCCCGTTTCAGAAATGTATCATCTACACTGCGCAAAAAAATTAACGCACATTCTGAAAATCTCAATTTTTATGAAAGTTAACTCTACATTGACTCCATAACCGAGCATAACTTATTTTTCATGTTCTCTCGGCAAGGTTTCGAACGGAACAAGACACATTAAATTGAAGAAAAATTCAGGATTTCACCGAATCTCGAGCGAAAGAAGAGAAATGAATAATTTTCAAAATAAAATGCTGATAAATGATTTAATACTTGGTATTTCCACCCCTTGCGTTAATTACAGTTCGGCAACGACGGTTCATAGTCAAAATGAGTGATCTTAAAATGTTCTGATCTAATCCTTCCCAGATTTCTCCGAGTTGGATTCCTAAGTCATTAAGAGTAGCTGAATGATTTTCTGAACTTCTCAGCCTTCTATTGAGGTTGTCCCAAACCTGCTCAATCGGATTGAGATCTGGACATCTTGCTGGCCATCCCATTCGAGAGACTTCAACATCTTCAAGGTACTCCTGAACGATGCGCGCACGATGGGATCTGGCATTATCGTCCATAAAAATGAAATTTTCACCAATGTATGGGGCAAATGGCACTACATGCTCTTCAAGAATGTTTCTTATATACTTATCAGCATTCATAGCTCCATTATCAACGACCAGTAGGTCTGTGCGAGCAGTCAAAGATATTCCACCTTATACCATAATCGATCCTCCCCCGAAACCAGTAGTATTCAGGAAATTGCAATGAGCACATCTTTCATGGACGTCTGTACACAAGGGAACGTCGATCACAATGGTAGAGGCAGAATCTAGACTCATATGTGAAGAACGGCATTTCCAGGTGAGTGGTAGTTAGATTTCAGAGCTCTTAGAGCTGATTGACTGTTTGTTGCTATATTTATGCGCGTTCATTTGAAGTTTCTTTTCAAACACCCTTGGACGTAATAGACAGCCATTTTTTCCCTTTAAAACGAACAGTACGTGCCCTATTGGCATAGAAGCTCTTGTTCCAAATTTCAAGGAATTCGCGATAGAGAAACTCTAAACACGAAGAGATTTCATCAAGAAAGTAGCAATCTTGTCGGCACTGCACATGCAATGATCCCTACAGGCCCAACTACATACTTTCAAAATTATTCATTTCCTTTCCTAGAACGCCCTATTTAACTGTCAGATTAGGGTACGCCAGGCCGGGGAAGAAAGTCACCCCGGCCTCTTTCCAGCTCCTTGGAACCCCCGGATAATCCCCCGCATCTACACAGGAAAACAATTTCCATTATTCGAGCAAACACGAAAGAAATACATCACCGGGTCGCTCTACTACTTGGATGTGTTCATAAAAACGGGCTCGTATGATATGCAAATCCCTGAAGTCTCAATTGTTGGGGCGAGTTTGCCCTTCTTAGCGGGCAAATAAAGCAGTAGGCCCTGCCGGTATTCATTGCGGAGCAGTCATTTGTCATGAGGAGGATGTTCTTGCAATATCGCCAGAGGGCGTTTGATGACGGCTATTGTGCTCGGGAATTTCAACCCCACACGTTTTTCAGTCCGTCCTATCCATCAACCATAATTGACCGGAAAGTAATGATATTATCCGCGTTTTAATTGGGAAGGTTTCTTGAATGATGGATGGAGATCAGGAAGCCCTGGAAAAATTAGGGGTGCAGATTGAGTTGAATATCCCATTTCGTTTAATGAGGCTGTTTGAACTCAGCAGAAGCAATACGCTTTTTGTTTTCAAACGGCATCCTCAAGGGGGCACACAAACTCTCTTACTTTCCTCTGTAGGCAAATGACTTGTTTTTCAAGTCTTTCAGTCGTCAGTCAACTGACGACTGACGATCTTCCATTCGTGGTCAATTTGCTATATAAATTTCTCTTTGTGTTGTATAATTTCATGCTGGCAATACGAGAAAAAGTGTCAAAGCTTTGTCACCTGAAAGCTGTATTGTGAATGAGGAAGAATATACACACAACCAAACTTATATGGAATCACCCTGTTATTTGGAAAAAACGAATTTTAATTAAAAAAAAAATCGCTGAAAAGTGAAAAGCAGTTTTCCCAAAACAAGTTTATTACAAAAATAATATAAATTATTAAAAGATTATTTTTATAATATAACAGAAAATTAAAAGTGTAAATTTCTCTAAAATAATTTTTATGTAACTGAGAATTGAATAACAAATAAAACGATTTTAACAAATCAATAATCAGTATTACCACCCCTGGCATTGATACAAGCTTGAATTCGACGAGGCATGCTTTCTATTAAGTTGTTAATTTCTTCTTCTGTAACATTTGCCCATTCCTCTAAAGCCGCTTGTATAAGTTGCTCTGCGTTACCAGGATTATTTTGACGAGCTCTAATTTTTTTGATCCTATCCCACAAGTGCTCGATAGGATTAAGGTCCGGTGAAAAAGAAGGCCACTCTAAAACAGTCACACCTTCTGTTTCGAAAAAATTTTTTGCAACTCTGCTGGTATGTGGAGGTGCATTATCCTGCATAAATAGGAAATAATCTCCAACAGAGCCTCGCCAGAGCCTCACTACAGGTTGTAGCACTAGATCAACATACCTAGGCCCTGTCAGAGATTGTCTAATGGGAATTAAAGGAGTTTTCTCACCAAACATAATTCCGCCCCAAAACATTACAGTACCTCCTTTGTATTTAGGGATCGGTCTTGCAGCTTGGAGCCTAGCTTGCCTCCCTCTATCTCTCAAAAACACGCCGGTCGTCTGATCGTAGGCCAATTCTGGTCTCATCCGAAAATAAGACATTTTTCCAATCTTCAATATTCCAATTTTCATGCTCTGAACACCAATTAAAACGGTCAACTTTATTTTGCCTCGATAGTTCTGGAACTCTTAACGCTCTTCTCTTGAATAATTCCCGAGCGCGAAGTCTTTTTCTGATAGTTTCGACAGAAACACTAACACCTGTAGCTTGCAAAAATTGCCTTTGAAGCTCTGAATGAGATACTGCGGAATTTCTTCTTGCTGTTTGGGCTAAAAACTGATCCTGCCTTTCTGTAGTTACTCTTCCACGACTTCTTCTCGGCCTATTCTTTAGGGTTCCTAACTCCAGAAACCTTGCATAGGTTTTTGAAACAACCCCTTTTGTAACCCCCACCCTTCTTGCAATCTTTCTTTGTGACATACCTTGTTCTGCCATAGTAATAATTCTTCCTCTCTGGACTTCCGATAACCCCACATAAGGCATTTTTTTTAAAACTTCGCAAAAAAACAAAATATAAATTCACTGCGACGTTCGAACGAAATGGTAAAATCGACACTGCAAAGCCAAATCTTATCAAGTGCTTATGAACCTAACTGTTTTTGTGAGTAAACACATGCACTTTTTATTTGCTTCTAACGAAAAAGATATCAAAATAATATTTCATCTTAATACTGGGTGATTCCATATAAGTTTGGTTGTGTGTATATCGTTGAGGTGCAACATTTGAGAGAAGTAACAAGAAAAAACGGAGATGTAAACATTTTAATACAATTTTAAGGTTTAATACACTTTATTGTGAGCTACAAAACAGAAAAAAGGCATGAGACAACCTGATTTTTTCCATAAAGGAGAACAAAGTATGATTGAGGACTACGATTCGTGCAGTTCTATGCAGCTTCCATTCGCCATCTTTCACTTTCACATCCCCTAAAACCCGCCCAACCCTCTTTCCATCATCTCCACTACAAAAGGAAGGATGAAAGCCAATGGCTACCTCCACAACGCTACAGCAGCGTATGACGAACCAACAAAATCAATTCCGACTAAAATAAGAGAGTCTCCTCCATTTCCATTAAGTTATTCTGCTGACTACAACCCGAAGAAGACAGAGAAATTACTCCTTTGATTCCCATCGATAGTCCTCGGCTCCGACAGCCCATTCCTGTTATTATTAGTTCGACCCTTTCAATTCCAGGTCAAATTCGAAACAGAATCTCGTAGCGGAACGAAATTCCAGCCCCGTCACTCCTTTTCCATAGCTACGAAAGTTTCGGTACGGGACGTCGTCGTTATTGTTTTCCAGGAATTCAAATCAGATACAACTGTCAACAGAGCGGGCAAGTCTCTCCAGGTTGCAATACGACTTCAATCTAACTTACGATTCTCGGATATGCCGAACGCGGTCGAAATCAAGGGGCCTTTTACACACGGAGTACCTTAAAGTGGTGTTGTTTGTACACCGGCGTAGTTTGTGGGACGATAAACTGGTTTTCGATTTCCCACAGCGTTTGGGATATGTAAAAGGCTCTACTGGAATGGGATATTTTATGGTTTCCACTTTAACACATTCTCCTCCCAGCTTCCTACGAAAAAACTACGTGTTTAATCGATTATCCAATTTGACTTGAATTCTTTCCATGCATGTGATACCACCAGGTGCCATCCATGTGCTCCAAACGTAACAGAAGTCGTAGACATGAGTACCATTGTCTCCGCATTCAATTTGTTGTATTCATCAGTTTATTTTTTTCACTTTTCGCATCATTATTTTCTAATGATGCTTTTCTCCATCAAAACAATATGAAGAGGCTGGATTTTTTGTCTCGTGTATGTGTTTTGAATCTTTATTCTCTTGGCGTGAGGAGGAATATTAGGTGAACTGAGATAGGGTGGCGAACTGAAGTCTGTGTTAAACGAAGAGAGATAGCGAACTGATGGTGCTGTAAGTGATCGTTGCTAGATGAGTATCAGAAGTGTGTTGAGAAAAAAAAGAAATAACGTTTTGTGGGGATCTAGGTCAGTCCTCTTAGTACTTCAGGCCACAGAGAAAGTGTATAAATATCATAGATTTCTGGGTCTTTGTTACCGAAGTCAATTCGCTGTATGAACTGTGTAGGATTGAATTTTGGACCGAATGTATGGGTGCTTTTTCACAATGGAGCTTCAGGCCAGTTTCTGTGTCAGTCCCCGAAAATATCGATGCAGTTCATGACATGATTTTATCAGACCGTCGAATTGGGCTAAAACGGATATCTGAAGCACTGAAGATTTCATACGAACGCGTTCATCATATAGTTCACGTCGATTTGGACATGAGAAAAATTTCTGCAGAATGGATCCCCAAATATTTGAATGTTGACCGAAAGCGTGGGTAGAAGCATCGCGTTCGATCTGTGCTCGAACTGAAAACGATGTAGACTTCTTAAACCAAATTGTTACTATGGATGAGACTTGGGTACATTTTTACGATCCAGAAACAAAGCAGCAATCGATGGAATGGCATCACTCTGGTTCTCCAAGACCTAAGAAGTTTCGTGTCCAAAAATCTGCTGGAAAACTTCTTGCTTCAGTTTTTTGGGATTGCCATGGAGTAATCATGATTGATTATTTGGATAAGGGTAGAACAATAACTGGAGATTACTATTCGACATTAGTGACCACTCTACGGGAAAAAATTAAAGAGAAAAGACGCGGAAAGCTACACAAATCTCATGTTGCCATGCAGAAAATTCGTGATTTAGAGTTAGAATCATCTCTTTCCCCAACTGAATTTAAGTCTGAAAGGTCGTAAATTTTCTTCCAACGAGGAGGTCATAAAAGCTGTGGAGGACTGGTTTGCAGAGCAAGAAGAAACATTTTTTTTGAAAGGTCTAGAGACGTTGTAAGTTCGCTGTAATGAATGTATACAATTAAGAGGAGAATATGTTGAGTAATAAAATATTTTGACATTGAAATTCTGTTTGGTCCTATAGTGGGTAGGCTATGAATTTTTTAATATATCCTCGTATAACTCACGCTATTGGTTTATTGATACTAATACAGCTCAAAATCAGTATCTAGAGTGATGGACACTTTATTTTATGGAAGCAGATAAAGAATATTTATATCTCCAAGCATTCATAATTCAAAATACTCCTGTAATATCCGTTAGAGGTGGTGAGCTGTCGATTCCAATCACACCACACCTGATCCTAAGCTCCCCGTTGCTGATGCGGATTAAGTGTGAATTATCATACCGAGAAGCAGTCAAAAAGCCAATTACCATAAAATATTAGTGGCTCCATTAAGAGAGTGCCAGGCAGTCCGAGTTCCGCTTCATAATCTATTCATGGAATCACTTACACAATCAACACCCGTATAACCTCCGCAAAAAGCCACGCCAGGCTTATGAATAGGTTTGCTGAATAGAGGAACAGTTCTTGCTGCCAGAAATGAATCTTTCCATTCGCGAAAATTTGCTCCATGATTTTCAATAATTGATTTGATATGGATGGAAAATATTCGAGAGATATGAGGAATCAGTAAATAAATGTCTATGGCAAAATGATGAATGAGTACCTTGATTCAATTTAATTTCAAACTGGATAGTCGATTGAATGAATGTTATTCAAGAAGCTCTGCCATTCAGATTCTCGTGCTTTGCAAAACCGTAATTTTTCCAGTTAGTAATGGCCGACAGAATTCTGCAGAAGCATCTGGCTCAAGTGTATTTATCCGGAGCGAGAGGCAATCATAAAATCAATTTTCCTGAAATAATTAAAGCAAAACAACTCTTGGAACTATATCCCGTTCTCTCAACCCTTCCACCATATTCTTCTCGAGTGGAATTCAGTTCGAGCTCGGTGGAGGAAACGAATAAAAAATTGAAAAAATGTCTACTTCGTGTAGGTTTGATGAATGTAGAAACTCAGGGAATTTATGTTGCCGGTGCCTACAAGAAGTTGACTTAAGGGGCCGTTATACTTTGGCCGTCTTCACCGATTCTCCATTCAAAAAGAGCCTTCCATTTTTTCAAGTTCACGCCCTCAAATTTCCAACTGCAAGCTTAATTTTTTTTTAATTCTTCTGATATTTCAGACAGTTCTCTGCGATTTCACACTTTCTGGAAGTCTTTTCAGTATTTCAATCATTCTTTGCATTATTCAATTGCCTATCCGAATGGAATTTTTTTTAATATAAAAATTTGATTTGTCGAGGGCACTCTAATGAATTTTCTGAAAAAAATTGATGAATAACTGCCGAAAAACGATTATGAAGTCAATTTTCATAGATTCTCGAATTCAACCCGATTTTTTCAAGCTTTTACGAGGATGTATTGATATCTAGTTAGCCTAGACCACTTCCATGCATAAACAAAATATTGCGATTCCATATCAACGAACAATAACTTATTAGTGGCAGTGTAGAGTTCGACGTCAAAAAAGAGTTACGCAATAAATAAAAAAAGATGTCTACCGACATTGTAAAAATCGAAAAATTAGAGTATCGAGCCATCATCAAGTACCTATCTGTATTTAACAGGGTTAAGAGGTTAGCAGAACGAAGATATGCTCAATACCCTTGGTGATCAATGTCCTTCGTATGAGACCGTGAAAAATTGTACTGCAAGCTTCAAAAGAGGTGAATTTTCCATTGAAGATAATGACCGATCGGGAAGGCCAGTTTCTGTGTCAGTTCCCGAAAATATGGATACAGTTCATGACATGATTTTATCAGACCGTCGATTTGGGCTAAAACGATTATCTGAAGCACTGAAGATTTCATACGAACGCTTTCATCATATAGTTCACGTCAATTTGGACATGAGAAAAATTTCTGCAAAATGGATCCCCAAATGTTTGAATGTTGACCAAAAGCGTGCAAGGGTAGAAGCATCGCGTTCGATCTGTGCTCGATTTGAAAACGGTGTAGACTTCTCAAACCGAATTGTTACTATGGATGAGACTTGGGTACATTTATACGTTCCAGATTCAAAGCAACATTCGATGTAATGGCGACTCTGGTTCTCAAAGACCTAAGACCCTATCCAAAGAAGCTTGGTTTTTACAGGACAACGCCCCAGTATACAAATCTTATGTTGCCATGCAAAAAATTCGTGATTTAGAGTTGGAATTACTAGAACATCCCCCTTATTCACCAGATTTGGCTCCATCCGACTATCATCTCTTTCCTCAACTGAAAAAAAGTTTAAAAGGTCGTAAATTTCCTTCCAACGAGGAGGTATTGAAAGCTGTGGAGGACTGGTTTGCAGAGCGAGAAGAACATTTTTTTTGAAATGTCTAGAGACGTTGCAGGTTCGCTGTAGATAATAAATGTATTCAATTAAGAGGAGAATATGTTGAGTAATAAAATATTTTGACAATGAAATTTTGTTTGGTTCTATTGTATGCTAAGAATTTTTCAATATATCCTCGTAGGTGACAAATTGAGGAAAAATGAAAGGCACTTTTTGAATGGAGAATCGGTGCCGTAGCCGATTTTTTCATATGAAAAAATAATTTTTCGAAGAGAAAAAATTTAAGTACCATCAAGACATCCTCTTAAATATAAAGAAAAGGTGAAAAATTGAGGGCGTTGAACTTGGAAAAATGAAAGGTACTTTTTGCATGGAGAATTGGTGCCGTAGCCGTCGGCCAGAGTAAAACGGCCCCTTAAAAATTCCCTTGACAGTTTGTGAATATCCGGTTAATGAAACAATTGAAATATATACGTTATTTATGTTGAGTTGTTCTGAAAAAACCTTCATTTAATGAGGGAGAATGGGAAAAGGAATATAGTACCCAAAATTTCAAAGTAAATACCATCGAAAGGTATAAAGATGGTTCTAAAACCACGATAGGGCCCCACGATGGAGTATAAGGGGCAAGAACCAAGTGAACACTATCGTTAGGCTACCACTCGACTGTTTTTTTAGGCAGAAATACTGGAAAGATGCACAGACCTAATCCTGGAAGAAACTATCAAGGGTGTGACTGAGCGATCCATTCTGAAAGTCAAGCTGTTATCAAAGCAGTGGCCCAAATTTCATTGGAACAGTGAATACGTTATTTTTTTTAATGTTGTGAGTTTCGTTCATTAGTTTCCATAGGTCAGGACCTGCATAAAAAATTGTTGAACTTTCCAAATAACTGATCAACCAGCCTTTATCGAATCATCTCGGGGCGTAGTCAACCGCAGAGTTGTGGCAAGTTCGACGAGAAAAACGACCCGATTGAATCATTCCAGGGACAATGCTCCATTACCCGTCGGACCAGATTAAATGCGGATTCTTCCGGCTTATTCGGAACTTAAGCCGAAATAAGAAACTAATTTACAAACTCGCTGCTAATTCCCTGCTAATGAAGTTTAGTTGGAACAACTGGGAATAAATTCTCGATTTGCTGCAGTCATAATTGGCGATTCGCAAAATTTATCGAGAGAGATAATGAAACGAATAATTACGTAAAAAACTTCCGGACTACCTAATTGAAAGTGTTGTTTCTGAAGGAGGTTCTACACACTTTGACGCTTTCCCCGACTTTCGTTATCGGAAATAAAATCCGGCACGCCACTGTTTCCAGGTCGGCTCTGATTGCCTGCCGCTCGGAAATATCTCTCAACTCAATACAGGGTTACAATACAAATCAAATAGCGCTCAGCATTACGCCTATTTCGTTACTGTCAAGTGTCATTCGAACATGCATTCTTTCGTTTGGAAATATTGTCGTACATTCTTTCACATTCAGACCGGGTAATTTTCGTTTTCGTCGTCGCTAACGGGGGAATATTGGTAAGGAATCGAGGAATTTCTCATAGTCAATCTTTCCAGCATTATCGGAGAATATTCGCATTTCCTTTGTTCAGGCACTTGTTCCTGCAATTTCCTTGGCAGGTGTTCGATTACAGGAAAACAGAAGAACTCCATGTTATATCGGGTTTTCCAATACGAGGTGATATTTTATTATAAAGAGGAAGGTGCGACGTTAATGATGGAAAATAACGTCATCCAAATGACCACTTCGATCACGACCATACTCCACTCACTTGTATTTAATCACATAGGAGGTCATGGTTGCGTTTTCAGGAGTTGGTGCACCTGATGAAAAGTCTGTGCGCGTACAGAAAATATCGTTAATGACAAAACGACGTTGCCGGTTCCTCTGTTTACATCAAAATAGTAGTGTCAAAGATATTCCACATTTTGTTAGTTCGAATCGATCGGCGATTTTGGGGCGAAATATCGATAGGAAATCGCCTATTTTTCCGTTCTTCGTCGTCCAGAAGAAGTTTCCCGTCGATATGAGAAATTTTGTGCAAGTGTCATTTTTTCCTTTCACGACTTTTGGCGTGAGTACGAACGGCAAATTTGAATTGGACCAAAAATCGATTTATAAGCATGAATAAAGCGAAAGTAAGTACTAATCGACCTTTTCACACTTAATAACGAAGTTTTTCAGGTATCTGGCCGTTTAGAAAGATTTCAAACGAAATTCCGGTCCCCCAGAAGTTTGGTTAGATTCGGTATCGTTTTTGGTGCTCAAAATTTATTTGGAATGTGTAAATGGACAAAAAAGGCTCCCTCATACGATCTTCTAACGAAAGCGACCGGAAAATGTGGTTCCGGTAGGATTTTCGAAGAATTATGAGGAAAGAACTTGCAGAATGAAATTGCACGATTTTCGTAAGTACCTACCTGAACGGGTTCTGGATGGCCATCATCGGTCTCTAAATGATTATTGTTGATCGTTTTCACGTTTCAGAAAAGAACACGTCGAAAAAGCTGAAAAAAAAAGAAATATGACTATATTGCATTCAACGGTAGTTTTCAGATTCCAATGAATTGAAATATGTCACTGGAGCTTTCATTCCTATCAATCCTTTGCTGAAAGTGAAAATAGGCTATATTGAACCAGAATACATCGTTTTTTTCCATATTCCAGGAGTTTGTGTCTCATTTTAGAACAGGTGAATGATAAATGTGAAGCATATGTTTGACCTATTCCATTTTATTCGTACAAACCTACTGTGGTAGTGTAGTAATGTATGAATATTTTTTAAAATAATAAATCAAAATACAGTCAGAGTATTTTACTCCTTGTTCATAAGATCAAATAAATGAAATGTATATCTATAAAGCTTTCAGGAATTGACATTCTTGCTTATTGATTTATAAACAAAAATACCGAAAACTCAATTACTATTGAATTGAAATTATCAGTTCCTCTGTAAACGAATTCGTTAATTCAGTTATTATGTTTATTTTTCTTGTGATGAATGAATAAAACTGTTTTTTATTTGAAATAAAGAAATATTAGAAATAGAAATGTTATGCACCCTCACAATCATATCTCATACAATATCATGATGAAAACAAAGCACATCCATAAATCTTTACAATCATAAATCCAAAAACTCCTTTACATGTAGAATATTGTTCACAATAAATTTTCTGTTGTGTTCTCCAAAATGAAATATACATTCTGAGAAATACGCTAAGAATGTAGAAAGGGCAACATAGTGTTGATTTGGAACATAAAAATATTTTGAAAAACGTAATAACTTCGATACAGAGTGGAATCTGTCAAATTTCCAGATCCAGAGTTGTGATTTTATAATTGTGAATGGAGTATAACATCTCTTATTGGAAAATCCTTTACTCATTCAGATTAGAATCAAATAACTTAATGAAACATTTAATTTGACAGGAGTATTTCTTTTCTTAGTTCATGTGGACGTGGTCGCGAAGCCATATCCTCAAAGAGGGTACATGACGAACAAACCAACAGGTGGTAGGTCCCCCAAAGCAAAAACCCTCGGTTTCACGCTTATTGATACACAAAAACGTGTATATGTGGAACAAGCGATAGTAATAAATGTTTGGATGCATTTCTTCATTGCTACAAACTTGAGAAGGCATAGCACTCGATGAGAGCAATCGGAAACTCAGAAAACTCATCTTTTGCCCCAACTTTCTCTTTCAAAGATTACGAATTTCCGCTCGAAGACATATTATTATTCATAAATTTCAGTACAAACGCCGAAACTTTTAATTAGAGCGACCCCACAGGAGCAACAAAGATGTACTTTTGTGCTCGTTTCAAAAATGTTCAAAGACATGTTTCGGCCTCTTTGTGCTATAATTAATGGATTAATGGAAGATTCAACACTTGGTACAGCGGGACATCAAATTAATCACGAACCCTTTGAACTTACGTAATGTTATTATACAATTTAGAACTTTTTGACCCTCTTTGTGAGAGGATAAATGCAGATGTTTCTTCTTTGGATGGAAATTGGTGAGCAACTTTTCGCCCATACCATTGTTAGGAAAAAAAGGTTTTCGAATGGAATTGGAGCAGGCTTTTTAATTCGAGTTAGATTTACTGGTGAAAAGTCGAAAAAATACGAAATAATCGTGTCTCCCAAAATGCGAACCGATGAATGAAAGCGCACCCCTGGAGTTCTTCAATTTCCGAACTTCCCCAGGTAAAATGTTGAACTTCTGTTGAGTGTCGCAAAAAGTCGTGCGACCCTCGAGTGCGAACTGAGCCGAAGATATGGACCCCCAGCCAAGATCCCATTAAACTTCCAAAGTTCGCGATTATAAATATTATTTCATTAGTGGGCTGGAAAAGCATGAATTTCGTATAAAATTAATGACCGGAACTATCTGGCGGCCCGCAGACATAAATTGCCAACTTACTCACCCTATGACTCATGTTTACCCCTAACCAGAAAGTACTTCTTATCGCGTTGCGTTTGTTCTGTCACGTCTGCAGGGGAGTTTGATGAGCCGGACATCAAGAATGTTTTGGGGGAATTGCAGAGAGGATTTTTCACCTGGACTTGATGGTTTCAGAATCGCTTTTTTTTTTCTTCATAGTGTAATACCTTGAGGTTTACAATTATTTCAAATATTATCATCCACTAGTTTCAGTTCTGTCCAATATGAAGTAAAGTCTCGAATTTCTGAACAAAACTCATACAATAATTATACTAATTAATTCTTAATTGACTCTTGCGATATATCCCTAAACGAACTGGAGTCGTTTGAGTAGGTTGAAGACCTTTTCTTTAGAAAAGAACCGTTAGATCTTCCAGGGATTCATTGTTGATTGTTGATGATGTTTTATTTGTTGATATTTCATTTTCATATTCTGTTCACGAGCTGGCACCATTCATATTAAAGGTGTTATGGATCTGCGAAATGAGTATTATGCATGATTCAAATGCGTTGAAGACCTTTCTGGTTGAATAACACCGTTAGATTTTCCAGAAATTCCGTGTTGATGAAGAGTATCTTACCCCTTGATCATTTTTCACCCAAAGAGTTGGGATTTTGAAGTCGATTTTATGATGTTCAGAGATACTCAGGGAGAGGCTGATTAACAATATACCAATAAAAAATGGATACGATCAGAGAATCGGGAGCTGTAACGATTTGAAATTTCGATTTTTCGAAAAAATTCCATTTCACAGGAGAAAATCTAAACTATGATAGATAGAGACTTGAATTGAATTATTTTTATTGAATTCATCGTCCTATAAAACCTATATTTTGAGACCAAACTCGACCATATAATTTTTTTTACAGTTAATTTTTATGTTTAATGTTTTCTATTTTTCGAGTTTTGTTCACACTTTTAGAGCATGCGGAGTTTTGGTGTTATGGATAGGCGAAATGGATTTCCTGAAAGGTTCTAATGGGATGAAGACCTTGAGGATCGAATAACAACTTAAGATTTCCCAGGGATTCCGTGTTGATGACGAATAGGGAATTTTTTACCCAAAAAGTTGAGATTTTCGAAATCGATTTTATAAGGCAAAGAGATACTTGGGACAATCATGATCAACAATATTCGAACAAAAAGTAGATCCGACCACAGGTCAAAATCTGAACTATTCTGAAAAGCACCTTGAAATATTTTTTATTGAATTCAGCGTCCTCGAAAACCTATATTTCGATACCAAACTTGACCATATTGTCCTTCTTTAACCACATTTTTTTTAGTTTTATATTTTCCATTTTTTATTCTCGAGTTTTGTTCACACGCTTAGAACATGCAGAGTTTTGGTGTTATGGATTGGCAAAATGGTTATTCTGAAAGATTCGAATAGGATGAAGACCTAAACGATCGAATGATAAGTTTATATTTCCCAGGGATTGCGTGCTGATGACGAATATGGTGTTTTTGGGGGGTCTTACCCCTTTGGCATTCTTCACCCAAAAAATTGACATTTTCGAAATCGATTTTATTAGGCCTAGAAATACTTGGGGTAATGCTGATTAACTATATACAAACCAAAAGTGGACCCGACCACAACAACGAGAACTATGTCGATTCGAAATTTCGAATTTTTGAAAAAATGCAATTTCACGGGTCAAAATCTAAACTATTCTAGATAGCGCCTTGAAATATTTTTATTGAATTCAGCGTCCTCAAAAACCTATATTTCGATACCAAACTTGACTATATTGTCCTTCTTTAGCCACATTTTTTTTAGTTTTATGTTTTCCATTTTTCATTTTCGAGATTTGTTCGAACGCTAAGAGCATGCAGAGTTTTGGTGTTATGGATCGGAAAAATGGTTATTCTGAAAGATTCGAATGGGATGAAGACCTCAACGATCGAATAACAACTTTAGATTTCCCAGGGATTGCGTGCTGATGACGAATATGGTGTTTTTGGGGGGTCTTACCCCTTTGGCATTTTTCACCCAAAAAATTGACATTTTCGAAATCGATTTTATTAGGCCTAGAAAAACTTGGGGTAATGCTGATTAACTATATACAAACCAAAAGTGGACCCGACCACAGGAACGAGAACTATGACGATTTGAAATTTCGAATTTTTGAAAAAATGCCATTTTACTGGTCAAAATCTAAACTTTTCTAGATAGCTCCTTGAAATATTTCTTATTGAATTCAGCGTCCTCGAAAACCTACATTTCGATACCAAACTTGACCATATTCTTCTTTAAGCAAATTTTTTTTAGTTTTATGTTTTCCATTTTTCATTCTCGAGTTTTGTTCAAACGCTAAGAGCATGCAGAGTTTTGGTGTTATGGATCGGCAAAATGGTTATTCGGAAAGATTCGAATGGGATGAAGACCTCAACGATCGAATAACAACTTTAGATTTCCCAGGGATTGCGTGCTGATGACGAATATGGTGTTTTTGGGGGGTCTTACCCCTTTGGCATTTTTCACCCAAAAAATTGACATTTTCGAAATCGATTTTATTAGGCCTAGAAAAACTTGGGGTAATGCTGATTAACTATATACAAACCAAAAGTGGACCCGACCACAGGAACGAGAACTATGACGATTTGAAATTTCGAATTTTTGAAAAAATGCCATTTTACTGGTCAAAATCTAAACTATTCTAGATAGCGCCTTGAAATATTTTTTATTGAATTCAGCGTCCTCAAAAACCTATATTTCTATACCAAACTTGACTATATTGTCCTTCTTTAACCAGATTTTTTCTCAGCTTTATGTTTTCCATTTTTCATTTTCGAGTTTTGTTCAAACACTAAGAGCATGCAGAATTTTGGTGTTATGGATAGGCAAAATGGGTATTCTGAAAGATTCGAATGGAATGGAGACCTTATGGATCGAATCACAGCTTTAGATTTCCCAGGGAAATCGTGTTGATGACGAATATGGTGTTTTTGGGGGATCTTAACCCTCATCCAAGAAGTTGAGATTTTCAAAATCGATTTCATTAGGCCTAGAGATACTTGAGACGATACTAATTAACAATATACAAACAAAAAGTATATCCGACCATAGGAACGAGAGCTATGCCGATTTGAAATTTCGAATTTTAGAAAAAATGCCATTTCACAGGTCAAAATCTGAACTATTCTAGATAGCAACTGGAAATATTCTTTATTGAATTCAGCGTCCTCAAAAACCTACATTTCGATACCAAACATGACCATATTGTCCTTCTTTAGCCACATTTTTTTTAGTTTTATGTTTTCCATTTTTTATTTTCGAGATTTGTTCGAACGCTAAGAGCATGCAGAGTTTTGGTGTTATGGATCGGAAAAATGGTTATTCTGAAAGATTTGAATGGGATGAAGACTCTTCCGATCGAAAGACTCTGTAAGATTTCCATTGATTCCTTGGTCAATATCTTCCTCTTGATCCCCCTTCAAATGTTTCCCGCCATTTTGAATTTTGACGAGAAGTCACCTTTCAGGTCGGTAACTATTTCATCCATTCCTGGACCTACTGCGAACAGTCCATGTTTTTCCGGACGCAGCATCAACACAAAACAATCCCAAGCACCCTTATCGCTTGTTGAATCATCATCAATAACCCTACACACCTGTGCGGCGACTGCCATCAATTCGCAACGGACGCACAGAGCAACCATCTGAAGATACGATCTCCACCTCCTCCAATCGCCCCGAAACCAATTAACTCCAACATTTCGAAACGCAGCATCATGGGGGCAGCGCGGACACACACACACACTCGCAGTCACACAGACATCCGCGGGATATCGGATACCATCATGATAAATGTGTCGTTTGGGTAAACACGCGTGTGATTACTAATTAGTAGTGTGTATCACGTATCTGCTTGCTCAATGCTCTTGTTTGGCAAATTGTGCGGGTGCAACGCCACCGGCTGGTTCGATTTTCATGCCGCTGCGAGGTGGGTAGTTCTTGGACAAAGTACTTATTCGGATGGCCGTTTGGCGGCCCTTTGAAGTGTGCTGATATTTCATCTGGGTTCGAACAGCGGGCGTGAAGAACTGCAGGATTAATCCGGATGCGGTAATTTCGATGATAGGGGACTCTCTGCAACGCTTTTGTTGGAAATTGTTAGATAGCAGTTTTCCCTGGTTGGAGTTGATGAGCTGGACTAATGCAACAACACTGATGGATATTTACCGCTACCACATCCTCCACGTAGCTTTTCACGAGACACTCAAGATCGAAAAAGACTTTGGATTCGCCAGGGATTCCTTATTCATGACAAATATGGTGTCTTACCCTTTGGCATTTTTCACACAAGAAGTTGAGATTTTCTATATCGATTTTATTATGCTCAGAGATACTTTGGACCATGCTGATTAACAATATATAAACAAGAAGTGGATGGGCTCACAGGAGCGGGAGTTATGACGATTTGAAATTTCGATTTTTGAAAAAATGCCATTTGACAGGTGAAAATCTAAACTATGACAGATAGCGACTTGAATTTATTTTCATTGAATTCAGCGTCCTCGAAAACTCATATTTTGATACCAAACATGTCCATAAAGGCCTTGTTACAGTCGAATTTGTATTGTTTTATTTTTTCCATAATTCATTTCCGAGTTTAGTTCAGACGCTCAGAGCACTCAAAGTATAGGCGATACTGATCAGCTTCATGGGTATTCTGCATGACTCGTGTGGGTAGTAGATCCTCAAGATCGAAAAACGACTTTGGATTCGCCAGTGATTACTTGGCGATGACAAATATGGTGTTTTTGGGGGATCTTACCCCTTTGGCATTTTTCACCAAAAAAGTTGAGATTTTCGAATTTTATTTTATTATGCCTAGAGAGACTTCGGACAATGCTGATTAACAATTCCCAAACAAAAAGTAGATACGATCATAGGAGCGGGAGCTATGGCGAGTTGAAATTTCGGATTTTTGAAAAAATGCCATTTGACAGGTCAAAATCTAAACTATGATAGATAGCGACTTGAATTTGTTTTTATCGAATAGAGCGCCCTCGAAAACCTACATTTTGATACCAAATATGTCCATATATGTCCTCCTTGAGCCGAATTGTGATTGTTTTAGTTTTTGCATTTTTCATTTTCGAGTTTTGTTCAGACGCTCAGAGCACCCGAAGTCTGAGCGATACTGATCAGCTTCATAGGTATTCTGCATGACTCGTGTGGGTAGTAGATCCTCAAGATCGAAAAACGACTTTGGATTCGCCAGTGATTACTTGGCGATGAAAAATATGGTGTTTTTGGGGGGTCTTACCCCTTTGGCATTTTTCACCAAAAAAGTTGAGATTTTCGAATTCTATTTTATTATGCCTAGAGAGACTTTGGACAATGCTGATTAACAATTCCCAAACAAAAAGTGGATACGATCATAGGAGTGGGAGCTATGGCGAGTTGAAATTTCGGATTTTTGAAAAAATGCCATTTGACAGGTCAAAATTTAAACTATGATAGATAGCGACTTGAATTTGTTTTTATCGAATAGAGCGCCCTCGAAAACCTATACTTTGATACCAAATATGTCCCTATAGATCCTCCTCGAGCCGAATTGTGATTGTTTTAGTTTTTGCATTTTTCATTTTCGAGTTATGTTCAGACGCTCAGAGCACTCAAAGTCTGAGCGATACTGATCAGCTTCATAGGTATTCTGCATGACTCGTGTGGGTAGTAGATCCTCAAGATCGAAAAACGACTTTGGATTCGCCAGTGATTACTTGGCGATGAAAAATATGGTGTTTTTGGGGGGTCTTACCCCTTTGGCATTTTTCACCAAAAAAGTTGAGATTTTCGAATTCTATTTTATTATGCCTAGAGAGACTTTGGACAATGCTGATTAACAATTCCCAAACAAAAAGTGGATACGATCATAGGAGTGGGAGCTATGGCGAGTTGAAATTTCAGATTTTTGAAAAAATGCCATTTGACAGGTCAAAATTTAAACTATGATAGATAGCGACTTGAATTTGTTTTTATCGAATAGAGCGCCCTCGAAAACCTACATTTTGATACCAAATATGTCCATATATGTCCTCCTTGAGCCGAATTGTGATTGTTTTAGTTTTTGCATTTTTCATTTTCGAGTTTTGTTCAGACGCTCAGCGCACCCGAAGTCTGAGCGATACTGATCAGCTTCATAGGTATTCTGCATGACTCGTGTGGGTAGTAGATCCTCAAGATCGAAAAACGACTTTGGATTCGCCAGTGATTACTTGGCGATGACAAATATGGTGTTTTTGGGGGGTCTTTTACCCCTTTGGCATTTTTCACCAAAAAAGTTGAGATTTTCGAATTCTAATTTATTATGCCTAGATAGACTTTGGACAATGCTGATTAACAATTCCCAAACAAAAAGTGGATACGATCATAGGAGTGGGAGCTATGGCGAGTTGAAATTTCGGATTTTTGAAAAAATGCCATTTGACAGGTCAAAATTTAAACTATGATAGATAGCGACTTGAATTTGTTTTTATCGAATAGAGCGCCCTCGAAAACCTATACTTTGATACCAAATATGTCCCTATAGATCCTCCTCGAGCCGAATTGTGATTGTTTTAGTTTTTGCATTTTTCATTTTCGAGTTATGTTCAGACGCTCAGAGCACTCAAAGTCTGAGCGATACTGATCAGCTTCATAGGTATTCTGCATGACTCGTGTGGGTAGTAGATCCTCAAGATCGAAAAACGACTTTGGATTCGCCAGTGATTACTTGGCGATGACAAATATGGTGTTTTTGGGGGATCTTACCCCTTTGGCATTTTTCACCAAAAAAGTTGAGATTTTCGAATTCTATTTTATTATGCCTAGAGAGACTTTGGACAATGCTGATTAACAATTCCCAAACAAAAAGTGGATACGATCATAGGAGTGGGAGCTATGGCGAGTTGAAATTTCGGATTTTTGAAAAAATGCCATTTGACAGGTCAAAATTTAAACTATGATATATAGCGACTCGAATTTGTTTTTATCGAATAGAGCGCCCTCGAAAACCTATACTTTGATACCAAACATGTCGATATAGGCCTTGTTACAGTCGAATTTGTATTGTTTTATTTTTTCCATATTTCATTTCCGAGTTTTGTTCAGACGCTCAGAGCACTCGAAGTATAGACGATACTGATCAGCTTCATGGTTATTCTGCATGATTCGAATGAGTGGTAGATCCTCAAGATCGAAAAACGACTTAGGATTCGCCAGGGATTCCTTGGTGATGACAAATATTGTGTTTTTGGGGGGTCCTACCCCTTTGGCATTCTTCACCCAAAAAGTTGAGATTTTCGATATCGATCTCATTATGCTCAGACGCGCATAACACAGAAAAGTTAATTGATAGTTCTGACAGAAAAAGAAATTCAAACTAAAATTTTATATTATTCGCATAATATTAGGAAAGAAATATAGATAGAATCGAAAACAATTGTATTCATCTTCATTCGCTGAAGGAAGAATTTCATCATTGCTGTTTGCTCTTCAGGATGAGGGCTGTTCTGATTTTCAGTTAGGAAAAGATTCAATGAATTCGGTTCATCGAATTGCGTTATTGGGAAATAAATGAATCCATTATTGAAGAAGTTAAAAAACATCGAATTATCGAAGGCAATCTTCGTAGTTTGGGAATAGTTCGGCATATTCATTCCGGTTAGCCGGGACGAATTCCAATCACGTGATCTAATCGGACACGCTTGAACACGACGCGGCACATCTTCATACATGCGGTAGCAGGCTTGGCGGAGTTGCAGCGTAGGAACAACTGCTCAGCTTCCGTTTCCTACACATCGAGACCGGAGACATTACTGGCCCGATGTTTGTACGCCATGTTATTTCACGCCTCGGATACCAACTGTTGAGTGTTGATATTGCCACTAGAACCCCCAATTGACACGTTTGCATCCTGATTATATACCTGCACTAAAAGGGTAGATCGTTAGGGGATCGCTTCAGCAGAATAGGACAAAACGTTTTTGGAGGAAGGTGGTTAAATTTCGAAAACGTTTTCTTCCTAATGTTGGTCATAATATTCTCCCCCAACTTTATTCAACCACAGTGTATATACAATAACAGTTTGGCCAATAGTTTCGATATTAACAAATATCAATTGAAAAAGAACAGCCATTTGTGTTATTGCCATTTTGATGTCTTGGCCTTGGTCGCTTTTGGTGTTCGCAACTTTGACTATTTCTCGTTGTTCTTATCTTTTTCTTTTCTCTTGATATTTTCAAGTCACTAATTTTAATGCCTTTGTATGATTATTGAAGTCTCAATGGAAACAACGTTAATCACAAAACGGTCACAATACAATTCGGGTTTCGATCATTATTGTACCAGTCATCATTTCACCTTCTGAGCAAGATAATGATATATTCAACGCTATTTCATGTTTTCCAGTATGTTGAGGTGAATTAATGGATGAACAATATAGAAAATTCCGGTACATTCTGTTTTCGTATGTTCGACAAATGAATTATTCATTACCCAAAGCCATAATTAATTTTATAATATTGTGCATTCAACAGAGTTGTGTTTTCATTTCGTTGCCTGATATTTCCCATACATTTCGTCAGGGATAATTATTTGTGATAAACTTCTGATTCCAATTGGCGCCCATTGTACGATCGTTGAAATTCAAGAGCATAAAATTACTAATTCATTATCGTTCGGTGCATAAGCCATTATTTTGATCTCGTTTATTACTATAGTTGTTCGGGAATACCGAATGCAGTATATTTGTTATGTACGCTGTTTACGGTTGCAATATGGAATTTTAGGTAGGTGCTTACGTTGATTCAACTGTTGGAAAAATGGAGATATTGTGCAGAAGCCTATCTGGTGCAACTTGAGGTCGTAAACCTAATATACTGCGATGTACGTCATGATTGTCAGACCAATAATATCTTATGGGATACTAGTCTGGTTTGCTAAGGCAAGGCAGATAAGCCAGAAGCCCACCCTGGCCAGAAAGAGAGCAGAAACGCCACTCACTGGACCAGAACCTTTCTGTGGTATATGCAAATGTACCTATAAGATAGAGCTTTTGGCAAAGGACGAAACTGAAAGAGATGCACTATGGAGGAATCTTTCAGGCATTGATCATTCCCAAAAGTTTTTTCCAAGAACTTTGAATCGCAATTATAATAAGATACGACAACACCTCAATGCCTTCTTTTCCTTTTGCCCAATTATACTGCTCCACAAGAGTAAGGGATATCGTATTCAACCGTTTTTAAAAGTATGTAATCTTCGAGAAAATCGCTGTAAAATCATTTAAAACTCAATAACAACTTGAATCGATCCAATAAAAATCAGTACAAAACATTTCGTCAACCTGGTCGCCTTTTTTCTGAAGTTTGTTTCTTTGCATATGCTTCATGAATGTTCTTATTTTGAAATGAAGTCAGTTTATCAACGGCTTCGATTTGAAACGAAATTTCTGAAAATGCCAAGACGTAAATAAACAAACGCTGAGGCTAATAGGGCTATCGGAATGCTACAGGGTGGCCTAACTCAGGTTGTTGTAGCGGAAAGGCTCCAAGTCAGCCAAAGTGTTATATATCGACTTTGGAATAGGTTCAGGGAGACAGGTTCCGTGTTGGAAAGACCAAGGCTTGGTGAGAGATGAAAAACAACACCTACTCAGGATCGTTTCATCACCGTTTCGGCGAGAAGAAACCCTACATCTACGTGTAGAATGCTACGGAATACTCTTCAAAATGCAGATGGGGTCAAAGTTCCCATCGAAACCATCAGACGACGTTTGAGAGAGGTGAATCTAGGTTCTAGACGAGGAGTTCCATTAACACGTGACCATAAGCTTCAAAGACTTGAATGGGCAAGGCAACATATCAATTGGAACGATCAATGGCGTAGTGCACTTTTCACTGATGAATCCAGATATGGACGATTTTCAGATTCTCGAAGAATTAGTGTATTGACAATCCCACGCATACCTCGTAATCGTCGCTATGTCCAAGAAGTCCATCCATTCCGAGAGGGTAGTATTATGGTATGGGCCGGGATATGTTTCAACGAGCGCACAGATCTACAGATTTGTCCTGGGAATGTAACCGCCTTACACTATCGGGAGCATGTCATTGACAATGTTGTGCCAAATTTTCACGTTGCTATTGTTGAAACTTATCAATTTCTAGACGATAACGCTAGACCGCACCGTGCAGCTATAGCTGAGAATGCGCGCGAGGAGCTTGGTATTCCACATTTACCAATACCTCCGCACTCACCAGATTTGAATTGCATAGAAGTCATAGAACATGCATGAGATATGCTCCAAAGAAGATTAGATAATCATCAACCTACTCCAGAATCCTTAAATGATCTGAGAGAGCTTCTGCCCCGTTTATGGAACTAAATTCCCCAAGAAATCTTCAACAACCTCGTGTGTAGTATGCAAAGAAGATGTCGAGCTGTTATTGATGCCCGTGGAGGCCATACATTGTATTGATAGTCTTAAAAGCTTGAATTCTCTGGGAATAAAATTTCGATATTTTACTCGATTTTTCTTAACCACCCTGTATACACTGCAGACCTACAGGCTATAATTAATTTGCAACTTGAAATCATATTATTATGAATTTTCACAAAAATCTTATTTTAACTATATTTTTTTGCAATTTGAGTCAATATATCTCTAACTCATGTGGAGCAGTTTATTTTTCAAACAACGCTGGTGGCAGGTCCATAGATCACAAGGTACCTCTACCCACATTTAAATCGACACAGTGTTCAACTTTCGGGGTGAACTAAAAGTAATCAAAATCCTCATACCCCTCGCCCCCGCTTATTACAAATTCGAGCACCCCCCGAACCTACCTAGCTGCTGTAATTCAATCCTGAACAAACATAACTAATGGGATGGATACCTATATTTGATTTCCTCACACATTAGACCGGCGTACGTACAAATTTCCGCCTCTCAACTACAAATATTGTCATTCGACGTAATTTATGGATGGCAGCTGTCTTTCCCTCGTATTTTAATTAGGATAATTATCAATGATCAAAGATTATAAACTGGATGGGAGCCTATTCATCATGTGGGGTGAGGAGTTTAGTTTCATTTCACCTACTTTTGAGTGGGTTGCGTTTACTAGGAGTTTGGATGAACCTTAGACCATAGAACCTCACCGAATCTCATTCATAAATTCGAGAATAGGTGAAGCAAAAATTTAGTCAGTTCTCAATGAGTGGGACGAAGATAGCATAAAGGACAGCCATATATATCATTTTATACTGCCGTGGCAATATTGCAGAATCTAACTTTGAAAGGTCCAGTGGCGTGGTGTTATCGGTATTGAAGAATGGAAATAAAATTACAAGTGAATCAAATCTTTTTGATGAATTCATACAATGTTCCGAACATTGGAACAGATTCTGAGTTCAGAATCAGAGTTAGCTCAATTCAGAATTGATAACCAAATGTTTCTTCCCTCAATATCAGACAGGAATTCGAGAAGAGTAATTCTGAAAGTCCGAGAATCAACGCCACTGTTACTTAGAATTATAAGGGTAGAAAATTCCTGTGTAAACCCAAATCAGGATTCGAATAGTCCAAACCATAAACAAAACCCATAAGAACCTTTTTCTCAACGTATTTTGCTAATTTCATTCAGAAATAAAACCAAAACTCACTTTCATAAGACATATCGTGACGACAACACTGTTCAAAACGTCATTTGTAACACAAAATTAAAACAGCGGTACGAAATGAAGGAATGAACTGACCACAGATTCAGAAAACGGTGCAAAAACGTCCGAGCCGTTTCGCGAACATTCCGATACTTAAGTATACAGGGTGTATTTATAGGTGAGGCTTTTCTTTTGACAGATGGTAGAACACATCAAAATAAGTCATTTGACCAAAA
Organism: Adalia bipunctata; assembly: GCA_910592335.1. Classification (NCBI taxonomy): domain Eukaryota; kingdom Metazoa; phylum Arthropoda; class Insecta; order Coleoptera; family Coccinellidae; genus Adalia; species Adalia bipunctata. Next base: position 71,207,896 of record OU342949.1, on the reverse strand, counting down.
AAAAATTTTCTGAAACCTGCCCCTGTTTCGAGAAAATGAAGCTAGATGTATGAACTTCAATCTACTTTTTATTTTGATTGAGAGTTTATTCATTAGATTAGAAAATTCAAAGAACGTCACAACGTTGCAAACATTTTTACTACATTTTGATTCCGTTGTAGTACAGTTACCCAGTTTAGTTTTGTTGATTTTGATAATTGGCTTCACTATTTATTATTGAAGAGGATAAAGTCAACTATTTATGCATTAATATTGCGTGGGGGTGATTTTCCTAGTTGAATTATTGAACAGTCTCGTACATTTTATTGATATCGAACGTACTTGCATTGGCTTCATGATATCCCTGCATTATTTATTGGATGAATAAATCGCTCTTTTCTTTACAATTGTGTACCTAACTGAACCATTATCAAGTTTGAAATTGAATATGAATATTCTTTTATTTTTTTTGTAAAAAAGTAGGTCTTACCTCACTTTGAAAATTTTCCAGTCAAAAAAAATGGAATGGTCCAAAAATGTTCTCATGTTCAAGTTAATATCTCGAATCTTTCTGTTTCAAAGCAAGATATACAGGGTGGCCCTCCCCAGACGCGGTACTCATTTCGAGGCAGTAAATTGAGACATTTTGAAAATTTTTTTTCGTGAAATGTAAAGGGCATCAGATGCACAATTTAAAATTGTTTTCACATATACAGGGTGTTCGATAACAAAGATATAGACCATAGTTACACAAGATATACAGGGTGGCCCACCCCAGACGCGGTACTCATTTTGAGGCAGTAAATTGAGATATTTTGAAATTTTTTTTCGTGAAATGTAAAGGGCAATCAGATGCACAATTTCAATTGTTTTCACATATACAGGGTGTTCGATAACAAAGATATAGACCCTAGTTGCACTTTTTTCAATGTAATACCCTATGTATGAATTCAAAAATTGAATGGCAAGCTCAAATAATGATGAGTTTATAAAGACCATTTTATGCCTTGGGAGAACCATTTAAGAGAAAATGGTGAAAAATCGAAAAGAAGGAATATTTTTAATTTGCAATTAATGAATAAACCCTTCAAGCCAAAGAGACAGACAATGTTTTTTCGTGTAGACATATTGGCTACCCTTATGCAAAAGAGAAAAATTTAACTCTGGAATATACTGAGTGATCATAATTAATATTCAAACATTAACTACAAATAATGGTCAAAGACTTTCTTATTTCAAATGGCACACCCTGTATTTCTGTACCTTGTTGACCGTAAAAATTAATATCGAAACTATCCTCATAGAGTTTCCCTATACCTAAACCTAATAGTTTTCCAGTAATTTTCGATTTTTAATTCAACTATGTAGTTAACCTACTATTAGGTATGATAAGCGATATTCATAGAAATACTTGGAAATATTTGTGGGGAAATGCTTACAATATTATTTGAAATCTGAAAAACTCATATGAAGATCTCAATAATGGTGTTGCGGTCACGCAAGATTTATTATTCCTTTATAAATGATTATCTACTGTTTTTCTGAATATCAATTCTTTTTTTGATTATTTTTATATTAATTTCGCCTAGAAGGTAAGTGTCATTAATTGCAAATTAAAAATACTCTTTTTTTTCGATTTTTGGCCATTTTCTCTTAAATGGTTCTTCTCCTAAGGCATAATATGGTCTCTATAAACTCATCATTATTTGAGCTTGCCATTCAATTTTTGAATTCATATATAGGGTATTACATTGAAAAAAGTGTAACTATGGTCTATATCTTTGTTATCGAACACCCTGCATATGTGAAAACAATTTTAAATTGTGCATCTGATGGCCCTTTACATTTCACGAAAAAAAAATTCAAAATGTCTTCATTTACTGCCTCAAAATGAGTTGCTTGATTGACTGCTTGTTGTTATATTTATACCCGCAACTTTGAGGTTACTTTTCAAAGATTATTGGACGCATGCTGAGACGGCCATTATTTTCTTTTGTAACAGAAGGTTCTTGCCCTATTGGCAAGAAAAGTCTTAGTTCAGAGTCATATGCTCCTAGGCCTGTACCCTCGGCGATTTTGATCCATCAGTGTACCACATGGATGACTTTTTGCCTATTTGATTTATGTAGTCCACTGTACTTTGCTTGCCATGTATGACCGTAGCAAAAGGGTGTTTGGAAATCGAAATTAGTTGGCTAGTTTGTATGAAAACTCATTTCAATTATTATTTCTCGATACTTTCAGATCTTAGCTCGTACAGGAAGGTCGATATTGCTGAAAAACCAGCCGATGCAAGCCCAACCCTACGAATTTCCAGAACAAACATTCCCAATTCGTCTGCATTTCGCCGAAGGTCTATGACTAATATTCCATGGCAGCACCCTCGCAATTATCCATCAGAAATATTCATCAGCAATAAACAGTTGACTCATTGCGCCACACTCGCAACACAGCTACACCCCACGACCTGAGTCACTCACCTACCACCCTCTATATACACCGCTAACTGTCTGGGGCAGGTAACTCTCCGATGACGTTAACATATTTCACGAGCGCATTGGGAAAAGTTCGTGTTTTCGGTCCGATCCAAACTTTTTGAATAAAACTGCACAAAATAGGGACTTGGTCGGAAATATCATGAGGATTGTCCATGCAAAGCAGTGAGAAGTGGAGGAAACTCCATTCGAAAGTTTAGGGGGAACGATAAAATAAGATGAAGTGTTGTCTGACGTATACTCTGCAAACTGGTTATATTTATTCGTTGCTGGAAAACGCGATTTTTGATCGGGAAAATAAAGATTTCTTTAATCCCCATGTTTCCTTCGAATACAAAATGACATTGGCATCATAACTATAGAGTTTGGAGGTTTCAAATGCGGAACTGCTTACCAAATACACGACCCAGTGGCTTCTATTAACATCATTCATCATTCATTAACATTTTCATCATTTATGTTATATTGCATTATTTTCAAACTTTACTTATTTGTCATTGTATTCACGAAGCTTTTTTCTGTTGAATATACTTTTTGTATTAATTCGATATATTTCTAGTTTTATAATGCTTTTTGGACAATATGGCATATACAGTTAAAGGACAAAATGACACAGGTATTTCAGCTGAATTAACCGTATCTAACGGACAACACCGAGACCATTCATCCCAGGCTCCATCAGCAAACAAAGAGCCAGGACTTGTCTTAAAATATTCATAAAAAAATATTCATCTGCGGCTAATTAAGGCTATGCATCTTAACCAATCTTGCTGATCCTATGAGGAGGTTCCTCCAATCCCTAAAGGACGATTCATAAGTGGACAAGGCAAACGTGAGCCGAAGACTCGATAAACGTTTTTAGTTTTAACTTGAACACCTAATATGATTGCAATCAAATCAAAAAATGAACCCATTTCTTCTCCAAAGAAAGGGAGACAAGTCAATAGGGCATTATTTAAAGAAGATACTGAAGAAGAAAATGTTTCTAGCAATTTTCGAGATGATGAAGACGACTGTCCATCTATCTATTGATTATCACCCTTTTTCCCGATTTAGATCTGGAAAAAACCAATCTTCTCCAGAATTAACCATGGAAAAGACTAGTTACGATGCATGCATTAGGCTCACACATCTTGTGCTGATGTTTCTAGAAGAACCAAGCGTTTCACTGGTGAACTTTGTCAGTAGTTTCGTAAGTACAAGTAGAAAACTACAGTTGCCTGTTGACAGTATGTCATTTTGTCCATAGCATTCGGACGAAATTAATTTAGTTTATCCAAATTTATCCAAGAATATTTTATTTTTTGGTACTTTTATTTCATAAAGGTTGGTTAGATTTTATAAAGAAAGGAGCAAAGATCAGAGGTGTAGAATATGACATTACTGTAATTAAGTACTAACAAGTTATGCCTCTGAAATGAAACCCTATGTCATTTTGTACGTACTTCCCCTTCCACTAGATCCTGCCTTTTGGTTTTATCATGGTCACTATTGACAGGAAAAAAAGTATTTCTTCCTGAGAAATTTTCAAAAATATGTTTGTGGCAACGTCAACCGTGAAATAAACCTAGATCTCTTGACTTGGAGCTCTCAAGCAAGTTGTAGTCCTTACCTACTTCGATATTTTTATTCTCGCATGAATTTTTTCTATCGCTATGACAGAGTGGTCACATCAAAGAGCCTCAAACGCCGAGCCTGTTGAAAATCGGATTAGTTCAGTCATAAAACAAGAACCGGTCATTTTCGTAAAATTTTTGACGTAGCAACCTCCATCCGCCATTATCCGCGTCAACGACTGCTCTACACGTTATCTCACTTCCTATTGTTTCGCAAATTCACACGTAAACGACCAAAAATAATTCCAGCGGCCACTGGATTCGCTAATTCAATTTTAGCGCTTCGGCGCCCTTCCGTTTAGCATGTGATAAAACTGGCTGACTGAATTTTGTATAACGTTATTCTGGGTTTTCCTACCACAAACATTCGAGCCAGGGTCGATGCAGGCTGCAGAATGGCGACATGATGGGCTGAAATGATTTATCTATCGAAACGCAGGCACTGACCTATCGTCAGGTCCTACACGAACGCGGTAAACACAAACTGGTATTTCTAGTGCCAGGAAATCTCACACGGCTCTATGGCTTTTTCAGGATGCATTTATTTGTACCTATAAAGCTCTGATAGCACTAGCAATTTTCACATATGATACTGGGGAATTTTTGATTTGTGAGACTGAACATCAAAGAGTTTGAAAGTGTAATAAATCAAATGCCGAACAGCATAAACTCAGCAGACAGCGCCAAAACAGATTCCAGTAGCTCCATCAAAGCTTCATACAGCTCAGCTTAGAGATCCATCTCACCTTCAGACTACCTGATCATCTAACGATTAGACAGAATGGAAGATACATATTCAATGCTTTATTGAAAGCAGAAAACCTTCATACACAAGCAGACAGCTTCAGAAAGCTCAGCAGACATCTCCAACACAGCTCCAGATTGCGCAGCAGATAGATATAGCACTGCTTTACTCAGCCTCAAGAAGCTCTGATTAGTCTGATTCCTGATGTCATGAACTTGTCAAACGTGGCAAATCCAGTCGGTTCAGATTCAAAATTTTCCGAAAAAATTCGTTCAGCTCCAGCATTCGTAATACATCCCTGCGTAATGAGAGCAGATCGCATTCTCCCAAATTCCTGCACAAAGCTCTCGTCCCCTGCGGACATATGCGAGTTTTATTCGTACGAACTGTTGCACAGGCTGCTTACACGGAAAATACTGAATTTGGACCTTAATTAATTCGAATTTATTTATGCACGAGTATTCGCGAGTGGACTTTGTTGATAGGTGGTCTTTCTCTGGGACAATGAGCTACATATCCTGAATTACGGCTTCAGCTACCATTACGAGTCATGCTTGGGAGCATCTCATTTTAGGGCTTGCGTGGGCATTTTTGCCTGCAGAGAAATGATCGCGCTTGTCGTCGAAGGGAAAATATGGAAATGAATTATTTTAGTTTGGAGAGCTTACCTTAATTAATACCGAACAGACTATTTTGACATGAGTGGGCGGAAACCGTCCATTGAACATATACAGCTTTTCAAAAACTCACTCAATGAAGGAAGTTGCTTCATATGTGGGTTGTCCACGCTAAAACTGAGTTATTGTTTTCTTTGAGATGTCATATGAGATGCCCAGAAAAGGACCCACAAATGGTTTTACACCAATGCGCCAGCTGATGAGCCTTTTCAATACCTGAGTAACCTAAATGACGCGTTATTCAGAACAGGATTTGTTTTTGGCTAATAACGATGAATCCGAACTGTTTTGGAGTAGGACAGTTAGATTCCAATGCAAAATTCCAGGAATGGATGATTCCAAGAAGTTTCTTTGGGAATTCAGAACTGGAGGGATCAAGAATTATTTGGATCTCAGTAAGTATACCTAAGGTTTGCCTCATCACTGGCTTCCTCCCAGGACATTGTTGCCTTAGGTAGGCTTGACAGAAACTGAGTTACGTAGTGCATTGCCATTGCAAGCCTGCGAAAGGTATGTCTTGGGCAAGAGAATTATAGGACAAACGAAGATTCAACATCCTTGAAGCTCTACATAAGATACTGGAGTGCATTGGAGTTTTGATACTGAAGGGCGAGCCGTATACAGGGTGAGTCTTTGACTTGTACATATATTTTAACTGCAGTTAAATGGAATATTCATGAATATTCTTGAGGTCAAAAGAAACCTTTTTTTCTTTTCCATTTTTTCGAATTCTACTCTGTTGAAAAAATATAGCCAAAAAAAATGATACCCTGGAATTGATTCAAAGTTCATATTGCTCGATTGAAATTGACTTTATACATTTAGGGAGTACTCAAGTACTAACCTTATTGGAATAAAAATGTCACAAACACGATATTTCCCAACAAAAATAGTTAGTTTCTTCCGATTATATCTGCAACTAAAAAGACATATTTCTCACAGCAAAATAGATTCTTTCTTCGATTTTCCTGCAGATCAGTTTGTAGACACTAATAACTTGTTCTTATTTTCCTCGAAATCCCCAAACAATCTCATGAAGAAAGGCTTTTCATTCAGATCATCTGAATTTATTATTAAACAACCTAACCTAATTCATTTTATATCAATTCTATGAATATTTGCACAGAAATTTTAAGAAGATGTTGTCAGCTTGTTGATATTTTCATTGACGTTAAGGATTTTTTACGTAACACAGTATAAATATCTATGAATTCTACCATTTCGATAAGAAATTGACTTCGCCGCGACATTTCACGACGCATGCGTATAGCGAAATTCGGCGGATGACAAACATTGGTAATCTCAATTACCGTTAGAGGCGCTGCCAACTACAAACAAACTGTAAACATTATGTGAAGTAGTAAATAGATTCAGTGAATTATTGTTATAATGTAATTATTATGTGAAGTGAATTAATATAATATTAACCGTGTAGTGTAGAGTTTATAAAATTCCAAGAGGATATTGTTTAGATAGAAACATCACCAAGGATTATCAGGTATCATATTATTTTTCATTAATTTAAATTTAATACGTGGTTCGTATCGACATTCATCATTCATATCCGAATTTTGTATTTCATCGACATTTAACTTCAATATGGACCGATAACAATAAATTTTCAATAGAAACTTATTGAACGTATTGAACGCTCCTTGGTGTTCAATTTTATCACCCACATTTGTGGGATTTTATTATTAAATATCTCTACATCAACGTTTTCCATCAATTTTAAGTCTCGACAAAGTTGATAAATATTCTGACAACATTGTTATTTCGTTTAAAGACCAGAGAAGGAATAATATTCGAGAAGCATTCAGATTATTCTTGAAATTAATGATTTTTTCGTCAAATTTTTCCTGATAAAAATGGAAATAACTCGAAAACGACGCGTTTTATTGAAAAAACATAAGGATACTTTTAGTTTCTTAAATGATTCATTCTTTCTAAAATATGAACCGTTTATCTTTTCAAAGTGGTTTTATGGTGTTTTTGCGTGTGTTGATGAGTCGACTACCCTGTAACTTCTATACCAGGAGAGATATTGAATAAGTTTCGATTGAGGAATATGCACCATGAATAAAGTAACCAATGAACCAAAATTCAGTTCATTTGAAATAACGGCTCCGAAGATATAAACAAAAAAGTGTTTTCTTCATGGATTTTCGACACCCTGTATCTCCCAAACGAAACCGAATTTTGAAAAATGGTAAAGGAAGAAAGTGTTTAGTTTGATGAGAGGAATCTACAGTTGAAATATATGTACAAGTCAAAGACTCACCCTGTATAGCGCAGATGCGAAAACAGCTTTGGTGAAGGGTACAATAGATCTTGAGGTCGCAGTGAAATTTGACTGCCTTACCTAACTGAACCAAACTCAAGATAACTGTTCTCCAACTGCAGCGTGGTTTGGAGGTTTGCTACTTGAATTTTTGATATTTTGAGACAAATGATAGCAAAAATGTATGATCTGTATAAAATGGTGTACAGACGGTTCCAAAACCGCTACAGGAGCTGGCGCTGATGGGAGAAGTACCAAGTGTGCACTATCGTTAGGATCCTGTACAAGCGTCCTTCAAACGGAAATACTTGCAATCGGAAGATGTCTAGATATAAATCTAGAAAGAAACTATCAGAAGTGCGATATAGCTATTAATACAGATAGTCAAGCTGCTATCAAAGCACTCTGAGCTCCTACGTCATTGACTTAAAGCTGATTTGAGAGTGCAGAAACAAACTCAATGAGGTAGGCAAGAAGAATGAGGTCTTTTTAATCTGGGTTCCCGGTCATTCGGCAATCTTAAGAAACGAAGAGGCCAATACACTGGCCAGAAAAGGCGCACAAACGCCACTCACTGGCCTAGAACCCTTCTGTGGTATGGGAAAATGCACCTATAAGAAGGAGTTCATGCTGACGGAGAAAACCGAAAGAGAAAAACTCTGGCGGAATCTCCCAGGGATGGATCACTCCTAAAAGTTCCTCCGGAACTTTGAAACTGCTAGATCCAAAAAATATCTGGATCTCAGTAAAAACCAACTTCACTTACTCACTGGCTTTCTCACAGGACATTGTCGCCTAAAGAAGCATCTGTTGAGAATGGGTTTATCAGACACTGATGAGTAAAGATTCTGTGGGAAGGAAGGAAGAAACTCCTATTCACCTGGGTACGGAATGCTATGCCATTGCAAGCCAAAGGAAAGAGTGCTTTGGACAAGAAACTTGTAGAAGTGGGGAGTTATCCTCCTTGAAGCCGTCCCAGATACTGGAGTTCATCAAATCTCTGGAAGTGGAGGGCGAGCTGTAGGAGACGCGATGATAGCAGCTCTGTTAGGGGGCACAATAGACCTTAAGGTCGCAGTGGACTGTAACCCCTTTTCACTATAACTATAATATGATCGATGACAGCAGGTGCCTAGGTTTTTAAATGCAATTGTCAAATTCTCAAAAATCGACCGATCCTATCGAAATCGTTTTCTCTTCGCGATACGAGTGACGGACCGATCGTTTCCCTCCATCCGTACCGGATCCAGCGGCCGCGAAAAATTTCATCCGCTCTGCGAAATGTCGCGTCGAATGTTCGCCCAATTTCGTTAATTGCGGGTAGGGTTAGCACAGGACCAGGCGGGTTGTCAGCACTTCCTTCCTCGCTCTGCCCGCTGGATAAATCGGCATTGATACGGAATAATTAACAAACTGAATTTGCCGATTCATTTACCCGTTCGGATCTGCAATTAGGACGTCGTTTCCATATCGATCTATCGCGGATTTCGGCCCTCGTGGACGCGGAATGAAAAGTCGACGGGGATGCCCAGGGGCGGACGGGAAAGGTGAGAAATGGGGCGTTCAGGCACCGCAAGAGGGTTTGTTCACAGGTGGAAAAATATGGGATTTTCCGCCCCCAATTTGCATTTGAGAAAAAAGGTGTTACTTCTCGTACGACAAGCCCATGAAATAAGCATGACCCAAGTGCATCTTCAAGCGTCATAAATTATCCTAGGTGATTTCAAGCCACCAGGGATGATCAGCTACCAAGAAACTTCTAAATGGGTCCATTTATCCTACTCCACGAAAAGGTACAACTGTTAAATTTCATATTGCACTTCCTTTCAACTATAAGATAAAGGTTTCACATTCAGGACTCGAAAGCTCACACATGGAAGTCATCAAACGCTAATTTTGAGCATAATATAAAGCGTCTCACACAAGAATAATTCAGAAACATGAGAGAAATTCAACAACTAAGTACATTTGATGGGAATGAAATACTACATATATACCACCAAGATGGCAAGAATTTTGCTGACAGAGTGGAAGTGTATACACCAGCGCCTGTTCCTATTGTGGTTTTAGAACCATCTGTATACCATTTAATGGTATTTATCTTAGAATTTTGGGTACTGTTCTCCTTTTCCCATTCTTCCTTTTTACATAGCTTCGTGTTGAAGTACTTCCCAATTCTTGAATCTTCGAAATATAACACTTAGGTAGGTTTGCTGATGAAATGTCCTTGTTCACTCTTAATTCTCTCAATACCTGTACTTCTCCTAGTTCTGAGGACAGATTCATGGTCTATCCTATTGATATCACTAACAAGTTGTTATACATCGCGTATTTTTACTATTTTCTTTACAGATTTCTTTTCTCATAGTTCAAGACATAACGAACAATGAAGAGCTTGAAATAAATTATTACGAACGATAGAAATAACGGAAACAATTGGAGCAGTCTTTTCCATAATAAAAAAAAGCTTACACGGTTTAAAAGTCTTGAATGAAACCTCCATAAGGAATAGAGGAGGGCAGACTGTATAAGTTGAAAACTGCAACAGTAAATGGTATATTAAATCTGAAATCATATTATTGGTCGCGCCCCCAGCCAACAGATGTTTAAAGTTGGCAATGGACCAGCGACGTACTCGGAAACTTGGGGAACAGGAAAACAGACTTTTATTCCTCGCAAAAACTGCTCCAAGTTGTCGAAATAATTAAAACAATCTCGTCTGGAATATTTCCGGAGTTTTGAAAAACTTTAATTTCAACAGGTTTTTTCCTCCATTATTCTTGAATTATAAAACAATAATGACTATTTTTAATTGGATGGCAGATTCACTTTTCTTGGAATAATTATACTATAGTAAATGTTTGGTTCTCGTTTTCGAAATTGTGATACCGTAAAGTCTCCTCCTCAGTCCTCTTCAATGTATCTGTTTCAGACATTCTAGCAAATTAGACTAACATTACCTTTTGAATATCTGAATTCGACCTTGTAGCTAACCTTGAAATTGGAATTGGACTCGAATCCGCGATGACAAATGGGGGGGAGGAGAGTTAACATATTTCCAAACCACACACTTTCTTGACAAATCTCATCGGATGAACTTTTGGAAATTGGTATAGGAGAAAAGTTTCGTTTGATGAGCTGAATCAACATGCACAAGTCAAAGACTCTCCTTGTCTAATTCACCCTCATCGAAAAACCCTCCACTTCGATGATGCTGCGATCTCTCTAGACTGGGAGTTATCCAACGCTGCAAGTGGAAGGGTGGGTCAAACAGGTAGCAATCCCATCCGCCGAGGCAACCTGAAAATCTTATCACGAACCAGAGGAGAGAAATTACATCATTATCCAGAAGTTTTTCAATTTGAATTTTCGGATTTCATCTCACGGCAGCCTCGCATTCCCGCGAGAAGAGGGCCTGTCATTTCATATTCATGACGGAGAGCTCTGCTCATAGATTCGGGATATTGAATGAGGGAACCGTAACCGATAAATTCGCGAGATGCCAATTCAAAATCTCGAGAATCCCCATTTCTGCTTCATATCGCAACTTCGCCTGCATTGGCTCTGCAATCATTCCGCTTGAATTTGAGCCTATCCATTCCACTCTCATTGATACTGTCAGGAATAATCCTAAAGTCGATTCGAAACTCCAAATATTGCGTCTCAAGGAGGCAGGAGGAACAAGAATTAAATGACACTCGCTAGATCTATCCTATATTCAGATGAGGCCTGCTGGCACCAAATCTGATGCTAAAATCTTTGAGAGTAACTGGTGAAGATGGGGAAGATGGAGTTGAGATCATCACAGACAACACACCTCTACATCTGGTGATTGATAGGGTAGCCCATGAGGCTATCCTCAGAGTATCTAAGGAAGGAGCAGGCAATGAGAGAGAATAAGAAGCTTGACAAGCTCTACACGAATAGACTCTCCAAGAGGTGACTGTGCTTTGCTAAGCTGAGTTCAAAGGACTTTAGTTCTGAATGATCATCTTGGGATGATCTAGCCTTGGCAGATCCCACCAGTGTTTCTTCTTTCTTTTCACCTTTTCCCTTGAAACACTTAAAAAAGTTCTGGATCAATAAGAGGCACTTGCTCCTATTCTGATTTGGACTTCTGGATTCCTTCGATGACCAAGAATCTAGAATTAAAAGATTTTGGTTTTTCTGGCATAGCTTACTTAGCATTGCTATGTCACATCTCGGGTGAATTTTTCTTAGGTCCATTCCCATGCATCTCAAAGTTGCAAGTTATTTCTGCTTGGTAAAGGCTCAAACAGAGTCCTGTTTCGTTCTGTTGAGTGGTATTTCTTTTGAAATCTGGGTGTTGGATTCAATTTCCAAGTCTTCCTATTCAACGTCGTATTGTTGCCTCTCCTGATCATTCCTTGATCATTTCGTCACAGGAAAGGTTTGCTGATGACATGTACTTGGTAGGAGAGTCCTGTAGCTAGATGGAGGTGAACAATGCGAACAATCTAGGCAAGGTGATGAACTGTTCTTTGGTATGCAGTTCGAAAAACGGAGTTTCTGGAGTTGGTATTCAATGGGGTGGCTTCTGAGTATGAAGATTGCCTTAGAGATGCAGCACAAAGAGAAATACGAAAGCAAGAAACTACCGATATGCTCTAAGATCAAAACATATCTGGGACGGTTAGGCAAGGTGGTGAACTGTTCTTCTGGTATGCAGTTCGAAAAACTGAGTATCTGGAGATGGTATTCAATGGGGTGGCTTCTGAGTTACTGAGTATGAAGATTGCCTTAGAGGTGCAGCACAAAGAGAATACGAAAGCAAGAAACTACTGATATGCTCTAAGATCACAACAGATCTGGGACTGTCTGGTATGAAGTGAGTTTAGCGGAGCAAGTGCGTTCTTTCAGTCCCGACACAAGTGTCAGAAAACTTGACAGCCACCGTCCTTGTTCTCCATCCACATGGGCCTCACGGGCCATCAGCGGCGCTATTTTTACAACGGTTCCGAAAATAAAGCGCCCGCTCCTCAGGTGAGAAAGGGATTTCGGCCAGGTCCGAAAGCGCTCGCGCATACCCGATTTTAGGGTTGCCACCCCTTAGTGGCTGAACGCCTGGCGTCAGTATCGCAAGCAGGCGGCTCGAAGGGAGAATCGGTCTACCGGATCCGACTGCGATTCCCGGAATTCGAAAAAGTTCGCGCGGTCTCTCGAGGTATTCACGTCCGGTGCAAGTTTTTTTCGCGGAGCTCATTGGGGTTGAATTTTTTTTTTGAGTGACATGTTCAAGTGGAGATGCGGTGAGATGCGTCTAGTGGTTTGGATTTTGATGGTCGTTGGTACGTGCCGTGTGGTGTCGCAGGATTTGGAGGGAGAGGACGAGGAGACTGAAACAGGTGATTTTTTTTAGTTTGATTCAGAAAAAATTAGAGAGGAGGACAATTTTTCTTGACTACAGGATGATGAGAAAGTTTCTTCAGGGCAACAACTGGGCGAAGCATTTTTTTACATTGATTCACTCTGAGTAATGACAGTTTTTCATTTTATGATGGTTCCCCAATTTTTACAAACTTTTTTATGTTGTAAGCTCTGGAATCTCTACAGCTGGGTTGGCATTATCTTTAGCTATGCCTTTCACACAGCTCACTGCATTAACAAATAGGAAATGAAACATAGCACTGACGTAAGGTCAAGAGTTTTCGGGAGATCGTTCATCTACCTAGTAGGAAGTCTCGCTTTTTACAGTTTAATAAACTGAATGAAGCATCTGTAGAATAAATCGGCAATTTTACAAGATCTTGGCATCTTTTTTCGATAACTTGCTGGAATGATTCTGGTGAAGCGATCTAATCAAAATTTTGCATACAATTCGAAAACAGTTTTTTCAATCGGTCACTTTCACGAAACCCATAGTCGAATTTTGACGAAGTTAACGGAGTTTCAAGGTTTTTCCATTCGGGAGTTTATGAACGGAGCTACGGACAGAACATAATTTGACCACGGATATGACATAGCCCTTATTTGGATTAGTGAATCTGCCGCTCAAGAAGTGTGAGAATTTGAAAAATTTTCGAGAGTTCCTTGTGTAAAAAATCAGAACTAATTGGATTTCCTTAATCCACGTCCTCGAATTAGTGAATGGTGTGAGTTTGAAGTCGATCGGAGGCAAAAATTTTTTTTCGAAAAATCGAAATTTTTCCATAGGATTTTTCGCAAAAATTCGAATCTCGCCTATCGATACGAAATTTTCACCATATATTAATTCGATGCTGTTGATTAAGAAAATCCAAACAGATTTTCTCTGAGACTAATGGTTTTTTAAATATGGTTGAGGGAAAATCGGAAAAATGATACTCCGCGAAAAAAATCAGGAAATCCAAACCCTTCGTCTCAGGTATATAAAAAATAAACCATTTCATTCTTGAAGAACCAAAGAATAACCAAAAAAATCAGCTCCTCTGAAGTTCAATTTTTTTAAAAGTTACATCACTCCAAAGTCGACCAATTTTTCGGCAATTTTCTACTCCAGGTCGAATATTTCCCGAAGCAAGAATTTCCTGGAAAAACTAATTAGCGCATCGTAATCTACTAGGAATTAGTAAATGAAATAACCCGGGTCGATATAATAAAAAAAAATTTTTTGATCGAAATTTTTTTTTTCGGAGTATATCGTCCCGGTCATTTCATTTACTAATTCGGACAGGTAGATTACGAATCTGTAATTAGAATTCTCCTGTGACGCCGTGTTTGGGAAATAATCTTGAGTCGAAAAATCGCGAAAAATAGGTCATTTTTGGACTTCCGTATTTCCCAGAAAAATTGATTTATACAGATGCTGATTTTTTTGCATATAGTTTGATTCATTGTGAATTGAAAAAACCTATTTTCATCCATCAGAGTCGAACAGTTTAGAACTGGCAATTTTTGACTTCATTTAGGCGCAACGAAGTTTCTTAAATATGTCGATTTTTGATTTTTGCTTTTAGGAAATATTGCATCTATAGAACTTTCTAATACAGGCTGTTCCTTAATTGAACGTACAAACGAAAAGAGGAGATTCCTTAAGTAAGTTTAAGAAAAAAAGTCCCATTAACATAGCGTTGAACTTTCAATTATTTTCATATTTTTTTTCTCATAGTATATACACTTTACAAGATATTCAACTGAAATTTGGCATAGATATTACATTGCATCCAATGTCACCACACGTGACATGGCAATTTCGATAGCAGATCAACAGGGTGATATTTTTTCTGGAACATGTCACCTGTTTTCCTCCAGAACTTTTTTTTGTTGGGCAACTGTTAATTTGAAAAAATGTAAAAAGAAACTATGTTGTCATACTAAACATTGTGCTCCATGTCACCATCATTCACACGTTCAATATTGTAATATTTTGAAAAACGTTCTCATCCAAAATAACATAGATCGAATCCAGTAATATCTGTTGTCGTAGATATACGAAATTCTCCCATAGATATGGGATACCTACTTTCAAAACCACACAGATCCCGAAACGGTTTTGCCTGTGCTCGCTCAAGTAGATATCAGCTTTATTAAAATTCCTGGGCTGCAGAGACCGACTTATATTTTACTAATTGTATGGGCTAAATGAAATTAAATGAAAGAGCATCGTGCGTATAAATGAGGGGCTTTCAAGAATTCCACCGCAGTTTGGGTTTCGGATTTTCAACGAGATTTCCGCATTTAATCGTATGCGCATTACGCAAATTGGCTTCCTACCCCTCGTTGGGACTCGATCTTTTTTTCTTATGATACTGTGATGACCTTTTTCTGCCCACTTCTGTTCAATGAATGAGAGTGTACACTGATATTTCTGTAGTTTCACGGGTCCCTCTACAGGTAGTCTGAAATAGGTACACTGCAATTTTTTCAAATGACGTTCTACAATCTCATTGAGTCCATATGTACAAATGTCCTACCCTCAAGTCTTTATCTTTTAGATGATTCACACTATTCACAGAATTTCCACAAAAGCAATAGTAGTATGATCAGTAGGTACGAAACACTATTTCAGTTCTTTCCACACTTTATCACACATTTCCAACCGCCTCTTTTCAATATGCCGCATTTCCGTTTTTTCTATTCGATCAATGACAGGTGAATATAAAGACCTATAAATAACGTATGAACTCTATTTTCGCTTAGAAGAAAGATATCCCTTCTGTTCCAGTGACATATTCACAAACATACCTGAAGTCGTCCACATTTCTCTTGTGCTTTGATGTGTATCTATTAAAACATCCGTGGACTAATTCATCAACCGCAAGATAACATGTCGAGATACTCAGATTCCAACGGTTGAGACGATAATATCAGGAAATTTACAAATAGCTGATGCTCGATTAGCTGGACAAATGGATTAAAAACTTGTTCTTTTGATGTTATTCAGTTATGAATAAAACCTAAAGGAGAGAGATGAGTTTTTATCCAGGTGGTTTTGTTTATGGTGCACAAACATTACCATTCGGTATTGAAGTAGATGGAAGGGACAAAAATGTACATACGGATACGAGAACAACACTATACTCAACTGGAAATCTGCATTTCTTTGTCTTTTCGAGAAATTTTTGTGTACTCGACTACATGAAGTATGACGACATGATAATTCTTAATTAAATTTTAAACAGCTCCTGCTGGGTGTTGCAGTTTCTTTTTCAGTTTTTAGATTTGAATTTTACTCTTATGAGTGGAAATGTGGATAACTTCATGTCATACGTGCACAAATTGACAGGACAGGATGGAAACCGATGAAACTGTATGACCAAAGTTGAATCTCCATAATTGTTTGCCCTAGGTTCGCCGTAATTTTTCACACTAATTAAAAGACATGCTGAAATTTGTTCTACACGCAGGTGTGCACTCTTGGCATTCGCTCAACACACCCCTAATACAAGAAATTAGGTCAAACGCTCAAATTTAATCTCACGCAAGACTACCGGGGTAATTTCGCTATTTTGGATTTTCGTTAATGACTGTCTGGAAATTCCAACAACCTTTTCGCTGATTCCTTATTTCCCTAAATTCATTCACCATCACTTACTAACTGAGTTTAATGATAATTTGGATTTTCTCGAGGATTTCGAGAGAATCGTTCAAAATTTTTTCTCTCGAAAACGGTAGCAGATACGACAAAACTACTGGGGACCGAAAAGTTTAGTATAACAAAAAAGCTTCACATTTTTTCAAATTAACAGTTGCTCACCAAAAAATGTTCTGGAGGAAAACAGGTGACAGTGTTCCAGAAAAAATATCACCCTGTAAATCTGATATCGAAAATGACATGTCACGTGGTAAGAACTCTTGAATGTGATATATATACCAAATATCAGTTGAATATCTTGTAAAGTGTAGATACTATGAAGAAAAACCTGAAAAAAATTCAAACTTAAACACTCTGTATCTCGAAAACGAATAGTTTTGGACCCCATGTTTATTTTTATTTGTCTCTCATTACTCTGAGAAAATCTGATATCCTTTTGGGAGAATTCGTCTCTAAAAATGAACTATAATGAATGAGAATGAAATAAGGTAAACTGATGCATCTCAATCTTCCTCGATTTTTAGAAATTTTCCAGTCACAATAAGAAATCAATAGGTACATAACTCTAAGTCTCGTCGAATATTTCATAATAAAATTAAACTAGAAACAACGATTAAATCGACCATTATCCCTAATTTGAGTGGGACCATAACCTGACGTGAACAAATCGAAAAATGCATACCGGAGGTATAACGAACATTAGAGTTTGAGGTCAGTGTTTCGTATTTATATTTGACTAGGTCAAACAGAAACATAAGTGTATTTGCTCAGCAATTGCGATAGATATTTTATATGAAAATTTCCGATAATATCCGCATGGTCGTTAGATCATCTAGTTCGGTTAGTTTTTTTTTATAGAAGGGACTCCAATATTATAGGTTTGATAATGGGGTGTCTTAAATCCCAACTGGGACAAGAAGATTGATTGCTTTTTTTTCATTTTCATTTTCCTCCACCACAATGAAGATCCTTACTCATTGATTGTTGAAAATTTAGTAGATTATCTCATTTAAAAGAAGAACTCTCCATCCAAAGTTTGAAAGGAACAAAGGTATCAATTATTCTTTGGATCTCGATTTTACTTTTTCGCCGGTCTTTCTAACGCGTAAGAGTGTGGAAAAAGACATCGGTTCGTCCAATGACCAGTTTGAAAACGTGACTTGGGTTTTAACGATATTGGGAAATGCCATATCGTTAGCAACATCTCGGTTGTTTGGAAGAACTTTGTTCTCATGGGTGAAAAATGAAACGAAGAGGCTGAGCTCAATTCGTATCTATAGGAGCGAAATTATTTAACATTCAGGATTATTAAGGATCAGGATCACATTTGTGATTTTTTGGCGTCATATACCTCTGGTGGTGTAAATATGTCTGATTTTGCGCCAAATAATCGTCGTTTGCGGGAAGGGTTGATTTTCCTCTTTCGTTCGAAGAAAACGGGCGGCTGAAGCGTATAGAGAGCTCCAAAAAAATCACGGAGATGCTGCTCTAAGTGAAACAACCTGCTGTGATTGGTTCAGTCGCTTCAAAGACGGTGATTCGATGTTGACCGTCTGCGTTATGGAAGGCCAAAAAAAATCGAAGACGCTGAATTGGAGGTATTACTCGATGAGACTGCGTGGCAAACGCAAGAAGAGCTTCCTTCAGCATTAGGAGTTCGCCGCCAAACCATTTCAAAGCGAGTCCATGTATCTGGAATGATTCAAAAACAGGGAACTTAGGTCCCTTATGAATTGTCCTGGTTTTGCGCCGTCCGAAGATTACTCGTACACGTGTTGCTGTTAAAACTAATCAAGATACTCATTGGATGTTGTGTGTTCACTCCATGATTCATTAATAGCAACCATACAGAAATTCAGGTTGATGCAGACAAAAGCCAGCAATCTTGAGCAACCCCGGAGGGTGTTAATACTCTGCCAGAACAAACTTCTCAACACATACCAAAATCTGAAACTTTTCGCCGCTGCTTCAGTCCCACACGAATCGCTCTTGACTCGTTTACTCAAGTTTCGATTCAACGAATATTTAATTACTCCAGAACCGCGGCCTTGTAGAACATCCGTACTAAAAGCAAATGTTCCATAAACACCCCGATAAATCAGGATCCTGGCAAACCTGGCACTAAAACTGCGTCACGCCCACGTTAATAACGAAATTATTAAGAATGATGAAGTTGTTTCCTAAATTTTAACGAGTTGCATTCATCTGGCAAGTTTCAGGGATTAAAGACCAAAAGCGCCGAGTCTGCAGTGTATGGAATTCCCATCAAATTAAAGCT
The DNA here is from genome assembly GCA_910592335.1 of Adalia bipunctata. NCBI lineage: Eukaryota > Metazoa > Arthropoda > Insecta > Coleoptera > Coccinellidae > Adalia > Adalia bipunctata. The sequence continues at coordinate 71,188,791 of OU342949.1, read as the reverse complement.
GGCCGCGTTGAGTTATGAGGAATTGAAAATGGAGAGTTGGGCGCGGATGTGTTGCTTCGAAAATTAAAGGGCGGCTCTCCAGAGCGACGGATGATACATCAATGGTTTTTTCCTTGGAGTCGGGAACAGCAAACGGCGGATTATTCATCAACACGCGATATTTTCGAAGGCTCATATTGAAATTTCATTCCATTAAACAGGTTCTTTTCAAAATCGGATGTGGAAAGCACTTCATTTGGCGCCTACGCTACGGCGTTGCTTTGGGGTTTTCATGAATATTAATTCGAGGTTATTCATTGGATCGCGGTGACGAAAACACTATGGAGATTTTCGTCTACGCCATTCGTATCGAGTCGTTCGATTTGAAATTTAAACAGTGTCGGATTCTGTTTTTTCAGATACTCAGCAGAAGGATCAGGATAAACTAACTGTTTCGTATCCAGGTTAGTTTACCATGCAAGATTGTTCTAGATTTATTTATCAGGATAATGGTTTACTTGCACTGCTTCAGGCTTCTGGTTGTTGGAAGCTGGTGATTCTCGTAAATTTTGATAATTTACTGTTGTCACTTCACAACCTATATAGTTATAATTATAGTTAAAAGGGGTTACAGTCCACTGCGACCTCAAGGTCTATTGTGCCCCCTAACAGAGCTGTTATCATCGCGCCTCCTACAGCTCGCCCACCAGTTCCAGATATTCGAAGAAATCCAGTATCTGGGACGGCTTCAAGGAGGATAACTTCCCACTCCTACAAGTTTCTTGTCCAAAGCACTCTTTCCTTTGGCTTGCAATGGCATAGCATTCCGTAACCAGGTGAATAGGAGTTTCTTCCTCCTCCCCACAAAATCTACGACAATGTCCTGTGAGAAAGCCAGTGAGTAAGTGAAGTTGGTTTTTACTGAGATCCAGATATTTTTTGGATCTAGCAGTTTCAAAGTTCCGGGGAACTTTTTGGAGTGATCCATCCCTAGGAGATTCCGCCAGAGTTTTTCTCTTTCGGTTTTCTCCTTCAGCATAAACTCCTTCTTATAGGTGCATTTTCCTATACCACAGAAGGGTTCTGGGCCAGTGAGTGGCGTTTGTGCGCTCTTTCTGGCCTGTGAATTGGCCTCTTCGTTTCCTACGATTCCCGAATGACCGGGAACCCAGATAAAAAAGACCTTATTCTTCTTGCGTACCTCTGACCTCATTGAGTTTGTTTCTGCATTCCCAAATCAGCTTTGAGTCAATGACGTAGGAGCTCAGTGCTTTAATAGCAGCTTGACTATCTGTATGAATAGCTATATCGCACTTTTGATAGTTTCTTTCTAGATTTATATCTAGACATCTTCCGTTGACAAGTATTTCCGTTGGAAGGACGCTTGTACAGGAGCCTAACGATAGCGCACACTTGGTATTTGTCCCGTAAATCCCAGCGCCAGCTCCTGTAGCGGTTTTAGAACCATCTGTCTGTATACCATTTTATTGTATTTTTTTTTGAGATTATAGTTGGTGAGTTGGTGTATTCCCTTTCTCAATCCTCTCTTTTGCTAAGCATTGTACTGAAGTTTTTCTCAGTGCTTACTTTCTTGATCATTACATCACTAGGAAGGTTTGCAGATGAGGTGTAGTCATTTAGAGAGGACCAAACTCTCTGAAACCTGACTTTCTCATCGCCTGCTCCTTCTTCAGATTCTCTGAGGATGGCCTCTTGGGCTACCCTATCAATCACTAGATGTAGAGGTGTGAGGTCTGTGATGATCTGAAGCGCCCTGGTTGGGCACGTTCTCATAGCTCCCGTGATGCACACACAGGCAAGCCTTTGTACTTTGTCGAGCATTTTACTCGTACTTGCCTGACTTGCCTTAGCAAACCAGGCTACTGCCCTATATGTGACTATAGGTCTTACAATCATGACGTACATCTATCGCAGTATTTTTGGGTTACAGCCCCAATTCCTGCCGCATAGACGCCTGCACACCATCAGAACTCTTGTAGCTCTGCCAGTATCATCATCAACATGCTTATTCCACAAAAGTTTGCTATCTAGGGTTATTCTTAGGTATTTGACTTCAGACCCCCACTCCTTCACAACGGATGTAAGGGGGTTTACTCAACTGTGAGCACCCTATGGTAATCTTGATGATTGACCGACGATTATAAACTCTTCTGATCGACGATTATGCACTCAACCTTCTATATGAGAATGTCTATATGAGAAAATGTAGCAAGGAGGAATAATGAATTGTACCTTCTATATCAAAATGTATAGCAAGGTGTTATAATTACTAATACTGAAACTTTACTGACTCCTTGTCTCTGTAACATAGGATTTTGAAGATAAGCTTGAGAATAAGGGAGGTTAATTTCCTCGGAATAAAGGTGGGGAAGATCAACAATTGATTGGCTGTCAGAATCGAACAACGTCTCGCTAAGCAAACAAAGTGCTCTCATTTGCCATTTTTTACTATAGTGGGAAAAACAACCCATTTCTTGAATCTACAAACCAATGAGAGAAATCTAAGACGATTTGATATTTGATCCTAACACGTTTTTACCAACTGGAACTCGAACGGCAATAAACGTTACATATATTTAATTGTATAAGGTTTTACTGAGAACTGAATGAAGGTTCATAGGACATGGTTATTGTCACTCAAAAAACGCATGAATCTCCTAAACTTGACCCGAATTCTTAGGTTGAGAACCTTTTCAATAGCTGACACTAAATCGGTCGACAAGGTCTTTGAACAACGAGAAAGAACGAGAATTGTAACTGAAGGCATATGAAACGATATTGCAGTTCAAGGGTTCGATTCCATATGGTTAAAGCAATTTACCTATACAACATTTTTAAAGGCCTTTTTCTGGTGGAAGGATATGGCTTTTATGTTATCCAGATGTTGTCACTTGAGAACTGACTTAAGTTTTGTTTGCCTTCGAAATGACTAAATGTAACCGCGCATCATCATGTTAGAAAAGTGCTTTTTTAATCATACCATCACATGGTATAGGGTCGCTGATGTTTGTACTTGTACTGGGAGGACCAGATGGTTTATTTAGATCCTTGGTCTTTAGGACTCAGGGTTCATTTAGACTATTTTCATTATAAGTTCTCGCTGAACTAAATCATTTCGAGATGAAGCAGATATCAGGGGATTTGAAAGAGAAAGTGTGAAACAATTTGTCGTATGGCCTCGAGATCTCAACGCGATAAATTCCAAATAAAGCACGAAACTAAAATCCCCAAGAGACCTTCATTCGAGGCAGGACACGTGGAAAATTTATACGTCGAAATTCAAGTTTGATATATTATTGCCGTAATTTACCAATGTTTTAGAGCCTATTCAGTATTCACCACACAGGACGATATCCTTGTAATGAACCGAAAAGGCAGTTGATTTCTGTGCCGTTCTCTTTCTCTGCCCTCCAGTCGTATGGGCGGTAAAACCTTCCGGCCATATTTCAGTTCCGTCACACTATTCGTTTACCCCTTTAACAACTGGAGGGCGTGTTCGGATGTCTTAATAAAGGTAATGTATGGCGAACGTAAAAATGCTGAATTCGAGAAAGGGTCGCAGGTCGCCGCTTTTCCAGGTAACCGAACACATAAACACCGATAGAGCAGAAGGAAAAACGGACTTTTTTGCCTTGGAAATGTAGCGCCATCTGGATTCTTGGCGGCGGTCCATTTGGGATAGCAGGAATGAGGATTTATCGGCTCGGTGCCGTAGCCGGCTTGTTCGGGAATGTATAATTGCGGTGGATATGCGGTATCGCTTTTTATGATTCGGAAGCATAGGTTCCGCGTATTTTCATATCGCGGAAAATGGCCTAGAACGGAATCGAACGGGTCCAACTGGGATTATCCATAAGCAATTGGGTGTTTTATGCCAACGTTGGAGTATCCAAGCTCTGAACGAATCAATTCATGAAATTGCGTACAGTTAAACCTTTTTTTATGTTGTGGTTTTCACGAAAAGGAATATCCTGTAATGTTCGGAGAACATCGTGAGAACCAAGGGCAAGCAGGTAGGAATTGGTGTTCTTCTTGAATTTCTGGAGGTTATATGTCTCGGGGAACACCTCCCTAGGCAATGTGTTCCAAAGCCTCGCTGTTCGTTGGATGAACCAGTCTTTGAAGAGAGATGTTCTGCAGGTCTCCAAAGTTACCACGAAGGGGTGTGAAGACTTAACTTGACGGGTCAGTCTGGAAGAGACTGCCAGAGGGGGAACTATTGCTGATAATTCAGAAGAGCATCGCCCATGGAAATATCTATAAAATAGAGACAGATCGCCCACTTTTCTACGGTGTTTCAGAGAAGTGAGCGAGCTTGTAAGCGAGGCATCACCGACGAGACGAATTGCCCTTTTTTGTACGGAATCAAAGAGTTTTAGGGTGTGTTTAGGTGCAGCACTCCAAATATGGGAACAGTATTCCAGGACAGGTCGAATCTGTGCCTTATAGATCATAAGCAGCTGACCTGAGGTGAAATAGCTCCTGGCACGAAACAGAAAACCAAGTTTTTGGGATGCACTTTTAGCAATGGATCTCACGTGATTCTCCCAGGAAAGGTTATTGCCGACAGTAATGCCAAGCATCGAAATGGATGACTTCAATGGTATGGTCACTCCCGACAATTTTATGCTGGGCACAGTAAGCATGGCTTTTATAGAGAAAAGACATGCTTGTGTTTTGTTTGCGTTGAATTCTACCAAGTTATTAGATCCCCATTCAAGAATTGTTGCCAAGTCCATATTTATGTTGTTAACATTTCTTCCTCGTTCGTTTCTGATTTGGCGGGCTGATATTGGAGCCCTAGAAGAAAAGGCGGTATGGAGGGTACTATCATCCGCGAAGCTGTGCACTGGACACGAAGTTGCTTCCAGCAAATCGTTGATGTGAAGTAGAAATAGTGTTGGAGCCAGAATTGATCCCTGCCCAAATGCTACATTGTAGTCTGATCTTGTTCCCGAATACAAGAGATCATGTTGCAGAATCATAAGTACATGAAAGGTTACATACTCAAATAGAGAACAGTATTTTCCGCGAATCGCTACGAAATTTTGACATTCCTAACAAAGTTTGTCATAGAAAAAGTCAAGATTTCCCAACTGTTAGGAAATTCTCATTTTCTTTAAGTTGTCAGTGTTCTACATAAGCATATTCGTACTTTTCTCTTGATTTCTTTGGCAATAATTCTATTGAAGCAGTATTCGCTGCCTCAACCAGCTCTGGAGGAGTCCCGGAAATGGAAAATTCATCATCACTTCTCATTTTACACGGTTTTGTCTTCGAAAAGACCAGCAATTGATAGTATATTATTTCATAAGGAGGAGAAGTGTCACTTTTCATGGCGAGCTTGAGTTTACCCAACGAACGTAGTGTGGCGGGTAATTGAAAGCGAGCCATGAAATGTCACTTCTCCTTCGAATGAAATACCCTGCGCAAAAAAATCAACGCACATTCTGAAAATCTCAATTTTAATGAAAGTTAACTCTACATTGACTTTATAACTTATTTTTTATGTTCTCTCGGAAAGGTTTTGAACGAAACAAGACACATTAAATGGAAGAAAAATTCAGGATTTCACCGAATCTTATGGGAAAGAAGAGAAATGAACAATTTTCAAAGTACTGAAATACTGATGAGTGATTTAATACTTGGTATTTCCACCCCTTGCGTTAATTACAGCTCGGCAACGACGGTTCATACTCAAAATGAGTGATCTTAAAATTTTCTGATCTAATCCTTCCCAGATTTCTCCAAGTTGGATTCCTAAGTCATTAAGAGTAGCTGGATGATTTTCTGAACTTCTCAGCTTTCTATTGAGGTTGTCCCAAACCTGCTCAATCGGATTGAGATTTGGACTTCTTGCTGGCCATTCCATTCGAGAGACTTCAACCTCTTCAAGGTACGCCTGAACGATGCGCGCACGATGGGGTCTGGCATTATCGTCCATAAAAATGAAATTTTCACCAATGTATGGGGCAAATGGCACTACATGCTCTTCAAGAATGTTCCTTATATACTTATCAGCATTCATAGCTCCATTATCAACGACCACTAGGTCTGTGCGAGCAGTCAAAGATATTCCACCCCATACCATAATCGATCCTCCCCCGAAACCAGTAGTATTCAGGAAATTACACTGAGCATATCTTCCATGTGGACGTCTGTATACAAGGGAACGTCGATCACACTGGTAGAGGCAGAATCTAGACTCATCTGTGAAGAGAACTCTTTCCCAATCGGCCTCTTCCCAATGGATATGCTCTCTCGCAAAATCCAAACGCGCCCTTCGATGGGCTGGGGTAAGAGCTGGGCCTCTTGCCGCGACACGAGGCCTTAAGGCTTAAATCATATTCTCTGAGGCGATTTCTTATTGTCTGAGTGCTAATTTGCACCTCATGAGTTTGCTCAAGCTGATTTTGAAGGAGGCGAGCGGTTGCAAAACGTTGTCTCAACGAAGAAACTCTCAAGTAACGTTCTTGAATGGCAGTTGTTACCCGTGGTCTACCCTGTCCTGGTCTTCGGACATTCATACCTGTCTCCCTGAATCGCTGCAACATTCTGGACACACTTGTATGGAAAACTCCAAACCTTTCTGCAATTCTTGTGTATGTCCACCCTTCTTCTCGCAAAACTACCGCTTGGGCACATTCCTCTTGGCTCAAATTGCGTGTTTCGCGTTGCATAGCGATCGAGTGTAGAAAATCAAACGAAAGAAAAACTATTGATCACTAGAATTGATCGAGAACAACTGATTTTAGAATGGAGCCAATACATTCAAAATCTGATAATATCATCTTTTTTTATTCATGCTGGGAGAAAACATCTGTATTGAAGAAAAACGTTGAAAGTGGATAACATATGCATGCATGCATAATTCTGATAAAAATAATTATCATTGAGAACACCTTCAGTTGTAGAATAAATTTGAGATTTCCAAAAATTTGGTACATAAACTGCGAAGGAGTGTGGGTGTGACGCTGAAAGCAGACCAATCCGAGGATCTGAGCCCTGTGAATCGTTTCATTACATGAATTTTTTTCCATTTTTGAGAAATAATCTTCCGTTTTAAAGAGATCATAAAGGAACAAAGCAGTTGCTGATATCCTTTGAAGCTGTAGCCCGATAAAGTAATGGTTCTCCTTCATCCGAATTAATAGACTCTATTGTTCCTCGTAATATCTCCGAAAGTATGAATTTCAATCTGGAATCTTCAGGCAAAAACCTCCCCGAATTCATATTTCAACCTCCGGGCCAACGGAACTCGCCGACCCTTGATTGCATTTTCCAACTAGCAAAATGAACCGTAACAGATAGCGGTTTGTGTGTATATTTTCGCGAGAGTCCAAAAAGAAAATGAGAAAACCCGAGGCAATTCGGGCCAGAAACTGTAGGGCTGGCGTGCTTTATCGTCGGCGCGGCAGAGGAAGAAATAAATCTACGAAATATGAAATATCGGCTATCTATTAGGGCGGCGGGAGCGAAGCCGGTGACACCTAGAGTGGAGGCGGCGTCATTTAGTTAATATCGCTCTCTCCAAATAAAATATACCGCCCGATAGTTAATAACTGCGACCATCTGTTATGTGCCCGCTTCGCCGCAGGGGAGGCCGCTCCACCAGCCAAATAGGCCCAAATTAAAAATGTTGCGGTTCGTGTTGCCAATTCATTCCTTTGTTCTTCTTGTCAACGAGCCCCGCTTTTTCTGGGGGATGCTGTCCTTCATCTGTTGCTCCCGTCTTCGGATCTCTCCGCATAAACTCACGAATCGTCGATCGGACTCAAATGAAGGAGATAAAGAGAAAGCAATCAATTACGCCTTTCTGCTTATGTTTTAGTTGCCACTCTGTTTCAGTAAGAACGCGTTTTGTCTAGGCGAAATGTGTATTTTCTAGTCCACCCTTGTCTTTATTCGTTCACCCTCCCACAAATTGAACGCAAACTTTAGAGATCATTTTATTTCTCAAATCTGCATCGATCTCGATGATTTTCATGGCCAGCTATTGATAATTTCATTGTCCTCATGCTCTGATTTTTGGATCACCAAAAGTTCGGAACTCTTTGAGGTCAAAAGATGTATCTTAGCCTCTCACAACTGAACTATATTGAAAGGGGACTTACTGGAACCATCTGAATACAAAAACTTTTCAAGGAATTCCCTACGTCGTAAAATCTCATCAGATAAACTAAGTTCTCTAAGAGCTCAGGGAGAGGATTCCAAAGACCCACCAAGCTGGTGTGCCACTAAGATCTATTGGGGGCATTATCATCATGCTTGGGTCTCACGTGGGAATCACAGATGCTTTCGTCAAAGATTCTGCTCAGTTTGGCGATAATCTACAGCTTATGGAATGAAATGCTCGATGTTCTGTCTCTCTGCACGTTTCTTTAATTTATTTAATAGAAATATTTCTGGGGACTCAACACGTCTTCTAAGATCTGCAATCACCAACTTATTTCTGGAGACTTTCGAAAAGAACGCCATTGAAAAAGCCCCATAGAATCCATTCAGATGGCTGCGACCATTTCCAATTGGTACAACTATAAAAGTCCGTTCAAATATAAAAAGGAACTTTGTAAACAAACAGAATCGGTTGGCGAACAATAAAGCTCCTATTCGTCAAACGGTCTTAACCACGCTCCCTTTTAACGCCCTAAAAGATTGCCAAGATCGTACTCGGAACGGACTGTATAGAAACTATTCAATAATTTGAGTCAGCAATTCCCACATTAGAACTTTTTTCCTCAGAAACTCTAGTGCAAAATTTCTGTTATGATTTGCAACTGTCATAAACATTTTATATCCGACGCACCCTATTTTTTATTTTGTTTTGTTTTTATATTATCATCTACTAAATAATTTCTTTTTCATTACACCGCACAGAAAACCCTATCACAACATGTAGATTTAGAACATCGAAAATGACTCTTTTCCGTGCGGCCGCACCGCAAAAAGTTTTACGGTGCGCTGAGGCATAGATACGTCCTATGATTCCTATGCAGAGACACAGAGCAACGATTGCGTGACAGTAGATGTCAGTGTTTTGAATAATTATTGTTTCACAATATCGAAATGCTTTCTGCTGAAAATTTTTCCCGTGTTATTGTTTTCAGAGAGGTGTAATGAAAAATATCGTTCATTACACGTCCAGAAAGGCTTTTTCCGTGCTTGCACGAGTTCCCGTGTTCGGCTCCGCCTCACACGGGAACACATCGCGCGCGCACGGAAAAAGCTTACTTTCTGGACTGGTAATGAAATATACTATTTCGAATGCTCGAGATTGCGGCAAGGTAATTCCAGGAAACACCAGAGTTTTTGAGATTTGAGTCGGAATCTTGCAAGATTCCGACAAAGTAATTCCGGGAAACACGAGATTTGGGTCCTTTTCGAAGTTTTCAATTGACAACACTCGAAAAAGATCTCTGTTCAAATCTACTCGTATACTGGTCATTTACTTGTAATATCCGAAATATATTTAGTTTAGGTCCATTTATTTATATTATTTTGTACGAAACTCTTTGTCGGCTGCTCAAGATTCCGACAAGGTAATTCCGGGAAACACCAGGATTGGGTTTTTTCCCTCAATAGGTGAAAGCCATCTTGATTTGCATAAATATCGAAGTTTTCAATTGACAAGACTCGTAAAAGATCTCTGTTCTAATTTATAATGGTCATTTACTTGTAATATCCGAAATATATTTAGTTTCGGTCCAAAATTTTATATTATTTTGTACAAAACTCTTTGTCGGCTCCTCAAGGTTCCGACAAGGTAATTCCGGGAAACACCAGATTTGGGTCCTTTTCCTTAATGGGTTAAAACCATCTGGATTTGCATAAATATCGAAGTTTCCAATTGACAAGACCAGTTAAAATACCTAGAGCTACTGTGAAGGTCTAGCTGTTGAAAGTGTTTATAGATTTTGTTGTGAAAGGTTTATTGTGTTGGAAAATCTTTTGACAAAGTGTATATAGTGTTTATAGAACAATGTCGAATTCGGAAACGGATACTGCATCTGAGGGTGATATGTGGGGACCACCACGAAAAAGGTCCAAAAGGTCGCATTTCTCTGCTGAAGAGAAAGAGATAATTTTAAACATTTTTCGAAAAGAATTGGAAGAACATCCTGATTTATCGAAAAGAGACTTAGTAGGAAATTGTTTCAAAATCCTCAAGGGTGAGTGATTCAGCTGTATTCAGAATTCTCAGAGAATATGAAGAGAATAAAACATTGACTCCACCTAAGAGGAGAGCCCAGTCGTTAAAAATAATCGACTCGGTTGACGATTTCGATATGAACCTTATCAGAAGAATTGTCCACAGTTTTTTTTTCCGGAATGAAATCCCAACGATTTCTAAAGTTCTAGAAATCGTGAATGATGACGACAGTTTGCCAAATTTCCAAAAAACAACGTTCTATAAATTATTGAAGAAAATGGAATTCAAGTTCATTTGAAACTGAACGATTGTGTGAAACTTCACGAAGGCCCTCTTACCGGTGCGCCAAACATGTTATTATTGCTCCTTCTTACATTTGAACAGAGTTATTTACAACTCGAAAGAGATCGATAAACCTACACGAAAACTAGGATTAGTGCCAAAGACCAAACCGATCTACTCTCTCAAGTTGGTATTAATCAATTAATGGAATACCAGTAGTATCGGATCCAAGTAGTATCGAAGCCCAAAGTATGAAACGATGGGATTAACCGACCGGTAACGCCGGTGGTGGACCTACGGCAATGAATACAGTGCCCTATGCAGTTACATCGTCAGTTTGAAGCAACACTGCAAGTCTTTTCTCCGATTGAAACAACATAATTATTACATACGGAATGTTTCGAATATCATCGGATTCCATTGCCACCAAAAAGTCGAATCAAATCGGTGGACCAGCTCCTGGCACAGCACAAAAACGAGATGATTAACTTTATTTCGCACTTAATTGCGAAAATGGCTTTTTTGACGCGCGTTATGACGTTACGCCCGGTGTCATACAGGAAAACTGCCAGTTCGAATGAAAAATAATCGCAAATTTCCAATATCGCGAATCGGTGTTCGAAATAAATTCTCACCGTATTTGGAGGACGTCTGATTGATTTGTGCCATACGGATATATGGCGGGTACTAGATCAATGTCATTGGGATTGGCTATGGGAAGTTAGTGATTCCAGTTTTGGGCTAATAAAAAATACAATTTTAATGAAATCAGATTTCTGAATTTCAATTTATCTTTATCTGTATATTTAATTGAATGGCAATGATTGCCATGATACAATGAAGATGAGATTGAAAAACGTTTCATTATTATTCATTAGATATATACTCCAGTAATTCCTTCTATGGATAAATCGAGTGCAAGTTCATGTGAGAAAGAACGTTGATATTGAATCATTGCTTTGTTAAATACGACTACAAATCTGAACAATACTGTTAAATATACTGCGCCACAAAAGTTAAGGATATCGTATTCAATCGTTTTTAAAAGTATGTAATCTTCGAGAAAATCGCTGTAAAACCATTTAAAACTCAATAACAACTTGAATCGATCCAATAAAAATCAGTATGAGACATTTCGTCAATCTGGTCGCCTCTTTTCTGAAGTTTGGTTCTTTGCATACGCTTCATGAATGTTATTATTTTGAAATGAAGTCAGTTTATAAACGGCTACAATTTGACACGAGTTTTCTGAAAATGCCAAGACGTAAATTAACAAACGCTGAGGCTGATAGAGCTATCGGAATGCTACAGGGTGGTCTAACTCAGGTTGTTGTAGCGAAAAGGCTCCAAGTCAGCCAAAGTGTGATATCTCGACTTAGGAATAGGTTTAGGGAGACAGGTTCCGTGTTGGAAAGACCAAGGCTTGGTGGGCGACGAAAAACAGCGCCTGCTCAGGATCGTTTCATCTCCGTTTCGGCGAGAAGAAACCCTACATCTACGTGTAGAATGCTACGGAATACTCTTCAAAATGCAGATGGGGTCCAAGTTTCCATCGAAACCATCAGAAGACGTTTGAGAGAGGTGAATCTAGGTTCTAGACGTCCATTAAGAGGAGTTCCATTAACACGTGACCATAAGCGTCTAAGACTGGAATAGGCAAGGCAACATAGCAATTGGAACGATCAATGGCGTAGTGTCCTTTTAACTGATGATTCCAGAAATGGACGATTTTCAGATTCTCGAAGATAAGGGTATGGACAATCCCACGCATACCCCGTAATTGTCGCTATGTTCAAGAAGTCCATCCATTTCGAGGGGGTAGTGTTATAGTATGGGCCGGGATATGTTTCAACCGGCGCACAGATCTTCAAATTTTATCTGGAAATACCGCCTCACACTATAGGGAGCATGTCATTGACAATGTTGTTGTGTCAAATTTTCACGCTGCTATTGGTGAAACTTTCCAATTTCTAGGCGATAACGCTAGACCGCACCGTGCAGGCATATTCGAGAATGCGCGCGAGGAGCTTGGTATTCCACATTTACCAATACCTCCTCACTCACCAGATTTGAATTGCACAGAACATGCATGAGATATGCTCCAAAGAAGATTAGATAATCATCAACCTACCCCAGAATCCTTAAATGATCCGAGAGAGCTTCTGCCCCGTTTATGGAACCAAATTCCTCAAGGAATGGTCAACAACGTCGTGTGTAGTAGGCAAAGAAGATGTCAAGCTCTTTTTGATGCCCGTGGACGCCATACATTGTATTGATAGTCAATGCTTGAATTCTGTGGGAATGAAATTTCGTTATTTTACTCGATTTTTCTTAACCACCCTGTATACGCTGCAGACCTACAGGCTAAAATTAATTTGCAACTTGAAATCATATTAATATGAATTTTCATCACAAAAATCTTATTTGAACTATATTTTTTCGCAATTTAAGTCAATTTTTCTAACTCATGTGGAGCAGTTAATTATTTTGACCAATTCCCTTATATTCCTAAAACAGTGGAAATTATTGTGATCGCGAAAAACAACAGGATCGAACCGAATTAACCAAACATTCAAAAACCGATAAATTCGCACTAATTGTAGGTTCGAAACAGCCCCCCTGTGAAAGATCCAATTATTCAAATCGGCTCTGTTAGACAATTCCACGCTAATTAAAATTAAACAGCTGTTGTTTAAATCTACACGCCTCTTGTTCGACAACAGCCGCTAGCGTTCAACACGTCATAAAGAATTTTATCTATCATAGTAGCCCACCAATTAACTATGACAGATGACTAGAAAATAAGGGTGATTGGGGGTAATTTTGTCCGGTCGCTCTGTCGCGTGTCGGGGTAGTTTCCACCCCAGTGCGGGCAGATCCATCTGCGAGGGGGCCCAGCACTTCCAGGAAAATGGAAAGGTTGGTACAGGGTGGCCTTCAAACAGGGTGTTTCTAAATTTGAGGTGCAAACGAAAGGGGGAGATTCCTCAATTCCATGGAACAGCAAATTTTTAATCTTGTTCAAGTTTTTTCCTCATTTTATCTGCATTCCACAAGATATTCAACTGAAATTTGGCGTAGATACTACAATTTAGGGTATACACCATGTGACATGCCATTTTTGATTGAAAATCTACAGGGTGATATTTTTTCTAGAACACTGTCCCCTGCTTTCCTCCAGAACATATACTCTATTGAGAATAACTACCTAAAGCATATACGAACAAAGTAAAATCGGAGATTATATTTTCCATAAATAATTTCCATTTACCGTGAACACACTGTAGTCGGCTACGTATGGGATCAACATTTAATTCAACTCGGAAACGTTGAGATATGTTGAAGTCAGCAATTCGCATTACGCTGGCTAGTTGAAGTGCCTCGCCAAATGAATTTTGTTTCTAATTAAAAGTTTAATTAAAAACTATGAAATCTATATAAAGCGTGAAACTCCAGCGAGGTATTTCCATCGGATTTATGTTTGCTATTCTGCGCCAATTTTCATCGCTGCAATTTCCCGATTGAAATCGCGATCATCGACAAATAAGAAGGTTTTTCCATAGGCGTCGAAGTTCACATCGAAGGGGGACATACATTCTGTTACAGGAATTGAACAGAAGATGTGCTGTCTGTATTCAATATTTTCTATACCATTAAATGATGAAAAAATTACTTCTAGAAAGTAAATTCTGATTCAATACTTTGAAAAACGTTGTATAGCATGTCGTTTCGAAATTTACTTATACCTCCTTTTCAAATAGACAATAACTGAATTAATATGTATTGAGGTCCAGTGCTCAATTATCTTTTGTGTCTGAAAGCATCCATTAAATTATTCATTCTCAGTTTGAGTACTTTCAGTTCACGGTCTATTGAATCCATGCATTCTAATGTTGGTATTGTGAATCTCAACGTATTGTCTTCTGTTCTTCATTGTCTTCCATACAAAAATTAGGTTCACATTGATTTCTGAAGTAATTATCGATAACTCTACGAGAAACTGTTATCGAAATGTGAATAATGTAGTCAAACCCAAATAACAATAATCCGAAAATGCTATTATTTGGATGGATTATTCTATGTGGACAAAATAGAGAATCGATGAATAGTTGGGTTCGTAAAGAGTGTACAGGGATGTATTATGATATCAAAAACGACCATATCAGTTTTTTAGTTAGATTATTTATTTTTTGGATAGTTAATATGTGAGTTTGGTTCACAAGCTCAGACTATTGGAGATACGGTCTTTATTGATCAGCAATATGCTCAGTATAAAAACATTAAATCCCTTACTTTGACGTGCAGTGTATTCAATAATCGAATAATTAGAAACTGAGAATGTAATCAAGATATCATAATCGTTATGCCATAATTCTTTTCTCGTCGATTATCACTTTATAAACCGAATCTTGAATGCGTCTGGGTATTTTGCATTTAAGAAGTGTGATGTTTGGCATTTATAAAAATGGATTCGTACACGATACAACAACGCGTTCAAATTGTTGAATTATTTTATGAAAATCAGCGTGCCGTGTGCCTTTGGAAAATTACGTGAATTTTATGATTTACGTAATCTTCCGTATGATTATAAAAGCACTATTGGTCGAATTAAACTGCTCCACATGAGTTAGGGATATTGACTTAAATTGCAAAAGAATATAGTTAAAATAAGATTTTTGTGATGACAATTCATATTAATATTATTTCAAGTTGCAAATTAATTTTAGCCTGTAGGTCTGCAGCGTATACAGGGTGAAAAATCGAGTAAAATAACGAAATTTTATTCCCAGAGAATCCAAGCATTTTAAGACTATCAATACAATGTATGGCCTCCATGGGCATCAATAAAAGCTTGATATCTGCTTAGCATACTACACACGAGGTTGTTGAACATTTCTTGAGGAATTTGGTTCCATAAACGGGGCAGCAGAAGCTCTCTCAGATCATTTAAGGATTCTGGGGAAGGTTGATGATTATCTAATCTTCTTTGGAGCATATCCCATGCATGTTCTATGCAATCCAAATCTGGTGAGTGCGGAGGTATTGGTAAATGTGGAATACCAAGCTCCTGGCGCGCATTCTCAACTATGGCTGCACGGTGCGGTCTAGCGTTATCGTCTAGAAATTGAAAAGTTTCACCAATAGCAGCGTTAAAATTTGGCACAACATTGTCAATGACATGCTCCCCTTAGTGTAAGGCTGTCATATTCCCAGGACAAATGTGTAGATCTGTGCGCCCGTTGAAACATATCCCGGCCCATACCATAACACTACCCCCTCAGAATGGATGGACTTCTTGGACATAGCGACGATTACGGGGTATGCGTGGAATTGTCCATACCCTTAATCTTCGAGAATCTGAAAATCGTTCATATCTGGCTTCATCAGTGAAAAAGACACTACGCCATTGATCGTTCCATCAATTGATATGTTGCCTTGCCCATTTCAGTCTTTGACGCTTATGGTCACGTGTTAATGGAACTCCTCTTAATGGACGTCTAGAACCAAGATTCACCTCTCTCAAACGTCGTCTGATGGTTTCGATGGAAACTTGGACCCCATCTGCATTTTGAAGAGTATTCCGTAGCATTCTACACGTAGATGTAGGGTTTCTTCTCGCCGAAACGGTGATGAAACGATCCTGAGCAGGTGTTGTTTTTCGTCGCCCACCAAGCCCTGGTCTTTCCAACACGGAACCTGTCTCCCTGAACCTATTCCAAAGTCGAGATATCACACTTTGGCTGACTTGCAGCCTTTCCGCTACAACAACCTGAGTTAGGCTACCCTGTAGCATTCCGATACCCCTATTAGCCTCAGCGTTTGTTAATTTACGTCTTGGCATTTTCAGAAAACTCGTTTCAAATCGCAGCCGTTGATAAACTGGCTTCATTTCAAAATAAGAACATTCATGAAGCATATTATGTAAAGAATCAAACTTGTGAAGCTCGTACTTTCGAACGTTTCACAAAGAATCGCTTCTCTGGATATTTTCCCTCAGCGTGACGACGGGTAGTACATTCACAGATCCCCCGAGATATCAGCGGTTACCCAAATTACCCCATACTTAATTAACCCCGCTCCTTCCCTAACCGAAAAAGCGAGCTGCCGAAGAAAACGCAGCGCACAAGCATGAAAATGCATTCTGCCGAAGCCGTCGCGTTTCCCGGGCGATAAATGAAGAAAAAGGCCCTCTTGGATGCCGACGTTCTCGGAATGTCCGTCCTGGAAACTTCCCCGGCTAGATTCCGTCCTATAAGAATCCGAGTTAATGTATCCGTAGAAATTTAAATTCGGGAAAGTGGCTTTCTGTCGGGTGAAAAGTGCCCGGGCTGGAATATTTATGGCGTCGCTCCTTTTCAGAGAGCGTCGACTATCCGGATAACGACGAAAGTTTCAATAGTTGCGACGAAATAAAGGAATTCTGGGACGATTTCACACCCCCGCAGGTCGCGGCATTGTGCCGATATATCGGATATGCAGATTCCGGAATTTCAATATTGCGCCGATAATAGGTGATTATAACTAGTTTCTCTGGTCTGCGGAATTCGCTGATCGACCGGGGGCGGCGACAATTGGGGGCATTCGGAGAAAGCCGGCCGAAATATCGTTCATTATTAGGCACACATGTGATAATTGGCAGCAGAACTATCCGCACTGTCTTCACAGGACTTGTAGCGATTTCGACGCTGAAAGCGCTCTTCACTTACTCGACAACCAATTACAACGTTGCCACTTTCTTTTACGGCTTGTTCGGTGGCTACGTTGCCATTCCTAGTATTGTTCTTCCGATCTACTACTTACATACTTAAGCCTTTTGTTAATTCTTTGAGAAGTTGCTGAGAGCTTTATATCTCCCCAAAATGTCCGCCACCAGAGAACTACCAGTGATGTTTCGGCAATATCTTACTTGGATATTCTCAGACGAAGTCACACTAGGAGTTCTTGGTACATTCGCATACACCTCTCGCTATGAGTACTTCGAGAACATCTCATTGACTGAATTGACTTCTTTCATTGAGATCTATAGGAGCTCCCTTGAAGATCAGGTTGGGATATTAGCAGGGAGTAGGTACTTAAGTTTGGGACAGCAGATGTTTTTTGATATACGAGGATATATTGAAAAATTCTTAGCCTACTATAGAACCCAACGAAATTTCAATGTCAAAATATTTTATTAGGTACTCAACATATTCTCCTCTTAATTGAATACATTCATTACAGCGAACCTGCAACGTCTCTACACCTTTCAAAAAAATTTTTCTTCTCGCTATGCAAACCAGTCCTCCACAGCTTTTATTACCTCCTCGTTGGAAGAGAATTCACGACCTTTCGAACTTTTTTTTAGTTGAGGAAAGAGATGATAGTCGGACGGAGCCAAATCTGGTGAATAAGGGGGTGTTCTAGTAATTCTGACTCAAAATCACGAATTTTTTGCATGGAAACATAAGATTTGTGTACTTGGGCGTTGTCCTGTAAAAACAAAACACCTTTGGATAGTTTTCCGCGTCTTTTCTCTTTAATTTTTTCCCGTAGAGTGGTCAGTAATGTCGAATGATATTCTCCAGTTATTGTTCTACCTTTATCCAAAAAATCAATAATGATTACTCCATGGCAATCTCAAAAAACTGAAGCAAGAACTTTTACAGCAGATTTTTGGACACGAAACTCCTTAGATCTTCAAAAACCAGAGTGTCGCCATTCCATCGATTGTTGCTTCGTTTCTGGATCGAGAAATGTACCCTCATCTCATTCATAGTAACAAATCGGCTTAAGAAGTCTACATCGTTTTCAAATCGAGCATAGATCGAACGCGATGCTTCTACCCTTGCACGCTTTTGGTCAACATTCGAACATTTGGGGATCCATTTTGCAGAAATTTTTCTCATGTCCAAATAAGGATAATTTATGATGCTCAATGCACTTGGCACTTGCTTATTTTATTGGCTGAGGTCATACAAGAAGTAACACCTTTTTTCTCAAATGCAAATTGAGGGTGGATCCGAGAATTAACGTTAGGGGAATTATTGGGGTAGAAGGTTCAGTTTTCAATGGGGTACGGAGTTAATTGTTGGTCAGGGAGTCCGTACAGAGTTCCTTCGGGAGTCGGTAGAGAGTTAAGACGGAGGTAGTTATTGCCATTAGAGACGGAATCAGATCTTCAAGACGGTACAAGATCAATTCATTCGTTCGGCGTAAAGACGTTTTCTATCTCACGAAGTTCAGTAAATGCGTAACTGGACGTGTGTTTGTCAAAAGTAGATAATTAGTGTAAGACGTATAATTCACAAGTGTAGATTATTGTTTGGAATGAACTCTGTAAATGAACTGTATATGCGGGAAGTTTGACTCTAATTAGTTCTTGGGAGAACTGTGGAATGTAGAAAGCGATAAAGACGTAAAACATAGGTTTGGTAATTGGTCCAAATTACGGGTTCTGAACTTGTTGGCAGTTTGAAGAGTGACACTGCTTCGAAATCATTTTTCGACTGTCCCGAGATCACCACTCCAAAGGGTGGTGTTTAACACAGGCGAAGGTCTGGTATCCGATTTTTGTATCGAAAAGAAGGTTGCCGATAAAATTGGCTGAACTTGGTCAATAAGCGATTTAGGAGGGTGGAGAAGGGGGAGGTGAAGTATTCTTCGAACGACTGACTTGAGTTCTCGAAGGGTACGTTATGTCCACATCGAATAGCGTGCGGCGTGATCCGGATCATGGGCGTATTTACGGGGGGGGTACTGGGGGTAATTACCCCCCCCAGATGAAAATTTGCAATACCCCTCCTAGAAGATCATTTGCAACACTAAATCTTCGAATTAAATTGAAAATATAAAATATATCAAACATTGAACAAAAACTAATAAAAAAGGTTTTTTCATGTTATTTGATATGTGTGTCTGATATTTCAGCGTTAACCGTCAATTTGAGCAAGATATTGCAAACCAAGTCAACTGATAAACAATATGCCAATAAACTTACAATAAATGTGATTACAGTTTTAAAGGGAAGACGTCAAAACTCCGAACTTCATTTCAGTAACGTGTTCGCTTTGGTATCCAATATTCATACAAAATTAAATATAGAAATTACAAAACCAAGAGTAACCCCGAGACAAGCGCATCGCTCAAATATACTTACCGAAAATGATGAATCTTTTTTCCGAATTAATTTATATATTCCTATGTTGGATTATGTATTACAAGATCTGCAATATCGATTCAACGAAGAATCTCTGAACGCCTATGAGTTTAATATATTTTTCTTCTCAATTTTCAATAAGAAATCGGACACAGAAATTGACCTTTCACTCGGAATAGTCGCGGAGTATTTGAACAACCTAGAGAATTGCAAGAATAAGGATTTGATGCTTTTGAAATTGAAAGCAGAATTTACTATGTAGCAAATCATGGCAGAGAACAAAACAGATGGTATGGCGTTATATTCGTCCTGCGATGAAAGTATCTTTTCACTGGTGAAAAAAATTTCTCCAAGTTTTGGTCACTCTACCCGTTAGTGTAGCCTCTGCTGAAAGAAGTTTTTCCTCACTGCGGCGCATTAAAACCTGGCTTCGGTCAACAATGGGCGGGACAAAGGTGGACAATATTATTAATAGATTTGCTAGTGGATATTTTCTGAGTTAATAGCGGCCTTTACACATACACGCTTTCCCACACTCCTGGGACTTCGAGGAAAGCGTGCGAGTAATACCATCGCGCAAATCCATAGGGAAAGCGCAATCCTGCCCTTCACACATACGCGCTTTACTTCGCTCTTTCCTATTTCAGGCCTTTCCGTACGGAAAGCGTGTATGTGTAAAGGCCGCTAATATCCACTTTAGGGCAAGGGTGTGATGCATACACTCACATTATTTTTTAACGTAGATTCAATATCTGCCATAAAAAAATGGGGTTCTAATTTGAAAAAATTGATTTTTCACGATTTTGTCATCCCTAACTTTGAAAGCGATTTTTTCACCCCATGTATCATGAATCGCGATTTCGATTTTTAAAGTGGATATATCAATCTTACATCTTGAAAAATCCCAAAAATGAAAATTTTCCATCCAAAAACCTCGAAGTTATTCTTGTTTCAGCGGAGCTCTATTTTCGATTTTTTTTTCGAATTTTCCCGCTCAGAGAGAATTTTCTAACCAAAACTGAAAAATGTTACATCAAAATAACTTGAAATTTTCTAAGGAATCTATTTCTGCAATGAAAAATGGCGTTCTAATTTGAAAAACGGAAGTTGACGTCATTTCCGGAAAAACCGGAGGTGCTCATGCCTTGAAATACTTATAAGTGCTGAATTTCATGAAAATACGTTCAGTAGTTTCCCGTATAAATATGGGTGAGGTTCCTCGTGAAAGACCCTGTATATCATATCTTCCGTTTTATGATGAATATTGTATTTACATGTCCACGCAATTATTTTATATTTTTTTGAACAAAAGATTTATGAATGAGATACATCAATCAACCCCCCCCCCCAGTCAGGTCACTCGCTAAAACTTACCACTACCCCCCCAGACTCGCTCTCTGGATACGCCCCTGATCCGGATCCACATTTCTTGCATTTATATGCGGACTTTGAGAGCCTCAAACACTTCATTTTTTGAGTCTGAGAATGCCTCCATTTCAAGATTAGAATGCGGTTGGACGATCGACAGAGAGCACCAGACGAATTGGCCCTAACGTGCTACGTTCACATATTCCCAGGTCACATCTCGAAAACGAGTCCATTTCGAATCAGGGATCAACCCAAAAGACCAATTGGCGCCTCTCTACCTCCAAAAACCCGCAGAATTCGGATTGATCCCGGCGAGAAACTGCCGCAGAAACGATTTTAAGTATCCGCTGTCTAGACTTGGGAAAATTACAAAACGAGCAATGTGACACACCCGGAATACGGAGAGGCTATGCGTCTCCGGTTATTGCTATTCAAGCCGGGCCTGAGGTATGTGTTCTGGGCCTAGATACGCCGCAAATGAACCGGCAGGATGCATTCGGATTCGGAATACGGCGGTGCAACATGTTACATTTCGGGCCTCGGCTAGGTGCTAGTCATAAAGCATCCACTCTGAATTTATCGCACCTGCTGCGCAAACGGGGACCGTAGGGCCTCGATTTCTGCGGAAAACCCGAATTGAATATTTGTTTTACTTCATTGTGTGTATGATTCCATCGGACTCCCCGCTGATCCATTAACGGGCGAGCCAACACGCAATACGAAGACTACGGAATGGCTGAACGTGCGTTGGAAATCGTTTGGAATCAGTCGTTTCAGTCCAATTTCCATATTGCTTCCCGGCGAAAATAACTTGTCACGTTTCAATTTTCCGTTTCGTGAATCCTTGGTCTCGCGCCATCTGTGGGATGTTTTGAGTAACGCGGATCCCCTTACAGGTTTCTGTACCGTCCTGGCATTCTAACCCCATCGAGCTATGGATTATTGTCTTCGTTTGGATCCTTGGTTCAATGATATTTATTTCACGTGAAATCGGAGGTTCATCGGAAATCAATGGTCAAGGATGTCGGTTGACCTTTCACATTTGCCGCGATTGATCGATGCTGAAAGAAACTTTTTCTGATGCGATACACGCTTCAACAACGTATTGGGATTATTAAAATTCACTATAAATATGGTGAAGATTTGGCAGAGACGGTTCGTAAAACTCGAACATTTTTGGGAAGTCGTGAAGCACCTTTAGTGGATTGCCTGGAGCATTCAAAAACGTAAATAAAAAAATAAATTAATATAATCGATGTGGGATATTATTTTTTATACTACATATAAATTGCAATGTTTACCCAAAATTTTTTTGTGCACTCCATTTTTTCATTGTTCAAACAAATTATTATAAAAAATCAATGTTTGACCATATATTTTCACTTCAAACAGTATTTTTTTCATTTATATGTGGGATTCGTACTTTATTTCGAATTGAATTATGATATGTTTGAATGACGTTATCAATAACTCCTTCAAAAACTCCTTCAAAAACTCCTTCAAAAACAATTTGGATAGTTGGCACCTCCAGAGATGAGTGGACACTACATCCAGGGCCGATCCTAGGGTGTTGGCCGCCCGCGTGCAGAATCCTTATGTGCCGCCCCAAAGAAACAAAATATAACTTTTTTTGATATGTATATACAGGGTGTCCCAAGTTCGAGTGCCTATTAGACGTTTCTGGAGAACTGGACATACATATGATTTGAAATCAGAAAATTGGGATCATTGTCCGAAATTCTCTACCGTCCTTAAATATTTTTGGAGCCTGAACACTTCCGTTTTAATAAGGAGTGAAAATAAATTTGTTCAAAAATTTTTTTTCGATTTTTTCGTTTCTGATATGATTGAGTATTCAATGCTGAATGCATTTCTGTTGACATCATTGTATTTATACAAATAGTTTTCAAAATATCTGAAAAAAACCTGATAAAAAGTCAAATATTCATGGACAGTATTATGTTCATTTTTCTTTTTCTGAACATTCCAAGTGTAAACTGTTCTCTCAACGTCAAAGTAGAAGAATTTGGAAAGGTCATGCAGTTTTTCAAGTTTTTGAAATTCATGAATATCATCACAGGGTGTTTCAAATTTTGGATCGAAAACTATGATCGAAAATTTGCCATAACTTCTGTTTTTCGATTCAGAACCCTATTTTTTATTATTTGCTTTGGATTCTGCAGAGAAAATAGTGATAGCACTCTCTCTTGCTCCTGAATTCAGTAGTTTTGGACTTATTTGAGATTTTCTGGATTAATGTTACTACGTACGTAGTGTCAAATTACTCAGGAACCACTGAATTAAGAAGCGAGGGCATAACTATTTTTCTTCGCAGAATCCAACGCAATCATAAAAAAATAGGTTTCTAATTCGAAAAACAGAAGTTATGGCCAATTTTCAATCACAGTTTTCGACACAAAATTTGAAACACCCTGTGATGATATTTATGTATAGAATTCAAAAGATGCATGACCTTTCCACATTCTTCTACTTTAACGTTGTGAGAACGGTTTACACTGGGGATGTTTAAAATTAGAAAAATTAACATAATACTGACTATAAATATTCTACTTTTTCTTCAGGTTTTTCGATATTTTGAAAACTATTTGAATGAATACAATGGTTTTGACAGAAATGTATTCAGCATTGAATACTCCATCATATCAGAAACGGAAAAATTGATACAAATTCATTTTCATTTTTCACTCCTTGTATAACCGGAAGTGGTCAGGCTCCAAAAATATTCTAGGTATATAGAAAATTTCGAACAATATCGCAATTTTAAGATTTAAAATATGTCCAGTTCTCCAGAAACGATATAATTCTGAACTATTTTCCCCTATTGCCAAATTCTGACTGGACAAAAATTGTACTACAACAATCATTCTTCCAAGGATGGCACGAAATCGCTTTTTTTATCGATTATAAACATTTTGTTGTTCCGCATCAATAGTACAATTCTTTTCCAATCTCAATTTCAACTCGCACCAAGATTTCACAGAAAATATTTAAGCGCAATTTCATGTTTGTTTCAGTTCATTGATTTTTTTTGTCGTCTCATCAAAATTTTTGATGATTAGAGAAATTATCAATAATTAAAAACAATTACTTCTTTAAAATTTGTTGAAAATTATAATTTTTACAAACTGGCATATAAAGGTGGCGGCCTGCGGCCGCCCCTTGACTTTGGCCGCCCGCGTGCGGGGCACGCGCTGCACACCTGCTAGGATCGGCCCTGACTACATCGTTTCAAAATACTAGATACTAGTGGAACATTTTTGTGTGATTTTTCAGAGGATCTATGTGTTTTCTTTTTTTTTTTGTCGCTCTTAATTCTAGCACTTTTGACCTCTTCATTTGAATTTGTTTTTTTTTCTCTTTTTTCTTTGGATTGTAAATTTCATATTTTCTGTGAGTTTATAGGCAACGCCTAAACTTTAAACTTAAGTTAATAATAATAATAATAATAATAACTTAGATATAGGAGGCGAAAAATAAAAGAGCGTCAGAGAAACGTCAATCAGATTTCAGACGAGTTTGTTCAGAGGCTGTATTTCCTCCGAATTTTTGTTGTTACTTGCTTTCATGAATAAACTTTTATTCCAACCTCGTGATAATTACCCTAGACAACGTAAAAAATCATACATATATGTAAAATCTTACCTGAATAGACATAACGGAACAGTTTTCAAAGATACCTGTGTATAAAATTACCAGTAGGGATCTCGAACAGGTAGAAAAACGTGGAGGGGAGAGCGGAGCGACAGCTGCTATGTACAATGGAATTTCTCGGCCATTTAAATTATAAATGGAACGTACTCTATTGTGTACATTTAAAAAAATAAGGTTATTAATTCCGACTAATGAAAGGAAAAAAATTGTTAGTAGTAGTGGTTATGGAAAATTTCATAAAAAGGATATGGTCCCATAGTTGTGGTCACTGAGCTGATGTTATTTTCCATTATGAACGGTATACCTTTCTCTTCATAATGAAATAAACATCCGATCAATTCACTAAAACAATGGCATTTATGTTTGAATGTCAAAATAACGCCTCTCATTGGAAAACCCTTTATATGGCCAACTGCAATGCTTCATTCAGTTACGCAGCAAGATAAGTGCCTCGAACGTTGCCGGTTTGACCAGAAATTCGGATAATCCAGGAACAAATGATTCCTCCAACGTTGCCGATCTTCCAAAAAATTCGGATATTCCATGAATTCAATCAGTACAGTGAAGGAAGAATTCGCCCGTTACAAAGTTCGCCTAATCTTATCCGACAGAGGACGCAGTACTTCCGGCGACGGAATAACTCCATTAGCATTCCAGTACATGAACACCTTTGAGGGCACAAACTCCAGCGTAAGAGGACGGTCCGCGTAAAGCATCAACAGCATATTAGTAGACGTTCCACGTAGTAGTCCCGCTTTGAACTTAATTGTGGGGCTTAGCGGGGTAAACAACAATTTTACGGTGCCTAAGGAGAAGAAAGGTCGTCTCATGGGTGAAATAACTTGATATGGGTAAATATAAACAGGCATGCGAATCTATGGGGATAATTGGGAAACTAGTGCGTTTACTCAGCGTTGTTGATTCTCGTTCGTTCAGCGGAAGCTCCGGAATTGTACTCGAATTGGAGTCCCGGAGGCTTTATTGTTTTTTTTTCGGTTGTCGTTCCTGCTGTGGGATTTCCTCGACTGAAGTTGCTTTCATTGATCCTCTAGAATTTCTGTAACATTCCAGCCAAAAGAGCTAGAGATTATTTTTGAAGGAAGGTTAAAAAGGTGAAACCAACCCTGTCAATTATGAAATCTTTTACAATTCCCTAATCCAAAATCTGAATGTTATTTTCATAGATCGATGGTCTTCTTCTTCCTTTTTTTTTACATTGGTATATTGAATGCCAATGTGGTCAATGAAAGTATAAAAATTTCAGTGTTTTGGGATTGCCTTGGAGTAATTATGATTGATTTCTTGAATAAGGGTAGAACAATTACTGGAGATTACTATTCGACATTATGAACCACTCTACGGCCAAAAATTAGAGAGAAAAGGCGCGGAAAGCTAACCAAAGCTAACCAAATATTTTGACATTGAAATTTCGTTTGGTTCTATAGTAGGCTGAGAATTTTTTAATATATCCTCGTAAATCTCATATGACACTTCTTTTCAACTGAAAGATGAGCTTACACAAGGAAGTAGAATAAAATACAGGAGCTCTCTTGAAGAGAAGAAATGGACTGCTATATCAATTCTTGTCGCCACGAGAATTAAAGAATAAAAAATGGTTGTATAAAAGGGAAATAAATACCACAAAGTGAACACTGAAGAAATGGTACTTACGGTTGTTCAGATTAAAAGTTACGTATCTGCTTCTGCCTGATTTCGTAGGTATTGTACTGGGTAAAAGTCTTCATCACACAAATTCACCTTGTAAGGATGTCATACTAAAGGCCGACGACGTGCGGAAACCAAGTATTTGGTGAGGGCTTCGGGCTAAGCCGTATAAAAAAGATGCGACTAATGGCAGAGATCTTGTCGAACTGAGCAGGTATATTATACTACAGCCATAGAATCGCGCAGAGCACAGAGAATCTCAGTCTTATTCTTAACCAAATAAGCCCATCCTATGTATAAACCTTGTGGTATAAGAACACAAAAGTATGAATTTTGAACAGAAGTCATCAAATGCAGAGTCGAAGTGTCACGCTTACCTTGGGCACAATGTTAAGCGTCCCACACGCGAAATTCAGAAATAACAGAGAAATTTAAGAACTATTTACGTTTACTCGGAAAGAAATCCTACCTAAAGGTGAATGGAGTATATTTATAAGCTGAATTTTCTTTACCTTTTAGCAATTCCTCGTAGTACATTAATTCTCGGGGTTCATCTCAATTTTTCTGCACCTCGCTTCAAGCATCATCTGTTTTCGATTGCAAGTGCTCCGAGACTTCTCCTCCAGACCTCATCCGAATATCTTTATTGAAGTAATCGGGTTATGGGGCCGTAACTGTTTCATAAGGATCGATCGGCCGGAATGTGCGGAAATTCAGCTTGCGAAATGATAAGATGTATTTTACGACAACTCCGAAGTGGAATGAGGGCCAATTTGTTGCTGGCGAACCCCGCCAGCTGCAGTTATCTCGAAAAAAAGGTCGGTTATCTGTAATAATGCGGCCGAACGACAAATTTATGAGCTTTTAATATAATGAAGATTAATGAAATGAAGATGAAGAGGAAACGGCGAATGCAACCTTATTTCTTGGCTCCGAATTCGCTACTTAAAAGTAATAAATTACTTTTGCGCTTCTGCGGAGGAGTTATTCCCCGTTCCAATAATAACCGGAGGAGCACGGGAGAACCGATTGGTGAGGAGAGATCTATTGGAGTGTCTTCAAAGAAATGGGGATGATGGGTTTCTCGATGAGGACGCTATGATTTACGAATCAAAATATGAAAGTCAACATATTGGCGGTAAAAGAAGAACATTTTCTATCCGATTTTTTACATCAAGATGTTCCTACACCGAATGATAAGATAAAATGGTGAGGACCAATGAAGATGAGATGAGATTTAACTCATAATTGACTAAAGAATAGTGAGTTAAAGGGAGAAGCCGAATCTGTATCAGTCTCAGCTCTAGACAAAGCAATAACAAGGAATTACATAAGATCAAAAGGAAGTTGATTATAGCCAGTAAAGAATGTAGATAATATTATGAAATAGTTGAGCATGTATCACTCATTTTTTATGTTCGTGTTAGTTCTATCATAGTCCGATCAAATATAAGAACGAGCTTTGTAAACAAACAAAATCGTCTGGTTTGCGCACAATAAAGCTCCTATTGGTTAAACCATCATAAAGACGCTCCCTTCGACCGCCCTAAGAGACTGCCAGGATCGTACTCGGACTGTGGATGGTACTGGATAGAAATGATTCCATAATTTGAGTCAGCAATTTCCACATTAGAACTTTTTTCCTCAGAAACTCGAGTGCAAAATTTCTGTTATGATTTGCAACTGTCATAAACATTTTATATCCGACGTACCCTATTTTTTCATTTTGTTTTGTTTTTATATTATTATCTACTAAATAATTTCTTTTTCGGATGCTCCAGATTGCGGCAAGGTAATTCCAGGAAGAATTGGAAGAAAATCCTGATTTATCGAAAAGAGACTTAGTAGGAATTGTTTCAAAATCCTCAGAGGTGAGTGATTCAGCTGTATTCAGAATTCTCAAAAAATATGAAGAGATTAAAACATTTACGCCACCTAAGAGGAGAGCCCAGTCGTTAAATATAATCGATCCGGTTGACGATTTCGATATAAACCTTATCAGAAGAATTGTCCACGGTTTTTTTTTCCGGAATGAAATCCCAACGATTTCTAAAGTTCTAGAAATCGTGAATGATGACGACAGTTTGCCAAATTTCAAAAGAACAACGCTCTATAAATTATTGAAAAAAATGGAATTCAAGTTCAGTTAAAACTGAACGATTGTGTGAAATCTCCTCGATTCGACTCTGGAGGAAAGAAACTTTACGAAGGCCCTCCTACCGCTGCGCGAAAGATGTTATTATTGCTCCTTCTTAGATTTGAACAGAGTATAGTTTGGTTAGGTAAGGTTAGGTTAGGTTGAGTGAGGTTAGGTAAGGTTAGGCCAGGTTAGGTTGTGGTGCTGAACTCTTTGGATGGAAGGAGAGAATCAACACTCGTTTTTGTTTCAGCTGACGAGTGAATGATTCGTCTTCTGCGATTGCATTGCATAATTTCTTCTGGCTGCTGCAAACAAAACCTATTTACTGATCGGGACTGAAATGCCACACTCATTCCACTCAGCCTTCTCTTTCTAAAACCGATGTCAATGTACGAAATAAAGCCTCCTCCTCCCCTCAAAACCCTCCCCCGGTCGATGTTCTCGATCCGTCACGCACGACAAATGTACGTACGTAACAATTTCGCGAATAATAAGACGGAAAGGTCTATTTTGAGCTGGAAGACTTGGTCTGAGTACGGGTAATATAACATTTCGATCGGATGCCCGGTTAACGTTGTTATTAGGGTGGTTTCCGAAGTTCTCGAGTCCAGTTGATCTATCTTGTTGAGGTAGTGAGCCTTGAATAAATCATGACCGGTGAATTCAAGGCTACTTATAAATTCTTGTACTCGCATAATGCCACATTTTGCTCATGGGCTGTTTAGGCCTGGTTCACATGTATCATCTGTCCTAACTATTAATAATAAACATCCTACACGAAAGGCAAAGAGCACTCAGATAGAACTATGTGAGGAAAAAAATAAAACATGGGTATAATTATCAGTTTTTCTCTTGGATTTCGGGCCATTTTATCCTCTCGAATTCAAATAAATGCTCGACTGCAATAAGCGGTTCCATGAAAAACCAATCCGGCTTACGATCATCATCGCTATTTTCATTAAAACTTTGAAAAATATTCGGAATTAAAAAGAGATGACTTTACGTATAAAGTGGGTGTAAAACCACTGTTATGTCGGTTTCCTGGAACTATGAATGTATCCCGGTATGGCGAATTTCATTTATTCATCTGGCATTAACTCTAAATATTCCATACGTTGGAGAGCTCACATATCACAGATGAATTCAGCGTTTTGTGACGAGCGAAATGAAATGAAATATTTTCGTGTGGCTAAAACTTCATATTTGAACCGAACAACCGCTGAAACTAATCAGAAAACAATGCGAAGTATCAATGAATGAAAAATTAAATTTCATTCATTTTACGGTTATAGATACATGAAAGCTTCCATTCATTCATATTGAAATATAACTTCCAATTCTGAAAATCATTCCGAGAATTCATATTTCCAGCCAATAAACATGGAACCTAACATAAACTGTTCGTCAAAATTGAGGATATTAAATCGATTTGTATCTTCTTTTCAGAAAAACACAATTTCCGTTTGGAATATGTATATGTATGGTTTTTGGCTATTGCTCTATGTTCGACTTGATAATTTACTTTGTCTTCAGACATTTTGAACTGTATAAATAATTCAAGATTGAAGATTTGAGAAAGAAATGGTGTATTCACAAGAACAAAAATACAATATTTGAAAAAGTACTAGAGGACATTTTTTAATCGATTTGTGTTTATGTAGGGGAAGTACGTACAAAAAGACATAGGGGCATAACTTGTTAGTAGTGAATCACAGTAATGTCATATTCTACAACTATGATCTTTGGTCCTTTCTTCACAAAATCTAATCAACCTTTATGAAATAAAAGTATCAGAATAGGCAACTGTATTTTTCTACTTATATTTACAACACTACTGACAAAGTTCACCAATGAAACGCTTGGTTCTTCTATCAACATCAGCACAGGATGCGTGAGCCCAATGCAACCAATGCATGTATCGTAACCAGTCTTTTCCAGTGCTAATCCTGGTTTTTTCCCGATCTGAATCGGGAAAAAAGGTCATAACAATAGACAGTTGGACAATCGTCTTCATCATCTCGAAAGTTGCTAGAAACATTTTCTTCTTCATTGTCTTCTTCAAATAATACCCTAGGGACGTGTCTCCTTTTCTTTGGAGGAGGTATGGACTCATTTTTTTATTTGATTGCAATCATATTAGGTGTAGAAGTTGAAACTAAGTATACGTTTATAGTGTCTTCGGCTCACGTTTGCCTTGTCCACTTATGAATCGTCCATTAGGGATTGGAGGAACCTCCTCATAGGATCATCAATGCATCTCAATCTATTAAGATGCATTGCCTTTATTAGCCGCAGATGAATATTTTGTTATGAATATGTGAAGACAAGTCCTGGCTCTTTGTTTGGTGATGGAGCCTGGGATGAATGGTCTCGGTGTTGTCCGGTAGATACGGTTAATTCAGCTGAAATACCTATGTCATTTTGTCCGTTCACTTTATATGTCATTTTGTCCATAAAGCGTTATAAAACTAGAAATATATCGAATTGATACAAAAAGTATATTTAACATAAAAAAGCTTCGTGAATACAATGACAAATAAGTAAAGTTCGAAATGAATGCAATATAAATGAAAAAAATGGTGAAAACTGGCCATTTCTCTCAAAAATTTGGAGCAATAAAAAAAACTCGTGACCTATTATTTTCTGTTATCACTCATAACGACCGAATGAACTAGAGTAGCGCTTGCGAGTTTTCAGAGGTTAATTGAACCCACTCGGGTCGTGTGATTTGGTAGGCAGTTCCGCATTTGATACCTCCAAACTCAAATTATGATGCCTATGTCATTTTGTCCATATATGTCGTTTTGTACGTATTTCCCATATTCGAAAAAAAAGAGTTTTGATAAGCAATTCATTTGCTATCGAAACGTGGTTTTCTAGATTTTCTAGCAATTGAACTACTTGTATCTCCCTTGATCGTAATCAAGCTTACATTTCATAATTTCCAAAGAAAACTAACTAAATTTCCTCTCTTCTTCTTCCTGGAAATTTTTGATGTATTGTACCAATTAAAATGATGATACTGCATGATTTATTGCATAAATTTGGAACTGAATACAGAATAAAGTCAAAGAGAATCAAGTAGCACAAAGGCGTGGGCCAGCATTGTCAATTCATCAAGTGGAATGAAGAAATATGAAACCAGAACACCACCGAATAGATGAGCACTAACCGAGAAACATGCATTTTTCATCACATCCCCAGATTTCCTCGAAATGTATGTTAAACTCAATTTCGTGACTGTGACGCTTTTTGCCGCATGAATGTGAGCTCCATGGAAATACGTGTGGTTGGTTATAAATTTAATAAAGAATGATTTAGAGCACCACATATATAGTTACATGAACCCCCTCTCACTTAACGGCATAGATTATATTCTATATTCGACATAGTTTTGGGAATTTAATGAGGGCATGTCTGACCCGAAGAAATAATCATAATTTGATGATTGTTTTTGTGGAATGGACTGTCAACAAGGCAAGAAACGAATTAAATTGGGATTTTTTTTTGACGAGCAGTCTTTTCAACGAATTGACTTTGGTAATTGGTACAATTTTTGTTCTTAATGGAGTTCTAGAACTTTTGGAGTAATCCGACGTTTCGTTCGTTGAAACTATCACCTGAAGCCTACTTTTGTTTCGGAATTTTCAATCTGGCCCCAATACGACCTAAAGGCTCAAATACACACAATCTTTCTTCCCATATCCTCGCACAACACGCCACGAGCGCAATAAGCAAACGAGCAATTTAACGTGTCAATAAATCTGATTTACGTGCCAGAACATTTTATGTGCCGTATTAGGGTAATAACTGCACTTATTTAATGAATAGATGCACACACGCATGGATGGAACGGGAAATTCTCATGGTGTCGTGTCCAGTTCTCATTTATGAGGGCGACTGAACGCTGACTATCATTTCTGGAAGTAAACGCCTTTCAGCTCGCTCTGAAAATTTCCTGGTATGTGCACGCGCTCGTAAACTTTCATCGTTCACGACGGGATGGAATTTTTTGAGGAATGGGACAGGTCCGTGATGTCCACGATTGAATAGGAGAGGCTGAGCGGACAAGAACGCTGTCAAAGATATGTTGGCTAAGTTGGCTTGAAATATTCCAGGAAACGTCGGGAAGAGGAACCGGCCCCTGCACCATTTTGTGTATGTTCAATAGTTCACTAAAAACTTCTTATATTTGAACGGACTATAGACGACTTGCAAATCAGTTAGATCCCATTCAAGACTTGCCGAAGTCTTTGAGTTCGCCTACCAAGGCTGTTTGAGCTGATGACACGAGAATAAGACCGCGGGGCTTTTAGAGCGGATGGAAGGTGTAACTGTCGAAAGATTCGTGTAGGTTACTTACGTTCCACATACTATCTGCGAAAACCACACCTCCAGGTTTTATCGGCAAGGGAATGTCGTGACTTGGCGCTGAAAATTGTTGTTTTAGGTTAGGGAATGGACGCATAACACGGAATGATTCATGCTTTCGTGCCTGATGCGTCCGCCAGATGTTTTCGTGTAATGTAGAGTGACCTTTTAGTACTTGTACTTTTTCCACTCGTCGCTGATTCGTGTAATTCCCTGCAATTGCTCTTTTCGAGTGCTTCGCATAGATAAAAATTCCATTAGGGATATTGGACAAGGTGGAAAATTGAGATTGAAGCAAATGAGGTGTTGGAGTCCGCATTACATGAATTTACAATTAGCTCGAAGTGAATATTAATACCACCGGTCAATTTCAATTGGATAATTCATACGCAGTGTTCCTTACACATGAATTAATCTTGTGATTCTTTTTTTCACACATTTATGTAGGTTCTGTTGCCTAGGAATATTTGCGTCTTCACTTCAATGAAAGGCTTATTTCTTATTCTCAGGGTCATTCTTTCCTAATCTCACACAAAATTATATGGAGAATTACTCAAGATATCTTCATGAAAATCATTTTCAGTGTGTTATCCGAGATGCTGAAATAATCTTGCCTACAGGAGTGAAAATAACGCCAAGGTAACTCCTGGAAAAATGTAGAGTCTTGAATTCGCAACATTATAGTACAAAGTAAATAGGGCGTTACATTTGAATGAATTAGCATCGAGAAATGTCAGTTTTAAGTTCATCATATTCGGCAATCAATAACGGACATCCTGTGTATGGCAGATCATTTGGTATTGTTCTGCTGACTTTATGAATCTTTCGTGCAATGCGCTCAACTTTTTCTAATATTCTCTGAATGAGATCTGTACCGTTGGCAAAATAAACTGCTCCACATGAGTTAGGGATATTGACTTGAATTGCAAAAAATATAGTTATAATAAGATTTTTGTGTAAAAATTCATATTAATATGATTTCAAGTTGCAAATTAATTTTAGCCTGTAGGTCTGCAGCGTATACAGGGTGGTTGAGAAAAATCGAGTAAAATAACGAAAATTTATTCCCAGAGAATTCAAGCATTTTAAGAGGTGTATGGCCTCCACGGGCATCGATAACAACTTGACATCTTCTTTGCATACTACTCACGAGGTTGTTGAACATTTATTGTGGAATTTGGTTCCATAAACGAGGCAGAAGCTCTCTCAGATCATTTAAGGATTCTGGGGTAGGTTGATGATTATCTAATCTTCTTTGGAGCATATCCCATGCATGTTCTATGCAATTCAAATCTGGTGAGTGCGGAGGTATTGGTAAATGTGGAATACCAAGCTCCTCGCGCGCATTCTCAACTATGGCTGCACGGTGCGGTCTAGTGTTATCGTCTAGAAATTGAAAAGTTTCACCAATAGTAGCGTGAAGATTTGGCACAACATTTTCAATGACATGCTCCCTATTGTGTAAGGCGGTCATATTCCCAGGACAAATGTGTAGATCTGTGCGCCCGTTGAAACATATCCCGGCCCATACCATAACACTACCCCCTCAGAATGGATGGACTTCTTGGACATAGCGACGATTACGGGGTATGCGTGGGATTGTCCATACCCGTATTCTTCGAGAATCTGAGAATCGTCCATATCTGGATTCATCAGTGAAAAGGACACTACGCCATTGATCGTTCCAATCGACATGTTGCCTTGCCCATTCCAGTCTTTGACGCTTATGGTCACGTGTTGATGGAACTCCTCTTAATGGACGACTAGAACCTAGATTCACCTCTGTCAAACGTCGTCTGATGGTTTCGATGGAAACTTGGACCCCATCAGCATTTTGAAGAGTATTCCGTAGCATTCTACACGTAGATGTAGGGTTTCTTCTCGCCGAAACGGTGATGAAACGATCCTGAACAGGTGTAGTTTTTTGTCGCCCACCAAGCCTTGGTGTTTCCTGTCTCCCTGAACCTATTTCAAAGTCGAGATATCACACTTTGGCTGACTTGGAGCCTTTCCGCTACATCAACCTGAGTAAGGCACCTTGTAGCATTCCGATAGCCCTATTAGCCTCAGCATTTGTTAATTTACGTCTTGGCATTGTCAGAAAACTCGTTTCAAATCGAAGCCGTCGATA
The DNA here is from genome assembly GCA_910592335.1 of Adalia bipunctata. NCBI lineage: Eukaryota > Metazoa > Arthropoda > Insecta > Coleoptera > Coccinellidae > Adalia > Adalia bipunctata. Next base: position 71,153,876 of record OU342949.1, on the reverse strand, counting down.
AACTGACTTCATTTCAAAATAAGAACATTCATGAAGCATATGCAAAGAACCAAACTCCAGAAAAAAGGCGACCAAATTGACGAAATGTCTCATACTGATTTTTATTGGATCGATTCAAGTTGTTATTGAGTTTTAAATAATTTTACAGCGTTTTTTCGAAGATAACATACATTCAAAATCGATTGAATACGATATCCCTATCTCTTGTGGAGCAGTATATTTCTGAGATTTTTTGTTAGTGAAGATCATTGAAAATATACAGGGCAATCTGTTCATATTGGAACAGTTTTTCTTGAGATGCAGAAATACTAATATAGGAAACCTGTTTCGAACGAAATTTATATTTACATTGACTGAATCCACAAAACCTGGATCGATTTCTCGTCGTATACCGTCAATGTATATTTCGTGATATTATAAAACCCGTAATATATGTTGCACAGGCCGATTAGCGCTACGCGGAAGTGGAGGAAATAAAATTCGACCAATTTAGATCTTATCGAACATGCAGAACAGAAATGAAATCGTTAAACGAAAAAGTTTGTTTCTTACGTCATATTCTCGAAGGCTGTAAACTTTCCCGATACTCAGCTGCGCCAAGCGATATATCAAGCTATGCTGAATTCGGAAACTTGAAAACATGTCGTTGCTTTCTGTTCCCGAATGATAGATTTTCCTGCAATCAATCTAGAAATTGAGTCCTTTCTAGTTGCAGCAGGCTTACCTACGGGTAATATTCGTACGGTTTAATACACCTGCATCCTTCATTAGATTTTCTTTTGTTGGAGTTTTCCATTTGAACTGCTTCTGATTTGTTATTGACCTTCAGCTCCGTCTAGAAAGATTTTGTTGGATCATACGAACGAACAGGCGAGAGATTCTTGAAGATTACAGGCCAGGAAGAGAGAAATTTGGCAATGTCCCTCGCTGAGAAGGTTAGGCTACTGGACAAGGTCAGTTCAAGCCAGGAGAACAAGGATCATTCCGTAATGAACGATTTTGCCAACTCCACTCACTCTGAATTTCGTATATCACCAAAAGAAACAAATTCCACCCAATCATCCCTTCCAATCTGGAATATAATGAATTGAAATAAATGACCTACTATCCGACGTGAAACGAGGAGGAATCATTCCCTCGTTTTTCGATGGAAAAACCCATTTCACCGCGGAGAAAATTACTTTCCTGTTGAACTAATAATCTTGAGCCATTTCTCATATGAAAATACGCCTTATTGTTGAATTCTTTTCCACGTAGAGGTCTCTCCGTGCGACATGAGAGTAGAAAATGAAATGACATTTTTTCAAAGAAAGAATTTAGCCTTTTTTACTTTTACGAGGAATAAACTGATTTTTGTTCTGGATGGAATGTAGTCCCACGCGAACTTTACGAGTTTTTTGATGAAGTGAGGATCACGAAATGTCACGAATTCAAGGATTCGATATTTCGATGGGAATTCAAGGTAGCACAAATTCTGAACATCCATTGAAACAAATGCCTCCCCAAACAGTATCAGAACCTTATCAGAACGGATGAACTTCCTGAATCTATCTACGATTACTGGGCATGAGAGAAAGCGTTCAAAAGCCGCTTTTGCATATTCGATAAATTCACAAGAGCTCTCTACAGGTAGACACAGTCAGAAACCGATCTTGTGCAGGAGTGGAAAATCTATTGGCTTCATGAGCACTGAGTTTATACTCCATTCACAATTATAAAATCACAACTCTGGCTATGAAAATTTGACACATTCCACTCTGTATCGAAGTTATGACGTTTTTCAAAATATTTTTATGATCCAAGTCAATACTATGTTGCCATTTTTTCATTCTTAGCGTATTTCTCAGAATGTATAGTACTTTTTGGGGCCCACAACAGAAAATTGTGAACAATATTCCACATATAAAGGAGTTTTTGGATTTATGATTGTGAAGATTTATCGATGTGCTTCGTTTTCATCATGATATTGTATGTGATATGATTGTGAGGGTGCATAACATTTCTATTTCTAATATTTCTTTATTTCAAATAAACAGTTTTATTCATTCATCACAAGAAAAATAAACATAATAACTGAATTAACGAATTCGTTTACAGAGGAACTGATAATTTCAATTCAATAGTAATTGAGTTTTGGTTATTTTTGGTTATAAATTAATAAGCAAGAATGTCAATTCCTGAAAGCTTCATAGATATACATTTCATTTATTTGATCTTATGAACAAGGAGTAAAATATTCTGAATGTATTGTAATTTAGTTTAAAAAATATCCATACATCACTACCATAGTAGGTTTGTACAAATAAAATGGAATAGGTCAAACATATGCTTCACATTTATCATTCACCTGTTCTAAAATAAGACACAAACTCCTGGAATATGGAAAAAACCGATGTTTTCTGGTTCAATATAGCGTATTTCTACTTTCGGCAAAGGATTGATAGGAATGAAAGCTCCAGTGATACATTTCAATTAATCGGAATCTGAATTCACCTACCGTTGAATGCAATATAGTCATATTTCTTCTTTTTTTTAGCTTATTCGATGTGTTTTTTTTCTGAAACGTGAAAACGATCAACAATAATCATTTAGATACCGATGATGGCCATCCAGAACCCGTTTAGTTACGAAAATCGTGCAATTTCATTCTACAAGTTCTTTCCTCATAATTCCTCGAAAATCCTACCTGAACCATACTTTCTGGTCGCTTTCGTTAAAAGATCATATAAGGAAACCTTTTTTGTCCATTCACACATTCCAAATAAATTTTGAGCATCAAAAACGATACCGAAACTAACCAAACTTCTGGGGGACCAGAATTTCGTTTGAAATCTTTCTGACCGGCCAGATACCTAAAAAAACTTCGTTATCAAGTGTAAAAAGGTCGATTAGTACTCACTTCCGCTTTATTTATGCTTATGAATCGATTTTTGGTCCAATTCAAATATTCCGTTCGTACTCACGCCAAAAGTCGCGAAAGTAAAAAATGACACTTGCACGAAATTTCTCATATCGACGGGAAACTTCTTCTGGTCGACGAAGAACGGAAAAATAGGCGATTTCCTATCGATATTTCGCCCCAAAATCGCCGATCGATTCGAATTAACAAAATGTGGAATATCTTTGATACTTTTACTTTGATGTAAACAAAGAAACTGTTAACGTCGTTTTGCCATTAACGCTATTTTCTGGACGCGCACAGACTTTTCGTCAGGTGCACCAACTCCTGAAAACGAAACCATGACCTCCTATGTGATTAAATAAAAGTGAATGGAGTATAGGTATAAGAGAATAAATCTCAATTCCTCCTGAATGATCATTTGGAGAATCGGCAACTTTGGAAAAATATTTCTGAACTTTATATGGGTATTTATCTAAAGAGCTGAATAACTCTGAAAAGCATCTGAGTATCAATGAAGGCACTTTGAAAATCTATGGGAAATCCCGAAAAGCTATGCTTCACTGAGGATGCCTTCTGAAATAACAAAGTGGTCAGAATATCACCTTTTGTTCCATGTCTCCACGGAACATGGAGCTTATTCCCTACTTGACCGTATTCTAACTCCGAATGGGATTTTAATTTTGAAAATCAATTACAACTCCGGAGCTGAGTTCGCAGATAACGGACCTGTAACGATTATATCTAACCCTACTTTTGATAATCCCGAAATAACGTAGGGTCGACGTTATTAGAGTCGGTACACTCGCTAATATTGTCTTATACACAGTTACCGTTCAGCAAATTGGGGTAATAATAGTTGAGAATAGTTAAGGCTAATGGCAGGGAGGTTTGCCTCCGAGGTTCTTGCAGAAACGGTGGTGTGGTTGTTCGGGGATGGATATAATTTCCAATTGCATTCAGTTGGTGCTCGAGATGTCCGTACTTGTACGGAAGTTTTAATTGTATGGTTTTTCTTGTTGGTACTTGTTGATCTGTTATTCTAATTGGGATTTTTCTTCTAGGTGAGCTTGCTTTGGTTGGTGATATAATGGTGCTGAGAAACAATACACGAGGTCAGAGGATCATTGTGGGTTAATGTGAGGTAATCCTTCTTGAAATCTAAACTCGCAACCATTTTTATGAAACTCAACAAAACGAAATAATATGTTTACTTATTGTTAACTACATATCTTGAAACATCGCCCCCTATGTAAGAGTTTCAACTCTATCCAGCATTCACACGCTTAGAGCATGCAGAGTTTTGGTGTTATGGATCAGCAAAATGGGTATTTTGAAAGATTCGGATGGGATGAAGACCTTAACGATCGAATAACATCTTTAGATTTCCCAGGGATTGCGTGCTGATAACGAATATGGTGTTTTTGGGGGGTCTTACCCCTTACGTAATATTCATCCAAAAAGTTGACATTTTCGAAATCGATTTTATTGGGCCTAGAGACACCTGGGACAATGCTGTTTAACAATATACAAACAAAACGTGGATCCGACCACAGGAAGGGGAGCTATGGCGATTTGAAATTTCGATTTTTTGAAAAAATGCCATTTCGCAGGTCAAAATCTGAACTATTTCAGATAGCGCCATGAAATATTCCTTATTGTATTCAGCGTCCTCGAAAACTTATATTTCGATACCAAACTTGACCATATTGTTCTTTTTTAACTAGAATTTCTTCAGTTTTATGTTTTCCATTTTTTATGTTCGAGTTTTGTTCACACGCTTAGAGCATGCAGAGTTTTGGTGTTATCGATCAGCAAAATGGGTATTCTGATAGATTCGAATGGAATGAAGACCTTAACGATCGAATAACACCTTCAGATTTTCCAGGGGAAAAATTGGTCGACTTTGGAGTGTAGTAACTTCTAAAAAAATTGGAATTGAGAGGAGCTGATTATTTTGGTTATACTTTGGGTCTTTAAGAATAAAATGGTGTTTTTTTCATATATCTGAGACGAAGGGTTTGGATTTTCTGATTTTTTTCGCTTTTTCATCAACAATATTAAAAAAACAATTAGTCTCAGAGAAAATCTGTTTGGATTTTCTTGATCTGCGGCATCGAATTAATAAATGGTGAAAATTTCGTATCGATAGGCGAGATTCAAATTTTTGCGGAAAATCCTATACTAAGGTATGGAAAAATTTCGATTTTCCGAAAAAATTTTTTTGGCGCCGATCGACTTCAAACTCACATCATTTACTAATTCGACAACGAAGATTAAGAAAATGCAATCATTTCTTCCGTGAGGAAAACAGTTTTTGATTTACAAACGATGGAAAATCGGAAAATTTGGACCTTCGCAAAAAAAAATCAGAAAATCTAAACTGTTCGACTCTGTATAAATCAATTTTTCTGGGAAATACGGCAGTCCAAAAATGACCTATTTTTCGCGATTTTTCGACTCAAGTTCGATTATTTCCCAAACTACGCGTCACAGGAGAATTCTAATTACAGATTCGTAATCTACGTGTCCGAATATTACTCCGAAGAAAAATATTTTCGATCATACTTGGAAAAATTTCGAACAAGATGGTGGAGTCATCTCAAGTCTTCAACTCTCTACAAACATAAAATGAATCATCAGCAACATTGCAGATTTCCACGCAGCGCGATCATCACGACTACCTGATCTAAACTTATTCCGTGTTCACCTTAGAGAAAATTTCCAGACGTGAATAACCCAATCTAACTTTTCCCGGCGTCAACGAAGTATTCCATCCCACCACCCCGTCGCCAATTTTATTCCAAGTACTTTACCCTCACGTCTCTCTAACGTTTTCAAGAGGCAATTATCCGGGATCCGTTGCAATAAATTAAGAACGGAATATCTTCCGAACTCGGCCCTATCTGCGGCATTATCTGGTGTTCATTTTTCAAATTTAACGTCCGTCCTTGGGCACCTTCCCATAAATCGCAGACACGTCTGTAAAAACTCAGTTATCACGTTTTTCCGGAGGACGCAGTGAGGGGTTCGAGTTTTGGGTAAATATGGCGGACGAGCTATGGCTCGGAGGTCGAGGCATGGAAGGGCTGAACGCCTGGCTTCGGCCATTAAGGAAAGTTATGATTGTTTGAGGTTAAAATGGCTGTCAGGTACCGGCCTGTTCGATAATTGTGTTTGCTTTGATGTTATTCCATCCAGTCGAAAGATGATGTCCTCATGGACAAAATGACATTTCGGCAACAGGCAACTGTAGTTTTCTACTCATAGTTACAAAACTACTGAAAAAGTTCACCAATGAAACGCTTGGTTCTTCAAGGAACATCAGCACAAGATGCGTGAGCCCAATGCAACCAATGCATGCATCGTAACCAGTCTTTTCCAGGGCTAATCCGGAAGAAAGGTCATAACAATAGACAGATGGACAGTCGTCTTCATCATCGCTAAAGTTGCTACGACCATTTTCTTCTTAATTGTCTTCTTCAAATAATGCCCTAGGGACTTGTCTCATTTTCTTTGGAAGAGGTATGGGCTCATTTTATGATTTGATTGCAATCATATCAGGTGTAGAAGTTGAAACTAAGTACGTTTGTCGAGTCCTCGGCTCACGTTTGCCTTGTTCACTTATAAATCGCTCATAGGATCAGCAATAGTAGGTTGAGCTGCATTGCCTTCATTAGCCGCAGATGAATATTTTGTTATGAATATGTTAAGACAACTCCTGGCTCTTTGTTTGGTGATGAAGCCTGGGATGAATGGTCTCGGTGTTGTCCGGTAGATACGGTTAATTCAGCTGAAATACCTATGTCATTTTGTCCATTAATAATTAATTAATACAAAAAGTATATTCAACATAAAAAAGCTTCTTGAATACAATGACAAATAAGTAAAGTTTGCAATATAAATAAAAAAAATGGTGAAAACGGGCCATTTCTTCTAAAAATTTGGCGCAATGAAAAAAACCTCTTGACCTTCTGATTTATGTTATCACTCATAACGACCGAATGAACTAGAGTAGCGCTTGCTAATTTTCAGAGGTTAATGGAAGAATCTCGGGTCGTGTGATTTTGTAGGCAGTTCCGCATTTGAAACATCCAAACTCTAGTTATGATGCCAATGTCATTTTGTCCATATATGTTATTTTGTACGTATTCCCCTACAGCATAACTAACATGTAGAACTACAGGAAAGAAGAGTTATTTCAATGCCAAATAATGATCTCGTAACCATCCAATCTTGTCACAGTACAACTTCAAGTTATCCCTCTACCTCGCATCTTGGAAATAAAAAGGCTGCGTCCACCAGACAAAGCCAATCATTTTCCAACCCCAAACAGCACCACACCTGCCTTTCCATACCATGAACTCAACACATTAACCAAAGTTCCGCTCAGGTAACCATAGGATAGGAACTCCGCCTCTCTATACACGCTGTGATGAGATTTCGTCCGAGGCTATTAGACGAAACTTTCGGTGGAATTGGAAAGGGCAAACTACGCAAAGTCTTAGCCTCTGAAAGTTCGGAACTGACCGGTGCCAGATATAACCTTGGGGCACTCGACCTGATCGCGTTAAATACGGTCTTGTTCGCCCGAAAAAGTTTATTTGAATAGGTCGGCAGGGATTCCTCGCTCCGGAACTCTGTGTGTGACTTTGCCCCGACTCTGTGTCCCCCATGTCAGTGTTACTCTTGTTATTGTCCTATTGTGGCGAGGTCGTCTTGCCCCTGTCCGAACTTGACCTGCCGAGTCATGAAATAGATTTATTCGTGTGTTCGTACAGGGAGAGAAAGTAATTTCAATAATTCCAGTATTCCACTCATGTTGACGTTTTCGCCCAACCATAATGAAATATTGGTATTGTACAGTACGGCATTATCTCTTTTATCTCACCTTTTGTTCGGCCCTAATGTCGAAGCAATAAAAAAAATGGAATAATCATTCCATCTGCACTCAAGCTTAATGGAAATTTTCATTGAATTTACGTCTGAACCTTCTTCAACCCCATTCTATCGTTGCCAGTAATTCGAACGGAATGAATATATTTTTTACGAGTTCGTGGAAATGACATATCAAAATGAAAAATGCATGATATCAACGAACATAAAATAATGAATGCCAGATTCTCCTTGGACACAATTCAAAAGGTAATAAAATCGTCATTAATATTTTAATGCTTCTCATTCTTTTCAATTTATGATCTTTTTTGGGTGAACGACCAAACGCTGATAACAGCAATCTTCCATTTCGTAGGAATTACCGTTTCACAAAAAGTTAAATTTAGTCGTCCCGAAAAAAAGTGTTTCACGTTGAATAGGAAACTTTTAATTGGGACTCCAAATTTGGATAGATTAATTTTTTTTTCATCGAATTCCTCAAATTTCTTTTCACGTTATTCATTTACCTGTACCTACATGAAGAATAGGTTATTTTAGGTTAGGTTTGGTTATGTTAGGTTAGGTTATGTAAGGTTAGGTCTAGTTTGGTAAGGTTAGTTTTGGTTAGGTTGGGTTAGGTAAGGTTATAGTAATAGTGAAAAGGGGTTACAGCTCACTGCGACCTCAAGGTCTATTGTTCCCCCTAACAGAGCTGTTATCATCGCGCCTCCTACAGCTCGCCATCCAGTTCCAGAGATTTGATGAAATCCAGTATCTGGGACGGCTTCAAGGAGGATAACTCCCCACTTCTACAAGTTTCTTGTCCAAAGCACTTTTTTATTTGGCTTGCAATGGCATAGCATTCCGTAACCAGGTGAATATGAGTTTCTTCCTCCTCCCCACAGAATCTACACTCATCAGTGACCGATAAACCCATTCTCAACAGATGCTTCTCTAGGCGACAATGTCCAGTGGGAAAGCCAGTGAGTAAGTGAAGTTGGTTTTTACTGAGATCCAGATATTTTTTGTATCCATCCCTGGGAGATTCCGCCAGAGTTTTTCTCTTTCGGTTTTCTCCTTCAGCATAAACTCCTTCTTATAGGTGCATTTTCCTATACCACAGAAGGGTTCTGGGCCAGTGAGTGGCGTTTGTGCGCTTTTTCTGGCCAGTGTATTGGCCTCTTCATTTCCTACGATTCCCGAACGACCGGGAACCCAGATTAAAAAGACCTTATTCTTCTTGCCTACCTCATTGAGTTTGTTTCGACACTCCTAAATCAGCTTTGAGTCAATGACGTAGGAGCTCAGTGCTTTAATAGCAGCTTGACTATCTGTATGAATAGCTATATCGCACTTCTGATAGTTTTTTTCTAGATTTATATCTAGACATTTTCCGATTGCAAGTAGGTATTTCCGTTTGAAGGACGCTTGTACAGGAGCCTAACGATAGTGCACACTTGGTATAGGTAAGGTTAGTTTGGGTTTGGTCAGATTTCGTTAGATCAAACAAGATTAAACAATTGGAAGGTTCTGTTAGGTTTGGTCTAGTTAGGTTAGGTTGGTTTAGGTTAGGTCAGATAACGTTAGATAAGGTGACGTTAGGTAAGACTAGTATGGGCCAGCAGATCTACCTTTTAAACAGTTGGTCTTTGGTTATCCTTATCGGTAGGCCTCCGGTCGCGGAATCTGAGTGCAGTTGTCAGATTGTGTTCCGGGCTTTCTCTATAGAAGGCTAAGGCCAATTTCTGACAGCTAACAGCTACAGCTACAATGTCAAATAGTTCCCTGTGATCTCTGCATATCGAGCGATTTTATAGGAGAAATGTCAAACTTTGATCAGTTTTCCTGAAGAAATGGGGAAATTTTGGAGAATATGAATACCAAGCTATTTTGCGTTGACTCTTCCTCTTTCGATCCGTATATTTACATCACGACCAGGGTATCTGCGAAAAAAGTTTTATCGGGTTTAAAATTGCCCTTTTTGCCGAATTTTTTCGCGATTTTCGCGAATTTTTTTAAAATACTTCTACATCGGCTAGAGGATCGAAATTTCGCCCATGTACGAATCGATCTTTCCTCTTTCCGATCGTGTACAAATTTCTCTCCTGTATCGCAGCTTTGCTGCGATTTTAAGATTCTTCTGGACCCACTTTTTCGACAGATTCCCCGGGCCGGACCACAGAGTTACCGTTTTAGTATTATATAGAATTAAACAATAGGAAGGTTTTTTCACATTTACATCTTTTGGAATTCAGCATTTTGAATAACAGAATATGTGGAAACGTGGAAAAAACAGAAAACACTGTACACAGAGCAGGAACGAAGGCCGTGGCGGACCGACCGAATCCATATTCCGAACACGCTGAATCTAGCATGGTTATCCGCAGATAAACTGGCAAGATGTGCCGGTTCCTATGCGTTTTCTCATTCATTTCCGATGTTCCTCATTCATATGGATTATCCCCTCGTTCATATCGGAGAGCATACGTTCCCTTTTTCCCCTTTCCATAAGTTATAAGGCCCAAATCTCATATTTCTGTGGACATAGAATCATGCGGCGGCAGAGGTGGCCAGATAAACGATCTACGGGCCAACCTTAGGTATTCATGAGACCGGGGCTTCCCCGGTCGGTGGGAGTCGTCACGGGATAAGGTAGTTCCGTCCCGGACCCCTCCTATTCCCCACCGTAATAACCGGATGGCCTACGTGCTGAAGCGGCGCTATCTATCGGCGGCAGCCCGCAGCTATCTGCTCTTTCCATTAAATTTTTGACGGGATGAATGGCTCCTAACGCTCGTTTGCCGATCTCCGGGAGAGATTTGGATGCTGCGTTCGGTTTGGTGGCGTCTGAGAAGAAGTCGACTTTGGTCATTTGGTTCTCTCGATGGAACCGATTGGACCTTTGAGAAAGGCAGGTCACCGGAATGGATGCGCTCGAGGCTGAACTGAAGGAGAGAGTCGACAAAAAATGCTGCGATTTGAAAGGAGTCAAGTGGGGACTTTTTCTTATCATCATCAAGTCAGAGAGCCTGGTCCTCTCTGCAGAAGTAGGAGAAATACGTACAAAACGACATATATGGACAAAATGACATAGGCATCATAATTTGAGTTTGGAGGTATCAAATGCGGAACTGCCTAAAAAATCACACGACCCGAGTGGGTTCAATTAGCCTCTGAAAACTGGCAAGCTCTACTCTAGTTCATTCGGTCGTTATGAGTGATAACAGAAAATAATAGGTCACGAGTTTTTTTTATTGCTCCAAATTTTTGAGAGAAATGGCCAGTTTTCACCATTTTTTTCATTTATATTGCATTCATATCGAACTTTACTTATTTGTCATTGTATTCACGGAGTTTTTTTCATGTTGAATATACTTTATGTATCAATTCGATATATTTCTAGTTTTATAAAGCTTTATGGACAAAATGACATATACAGTGAACGGACAAAATGACATAGGTATTTCAGCTGAATTAACCGTATCTACCGGACAACACCGAGACCATTCATCCTAGGCTACATCAGCAAATGAAGAGCCAGGACTTGTTTTAACATATTCATAACAAAATATTCATCTGCGGTTAATAAAGGCAATGCATCTTGATCTTAATAGATTAAGATGCATTGATGATACTATGAGGAGGTTCCTCCAATCCCTAATGGACGAGGCATAAGCATGGGCGTAGCTAGCCTTTTTTCCTGGGGGGGGCCTGAGGGGGCACAGTGGAAAACGAGCAAGGAAAAACAAATGTGTTTTTCAGTAAGGGGGGGGGGGGGATTGTGGATTCTGAGGGGGGCCGTGCCCCCCCAGGCCCCCCCTATCTACGCCCATGAGCATAAGTGAACAAGGCAAACGTGAGCCGAAGACACGATAAACATATAGGGGAAGTACGTACAAAATGACATAGGGTTTTATTTCAGAGGCATAACTTGTTAGTAGTGAATCACAGTAATGTCATATTCGACACCTCTGATCTTTGGTCCTTTCTTCACAAAATCTAATCAACCTTTATGAAATAAAAGTACGAAGAAATAAAATATTCTTAGATAAATTGGGATAAACGAAATTCATTTTGCTCGCATGCTGTGGACAAAATGACATACCGGCAACAGGCAACTGTATTTCTCTACTTATAGTTACAAAACTACTGACAAAGTTCACAAATGAAACGCTTGGTTCTTCTAGGAACATCAGCACAAGATGCGTGAGCCCAATGCAAGCAATACATGCACCGTAACCAGTCTTCTTTAGGGCTAATCTTGGAGAAGATCTAAATCGGGAAAAAAGGTCTCATAACAATAGATGGACACTGGACAGTCGTCTTCATGATCTCGAAAGTTGCTAGGAACATTTTCTTCTTCATTGTCTTCTTTAAATAATGCCCTAGGGACTTGTCTCCTTGTTTTTGGAGGAGGTATTGGCTCTTTTTGATTTGATTGCAATCTTATTAGGTGTAGAAGTTGAAACTAAGTACGTTTGTCGAGTCCTCGGCTCACGTTTGCCTTGTTCACTTATAAATCGTCCTTTAGGGATTGGAGAAACCTCCTCATAGGATCAACAAGAGTAGGTTAAGATGCATTGCCGTTATTAGCCGCAGATGAAGATTTTGTTATGAATATGTTATATTAAGACAAGTCCTGATTCTTTGTTTGCTGATGGAGCCTGAGATGGATTGTCTTGGTTTTGTCCGGTAGATAGGGTTAATTCAGCTGAAATACCTATGTCATTTTGTCCTTTCACTGTATATGTCATTTTGTCCATATAGCGTTATAAAACTAGAAATGTATCGAATTAATACAAAAAGTATATTCAACATACAAAAAGCTCCGTGAATACAATGACAAATAAGTAAAGTTTGAATTGAATGCAATTTGAATGAAAAAAATGGTGAAAACTGGCCATTTCTTCTTAAAATTTGGCGCAATGAAAAAAAACTCGTGACCTATTGATTTCTGTTATCACTCATAACGACCGAATGAACCAGAGTAGCTCTTGCTAATTTTCAGAGGTTAATTGAAGCCACTCGGGTCGTGTAATGTGGTAGGCAGTTCCGCATTTCATACCTCCGAACTCAAGTTATGATGCCTATGTCATTTTGTCCATATATGTCATTTTGTACGTATTTCCCCTACTTAGTTTCAACTTCTACACCTAATATGATTGCAATCAAATCAAGAAATGAGCCCATATGACTCGTGTGGGTAGTAGATCCTCAAGATCGAAAAACGACTTTGGATTCGCCAGTGATTCCTTGGCGATGACAAATATGGTGCTTTTGGGGGGTCTTACCCCTTTGGCATTTTTCACCAAAAAAGTTGAGATTTTCGAATTCTATTTTATTATGCCTAGAGAGACTTTGGACAATGCTGATCAACATTCCCAAACAAAAAGTGGATACGATCATAGGAGGGGGAGCTATGCCGAGTTGAAATTTCGGATTTTTGAAAAAATGCCATTTGACAGGTCAAAATCTAAACTATGATAGATAGCGACTTGAATTTGTTTCTATCGAAAAGAGCGCCCTCGAAAACCTACATTTTGATACCAAATATGTCCATATAGGTCCTCCTTGAGCCGAATTGTGACTGTTTTAGTTTTTGCATTTTTCATTTTCGAGTTTTGTTCAGACGCTCAGAGCACTCAAAGTTTGAGCGATACTGATCAGCTTCATAGGTATTCTGCATGACTCGTGTGGGTAGTAGATCCTCAAGATCGAAAAACGACTTTGGATTCGCCAGTGATTCCTTGGCGATGACAAATATGATGTTTTTGGGGGGTCTTACCCCTTTGGCATTTTTCACCAAAAAAGTTGAGATTTTCGAATTCTATTTTATTATGCCTAGAGAGACTTTGGACAATGCTGATCAACAATTCCCAAACAAAAAGTGGATACGATCATAGGAGGGGGAGCTATGCCGAGTTGAAATTTCGGATTTTTGAAAAAATGCCATTTGACAGGTCAAAATCTAAACTATGATAGATAGCGACTTGAATTTGTTTCTATCGAAAAGAGCGCCCTCGAAAACCTACATTTTGATACCAAATATGTCCATATAGGTCCTCCTTGAGCCGAATTGTGACTGTTTTAGTTTTTGCATTTTTCATTTTCGAGTTTTGTTCAGACGCTCAGAGCACTCAAAGTTTGAGCGATACTGATCAGCTTCATAGGTATTCTGCATGACTCGTGTGGGTAGTAGATCCTCAAGATCGAAAAACGACTTTGGATTCGCCAGTGATTCCTTGGCGATGACAAATATGGTGTTTTTGGGTGGTCTTACCCCTTTGGCATTTTTCACCAAAAAAGTTGAGATTTTCGAATTCTATTTTATCATGCCTAGAGAGGCTTTGGAAAATGCTGATTAACAATTCCCAAACAAAAAGTGGATACGATCATAGGAGTGGGAGCTATGGCGAGTTGAAATTTCGGATTTTTGAAAAAATGCCATTTGACAGGTCAAAATCTAAACTATGATAGAGAGCGACTTGAATTTGTTTCTATCGAAAAGAGCGCCCTCGAAAACCTACATTTTGATACCAAATATGTCCATATAGGTCCTCCTTGAGCCGAATTGTGACTGTTTTAGTTTTTGCATTTTTCATTTTCGAGTTTTGTTCAGACGCTCAGAGCACTCAAAGTTTGAGCGATACTGATCAGCTTCATAGGTATTCTGCATGACTCGTGTGGGTAGTAGATCCTCAAGATCGAAAAACGACTTTGGATTCGCCAGTGATTCCTTGGCGATGACAAATATGGTGTTTTTGGGGGGTCTTACCCCTTTGGCATTTTTCACCAAAAAAGTTGAGATTTTCGAATTCTATTTTATTATGCCTAGAGAGACTTTGGACAATGCTGATTAACAATTCCCAAACAAAAAGTGGATACGATCATAGGAGGGGGAGCTATGCCGAGTTGAAATTTCGGATTTTTGAAAAAATGCCATTTGACAGGTCAAAATCTAAACTATGATAGATAGCGACTTGAATTTGTTTCTATCGAAAAGAGCGCCCTCGAAAACCTACATTTTGATACCAAATATGTCCATATAGGTCCTCCTTGAGCCGAATTGTGACTGTTTTAGTTTTTGCATTTTTCATTTTCGAGTTTTGTTCAGACGCTCAGAGCACTCAAAGTTAGAGCGATACTGATCAGCTTCATAGGTATTCTGCATGACTCGTGTGGGTAGTAGATCCTCAAGATCGAAAAACGACTTTGGATTCGCCAGTGATTCCTTGGCGATGACAAATATGGTGTTTTTGGGTGGTCTTACCCCTTTGGCATTTTTCACCAAAAAAGTTGAGATTTTTGAATTCTATTTTACCATGCCTAGAGAGGCTTTGGAAAATGCTGATTAACAATTCCCAAACAAAAAGTGGATACGATCATAGGAGTGGGAGCTATGCCGAGTTGAAATTTCGGATTTTTGAAAAAATGCCATTTGACAGGTCAAAATCTAAACTATGATAGAAAGCGACTTGAATTTGTTTCTATCGAAAAGAGCGCCCTCGAAAACCTACATTTTGATACCAAATATGTCCATATAGGTCCTCCTTGAGCCGAATTGTGACTGTTTTAGTTTTTGCATTTTTCATTTTCGAGTTTTGTTCAGACGCTCAGAGCACTCAAAGTTCGAGCGATACTGATCAGCTTCATAGGTATTCTGCATGACTCGTGTGGGTAGTAGATCCTCAAGATCGAAAAACGACTTTGGATTCGCCAGTGATTCCTTGGCGATGACAAATATGGTGTTTTTGGGGGGTCTTACCCCTTTGGCATTTTTCACCAAAAAAGTTGAGATTTTCGAATTCTATTTTATCATGCCTAGAGAGGCTTTGGAAAATGCTGATTAACAATTCCCAAACAAAAAGTGGATACGATCATAGGAGTGGGAGCTATGGCGAGTTGAAATTTCGGATTTTTGAAAAAATGCCATTTGACAGGTCAAAATCTAAACTATGATATATAGCGACTTGAATTTGTTTCTATCGAAAAGAGCGCCCTCGAAAACCTACATTTTGATACCAAATATGTCCATATAGGTCCTCCTTGAGCCGAATTGTGACTGTTTTAGTTTTTGCATTTTTCATTTTCGAGTTTTGTTCAGACGCTCAGAGCACTCAAAGTTTGAGCGATACTGATCAGCTTCATAGGTATTCTGCATGACTCGTGTGGGTAGTAGATCCTCAAGATCGAAAAACGACTTTGGATTCGCCAGTGATTCCTTGGCGATGACAAATATGGTGTTTTTGGGGGGTCTTACCCCTTTGGCATTTTTCACCAAAAAAGTTGAGATTTTCGAATTCTATTTTATCATGCCTAGAGAGGCTTTGGAAAATGCTGATTAACAATTCCCAAACAAAAAGTGGATACGATCATAGGAGTGGGAGCTATGGCGAGTTGAAATTTCGGATTTTTGAAAAAATGCCATTTGACAGGTCAAAATCTAAACTATGATAGATAGCGACTTGAATTTGTTTCTATCGAAAAGAGCGCCCTCGAAAACCTACATTTTGATACCAAATATGTCCATATAGGTCCTCCTTGAGCCGAATTGTGACTGTTTTAGTTTTTGCATTTTTCATTTTCGAGTTTTGTTCAGACGCTCAGAGCACTCGAAGTCTGAGCGATACTGATCAGCTTCATAGGTATTCTGCATGACTCGTGTGGGTAGTAGATCCTCAAGATCGAAAAACGACTTTGGATTCGCCAGTGATTCCTTGGCGATGACAAATATGGTGCTTTTGGGGGGTCTTACCCCTTTGGCATTTTTCACCAAAAAAGTTGAGATTTTCGAATTCTATTTTATCATGCCTAGAGAGGCTTTGGAAAATGCTGATTAACAATTCCCAAACAAAAAGTGGATACGATCATAGGAGTGGGAGCTATGGCGAGTTGAAATTTCGGATTTTTGAAAAAATGCCATTTGACAGGTCAAAATCTAAACTATGATAGATAGCGACTTGAATTTGTTTCTATCGAAAAGAGCGCCCTCGAAAACCTACATTTTGATACCAAATATGTCCATATAGGTCCTCCTTGAGCCGAATTGTGACTGTTTTAGTTTTTGCATTTTTCATTTTCGAGTTTTGTTCAGACGCTCAGAGCACTCAAAGTCTGAGCGATACTGATCAGCTTCATAGGTATTCTGCATGACTCGTGTGGGTAGTAGATCCTCAAGATCGAAAAACGACTTTGGATTCGCCAGTGATTATTTGGCGATGAATAATATGGTGTTTTTGGGGGGTCTTACCCCTTTGGCATTTTTCACCAAAAAAGTTGGGATTTTCGAATTCTACTTTATTATGCCTAAAGAGACTTTGGACAATGCTGATTAACAATTCCCAAACAAAAAGTGGATACGATCATAGGAGTGGGAGCTATGGCGAGTTGAAATTTCGGATTTTTGAAAAAATGCCATTTGACAGGTCAAAATCTAAACTATGATAGATAGCGACTTGAATTTGTTTCTATCGAAAAGAGCGCCCTCGAAAACCTACATTTTGATACCAAATATGTCCATATAGGTCCTCCTTGAGCCGAATTGTGACTGTTTTAGTTTTTGCATTTTTCATTTTCGAGTTTTGTTAAGACGCTCAGAGCACTCGAAGTCTGAGCGATACTGATCAGCTTCATAGGTATTCTGCATGACTCGTGTAGGTAGTAGATCCTCAAGATCGAAAAACGACTTTGGATTCGCCAGTGATTCCTTGGCGATGACAAATATGGTGTTTTTGGGGGGTCTTACCCCTTTGGCATTTTTCACCAAAAAAGTTGAGATTTTCGAATTCTATTTTATCATGCCTAGAGAGGCTTTGGAAAATGCTGATTAACAATTCCCAAACAAAAAGTGGATACGATCATAGGAGTGGGAGCTATGGCGAGTTGAAATTTCGTATTTTTGAAAAAATGCCATTTGACAGGTCAAAATCTAAACTATGATAGATAGCGACTTGAATTTGTTTCTATCGAAAAGAGCGCCCTCGAAAACCTACATTTTGATACCAAATATGTCCATATAGGTCCTCCTTGAGCCGAATTGTGACTGTTTTAGTTTTTGCATTTTTCATTTTCGAGTTTTGTTCAGACGCTCAGAGCACTCAAAGTTTGAGCGATACTGATCAGCTTCATAGGTATTCTGCATGACTCGTGTGGTGGGTAGTAGATCCTCAAGATCGAAAAACGACTTTGGATTCGCCAGTGATTATTTGGCGATGAATAATATGGTGTTTTTGGGGGGTCTTACCCCTTTGGCATTTTTCACCAAAAAAATTGGGATTTTCGAATTCTACTTTATTATGCCTAAAGAGACTTTGGACAATGCTGATTAACAATTCCCAAACAAAAAGTGGATACGATCATAGGAGTGGGAGCTATGGCGAGTTGAAATTTCGGATTTTTGAAAAAATGCCATTTGACAGGTCAAAATCTAAACTATGATAGATAGCGACTTGAATTTGTTTCTATCGAAAAGAGCGCCCTCGAAAACCTACATTTTGATACCAAATATGTCCATATAGGTCCTCCTTGAGCCGAATTGTGACTGTTTTAGTTTTTGCATTTTTCATTTTCGAGTTTTGTTAAGACGCTCAGAGCACTCGAAGTCTGAGCGATACTGATCAGCTTCATAGGTATTCTGCATGACTCGTGTAGGTAGTAGATCCTCAAGATCGAAAAACGACTTTGGATTCGCCAGTGATTCCTTGGCGATGACAAATATGGTGTTTTTGGGGGGTCTTACCCCTTTGGCATTTTTCACCAAAAAAGTTGAGATTTTCGAATTCTATTTTATCATGCCTAGAGAGGCTTTGGAAAATGCTGATTAACAATTCCCAAACAAAAAGTGGATACGATCATAGGAGTGGGAGCTATGGCGAGTTGAAATTTCGGATTTTTGAAAAAATGCCATTTGACAGGTCAAAATCTAAACTATGATAGATAGCGACTTGAATTTGTTTCTATCGAAAAGAGCGCCCTCGAAAACCTACATTTTGATACCAAATATGTCCATATAGGTCCTCCTTGAGCCGAATTGTGACTGTTTTAGTTTTTGCATTTTTCATTTTCGAGTTTTGTTCAGACGCTCAGAGCACTCAAAGTTTGAGCGATACTGATCAGCTTCATGAGTATTCTGCATGACTCGTGTAGGTAGTAGATCCTCAAGATCGAAAAACGACTTTGGATTCGCCAGTGATTCCTTGGCGATGACAAATATGGTGCTTTTGGGGGGTCTTACCCCTTTGGCATTTTTCACCAAAAAAGTTGAGATTTTCGAATTCTATTTTATCATGCCTAGAGAGGCTTTGGAAAATGCTGATTAACAATTCCCAAACAAAAAGTGGATACGATCATAGGAGTGGGAGCTATGGCGAGTTGAAATTTCGGATTTTTGAAAAAATGCCATTTGACAGGTCAAAATCTAAACTATGATAGATAGCGACTTGAATTTGTTTCTATCGAAAAGAGCGCCCTCGAAAACCTACATTTTGATACCAAATATGTCCATATAGGTCCTCCTTGAGCCGAATTGTGACTGTTTTAGTTTTTGCATTTTTCATTTTCGAGTTTTGTTCAGACGCTCAGAGCACTCAAAGTTTGAGCGATACTGATCAGCTTCATAGGTATTCTGCATGACTCGTGTGGGTAGTAGATCCTCAAGATCGAAAAACGACTTTGGATTCGCCAGTGATTCCTTGGCGATGACAAATATGGTGTTTTTGGGGGGTCTTACCCCTTTGGCATTTTTCACCAAAAAAGTTGAGATTTTCGAATTCTATTTTATTATGCCTAGAGAGACTTTGGACAATGCTGATTAACAATTCCCAAACAAAAAGTGGATACGATCATAGGAGCGGGAGCTATGGCGAGTTGAAATTTCGGATTTTTGAAAAAATGCCATTTGACAGGTCAAAATCTAAACTATGATAGATAGCGACTTGAATTTGTTTCTATCGAAAAGAGCGCCCTCGAAAACCTACATTTTGATACCAAATATGTCCATATAGGTCCTCCTTGAGCCGAATTGTGACTGTTTTAGTTTTTGCATTTTTCATTTTCGAGTTTTGTTCAGACGCTCAGAGCACTCAAAGTTTGAGCGATACTGATCAGCTTCATAGGTATTCTGCATGACTCGTGTGGGTAGTAGATCCTCAAGATCGAAAAACGACTTTGGATTCGCCAGTGATTCCTTGGCGATGACAAATATGGTGTTTTTGGGGGGTCTTACCCCTTTGGCATTTTTCACCAAAAAAGTTGAGATTTTCGAATTCTATTTTATTATGCCTAGAGAGACTTTGGACAATGCTGATTAACAATTCCCAAACAAAAAGTGGATACGATCATAGGAGCGGGAGCTATGGCGAGTTGAAATTTCGGATTTTTGAAAAAATGCCATTTGACAGGTCAAAATTTAAACAATGATAGATAGCGACTTGAATTTGTTTCTATCGAATAGAGCGCCCTCGAAAACCTACATTTTGATACCAAATTTGTCCATATAGGTCCTCCTTGAGCCGAATTGTGATTGTTTTAGTTTTTGCATTTTTCATTTTCGAGTTTTGTTCAGACGCTCAGAGCACTCAAAGTTTGAGCGATACTGATCAGCTTCATAGGTATTCTGCATGACTCTTGTGGATAGTAGATCCTCAAGATCGAAAAACGACTTTGGATTCGCCAGTGATTCCTTGGCGATGAAAAATATGGTGTTTTTGGGGGGTCTTACCCCTTTGGCATTTTTCACCAAAAAAGTTGAGATTTTCGAATTCTATTTTATTATGCCTAGAGAGACTTTGGACAATGCTGATTAACAATTCCCAAACAAAAAGTGGATACGATCATAGGAGGGGGAGCTATGGCGAGTTAAAATTTAGGATTTTTGAAAAAATGCCATTTGACAGGTCAAAATCTAAACTATGATAGATAGCGACTTGAATTTGTTTCTATCGAAAAGAGCGCCCTCGAAAACCTACATTTTGATACCAAATATGTCCATCTAGGTCCTCCTTGAGCCGAATTGTGACTGTTTTAGTTTTTGCATTTTTCATTTTCGAGTTTTGTTCAGACGCTCAGAGCACTCAAAGTTTGAGCGATACTGATCGGCTTCATAGGTATTCTGCATGACTCGTGTGTGAAGTAGATCCTCAAGATCGAAAAACGACATTGGATTCGCCAGTGATTACTTGGCGATGAAAAATATGGTGTTTTTGGGGGGTCTTACCCCTTTGGCATTTTTCACCAAAAAAGTTGAGATTTTCGAATTCTATTTTATTATGCCTAGAGAGACTTTGGACAATGCTGATCAACAATTCCCAAACAAAAAGTGGATACGATCATAGGAGGGGGAGCTATGGCGAGTTGAAATTTAGGATTTTTGAAAAAATGCCATTTGACAGGTCAAAATCTAAACTATGATAGATAGCGACTTGAATTTGTTTCTATCGAAAAGAGCGCCCTCGAAAACCTACATTTTGATACCAAATATGTCCATATAGGTCCTCCTTGAGCCGAATTGTGATTGTTTTAGTTTTTGCATTTTTCATTTTCGAGTTTTGTTCAGACGCTCAGAGCACTCAAAGTTTGAGCGATACTGATCAGCTTCATAGGTATTCTGCATGACGGCCCCATATCTTCTCCAAAGAAAAGGAGACACGTCCCTAGGGCAATATTTGAAGAAGACAATGAAGAAGAAAATGTTTCTAGCAACTTTCGAGATGATGAAGACGATTGTCCAATTGTCTATTGTTATGACCTTTTTTCCCGATTCAGATCGGGAAAAAACCAGTCTTCTCCTTCTGCAGGATTAGCACTGGAAAAGACTGGTTACGATGCATGCATTGGTTGCATTGGGCTCACGCATCTTGTGCCGATGTTCCTAGAAGAACCAAGCGTTTCATTGGTGAACTTTGTCAGTAGTTTTGTAACTATAAATAAAAAAATACAGTTGCCTATTGCCGGTATGTCATTTTGTTCATAGCATGCGGACAAAATGAATTTCGTTTATCCCAATTTATCTGAGAATATTTTGTTTTTTGATACTTTTATTTCATAAAGGTTGATTATATTGTGTGAAGAAAGGGCATTAAACTGTAATTCACTACTAACAAGTTATGCCTCTGAAATAAAACCCTACGTACTTCCTCTACCACTACTTAGTGTTGTTATGAATGTAAAAGAAGAATTGAGAAGAATTATTGTAGGTAAAGAAACACACTAAAAATTTAATATATTTATATTCTTTCTTTTGTTTGATTGTTTTTTCAATGTATACTTGGTTATATTTCAGCTGGCCTGATGATGGCAAAATGCCGAAATCGATAGCCGAAAGAATATAAATATATTAAATTTTTAGTGTGTTTCTTTACCTACAATAATTGAGAAGAACTTCAACACGATGCCTTGTAAAAGGAAAGTACTTTCAAAATATATAGCATTACATAGTGTACAGACCTTGAGGTCGCAGTGGAATGTATTCCTCTTACCAAACAATAACTATAACATTATCATCATTTTGCATTTCAATGTATAACTGTACGAAGATGTATTTATATCTAGTTAGCAAAGACCAGTTGTCCAGTTCCATGCATAAACAAAATATTGCGATACCAAATCAACGAACAATAACTTATTAGAAGTGTCAGTGTAGAGTTCGACGTCGAAAAAGTAAACCAGAGTTACGTAATAAATAAAAAAAAAGATTTCCACCGAAATTGTAAAAATCGAAAAATTGGAATATCGAGCCATCATCAAGTACCTACCTCTATTTAAAAGGGATAAGAGGTAAGCAGATTTACGAAGATATGCTTAATACCCTTGGTGATCAATGTCCTTCGTATGCGACCGTGAAAAATTGGACTGCCAGCTTCGAAAGAGGTAAATTTTCCATAGAAGATGATGACCGATCGGGAAGGCCAGTTTCTGTGTCAGTCCCCGAAAATATCGATGCAGTTCATGACATGATTTTATCAGACCGTCGAGTTGGGCTAAAACGGATATCTGAAGCACTGAAGATTTCATACGAACGCGTTCATCATATAGTTCACGTCAATTTGGACCTGAGAAAGATTTCTGCTAAATGGATCCCCAAATGTTTGAATGTTGACCAAAAGCGTGCAAGGGTAGAAGCATCGCGTTCGATCTGTGCTCGATTTGAAAACGATGTAGACTTCTTAAACCGAATTGTTACTATGGATGAGACTTGGGTACATTTCTACGATCCAGAAACAAAGCAACAATTTATGGAATGGCGAGACTCTGGTTCTCCAAGACCTAAGAAGTTTCGTGTCCAAAAATCTGCTGGAAAAGTTCTTGCTTCAGTTTTTTGGGATTGCCATGGAGTAATATCATGATTGATTTTTTGGATAAGGGTAGAACAATAACTGGAGATCACTTTTCGACATTACTGACCACTCTACGGAAAAAAATTGAGGAGAAAAGACGCGGAAAGCTATCCAAAGGTGTTTTGTTTTTACAGGACACCACCCCAGTACACAAATCTCATGTTGCCATGCAAACAATTCGTGATTTAGGGTTAGAATTACTAGAACACCCCCCTTATTCACCAGATTTGGCTCCGTCCGACTATCATCTCTTTCCTCAACTGAAAAAAAGTTTAAAAGGTCGTAAATTTTCTTCCAACGAGGAGGTAATGAAAGCTGTGGAGGACTGGTCTAGAGACGTTGCAGGTTCGCTGTAATAAATGTATTCAATTAAGAGGAGAATATGTTGAGTAATAAAATATTTTGACATTGAAATTTTGTTTGGTTCTATAGTAGGCTAAGAACTTTTCAATATAGTCTCGTATTTCGACCAAAAATGCCTGAGACATTGAGTAACATCTCTGCACCTCCCAAAAACCAAACAGCTGTCGTGAATCTTCGTTCACCTCACGTTGCCCTTGAATCCCACCATCCCCCTTCTCTATCTCGCACCTCAGAATGGAATTAGCTGCGCTTGTCTCAGCTGCAGCGCTGACCCCCTCGAGCCCCGGAGTGAAAGAGAATTCGGCCTATCAAGACTCCGACGTCATGCCCGTTCAGATTCTTCGTTCCGAATAAACTCAGGCTAATTGGACTCACGCTATATTTGTTCGCAATAAGGTATATGAAGCTTTTTCATCTCGGTGAGAGCTTTCGACTCTTTCGGCCGGCCTGAAGGGAGATCCAGAGAGCTTTGTAGGGCTCAGGTAGGATAAAAGACGAACTTTCCGTTTTTTTTGTGATGCTTGTTAGAGGAATTTGAGGTTTTCGGGCTTTTTCATAGTTTAATTCGAGTAGATGCGGTGTTCTCGAGTTATGCGCAGTTTTTATTGGTTTCGAGGGGGTTTTGGCCAAGATGGCTGGTATACACGGGGACTCTTCGACTTGCATGTCGTACAGGGTGTACCACCATGTAAAGGGTCAACTTCGTATGGGTTAAGAGAACATCCAGGCTCCTGACTTCAGGTCAGTGCTTCAAGTTTTGCAGGGGTATCTGTGAATGTAGCAGAGTTCATTGGAGTGGAAATGAAATGCTCTGATAAAATGACAGTGTTTTGTACTTTGATTAGTTTACCAAGGTGTTCTGGTTTTATTTTCGTACCCTGATGGTTTTACCAAGATGATTGCTTCCATTTCGTGGAATGCTGGTGCTTCTCAAGAACGTAATTTCTTGACGATGACGAATATGATGTTTTTGGGCGGTCGAACCTCGTATGCATTTTTCACCCAGAAACTTGGGTTTTTTAAATCCATTGGGTATATTATGCTCAGAGATACACAGGGTAAGGCTGATTAACAATATTCAAACAAAAAGTGGATACGATCATAAGAGCGGAAGATACGACGATTTGAAATTTCGATTTTTTGGAAAAATGCCATTTGACAGGTCAAAATTTAAACTATGATAGATAGCGACTTGAATTTTTTATCGAATAGAGCGCCCTCGAAAACCTACATTTTGATACCAAATATGTCCATATATGCCTTCTTTTACCTGGTTTTTTCTTGTTTTTTGTTTTGCATATTTCATTTTTGAGTTTTGTTCAGAGGCTCACAGCACTCAAAGTATAGGTGATACTGATCAGCCAAATGGGTTTTCTGAAAGGCTGGAATAGATAGTATGGATATTTTCTGAGTCAATATCCACTTTAGGGCAAGGGTGTGATGCATACACTCACATTATTTTTTAAAGTAGATTCAATATCTGCCATAATAAAATGGGGTTCTAATTTGAAAAAATTGATTTTTCACGATTTTGTCATCCCTAACTTTGAAAGCGATTTTTTCACCCCCTGTATCATGAATCGCGATTTCGATTTTCAAAGTGGATACATCAATCTTACATCTTGAAAAATCCCAAAAATGGAAATTTTCCATTCAAAAACCTCGAAGTTATTCTTGTTTCAGCGGAGCTCTATTTTCGATTTTTTTTTCGAATTTTCCCGCTCAGAGAGAATTTTCCAACCAAAACTGAAAAATGTTACATCAAAATAACTTGAAATCTTCTAAGCAATCTATTTCTGCAATAAAAAAATGGTGTTCTAATTTTAAAAACGGAAGTTGACGTCATTTCCGGAAAAACCGGAGGTGCTCATGCCTTGAAAATATTTTAGATTTCATCAGCATCGTGGAATACTTATAAGTGCTGAATTTCATGAAAATACGTTCAGTAGTTTCCCGTATAAATATGGGTGAGGTTCCTCGTGAAAGACCCTGTATACAAACAAAAAGTGGATACGATCACAGGAACGGGAGCTATGACGATTTGAAATTTCGATTTTTTGGAAAAATGTCATTTCGCTGGTGAAAATCTAAACTATGCCAGATAGCGACTTGAATTGTATTCAATTGAATTCAGCTCCCTCGAAAACCCATAATTTGATACCAACCTTGCCTATATAAACCTTCTTTCACCTGGTTTTTTCTTGTTTTTTGTTTTGCATATTTCATTTTTGAGTTTAGTTCAGAGGCTCACAGCACTAAAAGTATAGGTGATACTGATGGGGTTTCTGAAAGGCTCGAATAGATTATAGATCTTCCAGATCGAAAGACGCCTTCAGATTTGCCAGGGATTTCTTGACGATGAAGAATAAGTTGTTTTATGTCATTTTTACGAAGTGGGTAAAACAACCCATTTTTGTGTCTACAATAAGAACACCTTTAGACTTTGGCATTCGATGTCAGGCATTTGTTTCCCAATTTAAACTTGTTCTACATTAAAAGTGTCACCATATATTTAGTTTTATAAGCCTATTCTGAGAAACTAAGAAGTTTCACAGGACATGATAATGGTCTCGAAAGACCAGACGGATTTCCCAAACTTGTCCTGACTATACTGGGTTGAGAACACTTTCAATAAATGTCCCATAAATCAGTCTAATTGGTGTTTGAACCAGAAACGAAGACTTTAAAGTAGGTATATGGAACAAATATTGCAGCACAAGCGACCGATCCCATGTTGTTGAAATCTGATTATCTAAACAACCTCAAAACAACATGAGATCCTTCAGAACATGGCTCTTTCAAACACATCAATGACACGATGTTCTGGTATGGATAAAAATACCTCAACGTTGACGTTTCTCAATTCAAATATAGAAAGTAAATAAGTTTATTATTGATATGTTATTAACCTAGTTCTTCAGGTATGGTTCAGTCTGTTCAGGACTTTGAGCAGTTAGAAAAAGTTCTATCTGAATGATACCCATGTGTTCGAATATCATACATATGTTATATCGCAGCGAGACATATCGAAGTCATGAATCGATTATATCCAAGCCGAGTTGATGAATGGACAATCCCTGAATTCAAATGACGAGGCGACTCTGCCGAGCAGCAGATAACTCGATGATAGTTATGGACTTGACTCAATTTCGAAACGGTCACCCTCAACAAATTGCATTTCCGGTCTCAACGTCTAGTCATATCGACCTTTATACTCGCCAAGTTTCGGGTATGAAAGCAGTGAGTTATTGCCGTGGTTCGTCTGCAGGCCGAACCTACCGAGCATGCAAATTTATCGAGCTCGAGCGAGCAGCTTCGGGTAGGAGAGTTTCATGTTTCATTGTCCTTTAGTGTCGATAAACATAACGGTTTTCAGCATCCAAACTCATACTGAACATATCGCGAAGCGTCGCTCAATCGCCGCAACTTCCCGGTCATATTCGAATCGGTCGAGTCGACTGAAGAGAACTTCAAATGGAAAAATAGGAGGAACGATTACATTTTAAAGCTGTCGGACCACACATAAAGCTCTTGGAATCCGGCTCAATCACGCCGCACTGCCGGCGAATTCACAAAGTATGTCACTTGCACGTACTCTAGCCATATTTAGACGCTGCTTACTCCAACTTCAAAGGCTTATTATACTTTCTCATCTCGATCTGGGGTGCGCTGGCAGGTTTCTTCGGTCGGGGCGAGGGGGTGTACAACTCGAAATTGCAATGTTCGGAAACTGAGTACTGACTGTTGCATTTAAACGACCCACGGGGAAAGAGATGGATGTTTTGAGAGAATTGAAGTACACTGAATTCACCTCAGATCTGTTCATGAAATTTGCGGTCTCAAAACAATTCAATTTGACAGGTGAAAATCTAAACAATGCCCTGGGTACATTTTTATTGCATTCAGCGACATCGAAAACCTTTATTCTGATAGTGAAGTCTCAACCATGAACCACTCAGAAAATAAGAATTCGTCTGTTTTGATTTTTTCGATATTTCATTTTCGAATTATGTTCTCAAGCTCAGACCGTTCGCGGTATGGGTGTTATCCATCCGCAAAAGTCCTATTATGGAAGATTCGAATGGCTTGATTAACTTTCTCAATCATTTACGCCGATAGAACCTACCGGATATTTTATTTTATCGACAAATATGGTGTTTTTAAGAGGTCTTACCTCTTAGTCATTTTTCCCCTAGTAATTGCGATTTTTTAATTCGCTCATATTCTGCGCAGAGAGACTTTGAGATCTGCTGATCCACATAATGAAAACCAATGGTGGAAAACACGAGAGGGACGGATGATATGACAGTTTGAAATTTCCAATTTTCAGAAAAATGCCATTCGGGAGGTGAAAATCTAAACTATGCTAGATAGCGACTTGAATTGTATTCAATTGAATTCAGCACCCTCGAAAACCTATATTTTGATACCAAACTTGTCCATATAGGCCTTCTTTTATCCGGTTTTTTCTTGTGATTTGTTTTGCATATTTCATTTTTGAGTTTTGTTCAGAGGCTCACAGCAATCAAGTAGAGGTGATACGAATCAGCCAAATTTGTTTTCTGAAATGCTCGAATAGGCAGTAGATCTTTCAGATCGAAAGACGCCTTCAGATTCGCCAGGGATTTCTTGACGATGACGAATATGGTGTTTTTGGGGCGTCTCACCACTTATGCATTTTTCACCCAAAAAGATGGATTTTTCGAAATCGATTTGATTATTTCTAGAGAAACTTGGGACAATGCTCATTAACAATATACAAACAAAAAGTGCATACCATCAAAAGATAGGGAGCTATGACGATTTGAAATTTCGATTTTTTGGAAAAATGCCATTTCGCAGGTGAAAATCTAAAATATGCTAGATAGCGACTCGAATTGTATTTATTTCAATTCAGCGACCTCGAAAACCTAAATTTGGATACCAAATTTGGCCGTATAGCCCTCATAAATTAAGATTTTTATCAGTTTTAGTCATTTTCGAGTTTTGTACATAAGCTCATTTCGTTCGTGGTATCGGGTTTATCGATCCGAAAAAAACCTATTATCGAAGATTCGAATACCTCGATTAACTTTTTCAATCATTGACTCGATAAGAACCTACCGGATATATTTTCTATTGACAAATATGGTGTTTTGGATTTTTCACTTGAACTGGCGCATTCACCATTTCGCAACTCGATATTGCTTTCCATTCTTTTCGAAA
The DNA here is from genome assembly GCA_910592335.1 of Adalia bipunctata. Taxonomy (NCBI): domain Eukaryota; kingdom Metazoa; phylum Arthropoda; class Insecta; order Coleoptera; family Coccinellidae; genus Adalia; species Adalia bipunctata. The sequence goes on along the minus strand of OU342949.1, from coordinate 71,125,202 downwards.
CACTCTTTCACTAATTTTGTTCACAGTTAATGTTTTCGAGTGGAGCTGACGCCTAGTATAGCATTAATGAAAATCAGTAGTTCGCAGAAGAAGAACTCCGAAACTAATTATCATACCTTTTTCATTTCACGCTTTCCTGAATGGACTGTTGCATAGACGGAATTTCATGTTCGTAAAGCTCGCTTTGTGAATTATTAAACGTTGTTTTCGAAGTCCTATCTGCCTACATTATTACATGCCTTTTTTGCAATGAAGAATTCCTGGAAAACAGGAATATTTTTGTCATGAACGTAGTCGGAGTGCTAACCTTCAGAGGGCTCTTGAACAACAAACAAAAGTTGTAGTGCCATGTCCAAATCACGAAAGTTGCTGGTAGAAAAATGCGAAACTTGTCCTTTGAGAGAATTCACGAATCTTATTCTATCAACGTTGAAATTTCGTCAAAAAATCCATGACGAGCAAGGTATGAGAATTCCAATTAAACTGCATCGGTCGCCAAGTACACCCCTGCCACGTCAGCTTTCGTTCTGACGGATTTTCATTAAGTGCTATTCACAGAATGAATTCACCCCGAGTTTTCCTTTGAGTGGCCCGAATGCGATGAAAAAATGGCCGAATTTGATTAGAGTTCGCTGAAAGCAATGAATCGGTAACGTCTGAAGGACCTCTCGTTCACTGATGAAGATTTATGGAGTTTCGGTAGCGTTTGATATTTTTCAATAAACAAAATCAGGTAAAATCGTCTTATAGAACGCGATTGATGCATTCCGTCGCATTAAAAAGTTGGAAACGAAAAAAATGTTCGCTTGGGATCGACGAAACTGAAGAAATTCCAAATTCTTCTTCGTGTGTATGAGAAAATAGTAATTTTTCACCTTTTTCACTTTCCTTCGATATTTTTCTATTAACTGATGGAGATATTAGGTGCGCAACTATGTTCCAGCCGTTTCTCTGAAAATGCAATATTATTGAGAAAAATGGTTACGAATGAATCTCTCAAAGTAACGCCCATTGATAGCTAAAAATTTTCCCATCTTTGTAGAAGTGCTCGAATACCCTAACGATGAAAGTGTTCATCTTTTTAGGCTATTCATGGATCATGCTATTTTTGATGTCTTCATATGAGTGCAACTGCTGATTAGCCGTGTGCCACAAAATACCTATATAGTTATAGTGAAAAGGGGTTACAGTTCACTGCGACCTTAAGGTCTATTGTGCCCCCTATCAGAGCTGTTATCATCGCGCCTCCTACAGCTCGCCCTCAAGTTCCAGAGATTTGATGAAATCCATTATCTGGGATGGCTTCAAGGAGGATAACTCCCCACTTCTACAAGTTTCTTGTCCAAAGCACTCTTTCCTTTGGCTTGCAATGGCATAGCATTCCGTTTCTTCCTCCTCCCCACAGAATCTACACTCTTCAGTGTCCAATAAACCCGTTCTCAAGAGATGTTTCTTTAGGCGACAATGTCCTGTGAGAAAGCCACTGAGTAAGTGAAGTTGGTTTTTACTGAGATCCAGATATTTTTTGATCTAGCAGTTTCGAAGTTGCGGAGGAACTTTTTGGAGTGATCCATCCCTGGGAGATTCCGCCAGTTTTTCTCTTTCGGTTTTCCCCTTCAGCGTAAATTCCTTCTTGTAGGTGCATTTTCCTACACCACAGAAGGGTTCTGGGCCAGTGAGTGGCGTTTGTGCGCTCTTTCTGGCCAGTGTATTGGCCTCTTCGTTTCCTACGATTCCCGAACGACCGGGAACCCAGATTAAAAAGACCTTATTCTTCTTGCCTACCTCTTTGAGTTTGTTTCGGCACTCCCAAATCAGCTTTGAGTCAATGACGTAGGAGCTCAGTGCTTTAGTAGCAGCTTGATTATCTGTATGAATAGCTATATCGCACTTCTGATAGTTTCTTTCTAGATTTATATCTATACATCTTCCGATTGCAAGTATTTCCGTTTTAAGCACGCTTGTACAGGAACCTAACGATAGTGGACACTTGGTACTGTAATCCCAGCGCCAGCTCCTGTAGCGGTTTTGGAACCATCTGTATACCATTTTATTGTATTTTCGTTGAGGTTATAGTTGGTGTATTCTCTTTCCCAATCCTCTCTTTTGCTTAGCAATGTACTGAAGTTTTTCTCAGTGCTTACTTTCTCGATCATCACATCACTAGGAAGGTTAACCTAATTTAACAGCAATATCGTGGTTACAAAATGGTGTATGCGCCGGTACAAGTGAACCGTTTATAATAAGAAGAATGAACTGAATTTTCTAACAGAGAATGAGCTTTAAGCTCTCGTAATCTCTTTCTTCGAAATTTAGTAGGCAATTGAAAGATTATCTATTCGGCTCTCTCAAGAAGATTTACATTACTTAATGTGTGCAGACGATTTCTGAGCATATTTGGGTGATTCGCGAGGGAAAAAAGACCACGCCTCAGAGAATCGGCTTCGCTGTCAATAGAACCGTAAAGTTACCCAAAATCCCCAATTTCCCATAGACGTTTTCAACCGTCGCCTCTAGAAAATCTGTCTCCCTTTATCGGTCAAGATAAAGACGTTCGGTTATTTATATGACAGGTAATAAAACGAAAACAAAAGTATACGTCCATTCAGCCGGTCTTCATTCCCGCCAAAATGATCGCAATCGGGCTTCCCATTTACGTCTTTCCGCATTTTTATGAATACGAGAACGACAGGTAATTCGTTCTATCGGCGGAATAAAGGGGAATATATGAATTTATAATGATTCCCGAGGGATGACGGGTCGTGAATAAATAACGTTTTCTCACATTTACACCTCCGGACGCGACGAAATGCAGAAACTGATGATGGATGCGACTGCGTCTCTTCAAAAAGTGATAACCCGTTTTTTCCGGTTTTTTCGGGAGCTTGTTTCGCTGCAGTTTTCCTTTCTGGACTCGAAGCGGAAGCGTTTAATGTGCAGAGAGGGAATGTTTCGTTCGACCGTGGAAAACCAAATTATGAAAGTTTATATTCGCGGTGGATGGAGGAAATTTGGCTGCGAATGTGTTGAATACAATTTTTCTACGAAAATTCATGTCAGTTATATCCTATCATATACAATATTAGCTGCGCAAGTGAGTTCACGCTGTTTGTCGATAGATGGCTTCAGTACTTGCTGGTCGATTTTGACATATCCAAAATGTCATGAACCCAGCTCAGACATACGGTAATCATACTGTTTTAACACATTAGTATTGAGTTTATAATAAGGGCGAAATACGTACAAAATGACATACAGATATGGATAATGTAGTCGGAAACACTGGGGTCTTATAGTCCAGTTGAACAGTGGAAGAATCGAACCCTCAGTGCGATTCGATATCGAATAAGCAGCTGGTCTAGTTTTATGTAGTGGGGATGCCAGAGCGCTAGCGCAACGATCTAGGTGAGCAGTAGAGATCCAGGCATCCCCACTACGATCGAAACTGCCATTAAACTAGACAAGCCGCTTATTCGATATCGAATCGCACTGATGTTTCGATTCTTCTGTTCAACTGGACTAGAAGACTGCTCGAATTTTGTACTGAAATTTAAAAAAAATATCCGGAATTTTCAAAATTCGAATTGTTAAATTAATTTCTTCATACTGGGAATCCCCATGTGTCATTGTTTAGATGCGAAAAGAATTCGCGTCAGCTGTGGAGCACATATGTCGTATTTGTTTCGTTTCCATATATTTAGTTCAGTTCATTGATTGACTTCATGAATAATTCTGCATCCGTTAATTCCAAATTTTCTGCTTCCTTTTCGTGAATTCGGAAAAGTTTAGTTTTCCTGTGATTCGCAATTTTTAGTGATTTCGATTCAATCGAATTACATTCTTTTAAAACTTTCATTTGTGCGAATTATTTCTAACAAAAGACTGTTACCAGTGGCGTGGTTATTTTATAATACCGCAAGGATAAGTGTGCACAATTTGACATTTTCAGCAACGGATTTTCACGTCAGCTTCATTCCATATTCTATTGTCGAGCTCGAGCAATCTTTATATAGGAATAGGAGTCATCGACAGGATCCTGTTTGCTGATATATAGGTAACTATATTTCATCTGTTATTTTTGAGTGCATTTATCCTTTCATTTGTGTTGGGTTTCAATTAATTTCATATATATTATACAGTCCACTAGCTCTATCTCTTTCTCACTCAAAAAATTATATTTCGAAAAGTAAAACTTAAATAATTGAACCACACTTCAGTTGGTTAACTGAAACTCGCCCCAACAAAAGCCATCGAATTCACCCTATATTATACCGCATGTATTCCTAGTTCAGTTTGATTCAATTCAATAATGAATGAGGAAATAGAAAACATGGATGAGCACATCGTCATCTTCATTCAACATTCCTCATCGGGCGATAAAATCTCATAATCAGATGAACTCACCCATTTTCTGAAAGCATGAACGTCTCTGTAGATTCGTTTAGAGACAACGGAATGGCAAAAGCATCAGCAGCTAATCCCCGCGCACGCAAAAACGCCCAACAGGTTGCGGTCCCATTCCAGACAACCAAATTCCGTCAACAAAAAGACATCGGATTTCTTCGGAGTTAAGCCAAACCCGATCCGTGACAAGATAATTTATAAGCGCCGAAAGTGGGTGAAACCAAACGTTATGCCCATCGAATTTCCCTGCGAAGCGATCCCGAAATTCCGAAGGGAAAGAACAACGGACGACGTCAAGAAAACCCGGTGAACAATGGGAGCCATCCTCAGCGCCAGACGTACTTCAGATTCAGATTAAGTCGGGGTACGCCGCGCCACTTTCACAGAAACCGCTGTGCAAACAGAGAAACGGAGAAAGGATTTGCATCTCCCAGAAAAAAGTTCGTTTGCGGGATTAGTTTTACGACCATCGAGATTATTCGTTCGAAAAACGCTGACTTCGTCCTGAGATTCCTCGGGGACGTTGTGACGTTCGTTAGCGGTGCGGAGGAATAGTTATTGGGAATGAGGTCTCTGATTATGGGTTCATTAAAGATGAAAAGACGCGGACTCTTTGAGTCGGGGATGTGCGACTTTCTCTAAAGAGTTGAGTGGGGATTTCAGTTATTGATCGAATGTAAGTGCCTTTAATTTATTCAACGGTAATTTTCTGCTGGTGGGAGTTAAAACACTTAACATCTCCCCATCAAGCTAAACCAGTGGGCGAAGGGCATCGAAACAGAAGGATCCAGCCCCCATGCTGGTTTTATATCCGAGCAGCAGCTGTTCGGTACAGGTGTACTTGGAAGGGACGAGCTTGCAATAATCCTGGACCATCGCCAACGCCAAGAACATTATTTGAATATTATTCCACCTACAGATGGCTCCGTTTACGATAGAATAATCCCCAGCCTAATTCAGTGTAGCTGTTCCGCCGAAGAATTATTGCAAATTATAACGCAGGGATTCTGAAGTTGTCTCAGATATATCCCAGGTGGAAGAATGGCGATTTGGAAAGAGGTAAAACGGCTTTACGACGAGCGAGCAAGATTGATCTTGTACGCTGGATATACTTGGAAGTTCAGGAAGTTGGTACTAAGGTTATGGAGATTTATAGAACAGAATTTGGTTGGAATTGGTGATAACTTCATAGCATCAATTTACAACTCTTGATGGAATCCAGAAGAATGCAATAATAAAAATTATGATTCTTTCTTTTACCTTTTGAGGCTTGAGCATTGGGAATCTTTGTTACTGCCCTTTTATACAATCTAGAAACTTCCAAAACAAGTAACTTCGAAAATAAAATGCTCGACAAAGTACAAAGGCTTGCCTGTGTGTGCATCACGGAAGCTATGAGAACGTGCCCAACCAGGGCGCTTGAGATCATCACAGATCTCACACCTCTACATCTAGTGATTGATAGGGTAGCCCATGAGGTCATCCTCAGAGTATCAAAAGAAGGAGCAGGCAATGAGAGAGTCAGGTTTCAGAGAGCTTGGTCCTCTCTGAATGACTACACCTCATCTGCAAACCTTCCTAGTGATGTAATGATCAAGAAAGTAAGCACTGAGAAGAACTTCAGTACACTGCTAAGTAAAAGAGAGGATTGGGAAAGGGAATACACCAACTACAATCTCAAAGAAAAAACGATGAAATGGTATACAGATGGTTCTAAAACCGCTACAGGAGCTGGCGCTGGGATATACGGGACAAGTACCAAGTGTGCACTATCGTTAGGCTCCTGTACAAGCGTCCTTCAAACGGAAATACTTGCAATTGCAAGATGTCTAGATATAAATCTAGAAAGAAACTATCAGAAGTGCGATATGGCTATTAATACAGATAATCAAGCTGCTATTAAAGCACTGAGCTCCTTCGTCATTGACTCAAAACTGATTTGGGAATGCAGAAACAAACTCCATGAGGTAGGCAAGAAGAATAAGGTCTTTTTAATCTGGGTTCCCGGTCATTCGAAAATCGTAGGAAATGAAGAGGACAATACACTGGCCAGAAAGAGCGCACAAATGCCACTCACTGGCCCAGAACCCTTCTGTGGTATAGGAAAATGCACCTATAAAAAGGAGTTTATGCTGAAGGAGAAAACCGAAAGAGAAAAACTCTGGCGGAATCTCCTAGGGATGGATCACTCCAAAAAGTTCCTCCGGAACTTTGAAACTGCTAGATCCAAAAAATTCTGTATCTCAGTAAAAACCAACTTCACTTACTCACTGGCTTTCTCACAGGACATTGTCGCCTAAAAAAGCATCTGTTGAGAATGGGTTTATCAGACACTGATGAGTGTAGATTCTGTGGGAAGGAGGAAGAAACTCCTATTCTCCTGGTTACGGAATGCTATGCCATTGCAAGCCAAAGGAAAGAGTGCTTGGGACAAGAAACTTGTAGAAGTGGAGAGTTATCCTCCTTGAAGCCGTCCCTGATTCTGGATTTCATCAAATCTCTGGAACTGGAGGGCGAGCTGTAGGAGGCGCGATGATAACAGCTCCGTCAGGGGGCACAATAGACCTTAAGGTCGCAGTGAGCTGTAACCCCTTTTTACTATAACTATAACTTCGAAAATACGACTCTATTTCGATATGGCATCAAGTGAAGAATTTTGTTCTCCGTAGGTTTCATTACAAATTCAAACCAGAGCTACGTATCGATTTCTGGCTTCCATACACGCATACACAACTTCTCTGAAACCTTAACGACATGTCCGAAGCAGGTATTTCGCCATTTTCGATTGTTCCGAGGTTACGAAACTGTTACATTCGGGGTTGAAGGGTAAATTGTATTTTACATTCCAAATATGACACGTGGGTGGACTAGTGCTACCTTACTGATACTTCGGACACATTCGAGCCGTTTTAATTGATTTTCGGAAAGTTCTGAGCGAACAGAGGGATTGTATTCGACCGCAAGAATATACTGTTGAATTGTACGGAGTGAGAGATTGACTTGAACATTTCTACACTGAACGTTTATGGATTTTTTCCGTGGATCCCCACCAAAGTTGCTCCACTTACTTGATCGGGGACTTAGATTAAGGATATGTAATTTTGAATTCAGTTTTCGAGTAATGACCATCGAAAAATCGAAAATTTTGAATTCGCGAAAATGGAAGTTAGTGCGAAAAAAAAATTCTTACAGCTATTTCGACCAATGTCACGATTCTAATTGATTCGAGTACGTAGATTACGAATCTGTTATTAATTTTTTCCTAGGTGTGATACTTTGGGAAATTTCAACTATTTGTGGAAAATTTCCGAAAATTTTGTCATTTTTGTAGGGCTGTACCTGCCTGAAAAATTGCGCTGGACGTATGCTGATTTTTTTCATAATAGATTGTTCCTTCATGAATGGAATTATATAACTTTCATTCATCTCCATTGATTAGTTTGGATTCTATGATTTTTTCCGCAAGAGTCCAAAATTTTCGATTTCTTGATGGCCATTACTGGAAAACTAAATTCTTTTGAAAACATCCGTTTGCATATTCTTATTCTACGCCCCCGGATTAGTGAATATAGTAACTTTGATTGTGATCCAAGAAAAATGATATTTTTGCAAAATTTGCTTACATGTATTATGCATGGAAATCAAGTTTAAGAAAAAAATTCTCGGATCACTACCAAAATTGCTGTGTTAATTGATTCGAGGGCGTAGATTAAGAATACGCAATCAGATATTTTTCAAAAAATGTAGTTTCTGAGAAATGGCGATCAAAAAAACCAAAATTTTTAACTCCCGCGGAAAAAATCATAAAATCCAAACTAATCAATGGAGAGAGATGAAAATTACATATAATCATTCATAAAAGAACAAAGTATCTTGAAAAAAATCACCATTTGTCCAGTGCAATTTCTCAGAAAGATACAGCCCTACAAAAATGACTACATTTTCGGAAATTTGCCACAAATAGCTGAAAATTTTCCAAAGTACCACACCTAGGAAAAAACTAATTGCATATTGGTAATCTACAACGTAAAGTCAAAGAGAATCGTGACTTTGGTCGACATAGCTGAAAATAATTTTCGTACTTTGTTGGATGTGGGAATATTTCGAAAATCCAAATATGCAATATTCTCAAGTGATTGGCGAAAAGCATGCGAAAAAAATGCTACGTGGTGATCTTACTCCGTATTGGGGCGATAGTATGGCTCTTATGGGTAGATTAGCAATCAGAAAAACTGAAAGCAGCTGTCAAAGAGATCGTCCTTGATTCCGGGTAGGTATGATATAAATGAAATATTGGTAACTGAGAAAGGGCATTCAATCAATCTATGAGCTTCGTGTTTATTCCTGTAGTTTCCAGCTTATCTCACTTTGCCAGTAAATAATGACCCCGTAAAGCTCGCGCCCCACTTCCAAGTGCGAAGTTATCCCATCCCGGGAACTTTTAAATTCCGATTCCGATACTAGAGTCGGTCCGTAATTTGTCATAAAAGCGGGCGGCCGGCGCCCGATTGCGCCCCCGAAAAATGGATGAACCCCCTTTATAAGATATGGAGTAATCTCAGTTTTAGAGCGGGATTTATTTTGGAGCGGAGGAAGAACTAATTATGGGGAATCTTCGACTGTTCCGGCCGCTAATTCTGCCTTAATCGTTGAAATAATGCTTTAATTAGTATAATTGCCCGGTTTGAATGTCACTTCGACGACGGTTTAATTTGTTGGATGGACCAATCTGAGGAGTTATCCGTTTCGGGCCAGGATTATTGTCGGTTTGCCAGGGTTTCACCTCGGAGTAATGACGCTTGATAAATAATTAATGGGCGAGGAGTTTTTGGAAATTCATCCGCAGATGAACCAGTGAGGATTGAGGTTGATTACCACCCCTTCAACGGAGACTTCCCGATTTTATTCTAGAAGGTTCAGACTGAATTTGAAGTATATCTGTGAACCCGCTTTAAGAGGAAAATTCTTCTGGAGGTCTTGTGCTTAAATTTGACCATATTGCTGCTGGTCTAGATTCTAGATTCCAGCAGGAAACATCGAAGAACATTTGAACCACATGAGATGTAATCCACTGCAAGCGCTAGGAAGACTTTTCCCAAGTGCTCACAAGAAAAAATTGTGTCGAATACCCAATTAACGAAAATTTAGATCCTGAAGTTCGCATAGCTGTTAGAGGACAAACCCGCGACATGAAATACGACCAATTCTCTAACAACAAAGTCGGCGTTCCTCGGAACAGCGTGCGAATGCTCACACAGCGATCGATATCGTGGCTTTTTCGATGTGGCAACAATCAGAATAATTATATTTCCCGATATAACCACAGTGATTTCGTGGCGAACGCCACAACATTGTCGATAAATTTCAAATCATTATATGTAACAATCAGGAAATTAATGCCGCTATGAGGAATGGGGCGGGTGCATTTCGCGAATTATCTAATAAATAACGCCCGTATGACTTCATTCCGCCGGCCCTGCTTATAATCCGGCATAAGCGCGATTAAAAGGGTTTGATTTCCATTGATCACGCCAGGTTTTCGTGTCGAATCAATCCTTAAAACGCTTTTTTGCGCCGGAAATTAGGTTAACCTAGAATCGCCCCGTAGATGTTTTGTTGAACACCATAGCATCAGGAGATTTCTTGCTCAAACCCCACCATTAACAGTCTCCACAAAATTGAGCATTTTCATTGCTTTGGTTTCAATTTGCTCTCATTACCTGGAATGTCGAGAAGGTTCGTAGCCTTAAGGGGACCTGGTACACGTCCGAGCTCGCCAACTCCCTTCAAAAATTGGGCTTTTTATTTCCATGATATCACAGTTCGTATGCGGCGTACACCAACAATTGTTTTTAAATTAAAGCTTAATAATTTCTCTGGAATGTGTATAACTCGATTTTCTGTTTTTCTTCGTATATTAGGAAAAAAATGGTAAGCTCTAATTTCATGAAATTCTGGACAAACGGTTTTATTTTCATGATATCTCCGTCAATTTTCGGGATGAATGTATGAAATATTCAGGATACATGCGGAATAATATTTTGCAGAATGTTTTCTATTCGCTTTTCCGTTTTTGTGCGTATATGAGGAGAAAAACCTGGTTGAAAATAAGACCAATAAAGTTCCTACTTTATAATTCATTTAAAATTTTAGGGGGCAATAAACAAAAAAACTGATCAATACACATTCTGGAAAATATTAATTCGCATATAAACTGAAAATTCCATACATTTGTCCCGTTCATTGACAGAGATATTATGGAAATAAAATCGTTTGTCCAGATTTTCATGAAATTACAGCTCACCAGATTTTTGGCTTAGTAAACGAAGAAAAATAGAAAAGCGAGTAATAAACATTCTAGAGAAATGATTAAGCTTTAATTTAAAAAAAAATTGTTGGTCTACGCCGCATACGAACTGAGATATCATGGAAATAAAAAGCCCAATTTTTGAAGGGAGCTCGCGTTAAATATAGCAACGTCTAAGTCATCGAATTGAGCGGAACTTTTTCCAGTCATAAGCATTATATTTTACACTTCAATGCATAATCCATACCAATTTGGCGCCCGAGACACGACGTTGCCAAATTGCGATCGAAAACTTCTGTTCCATCTGACGAAAACTTCGCAGATTAAATATTCTCAAAAAAGGGAAATTAATTTATTCGAGCACCTGACTTCGTGAATTAAAAACGACAACAATCTGTATAACGGATACAACATCAGCTAGTCCCGTGACCGGAACATTTCTCCGACTTTTCCCGACATTATGAGCATCCCGGTGGAGAATTTTTCGAAGGGGATGTAACTCCTGGGGCTAACTTTAGAAAGTTCGCTAGTGGAACTCTGTCGTTACACTCGGGACCTTTTTTATGGTAATGAATGTCGTAATGAACATGGAACTTCTTAGGCGTTTTTTGACCTTAATTCATGGGGCAGGTCCTGCGGTGAGTGTGCCACTAGGTACAGGAAGTTTTCTCGGATTTCGTCAGTATAATTGCACTCGAAAACACAGATTAAACTGCACGTGAATCAACGAACGACAGCGCAATATAAAAGTCCTGTCAGAACACCATTTTCGATAGGTCATACGAAAAAAACATTTAGCAGGTGAAAATCTAGCTCAAGCTCTGAATTATTCCTCATTGAAAAGCTCTTAAGCTCCCGACTTCACATCAGTTCTTTTTATTACTCACTAGCTGGCCCGGCGAACTTTGTTTCACCTGAATGATACCTACTTACGGTGGATTTCACATATCGTGAATGATCAGAGATCAACAGCTTGTCTAGATAAGAGCCATTAACCGTAGCGACACCTAGTGGCCTTATTCAATAGGAGGAAAAGTATTTCCTACATGAACAAATTTTCCAACGGATTTTTCTGAGTTTTAATGTATTTTATAATAACCAGGCCATAGACGAATCGATAAATGAAGTTTCATAACAAACAGTCCATCCGATCTCGATTTATAAATGGTGTAACCAACAACTTTGTTTTATTGATATAGATTTTTCAGTTGAAAATCTGTTCTAAATCAATTTTCCAACATTCCGGACAACTCCCCATTTAATGATGACATCGGAAAAAAATCCCTCTCTTGAAAAAATAACGATTTCTCTGCAACCATTAATCATCGGCGAAGGGCGAAACCCCTAATGAAATATTCCGCAGATGGTTAGTTATGTCGGGGTATACTGGAAAAAATAGAATCTGAAGAGGCCAGATTAGCGAGATGTATGTGATGCTGGAAGAACATAAATCGCATTTACGAAGAACCAGGGAAACGAATAACGCTGAGAGAAACTTGGCTGCCGATGACAAATCTAAAACAATAAGCTCTGAATTGATATTTACGTCGACCGTCTTGCCATTGTTTCTCTTCCTTCCTCTAAATTATCCTCATAAACACCTACTTTATAGGTTTTTGCTTTTCGAGCCAACCTCCGGCTGTCCTTAGTGTGTCTGCTCAACTTAACAAGCTGGGATTTAATAATGCGACTTTGGAGAAATATGCCTCTTGTTCGGAAAGTGTATCTAAGTTGGCTTGCTCGCCTAGACCGAATACTGCATTTCAGGAGTTATTGTTGGAAGAATTATGGCTGGATATATTCTGGAACTTGGGAGGCCTGAGTCTTGAACAGGAAGGACGATGTGGTCGATTGTACTTACTGTTCAAGATATATTTTTCTCTAGAGCTTCGTCCGACAATGCTCAACTTGAAAAGTGTATCTCATCAGTGAACCTACCTAATTATGTTATGATTAAAAAAGCATTGAGAAGAGCTTCAACTCAATGCTACCTCTCAGAGGTACAGTCCAATGCTCCTATGTGAGAGTTTCATCAGAAGGAACAAACTGAAAAGAAGCACTCTGGAGAAATCTTCCTGGATGATCCTGTGCTCTTTTCAGAAACTCTATCTTTTTCGAGGAGCTATATTAGTGGTAAGGGGATGGAGTTTTTTTCGATAGCAGTACTGATTTATTAGTTCTTCCAAGAAACGTGACACCACAGACTTATGTTGATGAATTTCATTTTTCTCGATGATAATGCACGGCCCCATATATTCCACCGAGGGATCACCCAAAAAGAAATCTAGGGAATTCCACATCTAACAAAAGTCTCTTTCCTAAATCCAATAGAGCTTGTGCTCCGAATGGAAGACGAATATTCCATATTCCAGCTGCGAACAGAAACAACTAGGGGTAGAATAATCTTGCAGTAATTCGCCTTTTCTCTTCTCAAGTCTGGTCAGATAGCCCAAATTGTTTAAAGTTAAATCCGGCGGTGAAACAAGAAACTGGCACGTATCTCCGTCTTCAAAACACGCTCAACCGTAAGTTTGACGCTGTTTATCTTCCTGATATCCCCCTTCAAACAGAGTAACGCACCCATGTCTTGGGGTAGATACATGCAGAGTGCAGTTACGGTGTACGACCTAAACACCGCTTTTAAGACCCCTCTGGGATAAGAGTCACGAAGCGCCTTCTGTTAGGTTATTATCTGAATTGCTGACTAGGTAGGATGGGAGTTTGACACAGTATAAACTAACTCTAATCCTCTTCCGCTTTCAAGAAGGGATTAAACAGGTGTCGGTTGTTCCAGACCTTGTAAATTGATAAAATTATACTCTTAGTAGACACACGACTCACACATTTTCTACGTAAGTTGATGAGTTTGAAGAGTGCCCTGAAAAGAAGCCTGGGGAAAAAAATCATATTTATGCGAAATGAATAAAATACTGAACTGATGAATAAAAGAGGGATTGCCCAAAGAGAAGTTTTGTGGCTTCTTCTGTACCTGATTTTCCCATAGATTCAGCAAAGAAGAGAACTTACCACTTTACAACAAACGGCCAAGACTTGTCGAGCAAAGGACGATGAACCCATGCGAATTTTTACAACATACGAGTACGATTAGGACGGTGGTACACTTGAACCGTTACAACCTGTTTGTCGAAGCTGGGCCGAAATATGCATAAAACGAGAATAGGGTTGACAGAGTCGTTCAGCGAAGTGATTAATGGATAGTTGGAGCGATTGACCCGGACTATTTTTGCATGCGATCTTTGACTCGGAGTCTGCCGGAGCAATTTATCAGTCAATCGCATCCGGAGTTTTTCTTCGACCTGTTCAGATAGTCACCGTTTTTTGGAGAATTTCTTTGCGAAAAGGATATGTTTGATCGAGTCGGGATGATCCACATCAATCACTTTCCTTGGAAATCGGGAATAGATTGCCTGTTTTTGCGGGTCCTTTGCAGGATAAATCCGGGTCTTCCAGTTTTATTGGACCTGAATCTCTGAACTTTATGCTGTTCGAATTTACTCATCTCTTTTTTCAACGCATTTATATGAGTTTTATTTCTCTAACTTTTAAGTTATCTTTTTTCCATCATCAAGATTAATTCAATTTTTTTCTTCTTTTTCAGGTAGAGTTCATAACTTCATTCTTTTCCGAGTGATAAGGTACGTATATTCAGGGACGGTCCTAGAAAGATTTTCACAAAGTGAGATAACACATTGAAGCTCTAAAAATGTGCTACATCTTGGTTTAGCAATAATGACATGCTGGATAAATAATATATAAGCAATATGCAGGTATACTAATCGTGAACTGAACATAAACTGAACATCTATCTCCCTGATTATTCTCTCGAAATCATATCTCAACAAACACGACACGAGCATGTCCTTTCTTATGAACTCTGTTCACAAGAAAGAGCCCTACTGGAAAATCCAGAAATGGTGAGATGCAGCTCGAATGAATAATTCGCATAATATACAACGACAATTTTATACGTTTCCGGTTTACAATTGTATCTTCACATGCAATCTGAGAAATGGAAATCCGATGCAACTTGACATACGAATACAATTGCCACAAGTTTTATGGAGCCTGAAATTGGAAGTCGATTTGAAATGGATTCTTTATTGGTTATTTTTGGTCTTATGGAACGAAGGGCCAATGAAACTAGAACTTTGAAGCCGAGGAAAAAAGTAGATTCTCAATTTTATTTTTAGGATTCTTTACCACTAATTTTGCACTTTATCGTATCACTACTTTTAAGGAGACAATCTAAAGTGATACTTTTTTTGGATATTGTAGTCTGTTCAGCAATTGGTTCATTTTCATGCTTATTTGCTGCATCATCTCAATAACCTTTTCAGGTTTATGGTGAAGCAAGATTATATGAAGTTCAATAAATTTTTGTTCATGTGTGATATCTTATTTAAGTACTCCTAACCAATTTAGCCAGATATTCTCAATAATTTGTTGGAAACAGAGAATAGAAGCAGTCCTTGGTCGTCAAATTTTGCGTGAAGGGTGACTACAAGTATGAATTTTTGAAACTTTCAGAGTTTGAAATCATATTATCCTGACCTAAAAATTCTTCCACTGAAGCTGAAGCATTTCAGCCTCATTTTCCGTATAAAGAATGAAAGAGAAACGCTCAGTAAATTGAGGAGGTGCCTGATTGTTAGGGTCCCCTCCTCCTTAATAAAAAATTTCTATGGTACTCAAGCAGTGAGTCAAACAAAACCGCTAATGAAGTGGGTCTGTCTTGTTGCCATATATTTCCTTTGTCTTGATACAATAATTATGATGTTCTTCTTCAAATGTATCATACATACTCTGGTTTTCAACTTCTGGGGTTTTCCATCTCTCCGAGGAAAATGCAGAGCAGAATATTTCGGAAATAAATTGTGTCTTAATGAGACCGCAAGACTGCAGTGTTCAATAAACATGCTCTTCTGTAGCAAAGTATTGAAATTTTTATCGATTTAAAAGAGAAGGTTGCAGGCTTAGCATAGACCTGTGACTTCAGATAACTCCACAGCCAGAAGTCTGAAGGCTTCAAATCGCAAGAGCGTGGAGGCCAGTTCTTGTCACCAAATCGGAGATTGACACGACCAGGAGCAAATTCGTGAAAGAACGTCAATGTTTCACGGTCGGTATGACATGTGGCACCGTCCTGCTGAAACCAAATGTCGTCAAGATCAATGGCTTCCAAATGAGGCACGAGAAACTTGTTATCATAGCACGACAACGTTAGCCATTCACCGTTACTGCATTATTTGACAATCAGGAGGCGTAGTTCTACCGTGTAATGCTCCTTCTCTACTAAATCTGTCAACTTTCGATCTGTCACATCATAATGATGTGACATTATGACTGTCAAACATGTCGCTCTCCTATTGAAACACCGTTTATAAGTAGAATTTAAGGTAGAATAGACTTATCGTACCTTTTCGAATAGAGATAAAAGAACTTTGTGAGTCCAGTGGAATAAACTCGATATAGATTAGTGTGAAAAATCTATGGTTTGTATATTTGGCAAAGTCTTATAATAATTTTGCGAAGTAGAATCTTGTATTTTCATTTTGTCCTTGAGTAAGGACTGAACGAGAATAAATTCGCTATATCTCTTGAACCAATTGAGAAAAAATCAAAATTTGATCATAGTTAGCTTTGTTATGAACGTCAGAAACATGTGGAACATTTACTTCATAGATATTCCAATTCCCTGTCGCCAAATGTCCAGCGAAGTGAAAACACGAGAATTTATAGTGAAACATTTTTTAAATAATCAAAAATGGAGCTTCAAAAGAATCGCAAAAGAGGCTCGTCCGGAAACGGTATCAGGAGTTGTTAAGCGCTTCAACGAAGATCTTACAATTAACCGCAAGGAAGGAACCGGGAGGAAAAAGGGGTTTCATAGCCCAAAAAAAGTGAAGAAAGCCATCAGCCTTTTTCAGAAGAATCCTAACCTTTCAGGGCGGAAAGTTGCCCAAATAGTGGGTTGTTCGCAGTCAACCGTTCAGAAAATCAAGTCGAGCTATGGGCTTAGAACATACAAAGTGTAGAAAGTGCCAGACAGAAAGGCTGTGAAGAATCAAGAAGCGAAATCAAGTGCAAAGAAATTAAAAAAAGATTTCTTGAAAAATTTTTCCTGTTGCGTGATGGACGACGAAACCTATGTCTTGGCTGATTTCTCGCAACTTCCTGGTCAGGAATTTTATACTGCAGATTCTCGTGTAAATGTTGACGAACCATTTTGCGTGAAGAAACAAGCAAAGTTTCTTAAAAAATTTCTGGTTTGGCAAGCAATTTGCACTTGTGGGAAAAGGAGCAAATTTTTCGTTGGCCAAGGCTCTGTTGACTCGAAGATATACATCGAGGAATGCTTGAAGAAGCGACTTTTACCATTTCTACGTGAGCACGATGTGTCAAAAATCTTTTGGCCAGATTTAGCTTCTTGCCACTACAGCAAGGCCACCAAGGAATGGTACGAAGCTAATGAGGTGGTTTTTGTCCCCAAAGAGGCCAATCCACCAAATTGCCAAGAACTCAGGCCAATCGAAAGATATTGGGCCCTGGTAAGAAGAGAATGAAAAAGACTAAGAAATCAACGAAAACGTTAGCGGAATTCAAGCAAAAGTGGAAGACAGCATCCCAGAAAGTGACTGAGAACACTATAAGAAGCATGATGGGAAGAATTCCAGAAAATATCCATGGATTTTGTAAAAAATAGATTTGGTTTTTTTTTATTGTTAAAACAGTTTTCATTAGAATTAGAAGATGATTCGAAAATGAGTTTGATTTTCGAAATCGGTCCAGTGGTTCGAAAGATATAAGCGTTTTTGTGATACCGAATTCATTCTCGTTCAGTCCTTGAGAACGTGTTGTATTCCCATTGTTGCCAAGTTCGAGTTGTTCTATGTGCTGAATTCCAGATGTTTTGAGCATTCCAAATTAGTAACTCATGAAACATAAAATTGACACTCGCTTCCAGTTATAGCTTACGAATTGCTAGATGAAAATCAGCTAATCAAGCCGCTATCCAAACCCAATCATTTCGTTCAAATTTGTCGAAAGCATCGCGATGCATTAATTGAAGGTAGGGACTATCGAATATCGACGTATAGGTAAACAATTACGGGAATAATGGCGGTTTGTAATTACACGTGGAAGGGTGCATTAGCCTCTGGACCACCCCGTCGTAATTACAGACGGTATTATACGGCTAAAACTTGCGTCTATTAACGGTCTCTGCGGTTCTAATCATCCGGCAAGACGACGGTCTCAGACGTGATGTCTGTTTATGTCTTTGTTCAACTGTTTCCGGAAGAAATCGAATTAGACATTTAACTATCGGATGGGGGCATTTCGGGCACGTTCTGCGGGAGCTGAGGCCATTTGCCTGGCAGTTTCGAGAGGTGTTTCGGGCAGATAGGACTTTACGTCTACTCGGACGGCGATTGCAGTCGTGACAATTGGACGAACGGAGTTATCTTCGGTGTGGTGGGGAAGGTGGGAGGTCAAGGAGGTTCATTACTAGCCTGACAAGTCGGCAGAGTAGATTTTCCTTCAAGGATATGGCTGAAACCTCGCTCTGGAGGAGATAATAATAATTTGTGTATTCATCGACAATTTTATAAAAAAAAACATATAATAGTAGAGAACGTTAACTCATGCTGATACATATATGACCATTGTATAGCAATAAATAAATAAATAGAAGCTACTCGAATGACAAAAAAAATCCTGGTGCTGAATAAACATGGTTTCCTCTTAAAATCAAATGGTTGCACGTAGGGTATATTCCTCAGAATCTGTGCATCCATTTGGTGAGTACGGTATTGAGGCAGCTTTATGAGCAAGACACGTAATCAGGTCTGTAGATGTTGGATTTAGTAATCTATAGTTAATTATATCTGCTATTGTTGCTCTAGCAGTTCCTCTCGAATATACTGCTCCACAAGAGTTAGGGAAATCGTATTCAATCGTTTTTAAAAGTATGTAATCTTCGAGAAAATTGTTCTAAAATCATTTAAAACTCGATCCAATAAAATCAGTATGAGATATTTCGTCAATCTGGTCGCCTTCTTTCTGAAGTTTGGTTCTTTGCATACGCTTCATGAAAGTTCTTATTTTGAAATGAAGTCAGTTTATCAACGGCTTCGATTTGAAACGAGTTTTCTGAAAATGCCAAGACGTAAATTAACAAACGCTGAGGCTATTAGGGCTATCGGAATGCTACAGGGTGGCCTAACTCAGGTTGTTGTAGCGGAAAGGCTCTAAGTCAGCCAAAGTGGGATATCTCGACTTTGAAATAGGTTCAGGGAGACAGGTTCCGTGTTGGAAAGACCAAGGCTTGGTGGGCGACGAAAAACAACACCTGCTCAGGATCGTTTCATCACCGTTTCGGCGAGAAGAAACCCTACATCTATGTGTAGAATGCTACGGAATACTCTTCAAAAGCAGATGGGGTCCAAGTTTCCATCGAAACCATCAGACGACGTTAGAGAGAGGTGAATCTAGGTTCTAGACGTCCATTAGGAGGAGTTCCATTAACACGTGACCATAAGCGTCAAAGACTGGAATGGGTAAGGCAACGTATCAATTGGAACGATCAATGGCGTACTGTCCTTTCCACTGATGAATCCAGATATGGACGATTTTGAGATTCTCGAAGAATAAGGTAATGGACAATCCCACGCATACCCCGTAATCGTCGCTATGTCCAAGAAGTCCATCCATTACGAGGGGGTAGAGTTATGGTATGGGCCTGGATATGTTTCAACGGGCGCACAGATCTACACATTTGTCGTGGGAATATGACCACCTTACACTAAAGGGAGCATGTCATTGACAATGTTTCGCAAAATTTTCACGCTGCTATTGGTGAAACTTTTCAATTTCTAGACGATAACGCTAGACCGCACCGTGCAGCCATATAGTTGAGAATGCGCTCGAGGAGCTTGGCATTCCACATTTACCAATACCTCCGCACTCACCAGATTTGAATTGCATAGAATATGCATGGGATATGCTCCAAAGAAGATTAGATAATCATCAACCTACCCCTGAATCCTTAAATGATCTGAGAGAGCTTCTGCTCCGTTTATGGATCCAAATTCCTCAGAAATGTTCAACAATCTCGTGTGTAGTATGCAATGCAGATGTCAAGCTGTTATTGATGCCCGTGAAGGCCATACATTGTATTGATAGACTTAAAATGCTTGAATTCTCTGGGAATATAATTTCGTTATTTTACTTACTTTCACCGGAATAGCGGGCAATTCGGAATAACACCTCTTATCATTGGAAAACCCTTTATAGCTCCTGTAAAAGAGGTAACAAAATGCGTTACAATTTCCTAGAAAGAAGTCGCTGTGTTATCTATGGGATCTCTTTGCGTTGCCTGGGATACCTCAACCCCTAACCACGCTAAAAGATCTGCAACTGTTGAATAGCAACCTCAGATCAAACGTATCACCCCGAAAGCTGGCGATATCCGAGCTCAATTCGCCGGCGTTTCAATTTACATCAACATATTTTTCATATTCCTTTACCACCGGAAATAAAACGGCAGCCAGGGGAGCAGAATTCGCCCCTAGTGTTTCCGTATAACTTATCTGGAGAGCAATATTTTGGAACGACGCCAATGTGTGTTCGGGAAAGTTTGTAGGTGATAAAATAGTAAGAGCTACGTCTAACCTTCGACCACTTCGGATAAGAATAACTTACCGGAAGAAGATGAGGAAGCTCGGGGCGATCGCCACTCGAAGGTTACATTCTGAACGGATGGGGCGGTTCACAGGGTTGCGGTTTATACATTATTACAAATCGTGCGCCCAGATTGTATGGCGCACACCCTTTTTTTCGGGTCTCCTTTAGAATAAGATCGTGCTGAAGGGACAGTTGATACTCATGCGGTTCTCGATCTTCCCTGTGGGATTTTTTTTAAGGAGCAGTTCATTTATTTATATCATTTATTCATTTGAACAAGAACCTCAGCAGGAAACCGAATATAGGTTCACATATTTCAAATTAAATTCACTGAACGTCTTCACATAATCACCTATTATAATCACTTTCTCGAAAAGAAGTGGTGACGGAATAATACTGCTCATATTTTCAACAGATTCGGTGCTAAGTTCGTTGCGAATGTTACGGCTTCATCAGAAGCATCTTGTTTCCACTAGACGTATACAGGGTCTTTCACGAGGAACCTCACTCATATTTATACGGGAAACTACTGAACGTATTTTCATGAAATTCAGCACTTATAAGTATTTCACGATGCTGATGAAATCTAAAATATTTTCAAGGCATGAGCACCTCCGGTTTTTCCGGAAATGAAGTCAACTTCCGTTTTTCAAATTAGAACACCATTTTTTTATTGCAGAAATAGATTCCTTAGAAAATTTCAAGTTATTTTGATGTAACATTTTTCAGTTCTGGAAAATTCTCTCTGAGCGGGAAAATTCGAAAAAAAAAATCGAAAATAGAGCTCTGCTGAAACAAGAATAACTTCGAGGTTTTTGGATTTTTGGGATTTTTCAAGATGTAAGATTGATGTATCCACTTTAAAAATCGAAATCGCGATTCATGATACAGGGTGTGAAAAAATCGCTTTCAAAGTTAGGGATGACAAAATCGTGAAAAATCAATTTTTTCAAATTAGAACTCCATTTTTTTATGGCAGATATTGAATCTACGTTAAAAAATAATGTGAGTGTATGCATCACACCCTTGCCCTAAAGTGGATATTAACTCAGAAAATATCCATTTTAGGGCAAGGGTGTGATGCATACACTCACATTATTTTTTAACGTAGATTCAATATCTGCCATAAAAAATGGGGTTCTAATTTGAAAAAATTGATTTTTCATGATTTTGTCATCCCTAACTTTGAAAGCGATTTTTTCACCCCCTGTATCATGAATCGCGATTTCGATTTTCAAAGTGGATACATCAATCTTACATCTTGAAAAATCCCAAAAATGAAAATTTTCCATCCAAAAACCTCGAAGTTATTCTTGTTTCAGCAGAGCTCTATTTTCGATTTTTTTTTCGAATTTTCCCGCTCAGAGAGAATTTTCCAACCAAAACTGAAAAATGTTACATCAAAATAACTTGAAATTTTCTAAGGAATCTATTTCTGCAATAAAAAAATGGTGTTCTAATTTGAAAAACGGAAGTTGACGTCATTTCCGGAAAAACCGGAGGTGCTCATGCCTTGAAAATATTTTAGATTTCATCAGCATCGTGAAATACTTATAAGTGCTGAATTTCATGAAAATACGTTCAGTAGTTTCCCGTATAAATATGGGTGAGGTTCCTCGTGAAAGACCCTGTATTGGCGATCATTTGTTTCATTGAGTCTCACACCAGAGGTTCGTTATTCAGGTTGAAAGCATATTTCCTCGAAATAATCAACGCCAATAATTAATGTTTCCCACTACATTGATGACCTCCCAAGAAATAAAACACCAAGTGAGAGGGCATGAAACTAATATTCTCTGAAGCGCAATTATAGTGCAATTCGATACCAGACTTCGCACAAAGGACCTATAATAGTATTTTATAGTTGTAACACCGTGAACTCTGAATGGATACTTCGAACAATCGCAACTGGGAAACTTCTGAACTATCAACTAACCGTGGCCTTTCGACTGGCAGACATCAAAAGATCCTGGGACAACCGCAACGAACTAGAGCTTTGTGTAAGTTTCACCTAAATTGTGGACGAATTTGAATAGTCATTCAAGGTTATTCATAACTAATTGAAAACGTCTCCTGTTTCTTCGAGCAAATAAGTCTAGGAAGTTCGGCCAACTTAATTTCGCAACATTGAAGCAAGTTCATTCAATAGAACCAATAAATCGTAGGTAACTTTTTGATCGTTTTCATTCAGGAGTGGACTGGTGGAAGCCCTTGACAGCAACCTTCGAACCCTTTGAAGATGACAAACTGAAATATAGCGACCACGTTGTACGATTTTCCTGTAATTTTGTGATAATAAACACCCAATTATTCTGACAAGAAAATGTTACATCGTCATGGATACTGCTAAAATTGTCAAAAATACTTTATTAATTTTCCTTTCCGAAAGACAATCTGGCAATAATCAAGCGAATCGAGCAATCATAAGTTTCCCCCTATAGTTTGAATATGCAGTAGCTTCCCAACTAGCAAAGTAGTCCCCTAAAAGAACGAAATTATTTCATAATCATTATATTGCGCAAATTGAAACAATAAAATTATTTTTTAATGCGTCCAATACGACAATTTCATCATAAGATATGAGTATTTCTATAATGCGGTTGTATAGACGTTCTCACAACTCATATCATACGATAAAGAAATAGTCTGAGTGAACAAATTTTATAACAGTTGCATAACGTCCTATAAAATTCTTATAAAATAATTTTAAAGCAGTCTTATACAGATTATAATACGGTTGCATAGCTATTTTGTTACTTATAATAGCGGCGTTAAAAGCTGGTTGTAAAAGAATCTGTATAGATAGTTGTATTAGAGTTCCATAAAATTCTTATAAAATAATTTCAAAGCAGTCTTATACAGATTATAATACGGTTGCATAGCTATTGTGTTACTTATAATAGCGGCGTTGAAAGTTCGTTGTAAAAGAATCGTATAGATAGTTGTATTAGAGTTCCATAAGAAAAGTAATAAGATTGTTGCTTT
This sequence comes from Adalia bipunctata, assembly GCA_910592335.1. NCBI lineage: Eukaryota > Metazoa > Arthropoda > Insecta > Coleoptera > Coccinellidae > Adalia > Adalia bipunctata. The sequence goes on along the minus strand of OU342949.1, from coordinate 71,101,801 downwards.
ACGCTGAAGTAGAACATTACACAATAAATCTTAATAGATTTCATAATCATATGATAACTACTAGAGAATTCTCTCGAAGAGCTTATAGAATAAAAATGTAGTTCCCAGGAATGAATTTATCTCAAGTCATGCGTTATAAAATAACTTTAAAATCTCCATATATCTCTACCTACAAACATATATGAACATCACATACATACTAGAAAAATTACGCGGGTTTTCTAGCAGGTTTCGTTTACAAATTAATTCGGCAATATCTGATTGTGAGTGGAAACGAATAATAAAGAGTGGTCATTCTAAAAGATCAGTTAAAAAGATGTACCATGGAATACTTCAGACACAGAGTGCGCGTGGAAAAATATCCTCGTATAAAATCTATTTCTTTAAATATAAACATGGACCGGCTGCGATTTGCGAACAGAAGAGGGCTTCCGAAATAGAAAAAAATGGAAAACATCATGAAACTGAAACTGCACTAGAGGAATTGCAAATAGATATATGGGAGAAGATTTTCCTGTTAGGTATTCCTTACATTTCATTGATCTAGGTGTAATGAAAAGATGTCTAACATCAGGGTGGAGAGATATGAATTTTAGAAATTACTCCACAAAATGGTGTGCTTATGACATTAAAAAAGTATCAAGACTTTAAGAAAATTGTGAGATGCCTTTCCAAATAACCTGTATACAGAAGTTATTCGAAACTCAATATAACTGAATGATTCTTTACTGTCGTACCACAAGCCAGTAAGCGATAATTCTGTTCTATTATGTATTCTGCCAACACGCTATAGGAAAACGCGGATATCTCACGTACAGTGTTGCTGGCTTTGGCAGTTAGTAGTTATATTTTACCAACAGGCAACATTCATAATATTAGGTGCAATAAATAGGAAGTGGACTATTTATTTTATTATGATGCATCTTAAAGTTCAAAATATTTTGCAATTCAATTGAAAAAGTCATCTCTTACTAGGACAACATTTTTTTAATAATAACTGAAAAAATATTTTTGCACGCATCAATGTGTTGAATCATTCATCATACATAGTCGTGGTTTGTAGTATAAAATCTGGCAACATTCGAAGGTGGTCAAGAATCAAAACATAGCAATGACTCTTGGGACTATCAAAAGCAATGATATGGCGCTGTGATAAACAACATAATAACAATTTAATATCGTATAGAGCTCAGAAGGAAAAAGAATCATTGTATAAGGTCTCTTAAGTGTGTTGTATAATATACGCCATTTTATTAAACGGTCGGCTATTCAGAAACCGCCGCCATTGTGAAAAAATCACACATAAACGTAAAAGGGGAAATAAAAATTGATTTTTCAGAGAAATGTAGAGATTTTTCCCTGCTTTAACAACAGCCACAATATATATGTTTCGGTCTTAGTTGACAATTAAACAAATGAAACATGATTTGTTAATTTTTATCTTTTAATATTACCAATAAATGTATACTAAACTGAGGCGCTTTCATTTTTTATCAACAATATATGCATATATTATCAGAAAAGTTAGCTGCGCAAATAAATTTAGCCCCTGGAGTGGCGATAAAGATCCTTAATATGTTCAATATGATTAACAACAGATACAATACCTCCATTACCCACCGCCATATAATGCCTGTGGCATTATGTTATTGTCTCTGTCATGACACAACGCAAACGTTGACCTAATAAAATATTCTTATGACAATTCTATTCCGAATTTCAACTGTAGAGAACAAAATTATTTTATTAGCGATTCTTTCTGCATTATAAAATACTTTCTTAGTAGTTCTATAAATGTTCGTTGAATACTGCTATTCAAAAGTTTTATAGCAGTTCCCAAATGGTTTTGTAAATGCATTGTATAAGTAATTTCGAAGACATTCTTATAGGACAGTTTTATAGTGATTATCTTATAACGGTTGTATAGGTTACTAAAGAATTGTCCTAAAAGAACTGATCTGTTGTATAAACTGGGGCCCTTTTTGGTTGTAAAGACATTGTATAGTGGTTTATAGCCACATAATAAGATTTTCACGGTTCTATAAGATATGCTGTATAGCATTTCTCTCAGCCTTTATGGAATTAGTTTTGCTAGTTGGGTTGGGCTTTGGATTTACTCAATTAGCTCTTCAGTTTGATGGCTACCGGAAGCTGTGTGAGATAATCCGGATGCGAATTTTCCCTGGGAACTCCCAGTCAAACCTCATGCGGTTTCGAATCTCTCACTAATATGGAAGTTGTGGAGATTACGTGTGCTGAGGTCCGTATTGTTTGAATAGGACCTAGGTGAGGTTGCAAGGGAGAGTAGTTCTAAATTAGCGATCAAGCTCTTCTCGAGAAGCTCGTCGAAAGATAGTTTCTGTAGGAACCAACGGAATAACAGAACAGTTCACTTCCGATTCAGATTACATACACTGCGCAAAAAAATTAACGCACATTATGGAAATCTCAAATTTATTCTACAACTGAAGGTGTTCTCAATGATAATTATTTTTATCAGAATTATTCATGCATATGTTTTCCACTTTCAACGTTTTTCTTCAATACAGATGTTTTCTACCACCAGGAATAAAAAAAGATGATATTATCAGATTTTGAATGTATTGGCTCCATTCTAAAATCAGTTGTTCTCGATCAATTCTAGTGATCAATAGTTTTTCTTTCGTTTGATTTTCTACATTCGATCGCTATGCAACGCGAAACACGCAATTTGACCCAAGAGGATTGTGCCCAAGTGGTAGTTTTGCGAGAAGAAGGGTGGACATATACAAGAATTGAAGAAAGGTTTGGAGTTTCCCATACAAGTGTGTCCAGAATGTTGCAGCGATTCAGGGAGGCAGGTATGAATGTCCGAAGACCAGGACAGGGTAGACCACGGGTAACAACTGCCATTCAAGAACGTTACTTGAGAGTTTCTTCGTTGAGACAACGGTTTGCAACCGCTCGCCTCCTTCAAAATCAGCTTGAGCAAACTCATGAGGTGCAAATTAGCACTCAGACAATAAGAAATCGCCTCAGAGAATATGATTTAAGGCCTCGTGTCGCGGCAAGAGGCCCAGCTCTTACCCCAGCCCATCGAAGGGCGCGTTTGGATTCTGCGAGAGAGCATATCCATTGGGAAGAGGCCGATTGGGAAAGAGTTCTCTTCACAGATGAGTCTAGATTCTGCATCTACCATTGTGATCGACGTTCCCTTGTATACAGACGTCCACATGAAAGATATGCTCAGTGCAATTTCCTGAATACTACTGGTTTCGGGGGAGGATCGATTATGGTATGGGGTGGAATATCTTTGACTGCTCGCACAGACCTAGTGGTCGTTGATAATGGAGCTATGAATGCTAATAAGTATATAAGGAACATTCTTGAAGAGCATGTAGTGCCATTTGCCCCATACATTGGTGAAAATTTCATTTTTATGGACGATAATGCCAGACCCTATCGTGCGCGCATCGTTCAGGAGTACCTTGAAGAGGTTGAAGTCTCTCGAATGGAATGGCCAGCAAGAAGTCCAGATCTCACTCCGATTGAGCAGGTTTGGGACAACCTCAATAGAAGGCTGAGAAGTTCAGAAAATCATCCAGCTACTCTTAATGACTTAGGAATCCAACTCGGAGAAATCTGGGAAGTATTAGATCAGAACATTTTAAGATCACTCATTTTGAGTATGAACCGTCGTTGCCGAGCTGTAATTAACGCAAGGGGTGGAAATACCAAGTATTAAATCACTTATCAGCATTTCAGTATTTTGAAAATTGTTCATTTCTCTTCTTTCACATAAGATTCGGTGAATTCCTCAATTTTTCTTCCATTTAATGTGTCTTGTTTCGTTCAAAACCTTCCCGAGAGAACATAAAAAATAATTTATAAAGTCAATGTAGAGTTAACTTTCATTAAAATTGAGATTTTCAGAATGTGCGTTAATTTTTTTGCGTAGTGTATTTGAAACAAATTGAGAAAAGCTCAATAAATGGATACAAGTTTGGAGATTTTTGTTGAATATTCTAAATCAAAATAAAAAAAAATGGACGTATATACCAAATACAATCTCATGTTCACCGTACCAGCTAATTCGGGATATTTTCATCTCATACTCCCTGGTATTGCAGAGGAATGCTGTACTCTATTTCATCCCAGGAATACATATATTCAAATTAATTCTAATTTTAACCAGAGCTCGGCGGTATGATACAAAGTTATTCTTCAGCCTGGCAATTTTCCAAGGGAGGGTAACGTATTTTATGGGATTTAAAAGGTTACGGATATGAGGGTCAAGCAACATTGGGCTTTGGACACAACTTTCCAATACTTCCTCGTAATAAAAAATGTTTTTATATTGGTGAATCATCGAAATATGAATCAAATAAAATATTGGATAACATTTTAGCATAACATCATTTCCAGGTTGTTATACAGGGTCTTTCATGAGGAACCTCACCCATATTTATACGGGAAACAACTGAACGTATTTTCATGAAATTCAGCACTTATAAGTATTTCACGATGCTGATGAAATCTAAAATATTTTCAAGGCATGAGCACCTCCGGTTTTTCCGGAAATGACGTCAACTTCCGTTTTTCAAATTAGAACCCCATTTTTTTATGGCAGATATTGAATCTAGGTTAAAAAATAATGTGAGTGTATGCATCACACCCTTGCCCTAAAATGTATATTTTCTTTCACAAGGGTGTGATGCATACACTCACATTATTTTTTAACGTAGATTCAATATCTGCCATAAAAAAAATGGGGTTCTAATTTGAAAAAATTGATTTTTCACGATTTTGTCATCCCTAACTTTGAAAGTGATTTTTTCACCCCCTGTATCATGAATCGCGATTTCGATTTTTAAAGTGGATACATCAATCTTACATCTTGAAAAATCCCAAAAATGAAAATTTTCCATCCAAAACCTCGAAGTTATTCTTGTTTCAACGGAGCTCTATTTTCGATTTTTTTTTCGAATTTTCCCGCTCAGAGAGAATTTTCCAACCAAAACTGAAAAATGTCACATCAAAATAACTTGAAATTTTCTAAGGAATCTATTTCTGCAATAAAAAAATGGTGTTCTAATTTGAAAAACGGAAGTTGACGTCATTTCCGGAAAAACCGGAGGTGCTCATGTCTTGAAAATATTTTAGATTTCATCAGCATCGTGAAATACTCATAAGTGCTGAATTTCATGAAAATACGTTCAGTGGTTTCCCGTATAAATATGGGTGAGGTTCCTCGTGAAAGACCCTGTAGATAAAATTTTTCAAATGGATATCTTGGATTGTTATTTTTCCACCATTATCGTTGATGATCTTCAAACAGCGCAGCCGTCTCCATTTGAGATTAATGCAATTTCGAAAGTTCCAAGAGAGACCTTATTATTCCTCCGGAACAGGTTTTTCCTAATTAAATTTTCCACTGCGTCATGTTCTTGAACGCGATAAAACGAAAAATGATTTACAAGCATTAGGATACAAATCGAAAAGGCTACTATTTAATCTTTCGCAAAGTAAAAGTTCGAGTATATTGTCGCTCGAAGAGAACGTTTTCATAAACATCTCACTGAACTTTTGTAATGAGTTTCAGGCTGAAAGTTTGAAATTAATTTGGAATTTCGTTCAACTTTCAGCCGTTTTGCATCTGCCCGTTCAAGTTTTCTCGAATTTTCGGTAGGAAAGGCGTCTTTGAATTGATATTACGTATTTATTCTGTTGGGAATTTTCGAATTCATTAGAATGAATAACTTCGTGTCTTACTGGCTGATGAGTTTACTAGTCCGAAAGTCTGAATCGACAATACTACTTTGAAACTCATATATTTTATGTTAGTCACCGTCCATATTCTGAAACGACAAATATACAGGGTGTCCCACTAGTGCCGCAGCGGACGATATACGCGTAACGGTCTGAGATTTGCAAAATGTTTTGATGCAGACTTGATATACTACAAAAAGAGCACAACCTAAAAATATTTTCGAATATATCGGGTGGCCCACAGAAGAGGAATAGCAGGTGACTTTGTTTTTTCAAATGGTACACCCTATATTCAATAGTGTTTTTCAATTCTCTGAAACTTCCTGCATGCTTTCGTATACTTTTCACATATTTTTATTCGACAGTTTTCGAAATATTGACCATTTTGACAATAAAGTGATACTTGTAGAGGCTATGTTATACAATTATATTTCACGAACCCTTGCACATACCAATAACAGTTTTATATGAATTGAAAGACAATACTTCAAAGTATCCTACCCAGCTATAATAAAGCATCTTCAGCATACAGAGTGTCCACAAAAAGACTATCAACATGACGAATTTCAAATCGATTTTTCTTCATTTTTTCAAATGCAATGAATATAATCATTGTAATCACCATTCATTTCACTTCATTTTTCGTCAAATACATAATATGCATATCTCTAACGGAATAGGATTTTTTAGAGTTTTTCCTCCAAATTCACATTTACTTTCGAATTCAAAAAGCAGATTTGGCTTTTCTGTGGTTATTGAGAACTGTCAAATTATTCCACTAAGAATTAGCATCATTGAAACTTCAATTGATATTAAAGGAACTAGAAGGTTTTGATGTATCTACTCAGAAATGTGATGAAATCAGTTACTGAAGACAGAAACTTGCTTTCTGTACCCGTTTTGCAAAATACATTTTTGATAATTTTTTATGTTTCTAATTGGAACGTCGAATCTTCCAAAAATTTCAAACAAGCTTTGAGCTTGCGAGTTTGAAGATCTGCGTGCGTGCCTGTGAAACTTATGAATATCATTTTTTCGAAGAAAGTTGTATAAGGATAAGAGCGGGCACTTTTTTGTATCCTGAAGTTTTGAAACTCGTTTTTTTGAGGCATTCATAACTTGTACACTCAAACTCATTGGTATTTTTTGAATTTTTACATCATTGTGTGGGTATTCATCCAATCCGTAAAAACTATGATGATTTGAATTGAAGCTGCAATGATGTTAATTTTGAATAGAATAATTTGACAGTTCCCAATAACCACAGAAAAACCAAATCTGCTTTTTGAATTCGAAAGTGAATGTGAATTTGGAGGAAAAACTCTAAAAAATTCTATTCCGTTAGAGATATGCATATCATGTATTTGACAAAAAATGAAGTAAAATGAATGGTGATTACAATGATGAAATAAAATTATATGCATTGCATTTGAAAAAATGAAGAAAAATCGATTTGAAATTCGTCATGTTGATAGTCTTTTTGTGGACACTCTGTATGCTGAAGATGCTTTATTATGGCTGGATAGGATACTTTGAAGTCTTGTCTTTCAATCCATATAAAACTGTCATTGGTATGTGCAAGGGTTCGTGAAATATAATTGTATAACATAGCCTCTACAAGTATCACTTTATTGTCAAAATGGTCAATATTTCGAAAACTGTCGAATAAAAATATGTGAAAAGTATACGAAAGCATGCAGGAAGTTTCAGAGAATTGAAAAACACTATTGAATATAGGGTGTCCCATTTGAAAAAACAAAGTCAGCGTGTATTCCTCTTTTGTGGGCCACCCTGTATATTCGAAAATATTTTTAGGTTGTGCTCTTCTTGTAGTATATCAAGTTTGCATCAAAAAATTTTGCAAAACGCAGTCCGTTACGCGTATATCGTCCGCTGCGGCACTAGTGGGACACCCTGTATATCAATCTACAAAATCTATGCAAGAGTAGAAGGGCAAACAATTAGTTTCACTGTATTTTCGAAATAGGCAACAAACTTGTCGAAAACTTTTCTTATTTCTCGACAAAAAGTGCCTTTTGAGTAAATGGAAGGTGATCAACCAAAAAAAAGATCAAAAAGACATTCTTTTCCTCCACAAAAAGTGACCTTTAAACGATATTTGATGTACTGGCGCATTCACCATTTCGCAACAGCCTAATGAAATAGATCATTCAACAAAAAGATTGATTTATTCCCCGCTCCTAATCTCAGTATAAGCAGAGGGAATGTTAAATAGGGCACCATACAGTTCTACGTATGATGCAAGAGCACAGACAAAAACCTCAGCAAAAACTGTCTCCCCGTATAAGTGTTAGGATATTGGATTTGTTTACAGAATAAGCTGATATTCATATTGAAGGGACATCTTCTTCTTAGACTACAATTACTTTTTCCTTCCTCCAAATGGGTTGACAAAAGCAATTTCCAATAATCTGAAACAAAAAAAACAAGTTGAGAGAAATCGAGAAGGGAAAATCGATCAATATATTCATAATCAAATTGTTTTGAAGGTACCGACCCATCTCAAAAACTAATCAGTTATTGAATGAGTAGCCTTAAAACCATCTGAAAATTTATATACTGAACAGTTATTGACCAAATGGTCAATAGATTGTTCTTCGTGTCCACACTCACATCTCTAGCTATCAATGGCATTCCATTCAAAAAGCATACTATTAAAACGACCATGGCCTGTCCTAAGACGATTTAAAAGACACCAATTTTTCCTAGACAGATGAAAACCAGGAACTTTTTTGGAAGGATCAAGTATTAAACTTTTATTGAAAAAATCATTTGAAGTCCATACCGAACTCCAAATTTCTTTATGATTCTTTTTAGAATAGAAAAACTCATTAAGCCATAAGGGCTTTCTAGATTTCAATCAAGCCAGTTTTGTATCTGGCATATAGTTTATAATGGGAAATTAATCTGGAAAAAATGGAATTTATTTCATGACTTCATAGCAGCTGTCTCCGAATTTGAGAAGGTATTATGTTAGAAAGAACTAGTAACCAAGCTAATGGAGTAGATCTAATCGTTCCAGTGATAATCCTCATAGAAATATTGAGTTTTCCATCAATTTCATGGACATGGGAAATGTTGAACTATGATAGTTACCTTAGGCATTCAATTTAGATCGAAATTGTTTTTTATTTGATGGATTTATGGATTTGGGAGTTGTGTTTTCGTATTTTTGGTAAAATTTGCTTATCGATAATCGATAATCCTCATAGAAATATTGAGTTTTCCATCAATTTCATGGACATGGGAAATGTTGAACTATGATAGTTACCTTAGGCATTCAATTTAGATCGAAATTGTTTTTTATACGATGCATGTTATGGATTTGGGAGTTGTGTTTTCGTATTTTTGGTGAAATTTGCTTATCGAGTAAGTATTTATCGATATATTTTGTTGATTCAAGTTGTGGAAGATGATTTCGTCGAAGAGGATCAAGAAAACATTCTATTTCTCCGCAAAAAATGACCTTTGAAAAATATCCCATGTAACTTGCGCATTCACCATTTAGCATCGATTCAACTTCTATCCTTTTTTATGTGCGTAAAGTGATGGATGATTCCACGAGTCCAATAACGAGAATTTTAATCAACTCGATCTTCAATTAATATCAATCTGCCATCCGACCATATCCCCATTATCGACCGTCCGAATATTGGGACAAGAACCCTCCAGTTTCTCCGAAACTTTATTCAAAGCGCCCGCCTCATCTTAATCGACTTTCGTCAAACAAGTTGTTAATCAACCGACAAATAGGCTAGTCATTTGAGAGTGTCACAGTTGGGCGGGCGCTTGTACCCCGCGTCCCGGAAAACAAGCGACTTCCTCCTCAAGTTATCCACTTTCAGCTAGACAATGCCTCCTCGCAACACCCCTATAAACTAGTGGTGATTAATTGCCGTACCCTTCACCTTCCAAGTTTCGGAATGATCCGGTCTTGGAGCTCGAGCAACGACTCGCTCCGGTATCCTTATCCCGCTCTTCCGGGCTTCGTTTTGAGTAATTCGAGCGGATATAATTGACGCGAAAGTTGGCATTGTTGCGATTCTTACGACTGTTCTGGTCGGAGATACACGAACCAAACTTGGTTGGATCAGTTCACCTATCAATTTTCTTTGAAATAACGAAGGTAGTTCCATAGGTTCGATTTAGGCTTCAACTTTCTCCACAGAATTTTTTTGACAGCTGTCGAAATTTTTTTTGTTTGATTCTTGAATCTATACTCCATTCACTTTTATTTAATCACATAGGAGGTCATGGTTTCGTTTTCAGGAGTTGGTGCACCTGATGAAAAGTCAGTGCGCGTACAGAAAATATCATTAATGATAAAACGACGTTGCCAGTTCCTTTGTTTACATCAAAGTAAAAGTATCAAAGATATTCCACATTTTGTTAGTTCGAATCGATCGGCGATTTTGGGGCGAAATATCGATAGAAAATCGCCTATTTCTCCGTTCTTCGTCATCCAGAAAAAGTTTCCCGTCGATATGAGAAATTTTGTGCAAGTGTCATTTTTTCCTTTCACGACTTTTGGCGTGAGTACGAACGGCAAATTTTAATTGGACCCAAAATCGATTTATCAGCATAAATGAAGAGACCTTTTTACAATTGATAACGAAGTTTTCTTTTGGTATCTGGCCGTTTAGAAAGATTTCAAACGAAATTCCGGTCCCCCAGAAGTTTGGTTAGTTTCGGTATCGTTTTTGGTGCTCAAAATTTATTTGGAATGTGTAAATGGACAAAAAAGGCTTCCTTATACGATCTTCTAACGAAAGCGACCGGAAAATATGGTTCAGGTAGAATTTTCGAGGAATTAAGAGGAAAGAACGATTTTCGTAAGTACTTAAACGGGTTCTGGATGGCCATCATCGGTCTCTAAATGATTATTGTTGATCGTTTTCACGTTTCAGAAAAAACACGTCGAAAGAGCTGAAAAAAAGAAGAAATATGACTATATTGCATTCAACCGTAGTTGAATTCAGATTCCGATGAATTGAAATGTGTCACTGGAGCTTTCGTTCCTATCAATCCTTTGCCGAAAGTAGAAATTGGCTATATTGAACCAGAATACATCGGTTTTTTCCATATTCCAGGAGTTTGTGTTTTATTTGAGAACAGGTGAATGATAAATGTGAAGCATATGTTTGACCTATTCCATTTTATTTGTACAAACCTACTGTGGTAGTAATGTATGAATATTTTTTAAACTAATAAATTACTATACAGTCAGAATATTTCACTCCATGTTCATAAGATCAAATAAATGAAATGTATAACTATAAAGCTTTCAGGAATTAACATTCTTGCTTATTAATTTATAACCAAAAATAACCAAAACTCAATTACTATTGAATTGAAATTATTAGTTTCTCTGTAAACAAATTCGTTAATTCAGTTATTATGTTTATTTTCTTTGTGATGATTGAATAAAACTGTTATTTATTTGAAATGAAGAAATATTAGAAATAGAAATGTTATGCACCCTCACAATCATATCACATACAATATCATGATGAAAACAAAGCACATCGATGAATCTTCACAATCATAAATCCAAAAACTCCTTCACATGTAGAATATTGTTCACAGTTTTCTGTTGTGTTCTCCAAAATGAAATATACATTTTGAGAGTAGAAAGGGCAACATAGTGTTGACTTGAAACATGAAAATATTTCGAAAAACGTCATAACTTCGATACAGAGTGGAATGTGTAAAATTTCCAAGGTCAGAGTTGTGATTTTATAATTGTGAATGGAGTATACCTTGACGGATCTACTTACAAGAAGGACGAATGAACGTCGGCCCATTTTTTAGGTTATTTCTGTGGAATTCCAAAGAGAGCAATCATAAAAACATTTGAGTATCACACGAAAGTTCATTTGAACAATGAGTTTGATACTGAGGTATTTATTGATTGAACAAATCAATACAGAAATGACTATGATTGAAATGAATTCATCATGGGAAGTACACAGTACCTAACAACATATTCCAGGGTTCAATAAACCCATATCATACTCAATAATTTCCTCCGCACAAAAAAGGGAGGGAACACATTTTAAAATTCGTTTCCGTAACATCCCCCTTCAAAAACCATTATATTCACGTTCCAATGCACGTTTACAAAACTTCAAATTACTCCAATTTCATTTTTCCCGGGGAAATAACACGAATTCTCTCCCCAATTGATAGCGGTTCGATAATAAAGGAAGGAAATCACCGGATGAAACCGCCGTGAACGCCATTCCCGGAAACCTTCCATAGGAAACGGAAAAAGGGATGCCCCTCCAATGGGGCAGCAATAATTTCTAAATATTCGGTCGGGGGAGCCGGCCCGATCTCGTTGTTTATATCGACACATCGGCAAACAATAAACAGCCTGTCATACCCGCTTTACCGAACACTAATAACATGCCAACCTTGCCGGCACAATTCCGGTTTACATTTCTTGTTATCCCTCAGGATTTGCGGTAGGTTCACCTCCGGTTCTATCAAGGCACGTGGCATCTAACGCGGCTTTACGGTATGTCTCTCCCGGGACTTTTCGTACGGATTGTTTTAATTGTTTCGGATGCTGTTGCAGTCCGTATTCGTTGTATCGTTCGTGTTGTTTATGCTGCATTGTATGTTGATAGTTTCAGCCTCATTCATGCATCGGAAAGGTTGGCTTACAAATGAATTGGATCCTATGAGTATCACCGACCTCAAATGTAGAAGAACAAAATAGGTAGTGATTCCAGTTTAACTGTCCATTATCTCAAGAGATGCCGTGTTTTTGATATGAACTTCACAACTGAGCGATTGCCTCTGTGCATATCCGCGGAGCGTGAAAGGCAGGATCCTTCAGTTTCATGCTGCCAGATCATCTCTAGAATGACCCCATTCGTGAGATGGATAGCGTGAAAGTCTCAAGATATGTGCGCTTCCTTGATTTGTTTCGATATGGACAGACTTTTTGCAACGAACTACAACCCTGCGCAAAAAAATTAACGCACATTCTGAAAATCTCAATTTTAATGAAAGTTAACTCTACATTGACTTTATAACTTATTTTTTATGTTTTCTCGGGAAGGTTTTGAACGAAACAAGACACATTAACTGAAAGAAAAATTCAGGATTTCACTGAATCTTATGTGAAATAAGAGAACTGAGCAATTTTCAAAATACTGAAATGCTGATAAGTGATTTAATACTTGGTATTTCCACCCCTTGCGTTAATTACAGCTCGGCAACGACAGTTCATAGTCAAAATGAGTGATCTTAAAATGTTCTGATCTAATCCTTCCCAGATTTCTCCGAGTTGGATTCCTAAGTCATTAAGAGTAGCTGGATGATTTTCTGAACTTCTCAGCCTTCTGTTGAGGTTGTCCCAAACCTGCTCAATCGGATTGAGATCTGGACTTCTTGCGGGCCATACAATTCGAAAGACTTCATCCTCTTCAAGGTACTCCTGAACGATGCGCGCACGATGGGGTCTGGCATTATCGTCCATAAAAATGAAATCTTCACCAATGTATGGGGCAAATGGCAATACATGCTCTTCAAGAATGTTCCTTATATACTTATCAGCATTCATGGCTCCATTATCAACGACCACTAGGTCTGTGTGAGCAGTCGAAGATATTCCACCCTATACCATAATCGATCCTCCCCCGAAACTAGTAGTATTCAGGAAATTGCACTGAGCATATCTTTCATGTGGACGTCTGTATACAAGGGAACGTCGATCACAATGGTAGAGGCAGAATCTAGACTCATCTGTGAAGAGAACTCTTTCCCAATCGCCCTCTTCCCAATGGATATGCTCTCTCGCAAAATCCAAACGCGCCCTTCGATGGGCTGGGGTAAGAGCTGGGCCTCTTGCCGCGACACGAGGCCTTAAATCATATTCTCTGAGGCTAATTTGCACCTCATGAGTTTGCTCAAGCTGATTTTGAAGGAGGCGAGCGGTTGCAAACCGTTGTCTCAACGAAGAAACTCTCAAGTAACGTTCTTGAATGGCAGTTGTTATCCGTGGTCTACCCTGTCCTGGTCTTCGGACATTCATACCTGTCTCCCTGAATCGCTGCAACATTCTGGACACACTTGTATGGGAAACTCCAAACCTTTCTGCAATTCTTGTGTATGTCCACCCTTCTTCTCGCAAAACTACCGCTTGGGCACATTCCTCTTGGGTCAAATTGCGTGTTTCGCGTTATATAGCGATCGAGTGTAGAAAATCAAACGAAAGGAAAACTATTGATCACTAGAATTGATCGAGAACAACTGATTTTAGAATGGAGCCTATACATTCAAAATCTGATAATATATCATCTTTTTTATTCCTGCTGGGAGAAACATCTGTATTGAAGTAAAACGTTGAAAGTGGATAACATATGCATGCATAATTCTGATAAAAATAATTATCATTGAGAACACCTTCAGTTGTAGAATAAATTTGAGATTTCCATAATGTGCGTTAATTTTTTTGCGCAGTGGATTTGGCGTCTTGAGTTCGTCGAAGCTTTTTTTTCAATGCACCTACCTCTTCAAGGGATTCAAGTTAAACCTTTCTCATGATGAAGCAATTACAGTACCATTTAGAACGAAATGCACTCTCGACAACAAACAGCTCGAAACACAATTTTTTCCATTTATGTACAAAATGAAGCCAATGGCCGCACAATGCGAATATTACAAACTTTCTCCTGCGAAACTTCATTCCGAAAGATTGGTGGTTCAGGTAATTGGAAATGGCACGCAACCATTTGTTCGGTTGAACTTTCTTTTCAATACGAAACTTCGATCGTTATCATCTAGCGGAAAATGGATATGCAGGAAAAAATTAATCTACTTCATTTCCGTTCTTGTACGCGTATTCTGTGGGGTCGACTGAATTTGCGATCGTTGGTATCACGAGTTTAATCGTTTCGGAGTTTCAACTTTCATGGGATATTATTTCATTATAGCTACTAGTGTGAAGGTTAAGGAAACCATTATTAGAGTTATGTTTTGTCCTGGCCTCAATTTTTCATGGATCCGATGTCTGTATTCATTTTCTACCTATATAATTTATATCTGAATCTATTCAGGAAGCTCCGAATAAAATATGTTCTATCCCAATCTCATGACAATGTTAATTAATCTCAGTCCTGTTAATGAATGAATCAGGGAAAAATACTCCAGAGGATCATACTGAAATAGCATTAAGTATGGATATTTCTACAAGATTTCACATTCAACGTCACACCGGTCAGTTTATTGATTTTCAGCCCATTATATATTCGGTTCGTGCATAAAAGTAGGTTGCATAAATGAAATCACTACTCCATTCTACAAAATTCAATAGAAACACGCCCATTCAAGCTGGACTTGAAATTCACATCATTCCAGCTGATAGAAATAATTGGTATGCGATGAAGTCGATATAGTTTTTTGAGGCAATGAAGAAAGAGATTGAGGAATTATGTGTAGGTGCCAATATTGCAAGTGCCCTACGTTTTGCAGGCGGGAAAAATGGCTTTCTATGCGTGTGTTCAAGAGTGTTTGAAAAGAAATCACAAAGAGGCGCGCATAAATATAGCAACAGACATTAAATCAACAATTAGGGCTCTGGAATCTCTGCCAGTGCTCAGAGATCACCTGGGAATGCCACAACATCATAAAGCAATTGGCAAGAGGTAACAGAGTGCATCTCTGATAGGTGCCAGAGCGCTGTAGCATTAAGCGTTATGAGCAGCCTGACGTATGTGAGAATTCCATATAGGTCTTCTTTAATTCGAAAATTTCTTGTTTATTTTTTTCTTTAATTCATTTTCGAATTTTGTTCAGAAGTTCTGAGCACTGAAAGTATTGTCTATATAGGCCTTGTTACATCGAATTTGTATTGTTTTATTTTTTCCATATTTCATTTTCGAGTTTTGATCAGACGCTCAGAGCACTCAAAGTATAGACGACACTGATCAGCTTTATGGGTATTCTGCATGATTCGAATGGGTAGTAGATCCTCAAGATCGAAAATCAACTTTGGATTCGCCAGGGATTCCGTGGTGATGACAAATATGGTGTTTTTGGAGGGTCTTACCCCTTTCGCATTCTTCACCCGAAAAGTTGAGATTTTTGATATTGATTTGATCATTCTCAGAGATATTCTGGATAATGCTGATTAACAATATACAAAATAATCGGATAGGATCACAGGAGCGGGAGCTATGACGATTTGAAATTTCGATTTTCGAAAAAATGCCATTTGACTGGTGAAAATCTAAACTATGATAGATAGTGACTCGAATTTGTTTTTATTGAATTCAGCGTCCTCGAAAACCTATATTTTGATACCAAACATGTTTATATAGGCCTTGTTACATCGAATTTGTATCGTTTTATTTTTTCCATATTTCATTTTCGAGTTTTGTTCAGACGCTCAGAGCACTCAAAGTATAGGCGATACTGATCAGCTTTATGGGTATTCTGCATGATTCGAATGGATAGTAGATTCTTCTTTTTCATTTGGAGTCTTTAGATTCGCCAGGGATTCCTTGATGATGGCAAATATGGTGTTTTTGGGGCGTCTCACCCCTTTGGCATTTTTCATCCAAAAAATTGAGATTTTCGATATCGATTTTATTAGGCTCAGAGATACTCAGGGCAAGGCTGATTAACAATATACCAATAACGGTTTTCTTTCGAGTTGGCATGTCATCTTCAGCTGCAATAAGTTTGCTCAATTTGTTTTCAACGCCAACACGATGAAACATTATTCAGTGTAGGTACAGGGTGGGCAAAATTGGTGCTACATGAATTGAAACATATGATACATTTCTAAAACGGGAAAAAATTGCTATTCTTTTTAAGTCATTTCAAACTACTGTTTCCATAAGAAAAAACACAACTTTATGTTATAACTCAGCAAATAAACCTCTTAGAAAAAATCAGAGTACGCCACTGGATTGCTATCAGAAAAGTGCCTATATAATGTTTTTATCTCAACATCCTAGCATAAACAAAAACTGAAATATTGACCAAAGTTGAAATCGCCAAAATTTCAATTTTGGCCTATAACTCGGAAACGAAAGAAGATAGAGGAATGCAGTTGATGGCATTATCAGTTTCTCGAAAAAAGAGAAATATAAGGTGTCATTCATTTTTCTCTATCTCCTCGGGTTAAAAATTTTCAGTTCATGTAGCACCAATTTTGCCCACCCTGTACAATTCAGTTAGAAAACTCCTCCGACAAGTCTTGAAACATACGTTCAATGAACATTTTCTCTTCGAGAAATATCTCCGTAATCAACTCCGGAAGAGCTCCGGACCTCCACCCCCCAATTTCATCGAACAATGTGCGCCCTGCAAAAACACAGATCGACCCCGTCAAAAACGCCTTTGTGGGAGCCGAAACAAAAAAGCCGCTCATTCATCCCCCCGACCGACATATACCAATTGGCGCTTTTTTCGAAGAAACCAGTCTCTTTGTTGGCGGAACCGCCTCCAGGCCACAATGAGTCTTCGTTGGGGTTAATTAGAAAATCGGGACGAAACGACGTGAACATATCGGGAGAGAAAGTGGGGGCGATAATGATATTGACCGCAGATCATTAAAGAGGGTAGATATCCGGAAGCTCCTGATGGCTGTTATTTGTTCGGTGACCTGGTGACCCGACCGCATCGATTGCCTCCTTCTGACACTCTGTTTTCTAAATGACTTTCTGGTTTGAACAATAGGGGAAGACGTCGTGCCGACGTCTCTATAATGCAGTGATATATGGTTCCCAACACTGGAGACATCCGCTGATGAACGAGGATTTCTTTCCGTGAAAATTAAGGGCAAATATCAGATAGTACATTGATTGATCAAAATCTGCCAAGGGAACAGATCAATAAGTTAATTGGTTAATGATATCCATTTTTTATCCCAAAATACAACTTTATAGCCTCTCATTGTTGGTAACGCTTTCGGAAATTTTCCACAAATAGTTGAAATTTTCCACACCAAGGAAAAAAATATTTACAGACTCGTAATCCATACGACCTCGAAAGTAAGGTCGAAAAAATTTTTACCGCTATGTCGACCGAAGTCACCATTCTTATCAATTCTTATTGGTTTTCCACTACTATTTGTGGAAATTTTCGTTATTTTTGTAGGGCTGTATCGGCCTGAAAAATTGTACTGGACGAATACTGATCCATTTAATTATAGATTGTTCTTTTATGAATAGAATTATCTGATTTTCATTCACCTCCATCGATCAGTTTGAATTTTATAAGTTTTTCCGCGAGAGTTCAGAATTTTCGATTTTTTGGCCATTACTCGAAAACTTATTTTCTTTAAAAATACCGGATTGCATATTCTCAATATACGCCCTCAAATTAGTGAACACTGTAACTTTGATGTTGATCCGACAAAAATAATATTTTGGCAAACTTTCCATACAAATGTATGGAAAATTTCGTGTTTCGTGTTTTTTGAGACAATTTTTTTTTCTTAGATCACCACCAAAGTTGCTGTATTTACTGATTTGAGGGCGTAAATTGAAAATATGCAATCAGATATTTTTAAAAAAATTTAGTTTTCGAGGAATGACCATCAAAAAATCTAAAATTTTGGACTCTCGCGGAAAAAATCATAAAATCCAAACTGATCAATAGAGATCGATAAAAAAAATATAATTTAATTGATGAAGAAACAATCCATTACAAAAAAAATCAGGATTCGTTTAGTGCAATATTTCAGACAGATACAGCCCTACAAACATGACTGAAATTCCGGAAGTACAAGGTGCGGCACGGAGGGCGGACGTTTTTCAGATGGGCATAACTTTCCCCCACTGAGGACGAGAGAAGTGGGGAAGGTGCCGTTAGACTCGTGTGTTCCTAGCATTTATTTACCAGTTGTCGTCATGGAGCCTTGGACGGTGGAGCATCGTGTTTTCGCCTATGATAGTTTCGTCCGAAATAATGAGTCAGTCACGGTCGTGCAGCGTGAGTTTCGTCGCCATTTCCACATTCATCGGAATAGAGCTATTCCCTCTCGAAACACCATCCTTCGTTGGGTTGAATCACTTCGCAGACGTGGTGACCTGATCAACAGAAGACCAAGAGGACCTGTGCGAACAGTTCGAACGCCTGAAAATGTTGAACGCGTTCGACAAGCCATTCTTCGCAGTCCCCAGATTTATCCATATGCGATTTTTTCTTATGGGGACACCTCAAGGCTAGAGTATACGAGACCAAGCCCCGAACTCTGGACGAATTGAAAAGGGCTATTCGCGTGGAAGTTGCCCAAGTTGAGAGAGCGATGTTGGAGAGAGTCTACGCGAACTTCCAAGAGCGCCTCCAGCACTGCAGCACCGATTTCGGCCACCACATGCCTGATGAGATTTTCCACACTTGACTGTCTCAAATGCTATTTCCTTGAGAATCTGATTCCGTCAATAAATGTGTTTTTGAGTAAAAATTAACGCTTTTATTATTTATTTAAAACCATCCATCCTCCGTGCCGCACCCTGTATTTGAAAATTTTCCAAAGTACCACACCTAGGAAAAAACTAATTACAGATTCGTAATCTACGACCTTCAATCGATAAGAATTGTCACTTTGATTGATATAGCATAAAAAAAATGTTTTCGAAAATTTCCGAAAAAATTTTCATTTTTGTGGAACTAGCTGCCTGAAAATTACACTGGACGAATGCGGATTTTTTTATCATAGATTGTTTCTTCATGAATGGAATTATAGAACTTTCATCCATCTCCATTGATCAGTTTGGATTTTATGATTTTTTCCGAGAGAGTCCAAAATTTTCGATATTGTGATGGTCTTTACTCGAAAACTGATTTTTTTTTAAAACATCCGTTTGCATATTCTCACTCTACGCCCTCGAATTAGTGAATACAGTAACTTTGATGGTGATCCAAGAAAAATGATATTTTTGAAAAATTTTCTTACATGTATTACGCATGGAAATTCTAGCGTTTTTAAAAAAAATTTCTCGGATCTTTACCAAAGTTGTGTTAATTAATTCGAGGGCGTAGATTAAGAATCCAAATGCGAACTTATCAATGGAGAGGGTTCAAATTTATATATTTCCATTCGTGATCACCACTAAAAATTAAAATTTACTACCCCTCGATCATTCCTTTCGAATCCGATTGCCGATTGCAACAATCAATCCCTCCATAAATACGTTATTCATAATGTAATTCGAAGGTTATATTATCCTTTATGTGATATCCCCGATAGGGAATACTGATATTCCCATTTTTGACATAAAAGGGGTCGTCCACAGGAATGTACACTAATTACAGGAAGTACACGCTTATTTCGACTCATGAAAATCATCGACATGCCGTAGAATGTGAATGGGATAATTATAACTCCCCTGGTATAAATTGGCTTTTAATGCCGGCTCATTCTAGAGAACTATAATTACCTTCAGCATTTACCGTTTTTTCCGGATTCTCTTCATGTTAGATCTGATTTTTGTTTGTTCTTTCTGTATTATTCATCCCCTGAAGGGTACAGTGTGTATTTATTTTGGAAGGTAGTTAAGTTCAGTATTCTATAATTTATGGGGTCTGCATCTGTCATTATTCATTGTGCTTGAGCCAGAATTTCAGTTTATGAAGGCCACATTTCGCGAAGAGGAACTTATAACGATTTCTTTTCCCATTGTGAGGAAGATCATCATATTTTGATATCTAATTGATCAACTCAGATTTCTGTCCTGTTTAAGGGGCCGTTATACTCTGGCCGAAGGCACCGATTCACCATTCAGAAAGTGCCTTTCATTTTCCCAAGTTCACGCCTTCAATTTTCCACCTGAAAGCTTGATGTTTTTTAATTTACCTAGAATTTCAGACAATCCTCTGCGATTTCACACTTTCTGGAAGTCTTTCCAGTATTTCCACCATTTTTGCATCAATTAAGCGCCTATCCAAATAGAATTTTTATTGAAATACAGAAAATTGATTTGTCGAGGACACTCCAATGAATTTTCTGAAAAAGAATGGATGTTGGGTAGAATTTCAGTTAACCAACTGAAGTGTGGGTTCAATATTATTTAGGTTGTATTTTTCGAAATATAATCTTGCGAATGAAAATAAAAATAAGGCTAGTGGACTGTATATGTATTTGAAATTAATTGAAACCCAACAAAAATGAAAGGATAAATGTACTCAAAATAACAGAAGAAATATAGTTACCTATATCAGCAAAATAGGATCCTATCGATGACTCCAATTCCAATATAAAGATTGATCGAGCTCGATAAACGAATATGGAATGAAGCTGACGTGAAAATCCGTTGCTAAAAATGTCAAATTGTGCACACTTATCCTTGTGGTATTATAAAATAACCACGTCACTGGTAACAGTTTTTTTGTTCGAAATAATTCGCACAAATGGAAGTTTAAAATGAATGTCATTCAATTGAATCGAAATAACTACCTACTGCGAATTACAGGAAAAACTGAAATTTTCGAATTCACGAAAGGAAGCAGAGAATAAGCAATCAATGGAAACAGAATTATTCAACGGTCAAGTCAATCAATGAACTGATTGAATTATATATGAAAACGAAACAAATATGCCACATACTGCACTCCACAGCTGACGAGTTCTTCTTATACATAAAGGATAATCCATATGGGAATTCCCCAGTATGGAGAAATTGATTTAGTAATTCGAATTTTGAAAATTTAGAATAATTAATTTGAACCGTTCACTTGGCGTGAACAATAGATGAACAACCGCCGAAAAACGATTATGAAAACAATTTTCGAAGACTCTCAAATTCAACCCGATTTTTTCGTGCAAAAAAATGATTTTTTCGGAGAGAAGAAATGTGGAGTGCCCTCAAGACATCCTTCAACTTCAATTTAAAGGAAAAATCTAGCTTTTAGGTGGAAAATTGAGGGCGTTAACTTGGAAATATGAAAGGCACTCTCTGAATGGAGAATATGTGAAGTAGCAGATTTTTTCATGCGAAAAAATAATTCTATCAAAGATTTTTTGATTTCAGACAGTTTCAGACACTTTCTGGAAGTCTTTTCAGTATTTTAATCATTTTTTGCATTAAGTAAGCGCCTATCCAAATGTATTTTTTTAAAACAAAGAAAATTGATTTGTCGAGGGCACTTTAATGATTTTTTTGAAAAAAATGGATGAACAGCCGCCGAAAAACGATTTTGAAGGCAATTTTCATGACTTCCAAATTCAACCCGATTTTTTCATGCGAAAAAATAATTTTTTCGAAGAGAAGAAATTGGAGTGCCCTCAAGACATTCTTAAACTTCAATTCAAAGAAAAATTCAAGCTTTTGGGTGGAAAATTGAGGGCGTAAACTTGGAAAAATGAAAGGCACTTTTTGAATAGAGAATCGGTGCCGTAGCCGATTTTTTCATGCGCAAAAATGATTTTATTAAAGAGAAGGAATACCCCCAAGGTATCCTTGAGCTTCAATTTAAAAAAAAATTAAGCTTTTAGATGAAAAACTTTATCAATGGAGAATCGGTGCCGTAGCCGGTGGCCAGAGTATAACGGCCCCTTAAGTTTTCAAAAGTGCGATTTTGTGTCGTAGTGTCACTTGTTTTTTGCGATTGATTCAGTGAGTTCGCAACAAAATAATCTTTGGGAAAATCTTCACACTCCAAGTATCCCGATGGCTGCAGCTTCGTCTATCATAAGCTCAAAAAATAATCACTATCATCCCACCCCTTAATGGACGCTGCCTTGTCTGGAGACAATAAGAAATTGATGACCGTTTTTAACCGAAAGACAAGCATTCGCGGCGAAACAAAGAACGCCAGACACAACGGAGAGACCGTTCGTGCGAGCGGCCGTCGAAGAAGAGCCGCTGTGACAAGAAGATCACGTCAGCATCCCGGATCGCATCGGTTCGCAATTTATCCGGAAGTGTCAGGCGGAGGCGGCGGAGTTTATCTGTCTTAATCCGTCCCGTGTGGTCGCAACGTCTTATCTGACCGTTCTACCCGGCTTCAGATAAGCCCTGAAAGATGACTAGCAGGCCCGGGGCCCCTGCACTTTTTAAATAACGATGACTTGGCCGAATCTCCGGAATATGGATCGATGGCGCTGCTTTAATCGCCGGAAAAATCTGGATTGATTCCTGGTCCGGACGGGGTGATACTCTTGTAGGACGTGTGAAGGGATGAATAGTAGGATTTGGGGCTTAGCGGCTTCGATGAGGTCGGATGGTGGGAATCTGGCAGGGGCTAATCACTTGACTTAGGTATTCTGACGCAGTTTTCGTAGAATCGTTTATTGCTTCTTCTCCAGCCTGCCACCCCTGGATCTACGCCAGCTTTTTCATCTCTCAGAAACTGAAGAGTGCAGAGGAAACTCCTGTTCACCTGGTTACAGAAAGCCTTGCCGTTGCAAGCCAGCTCAACAAACTTGGACAAGAGAATTATAAGAGGCACGAGACTTAAACCTCTCTGAAGTCCTGAAGACACAGGAGTACATTGAAGCTCTGGAGCTGGTGGACGAGCTGTAGATAGCTCAGTGGAATGTTACCTTCTCGCCAAACAAAAAAAATACTCAAACTTGTGAGTAGCTTTCCATATTCTCGAAAAATTCGCGTACCAAGTAACCAAATAGAGATCAAAGTGAAATTGGCAGTTTGAAGAATGCATTCCCAATTCAAGTTCGAACTACACAAATCCCTAACGAAATTTCTCTTCATATCCCCACGAATTAACAATTGTTAAATTGATATTATCGCTCATGGAACGAATTCAAATTTTTCGGACTACTCCACCCAAAAACAGCATATTTCCTGAAGAATAAATTAAGCCGAGTAGCATCTGCTGCCGTCGTGTTTATAATGGCGTCAACATTTCGTTACAAACTTGTTTCAACTTCCCCCATCTCGTCCGTAAACGATGTACGTAGTTAATATTTCATAATCCGGTGCTTAGGGATGCACCTACGTATTTTCTTCCTGTGTGCATTTTATTGCTCATTTCGCTACGTAGACTGAATTCATTACATTTCCGACAGTAAAGGATGCAATAATACGGTATTAAGTGATGCTCTATCGAAATTTACCCGTCTTTGTTGCGGAAAATATTCATGATACGGTGTTTCGTTGATAACCAGGTTCATTTTTCATCAAGGTTGCCTCTCCTTGTCTTTCTTCTCCAGTATTATACGAAAAAGGTGCTTTGAAAGCGGATAAAGTTGGGATAGTCAGTAGCTAGAAACATTTCGGCAAGAAACTTCACTCTATTCTAAGGCTACTGAACTTACTCTCAAGAACTCTGAGGCTGGGTTAAAGGCACCGTACAATATCTTTGATGAATCAGAAGACCCTAACGAATACAACTGCCAACAACTTGTATGTTCTACTAGCTGGCCCGGCGGACTTTGTTTCGCCTAAATGATACCTACTTGGTGGATTTCACAAATCGTAATTACCATCGCCATCTAGTGGCGATAATATCAAATATAGTACCTTCAAGACTACGCCACAGTGTCTAGATAAGAGCCGTTAACCGTAGCGACACCTAGTGGTCTTATTCAAAAGAAGGAAAAACATTTTCTACATAAACAAATTTTTCATCGAATTTTTCAGAGTTTTAATGTATTTTATAATAACCAGGCCGTAGACGAATCCATAAATGAAATTTCATAACAAACAGTCCATCCGATCTCGAGTTATAAATGGTGTAACCAACAACTTTGTTTTATATATGCATATATAGATTATTATTCGAAGGAGCAGTCAGCACGTGCGGTTATACCATGCCTGTCGCTTTTCACTTTCCGGTTAGCCCATCAGCTCGCAGATGCTGAAAACCACATAGCCGTGGTCAGATGAGCGATGGAAAAGATTTCATGAATCTTCAATTAGGCGGTATCATTTGCATAACCTGCGGCGTGAAAGGCTACCTACGGTTCAACTGGGATAACATGGAAGTATTCAATCAGAAAGCTGTTCGGCTTGTGATTTTGACTGCATCCGTATCCGATTTCACCTTTGTTCCGTTTGAATCAACCAATAAGATCTACTAGAGCGTGATCATGTCCCAGGTATGGTAGCGTTATGCGTGCATTCTATTGAAGGACGAATTCAAAGGACGCTCGGTTAATCCTCAGTTAGTCTATCACTGGTTTCAGCTTAGAAACAGAAGCTGTTGGTTGAAATTTGATAGTTGCCTGATATTTTGGAAATTTCTCAGATCGTTCATGTGTTTTGGGATGCTGTTCTTGAAGTATTTCTCTTGAAGGCCAGTTTAAAAGTTTTGCCGATAGAGATCCTTGCTCAAGTAGAAACTTATGGAATAATTCCTGTTTCAATCAATCTTTGAGGCTGACTATTGTTCATGTATGTTGTTGAAACTACAGTGAGCTGATGAATAATACTGATAGACTTTTTGTATATACTCCATTCACTTTTATTTAATCACATAGGAGGTCATGGTTTCGTTTTCAGGAGTTGGTGCACCTGATGAAAAGTCTGTGCGCGTACAGAAAATATCGTTAATGACAAAACGACGTTGCCAGTTTCTTTGTCTACATCAAAGTAAAAGTATCAAAGACATTTCACATTTTGTTAGTTCGAATCGATCGGCGATTTTGGGGCGAAATATCGATAGGAAATCGCCTATTTTTCCGTTCTTCGTCGTCCAGAAAAAGTTTCCCGTCGATATGAGAAATTTCGTGCAAGTGTCATTTTTTCCTTTCACGCCTTTTGGCGTGAGTACGAACGGCAAATTTGAATTGGACCAAAAATCGATTTATAAGCATAAATAAAGCGAAAGTAAGTACTAATCGACCTTTTTACACTGGATAACGAAGGTTTTTATTAGGTATCTGGCCGTTTAGAAAGATTTCAAACGAAATTCCGGTCCCCCAGAAGTTTGGTTAGTTTCGGTATCGTTTTTGGTGCTCAAAATTTATTTGGAATGTGTAAATGGACAAAAAAGGCTTCCTTATAGGATCTTCTAACGAAAGCGACCGTAAATATGTTTCAGGTAGGATTTTCGAGGAATTATGAGGAAAGAACTTGCAGAATGAAATTGCACGATTTTTGTAAGTAAACAGGTTCTGTATGGCCATCATCCATCGGTCTCTAAATGATTATTGTTGATCGTTTCCTCATTTCAGAAAAAAAACACCTCGAAAAATCTAAAAAAAAGAAGAAATATGACTATATTGCATTCAACGGTAGGTGAATTCAGATTCCGATGAATTGAAATGTGTCACTGGAGCTTTCATTCCTATCAATCCTTTGCCGAAAGTTGAAATAGGCTATATTGAACCAGAATACGTCGGTTTTTTCCATATTCCAGGAGTTTGTGTCTTATTTTAGAACAGGTGAATGATAAATGTGAAGCATATGTTTGACCTATTCCACTTTATTTATACAAACCTACTATGGTAGTAATGTATGAATATTTTTCAAACTAATAAATTACTATACAGTCAAAATATTCAACTCCTTGTTCATAAGATCAAATAAATGAAATGTATATCTATAAAGCTTTCAGGAATTGACATTCTTGCTTATTAATTTATAACCAAAACTCAGTTACTATTGCATTGAAATTATTAGTTTCTCTGTAAACAAATTCGTTAATTTAGTTATTATGTTTATTTTCTTTGTGATGAATGAATAAAACTGTTATTTATTTGAAATAAGGAAATATTAGAAATGGAAATGTTATGCACCCTCACCAAGGGCGGATTTACGGGGAGGGTACTGGGGGTAACTACCCCCCCCCATGAGTATCGAAGACCTAAGAAAAAGGTAGTGCACATACAATATTTCATACATTATGTACATGATTTAATGGTTTTCAATCGTTATTACCCCCCCCATGATCGTTATTACCCCTCCCATGAAAAACATCTATATCCGCCCTTGACCCTCACAATCATATCACATACAATATCATGATGAAAACAAAGCACATCGATAAATCTTTACAATCATAAATCCAAAAACTCCTTCATATGTAGAATATTGTTCATAATTTTCTGTTGTGTTCTCCAAAATGAAATATACATTCTGAGAAATACGCTAAGAATGTAGAAAGGGCAACATAGTGTTGACTTGGAACATAAAAATATTTTGAAAAACGTCATAACTTCGATACAGAGTGGAATGTGTCAAATTTCCAAGGCCAGAGTTGTGATTTTATAATTGTGAATGGAGTATACTTTATATGATTTGATTTTTTTAGGCAGTGAAAAGAGTGTGGTAAAAAGAGAGAGAGAGAAAGAGGACAGAAAAGTATCAGAGTTACGTATCCCAGTGAAGCATTTTCCAAACATAAAAGTGAATACAGAATTCTTCACTCACTATATTGTGATAAACTTTCATTGGACGCTTTTGGAATTGGAATTTCCTTTGCAGGCTCTATTTTGAAGGGTCTCTAACTTCAAGTAATCTGATCTGAGTTCGAATATAGAGACCTCAAATAAAACTGTTCACGTGAAATTCATTTCCTGCAAACCTTCAAGATAAAATTTTATGCATTCTCGTAATTTGTAACTAGATGTAGATACGCTACGATATAAATACGTTCTCGAAAAATATGAATTCCGTCCAAGTCGCCATATTTTTCCAACTCTCTCCTGCCATTACACGGTCGAATATCCGCTCGGGAATAATGTCAAATTATTCAATACCACAATTGCGGGTAATCCAAACCGTAATTTACTACTTTATGTGCATTTCGACTTCCCGAAAAGTACAATCATATTCAAATGTATTCAGTTTTTGCCGGGGCAGTTCCAGGTCTTCGTTCTAGATGGCGTGACCAACCGCCGGGGTTATTTGGGTGGACTTGATTTATACATCCGGTCGCAACCTCTACTTAGGAACCATCACCGCCAATTCCATCGGCAGACGCTGTAAAACGCCGCCACCTTTTGCATATTAACGACGTATCGATTTGGCCTAATTTGTGATATTTGCCGGACGTGCTACGCCTGTCTTATCGTGACCAGCATCGTTTTCATCGACGGCAGTTGACACACTATTAAGGGCCGCATACACTACCCTTAAACGCTACGTTTTGCACCGCGACAATGAGCCAATTCTTCAGTTTTGACGTCATCTACACGTCTACTACTTCTTCCGGTCATTGACCTCTCGAGGTTTTTTTACCGCTTCCGATAGGTGACATCTACTTTTACAACCCCTTCTGGTCATTGACCAATTCTTCAGCTAATTTCCTCAAGGTTCTTCGGCTCCGGATGGACATGGCCATCCTCAGTCCCAGGAACCCGCTTGCTATACTACTGCGGTGTGTGGACTCAAGGCGACTTGTTTCATCGCGTCGTCAAGCAATCAGGACATGACGCCAAAATGCGTCTGAGATCTAGAACAGAAAAATATTCCTATTGATTCTGCCTTTCTTTCATGTAACATGTCTCATTTTTCCTATTTTGTCTCATCCTGCATGAAGCAAAGAGTAACAAACAGAGAGTTTCTATCAAAGTTGCTGTAGTTGAAATAGAGGAAAATGTTCATCTCATTTCCCAGGAGGGTCAATGCATTTGTGTGTATCTTACGTATTTTCGACAAGAAAAAGTTCAAATATTATATCCGTTGAGAAGAAAGTCAAGAATGGAAACATTCTAGAAAGAACCAAACTGATGGATTAAGGCTCATTTTCTCATCCCAACACCAGGTGTGGGAAATATCAATTACCAAGGTCATCATCGCAATGATATCCGTCATGTTTCATGGTGGTGTATGGGGCTCTTTATGGCGAAATTTCCGTTAACCGTCCATCGTATTTTCACGATTAGATATCCGCAGCTGAAATTAATCAACAATGTGGCTGTAATGGCAAGAGCAATCAATCCGAATATCGGTCAGATAAAGTTGGATTGTACCAGAGGACGTGTTGCTGGCAAACTCAATATTTCGATGGCCATTTCCAAGTGGCGTATTGCGCTATGAAGCTGAGCCATCGATATATCACAGGATTGCTTAAAAGAGCCGACCAGCCTTTTGTTACTGGTCGTTATATAAAGCCACAGAGACTAAACGTTTCCAAGATTTGGTATAAAATGTTTTCGATATTCAAAGATACAGACTCAATAATACTTTATGTCTGAAGGTCATTTCATCCAATCTTACTTCAAGAGAGCACACATAGCTCGGAAAATATCGACCTCCATCAAATTCGTCGGATATTCTGACGATGAAGAGAAACTGAAGAAAACTTCGATTATAGAGCGAAACTTTCTGCTCATGTAAGTTGGAATGCAAAACACGTTTAATACGAAACTTTTCCTATTTAAATATTAACATTTCGATGAGGGTTTCTCCAGCATTAGCATAACTTTCTAGGTCTTGTTCCTCTGATTAAAATTTATATTCAAACTGGGGAATAGGCTGCAAGGAGCTAACGCTATAGTCAGGGATTATTTTCGATCCACGAGATAGTTTTACGCTAATTCTAGAGCGGGTTTGAATGTCGTCGAAACCGTCCTGAAATTATTCAATTCTGAGATCCATCACCTCCTAATTATCTACAAATATTGAAAATGGAAGGAAAAACTTTAACAGATCCATCTCACAGCTGAGGTATCCTTATGCCTTATGGACACATGTGGATTTTAATGCTGAAATAATTCCGAATTTTGAAACTCTTCGTTCTCGAGTAACGACCTTTTATGAAGTCCTCCCCTCTGAATCAAATTTACCCTCCCATAACTCCCTTACACACCTCCAGTCCTTTGATCCAACCGCGCAGAAAAATGATGAACTTTCCTGAAAAAGTGATGATGCGTGCGTACGTCAAATAGACAAGGTTCTCGGCATCTCCTGGCCATTTTCGGCCTTTGATATGAAAAACGAAGGAAAGCTTATTTCCTTGTACCCTCAACGTGAAAGGAACACTTTGGGAATATTCCCCGTCTTCATATATGTTGGGTCCTAGGATTCCTGTGATATAAGCGGATGTGATGGGAGGAGGTCCTGAATATTGCTTTTTTCAGCCGTATCTCTTAGTGTCGAGGGTGAGGCGATATCCGGTGGGGAAGGACTTCTGCATACGATCGGAATTTTTCATTTGGGAGTGACTTTCTCGTTGGTTTGCAGAGAAATGTTGTTTAAATGACAACAAACCTGATACTTGAATAGATAATACATCTGTATTGCTCAACTCGTATTGTGGCTTCAGAATCTAATAAGGTCCATCTCTAATCTGCCTGGGAGTCTGCGAACCAGATGTGTGGATTGGCCTAATTCTAAAAGAGCTATAATAACAATTAGCAAGGATGAATGACTCAATAAAATGAGTTAACGTTATGTGTTTCTACACGGAATTGAGGACGAAAGAACATCACTCACCTTTCAGATAAGATAAGAAGTGGAAAATCTGCAGGAGGTAAATCCACAGATGTGGTTGGATGATGACTTTTGATATCGAAATAATACCAGTGGTGGTTTCAGGTAGGTTTCCTTGGGGCTGTTATAACGTTGGACATTCAATCAAAGCGTGAATCAAAGGTTCGTAGGCCAGTATTTTTTTTATGTTGTGGTTTTCACGAAAAGGAATATCCTGTAATGTTCAGAGAACATCGTGAGAACCAAGGACAAGCAGGTAGGAATTGGTGTTCTTCTTGAATTTCTGGAGGTTATATGCCTCGGGGAACACCTCCCTAGGCAATGTGTTCCAAAGCCTCGCTGTTCGTTGGATGAACGAGTCTTTGAAGAGAGATGTTCTGCAGGTCTCCAAAGTTACCACGAAGGGGTGTGAAGTCTTAACTTGACGGGTTAGTCTGGAAGAGACTGCCAGAGGGGAAACGATTGCTGATAATTCAGAAGAGCATCGCCCATGGAAATATCTATAAAATAGAGACAGATCGCCCACTTTTCTACGGTGTTTCAGAGATGTGAGCGAGCTTGTAAGCGATGCATCACTGACGAGACGAATTGCCCTTTTTTGTATGGAATCCAAGAGTTTTAGGGTGTGTTCAAGTGCAGCACTCCAAATATGGGAATAGTATTCCAGGACAGGTCGAATCTGTGCCTTATAGATCATAAGCAGCTGACTTGAGGTGAAATAGCTCCTGGCACGAAACAGAAACCCAAGTTTTTGGGATGCATTTTTAGCAATGGATCTCACGTGATGCTCCCAGGAAAGGTTATTGCCGACAGTAATGCCAAGCATCGAAATGGACGACTTCAATGGTCACTCCCGACAATTTTATGCTGGGCACAGTAAGATCGGCTTTTCTAGAGAAGAGACATGCTTGTGTTTTGTTTGCGTTGAATGGGAATTGGATTGAAAACAAAGAAGTATCCCGCTGAGGCTAGGGAATTTTTATTGGATAATGTTGTGGACAGGTGTGTCTCTGTCAATGTGAAGTACATTGTCGAAAAAGTATAGATGTTTGATGAAAGATGAAATAATTATTTTGAAACATCACTTCATCGTCGTCTACGTGATCTTCGGTGCGTGAGTGCTTCCCAAACACTCGGTAAACATCGACGTGCGAACAGGAAGAGCTTCTCCTTCGCGAGAACCTCGAGGCATGATACTCCCCCAAAACAGGCTGCAGATGTAATTTCCGTGGGGCGTGCATTAACACTCAGAACTAGCGCGCGAGTGAAATTATTGGATTTAGCCATCTTGATAATTAGCAGCCCTGGAAAGGAGTTTGCTCGATACTTTTATAAATCCAATTACCGGTCGCAGATTGGATTCCGAAACGAGTACATCTTTTGAATGACTCCCTTCTTGGTAAGTGGGAAATGACATACGCCATCTTCGCCTCGGTTTCGCGGTTTTCTGAGGCGAATGTTTAATTACGAGCTGGGGAATACGGATCGATACGAAGAGTTTTCGAGTTTTGTGGAAAACGAGGTTTGGCACTCACCTGGGCCACTATCAAAGAATCCGCAATATGGCCGACACAGTAATGTAGTTTCAATAAAAGTGCAAGACTGCAATGAACTACATAAAACCTCCATGATAACGAAGGTAACGAAATTATTGAGAAAGTATGTCTTTATGGTAATCTCTATGTATTTGAAAATGTTTAGATTCACTCAATCGCATTTTCCGTTACTCCTATCCATTCTTTCATTCCGGCGACTGAAGAACCTGGAGCAATAAGAAGTCCTAATATTCTTATTATTATTCATCCAACACCTCATTTCTTCCCGCCTTCATTACAAGTCGATTCACGTCAGAGGTTTCGTTGAAATTCAATTTCTATCCACGTGTACCCCGCTAACTCCCACAATTCGATAAAAAGTTGGGGGTTCAGCACCTTGACCCCCTTTTCGCGCAAAAAATGACACGTCTCAGGGAAATGTATCTTGGATATACCCGCCCTATATATCTGACGTGGTGATCGGTTTTCAAGCCAGGGCATGCATTCCGTTCTTGAGTCAGTTATTTATCTCCCGGAACATATGTCGTGTTCGAAAGCATGTTATATGCAGACAAAGCTTTAAGAACGTGATTTATTATACTTCTATGACCCATTTTGTCAGTAATGGTGATCGATAATTTTGAAGGTAAGCTTTCCGCCAACGCTGATGAATTCGTACTTGCTGGCCAGGGCGGTAACGACAAAATTCTCTGAAATAAACTGAAATGCTGCCATTATGGAAGAGAAACTGAACTAATTTGTGGTCTTCTACTGCCGTTGCAACATGTTGTCTATCATTTATGGGTCTTTAACGAACGGTTCTAACGGCTTAGAACCATGAGATTCAATTTCGCTAACATTAATCAAATTGATCTCTTACACTTGTGTTCGACCAGCCTGAAGCATTCCAAGACCTTTGTTGGCATCTTCATCGGATAAAACTTGTCTTGGCATAATGAAAATTCGATTTTTTTTATTGCGTAAAACCGTAAGTCACACCTGACACGAATGAACATCAATAGTAAGGGTAAAACTTCCAGAAGTACTCCAATCTTTAGATCTAGTGATGTTTGACATTTGTTTCTTTCAAAATGTCAAGATAACTGATACAATATCATGAAATCATTTGTTTGCGCCAATTACGCCCCTGTCTCCTGCCAACCTGCAATATCACGCACTAGTCCGGACTGGTGCAAATAAGTTCAGAATTATAGATTTAAGGCTCGGCCTTTGGAAATGATTAATGGGCGTTGTAAGTGCAACGCCGCTTTGGCCCATGTGCATGAATGTATTTCCAGACAGGGAATTTTGTATAAATATGAGGCTTATAGCTGCGAAACACCGACGCCCTATTAAATTATCGCCTTCTTCTGAAACTTTGGTATTCCGGAATTAACTTCTCGGGTTCACAGCGTGGAATTTAAGAAAAAAGGCGATAATCTGGCGGCTGCGTAAAGAGAAACGATCGCGATTTGTAGGCAAAAAAATTATTCCGTTATTTTTAGTTGATCGCTTTTCTTTTCTATATCTAGCACGCGATGATGTAAGGAAACTGACAAGATATCAGCATGATTGTATCGCAGAAGAACAAATCATACAGGAGGTTCTCCGTGTGGACAAATCAATGAGTAACACAAAGCGTCGGCAACTGACGACAACCAGGGGATGTCTTGAATTTGGAATCTGAAATCGCTAGTGTCTCTTTTAATCAAATGTACGCAAATTGTGCCCGATGGCGGTACATCTCCGTCAACAGTACGAAAAACGGCGCCTATTTCGCTGGAGTTGGAAGGTGCCTCGTAGGTTTTCCTATCCGTACCTGGTTGATGGAAAAAAAATAGGCCAAGCTGCGAAACGGAATCGTTACCGCTGGTTCGTCGTGCGTCCTGAACCACTCTGTCTAAGGTACGGTACATTCGGGCGAACGGGTGAGTGTCCCTCAACAGAGCGTCTATTTGCCCCAACAGAATGGGGTCGCAATCCTAAGAAAAATCGAAATTGTTATGAAGATCCCGTTGGTTTATCTAAAGTATATAAGTCTGGGAATCTGGCTGGCCATGACTACCCCGTCCAATTTCACTGTACCTTAAAAACAAAAACGAAACGTGAGGATTGATTGATTGATTGATTTATTTACTGACGGACAAGAGACCGGGTTAGCACTTAGCCTCCCTGTGACACTACGACCAGCTTGGGTCTATTGTATCACTCTTTCGTCAGTGGTTCCTCACGAGAATAGGTTCGTGTCCTTTATCAGGTTCAATAGCCTGTTTATGAGGTTTTTCGGATTCATTCCCATTTCTGGGTTGGTTTCTCCGAAGATTCTGTGACGCCTTCCTCCTAGGGCGTCGCATTCAAAGATTATGTGAGAGGCTGTTTCTTCCTCTTCACCGCAAAGTCTGCAATCCACAGGTTCTTCAATTATTCCTATGGTGTTCAGATGTTTCCTAAGGCCGCAGTGTCCTGTTAGCAGACCTACTATTATACGTGCCTTTGTTCTGTTTAGATTCAAAAAGTCAGCCGTCAAGGTTTGGCTTATGTGTCCTACCATGACTTTGCTGTGCGTTTGCCCGTCGCTCTGTTCCCAGTGTTGTCGGTGTCTTTGTTTTATCCACTCCTCAATCAGGGTCCTGCATCGGTTTTTGCTGATTCCAAGCACAGGTTCTGGCCCTGTGAATGGCGTTTCAAATGCTTGTCTTGCTAATTGGTCTGCTTTTTCAATGCCCGCTATCCCCTTGTGACCTGGCACCCACATGAAAGTGACCTTGTTGTGTTTTGCCAGCTCCTGAAGGTCCTGGAGGCATTCCCAGACGAGTCTAGACTTTATCTGTGTCGAGTTGAGGGCCTTGATGGCGCTCTGGCTGTCAGAGAGAATGTGGATGTGTTTTCTTTGGTAGCCACTTTCCAGGTTCTTCTGTATGCATGTTCTAATCGCATTTGTTTCAGCTTGAAATATCGTGGGGTGTTTGCCGAGAGGTATTATGTAATCCCTTCTTGGCCTCACTCCATGTATTCCCGCTCCTGTTCCTTCATATGTCTTTGAACCGTCTGTGTACCAGACTATTTCTGCAGATGATTGTGATTCTATACTCGAGTCCCATCTGTTCCAGTCGAGCTGTGTTTGAATGGTTTATCGAATGAGTATAGGGGTTGCATGTAGTCTGAAATCATATCGAGAAACGTGAGGATAGAGAAGCTTTTCAACAATATCTCTGGGTTTTCCGACCCCCAGATGCGACAATTTTGCTTGTTGACGAAGCCACCGAGGTGGAAATGGGCATCATCACTCACATTAATTTTTCGATGGAATTCTGGATCATTTTCACCATTTTTATAGTGAATTTCAAAAATTTCAATGCGTTGTTGAAGCGTGTATCGTTCCATTCTTAGGCGTAGTTTCTACTTGTAAAACATCAAAAAATGACAGCTTCAAAAGTGACATCTACCGAAATAGCACGCTATTCAAAATAACACCTTTCATTGGAAAACCCTTTATTTCCTGAGATTCCTTGAAATGTTTGATTCGTCATTTGAAAATGCTTAATGGCATCTATTTCTGCCCAAACATCAAACCGGACTCGATCAACCCCTTTCCGATCGAAAACCCCGTAACAGAGATAATTGCGAAACAAATCCGCAACCCTCACATCCGTCCCATTCCGCCATTTCGATCCGAAGGACCAAAAGCCGGGAAATTCTTCCAACAATGAAAAATTAATCATGATTCCTCCCGGCGGAATCGGGTCGAGTTAAAGGATTTCCTACGTCCTGGGATTAATAATAATGATTTACATTGTTTGAATAACTGGGGCGCAGAAAGGCCCGCACTCGAATAAATGGGACCGATACCTAATTATTCCGACAGAGAGCGGATACGCGCGCAAAATTGTTTGGATACGCTGACGCTGTGTGGGAATTTGCATTTAGATTTTCCAATATGAAGATTGGACGGGATGAAGGCGATATGGCTGTACACAGCGTGGCTGTGCAATGAACTAAGATCAATGGTATGCATATGAGAGACGCCGAAGGCTTCACCGACTACGGAATTGTCTCGTTTTCGGACCAAAATGGGAAACGATACCGGGGCGAAGCGGCGGAAAGTGTGGGATGGACGCGGAAAATGTGGGGATGTGCAAAATACGAAGCTGCACCCGATAAGTTTTGCTTATCTTATTTTGAACACTACGATAGTCCGCCATTTCTAGACAATATGGAAGATTTCTGGACATAAAAAGTATTTTCGAAGTACGAAAAAAATTGTTCTTGTTTTTGTGTGAACCCTCTTACGACGAGGGGAACAAACTGAAGAGTTTTCCAATGAAAGGTGCATCCCACGAACATAAATACGCCGTATTTTGCATAAAGATTTGATTCTTAAGGCTTATAAAATACAGTTAACACAAGAACTCAAGCCAGCTGATCATCAAAAACGTCGTCTTTTTGCCAATTTGGCCATTGAAATGCATTTTTTTTCTAATGTTGTGATTTTCACGAAAAGGAATATCCTGTAATGTTCAGAGAACATCGTGAGAACCAAGTGCAAGCAGGTAGGAATTGGTGTTCTTCTTGAATTTCTGGAGGTTATATACCTCGGGGAACACCTCCCTAGGCAATGTGTTCCAAAGCCTCGCTGTTCGTTGGATGAACGAGTCATTGAAGAGAGATGTTCTGCAGGTCTCCAAAGTTACCACGAAGGGCTGTGAAGACTTAACTTGACGGGTTAGTCTGGAAGAGACTGCCAGAGGGGGAACGATTGCTGATAATTCAGAAGAGCATCGCCCATGGAAATATCTATAAAATAGAGACAGATCGCCCACTTTTCTACGGTGTTCCAGAGAAGTGAGCGAGCTTGTAAGCGATGCATCACCGACGAGACGAGTTGCCCTTTTTTGTACGGAATCCAAGAGTTTTAGGGTGTTTTTATGTGCAGCACTCACAAATATGGGAACAGTATTCCAGGACAGGTCGAATCTGTGCCTTATAGATCATAAGCAGCTGACTTGAGGTGAAATAGCTCCTGGCACGAAACAGAAAACCAAGTTTTTGGGATGCACTTTTAGCAATGGATCTCACGTGATTCTCCCAGGAAAGGTTACTGCCGACAGTAATGCCAAGCATCGAAATGGATGACTTCAATGGTATGGTCACTCCCGACAATTTTATGCTGGGCACAGTAAGATCGGCTTTTCTAGAGAGAAGACATGCTTGTGTTTTGTTTGCGTTGAATTCTACCAAGTTATTAGATCCCCATTCAAGAATGGTTGCCAAGTCCATATTTATGTTGTTAACATTTCTTCCTCGTTCGTTTTTGATTTGGCGGGCTGGTATTGGAGCCCTAGAAGAAAAGGCGGTATGGAGGGTACTATCATCCGCGAAGCTGTGCACTGGACACGAAGTTGCTTCCAGCAAATCGTTGATGTGAAGCAGAAACAGCGTTGGAGCCAGAACTGATCCCTGCGGAACACCAGCATTTATGGGTAGAGAGTCAGACGAAACTCCATCGACAACTACATGGAGAGATCTGTTAGAGAGAAAAATGATCCGGAATTCCTCGAACAATCATCTTAAGTGATGAGGCCCATTTCCATTGCTTCGTCAACAAGCAAAATTGTCGCATCTGGGGCTCGAAAAACCTAAGAGTTATTGTTGGAAAAAGAGGGAGGAGAAACCTCAAGCAATAATATTCCCAACTATTCTGAATAAACACTCAAAAGGACGATGAATGATGAGAAATTCAACCAAGTGCTCAGAAACGCTGTTGTTGTGTTGTCTTTTCCCGGAATCGAAAACGCCCGAAACAAATTCGAAATCTTCCTGAATAGGTGCGTGGGCCATAATGACGAATATAATCCTCTTCCCAGGTCTCGAGAGGGCCCATCCAATCGAGAGGCTGCGTTCTCGCATCGAAAATTCGTCCCGATCCAATTTCCATTCGCCCTTTGTGCCGAGCCGGGCCGAACGAAAATAGTGACTTTATTGAAATTTATCCGCCCCGAAACCTGGAGAGGCCCGCTAAATAAACGTTTCCGAAACACCCGGAGCGTGTGAATCATAGCCATTAATTTTTCAGACCGCCAAACACGAATAATTTTCCCTACGGTAGCATCGGAATATTTGTCCCATTTAGGCCGGGTAAATAGAACAGGAGCGTAACATTCCGTCCATTTAATAATGCAGTGCGGCGAAAAGAGCATACATCAAAGGGCGTCCGCCTCGTTTCGTCGTCGCGACGTCCTCTCCCAGATTCGCGCCGCATGATCAAGAGAATGCCGAATCGGCTAATACTCCTAGCCTTCTGCTCAAAATGCGCATATGTAAGCGCCCAGGCAACACAAAGAGATCCCAAAGATAGCCCTGCGACTTCTTTTTAGGAAATTGTGACGCCTTTTGTAACTTCTTACGAATCGAAATGAAGCAGCAACTATTACCAAATTACTGCAGTCCGTCCGAGATCTGAACCAAATTGTATAGTTGTACATGTCAAGGACTTCAAGATAGAGGTACACTTCGACCATGATGTCGCTGTGAGTGCTGTGACACCCTCAATTCCGATGATCTGACAGTTCGAGAAGCAAACCAACTCTATTCTTATGTGAACCGCCGTATCCAAAATTCGTCGTAGGCTGCATTAAAACCGTTAAAAGCCCGAAGTACGCTTTCCAGCGGTAGCAGTTACAATTTGCTAGATTCCGATTTCCTGGTAAGATGCGAGTGTAGCAAGCATAAAAGGAAGCCTGGCAAACACTGCCGCTGATAGCCATTTCCCGGTACTTTCATCATAGGTCGCAGTTGCGGCCCAGAGCTGCGCTATAAAACTCTTCGGTGCCACGTTTCATTTTACGGCTTTCGGCAGAAGCAATGGATACATTTCCGGATGTCGATACTTTGAAGTCCTGGATGGCCTTCAGGTTTTTGTGCACTTACGGGAATGAAAAGGAGGCGTACACCTGGCGTTCCGGCTTTCGTATCTGCATTCGCGAGGATGAAGGGTGGGTATAGAGGTTCGGAATTTCGGATTCACACCCTTCTGGTGTGCTCTTGACAATTTTTTTTATGGAGAAAATGGATCGAGAAGGCTGAATAGGTTTACGCATAATCAGTTATGAGTACCCTTACTAAGTATCTAGCAAAAAGGACTCAGGGATTACGCGCTGATGACAAATATAGACTTGGTCATTTTCCTCCTGGATGTTGCGATTTTTTTAATCGATTATATGCTTCAAAAATAAGCTTTGGACAATGCTCAACAACAATATAGAAACATCATGTGGACCTGACTAAACGAACATGTAAGGTACCTAAGATATAGCAGTACAATCAATCTTATTATAAAACTGAAACCTTTACAAACAGGAGCTGTAACAA
The DNA here is from genome assembly GCA_910592335.1 of Adalia bipunctata. Classification (NCBI taxonomy): domain Eukaryota; kingdom Metazoa; phylum Arthropoda; class Insecta; order Coleoptera; family Coccinellidae; genus Adalia; species Adalia bipunctata. The sequence continues at coordinate 71,062,821 of OU342949.1, read as the reverse complement.
TTTGGAATTTCGAATTTTCAAAAAATGCCATTAGACTGGTTAAAATCTAAACTATGATTGAAAGCGACTCAAATTATTCTACATCGAATTCAGCATCCTCGAAAACCTATATTTTGATACCAAACATGTCCATATAGGCCTTGTTACAGTCGAATTTAAATTGTTTTATTTTTTCCATAATTCATTTTCGAGTTTTGTTCAGACGCTCAGGCGATACTGATCAGCTTTATGGGTATTCTGCATGATTCGAATGGGTAGTAGATCCGCAAGATCGAAAAACAACTTTGTATTCGCCAGGGATTTCTTGGTAATGACAAATATGTTGCTTTTGAAGGGTATTACCCCTTTGGAATTTTTCACCCAAAAAGTTGAGATTTTCGAAATAGATTTTATTATGCCTAGAGATACTTCAGAGAATGCTGATTAACAATATACAAACAAAAAGTGGATAGGGTCACAGTAGCGGGAGCTATGACGATTTGAAATTTCGATTTTTGAAAACATATGCCATTTGACAGCTGAAAACATAAACTATGATAGATAGCGATTTGAATTTGTTTTCTATTGAATTCAGCGTCCTCGAAAACCTATATTTTGATACTAAAAATGTCAATATAGGCCTTGTTACAGTCGAATTTAAATCGTTCTATTTTTTCCATAATTCATTTCCGAGTTTTGTTCAGACGCTCAGAGCACTCAAAGTAAAGGCGATGCTGATCAGCTTCGCTTCATGGGTATTCTGCATGATTCGAATGGGTAGTATATTCTCGAGATCGAAAAACGGCTTTGGATTCGCCAGGGATTCCTTGGTGATGACAAATATGGTGTTTTATAACCCAAAAGTTGATATTTCCGAAATAGATTTCACTTCACACATAGATACTTTGGACAATGCCGTTTAACAATTCATAAACTTTCTGTTGATGCGGCCAAAGATTTGAAGAGAAGGAGCATACAAAATTTCCATTTTTTGTGAAGATCACACCAATTATTTTGATTCTTTTTATTTCTCTTTCTGCAGAGATAACTACAGATCTGATTCAGGCGTTCAAGGTTGTAGAATCTGACAATTTTCAGCTCTAACGAACACAAAAAATCACCCCCGAAAAAAAAGCGAGCATGAAGCATGATGATACCCGGTTGTCACGAACGCTGTACGAATTCCAGTACTAAAATCTATCAATTCACGGGTACATTCATGCTTACTCATTCGACGTGAAAATGCTTTTCAGCGGTTCCAATCCGACTGACCAGAGGCATATTCCAACGGGATTAAAAAAAGTTGGAAGCGTAATGACAGGGTTATTGATCATGCAACAGAGAATTATTTCGATCCATCTGAATTAAAAAGAGCATAATTGGTCATCAACGTCATTTACTCGTCGCTGATTCCGGGGAAAATATGTCACGCTCGAAAATTTCGAGGAAATATTAATTCATGCCCCTGTGACTTTGAACAATGAACTCTTTGCATTCAAGACATTTGAGTAGCTCAGGAGAAAACCTTTTTATTTCAAAATTGAGGTAGAAATGGATTCAATAGGTTTTGATGTGACGAACACGACTTGAAGCTTTAAGCTGAGTAAAAACGAATTTTAAGGGCTCAAAATTGCATTTTGAAAAAAGGATCCAGGGCAGGATGTGGTTTCTCAAGCGTCTCCAAGAAAGAATGTGCCACTCCTGAAAAACTAAGAAAGTCAGCCAACACGTTTTTTCTCGGTGATAATCATGATTATACAGGATAGCCAATTGAAAACACTATCCCTGGTCTTTTTTATTGAAATTCCTGAAACTGACTGTTTCGAATTTGGCCTCCATGTTTAATTCCATCCTTGACCTCATATCCATTATTTTCCTTCACTCACTCAAATTCATCGATGATGTTTTCAGTTAAAACACCAATTTCTGTTAATGTCAACATTTGAAGCATCATTCATTGCAATAATAGTAGCGAACGTAAATATTTATTTTTGATGAAATGATGTTTCTACAATTTCGTATAAATATTTAGATATAGGCAGTTTCGAAATAATATGCCCGTGTTAATTCTCGATAAGTAAACTAATTATCCGTAAATTAAACTGTTGTGTGTTATTTTAGCCAAGAGCATTACAGCATTTGGGTTTAAATTTGGAGTGTATATATCCACAGTTTGATTTTCAGACCACAATCCCCCAAATGTTTGAATGTTGACCAAAAGCGTGCAAGGTGGAAGCATCGCGTTCGATCTGTGTTCGATTTGAAAACGATGTAGACTTCTTAAAACGAATTGTTACTATGGATGAGACTTGGGTACATTTCTACGATCCAGAAACAAAGCAACAATCGATGGAATGACGACACTCTGGTTCTCCAAAACCTAAGAAGTTTCGTGTCCAAAAATCTGATGGAAAAGTTCTTGCTTCAGTTTTTTGGGATTGCCATGGAGTAATCATGATTGATTTTTTGGATAAGGGTAGAACAATGACTGGAGATTACTATTCGATATTACTGACCACTCTACGGGAAAAAATTAAAGAGAAAAGACGCGGAAAGCTATCCAAAGGTGTTTTGTTTTTACAGGACAACGCCCCAGTACACCAATCTCATGTTGCCATGCAAAAAATTCGTGGTTTAGGGTTAGAATTACTAGAACATCCCCTTTATTCGCCAGATTTGGCTCCGTCCGACTATCATATCTTTCCTCAACTGAAAAAAAGTTTAAAAGGTCGTAAATTTTCTTCCAACGAGAAGGTAATAAAAGCTGTGGAGGACTGGTTTCCAGAGCAAGAAGAAACATTTTTTTTGAAAGGTCTAGAGACGTTGCAGGTTCGCTGTAATAAATGTATTCAATTGAGAGGAGAATTTGTTGGCTAATAAAATATTTTGACATTGAAATTTTGTTTGGTTCTATAGTATAGTAGGCTAAGAATTTTTCAATATATCCTCGTATACACTATGTGAGAGATTCGATTTTACTGTGGCAATTATTTCATCGAAAAAAATTAAATCACGTGTCCCAAATTCCAAAGCTATAGTTTCGCTATGGCGACTCAATAATTCACTTTGCGCCCTCCGAAAATGTATCGTTTTCAGCGCGAAACAATTTTCGACCCGAAATTAAATAATAGGCCGATGAAAATTGATAAAATTCCGGCAAAAGTTCGGCGTCAAAGCGAACGTTTCTGTGATTAGTCGCCGAAATGAATTCCGCGATCGGTCGACCGAATATCTTTTTGAATTATTTTGATACGGCCGGATCGCAATTGCCTGTTTTATAGAGCGAGAGATCGGCCTCGTATCGGCGCAGTCTGCCGCCGTGAAGCCGGTATAATGGATAGAAATGAAAATGAAACGGATTGCCTTGAGGGAATTCGATTCGAATCGCACTCGCGATTGATATTTAGGAGTTTCGTGTATTGCAAATTTCGTTCGGGTTTTACACCGCGGCTTTTGGGACTTCTGCCGATTCGGATCGATCCGGTGCGCCGACCGCGTTTACGCGTTAGACTCTCGGAATCTGTAACAGATACGACAAAACTACAGAAGACCAAAAAGTTCAGTGGAATAACAAAGCCTCTACTCCCAATTTTCCGAACTAACAGTGGCTCACCGAAAAAAGTTCTGGGAGAAAACAGGGAACAATGTTCCTGCAAAAACATCACCCTGTAGATTTGCAATCGAAATTAGTTCGTCACATAATGTAAACTTTAAATTGTGATATAAATGCCAAATTTCAGTTATGAATCCTGTGAAGTGTAGATGCAATGAGGAAAAAACTCGAAAAAAATTCAAAGTTTAACACGCTCTATCTCGAAAACGAAATGTCTGCGGTCCCATGTTTATGAGACTTTTTTCCATAAAATTATGCAAGGAATCTCCACTCTTTGTTTGAATTCAATTCAGAAACGCCCTGTATATTTGCCGGCATACGTATACGCAGAGCTCGATCCTGTGCGCCGACCGCGTTTACACGTGAGGCTCTCGGAATCGGTAACAGATACGACAAAATTACAAGAGACCAAAAAGTTCAGTTAAATAACAAAGCCTCTCCTCCCAATTCTTCAAACTAACAGTGGCTCACCGAAAAAAGTTCTGGGAGAAAACAGGGAACAATGTTTCTGCAAAAACATCACCCTGTAGATTTGCAATCGAAATTGGTACGTCACATAATGTAAACTTTAAATTGTAATATAAATGCCAAATTTCATTTATAAATCTTGTGAAATGTAGATACAATGAAGAAAAAACTTGAAAAAAATCCAAAGTTCAACACGCTGTATCTCGAAAACGAAACGTCTGCGGTCCCATGTTTATAAGACTCTTTTCCATAAAATTATGCAAGAAATCTCCACTTTTTGTTTGAATTCAATTTAGAAACGCCCTGCATATTTGCCAACATACGTATACGCAGAGCTCGATCCTGTGCGCCGACCGCGTTTACACGTGATGCTCTCGGAATCGGTGACAGATACGACAAAATTACAGGAGACCAAAAAGTTCTGTTCAATAACAAAGCCTCTCCTCTCAATTTTTCGAACTAACAGTGGCTCACCGAAAAAAGTTCTGGGACAAAACAGGAAACAATGTTTCTGCAAAAACATCACCCTGTAGATTTGCAATCGAAATTTTTACGTCACATAATGTTAACACCCAATTGTAATATAAATGCCAAATTTCAAAAGGAAATCTTGCGAAATGCAGATACTATGAGGAAAAAACTCGAAAAAAATCCAAACTTCAACACGCTGTATCTCGAAAACGAAACGTCTGCGGTCCCATGATTATGAAACTTTTTTCCATGAAATTATGTAAGGAATCTCCACTTTCCGTTTGAATTCAATTTAGAAACACCCTGTATATTTGCCGACATATACGCCGAGCTCTCCCTAAAATAATCCCAATCACACTTTTTTGCCGGGAATTTTGTAGTTGAATTTGACTATGGAAACCTTCATCAATTTAAAAAGCCTTGATGAATTATTATTCCACGTTCTCAAGAATAAGCTACCACTAATTGAATAATTCAATATTGCAGAATATCAAAATACGTTCAATTACAAATTCACCGCTTCGTATACAGCCCCTCACAACATTCATGAATCAGCGGAAAACTCAAAAACAACCCGCTCGAAAAAAGAGGAAAATACGACCAGGAATCTGAAATTTGCATCGGTATGAATATGTATTGCGTTTGTTCCCGAAAAAAAAAATGTTCCTCGTTTTTCCCAACGGCGACTATTACGTATTTCGCGCCATATACCCCCCAGGAATCGATTCCATCCCCCAGGTGCAGCAAAATATCTGCCGCTAATTCAATTCCGACCTCGATGGCTGGCGTTCCTCCTGTTGCCTCGAATGTATTGCAAGAAATCGATGTTCAATTTGCATGAGAATCTTCAATTTTCAAATTAAATTTCCACTCAATCGCCCATTTCATAATCGAGATCTAACTGGGAGATATAATGAGAAATTCATGGAATAATACGGGAGACGTCCAGATCGGGAAATTCGTTCGGCGATAGAGCCAACTCCTGACGTAGTTTTCCAAACCTACCAATTATCCGGGCTTCATCGTATTTTGAAGGCGTATCCTCGACATAATATCCTTCTTTTCATGTTGAACTAGTTCGAATGAGTCACGTAATGAGAATCCTTGTGATTTCTTATTTTCCATTAAGTTTCCTGGAAGGAAATGCTGTAGGTTGAAAAGGACTGTATCCGTATCGGGCACTCCTGAACGCGGAAATTGAAAAGGGTACTCGTGAATCAAATCTAGGTATTCATGGAAATATTCGTTCGATCAGTAGGTACATTATTAGCTGAAATATATGTTAGGGAAGCTCTTATACACTTTCTCATCCGAGCTTATGAAACAAACCTCCTTTCCATCAATATGAGTCCATTTCGAATGCTCTTCGAAGAGAATCATAGATGCTGGAGTACATTGCAGCTCTGGAGCTGGATGACGAGCTGTAGGTGCGAAAACCGAGGCGAAAACAGCTCTAATAGGGGGCAGAATGAACTTTGAGGTCACTTTGGAATGTGACCCTATTAAACATTATTAGCTACATCCACTTTTCGTTTTCCTCTTCAGCCAATATTGGCCTGAATCTGTCGTTTCAGATGGATGTTTTTGAGGGAATAATATTAACACAATGCACATTTCGTTCTACCGAATATTAACGAAATAAAATCACCCGTCTCATTTCGAATTCCAAAAGCAAATATTTCCGAGTTTTTTATTCCATCGCCGATTTTCATCCACTCACAACATACCCAAAATACGAAATTATTCCGGTTTTGAAACACAATTCGCGAATGTGTAAAGCGAGTCTTCACAAAGTAACGAAGCGAGCAGAATCGAACGTATTTTCGTTGTCGTTTTGGTTTGCACACATAATGGCCTATCATATTCACAACCGAATAAACGAGTAGGGAAATAGCGTCCATGAATTTTTCATGGAGAAATGGATACCGAATTGTGTCCATTTATTCATGATTGAAATTCGTTTCGTATACGGAAATGGACACTGAATATTCTTGAACGAGTGTGTCAACAGAGTCGAGCCTGATGGTTCTGACGTTTGGTTTCGGTAGGATTGTATTATTCTACGTCAAATTATGTAATTTCATTAATGAGAGCCAGGCAATTAAGTAGAGTGGGGCAGACAAACGTCAGCGGTTCGGCAAAGACTGTTGTGTCTGATCAAAATTAAATTGTATGGGCAGGCTTGGTTTTCCGCCAGATTTGAAACTCTGGTGATTGAAAATGTTAAGACACTGCATTTTGATACAAAATATTTGGATTTAATAATAATAATAATTATAATAATCTTTATTGGTCCCTTCAGACATTAAAACAATGTATGAGACAAGTCAACTGTGTGATCACAGACAATAATAAAATTGACAAAAATATAAAGTCACAAAAACAACGATGACACGTCATCGTTCAGGTACTCCTCAACACTATAATAGGCTCTAGCCAATAGAAGTGTTTTTATTTTTTTTTGAAAATTTTTAAAACTAATGTTACATTTGTATGTGGACGGAAGATGATTGTACAATTTAAGACCTTGATACATAGCAGATTTAGAAAATTTAGTAGATCTGTGGTTTGGAATACATAATTTTTCTGAATTTCTCGTTTGATAATCATGGAAATCTGAATTTTTCTCTATGGAATGAATATTTGTTTCCACATGTTTAACGAGAGCCCTTGATACGGTGAATAAGGAATAATCTGATTTTGGGCCAATGAGAGAATAGCTTCAGCAGAAATCATATCTCCTTTGGAAAAGATGAGAATGGGCATTTCCAATCATTCTCAGAAAAAATATATTTTGACATATTGGATTCTCACGTAATTCGTGATTTTTTTTAATTTTTCCTTCATCAATTCATACCCTTGAAAAAATATTGAAAACTCAAAAATAATCTACCGAATTCAAACGATCAGAAGAAGCGGGAAATCGTATGACGTCAGTGGCTAGAGAGATTTTTGATTGGTTGTACTTATCATGACGTGATAAAGATGACAGCATTGCCAAATCACAAAAAAAATTAGCCTGAAAAAGTCCTTGCTTTCACTTTCCTAATAATATCAAAATGTAATGTTGATTTGGATGTTTTTCTTTTATCATCATGACATTTTCATTTGTACTCTATAAATCATCATAATAGCATTCAATTAACGACCTCCTTATTGAAGATAAACAGGGTTCAAGTAAGCAGATTGGTGAGAAATTCAATTAAAAATAATCATCCCTAGTCTACACAGGTAAGAATTGGTATATATAGGCCGGTCTTCTAATTTAGGAAGCATTTATAATTATTTTCATTTTGAGAAGTGCAAATGAGTGGTAAGAATAATTATTGATTTGGCAATTGTGTACAGGGACAATCTGGTTGTCAGTCGTTGACTTAACCTAGAGGTATAGAATATAGAGTATATAGAATACTCCTAGACTTGACTGTGAGAAACGCCATTCCATAGTACGCAGAGAAGACGTCGAAATATCGAATAATGACAGATAAGAAGGTTATGTTTTTCTTTATAATTTGAAGGCGTGGTTTTTACATCAGTATTTGTATTTTCAGAGAATGCGTATTATATCAACTTTAATGAAAATTAAGTTGTTATATGACGATGTTTCAAAAACATTATAGTGATCACATCAAATATAATACGATTACTGAATATATTTATGAATAAATTCAGAGATTTTACGAAGACTTGACAACAGCGGCGTGTCTCTCAGTTACTCTGGGCTTTGTCTCCTCCATCATAAACTTCAACCAATCATATTACAAATTGACGGCACAGCAGAGGGACGTTTGAATTCACACGTGTTGAAATCACATTTTTAATATCGAATAATTAATCAGTTCTTCAAAATTCAGAGTGAATTAATGGTTACAAATGGGTTATAAACTGCCCTACATTGCGTCATGTGAAGAAAAGTTCATACTTTGAAGTACATACTGGAAATCCCCATTAATAGTAAAATAGAGCGAGATGATGAGTAACAATTAATAGATCTCATCGCAGTGACCATTTCCCCTCTATCAATGATTGTATAACAGGAATTGATTCAAACCCTGTCTTATGATGGGAATTTTCAGGGTGCTCCATGAAACGGAGAGATTCCAGATTGAATAAATCTTCCAGAACACCCGTTCAACACATCATCAAAAGGAAACGAAATTTCGTCCTCATCACGCTCCTCGTTCCCGCACATTTGTCCCGCACCCCTATGCCAGAGGGAGTTTAATTCGTTTCGAAACTTCCGTGGAGTTCACCCCAGGTAACAACGTCAACATTGAAATTCAATTCCGCGAGAGACTCGTTGCTTCTTACCGTGCGAACCGGCATGAACTTGGGAGACCCACTTTGTCTCGAACAGATTGAGAGCGATCTGGATAAGTACAAGACCATCGTCGTCATGGAGGTACCAAGTGATATTCTCCCTTGCGTCTACCCCGAAAGTTGGCTAATTTGTACAAGTTCGCTAAATGCATTACAGTTTCTGGGACGTTACAACTTTTATGACATTACGCCTCAGTTTCGCGCTCATAGATAGGGATGTTTTATGATGGTAATGAATGCTATTAGAGTTTCAACAAGTTTCGCTCAAGAGAAATCGCCAGTTTTCAGGGCTGCATCAATTTGGAGAGGATCCCACAAGAATTACTGGATTCGGAGAGGCTTATACCGATGAAGAAATGAACACTGCGAATTTTTCTTTTGCAGCGGTTCCTTGCAATGCCGAAACACCATCATAAAGCAACTTGACAGAGGCCACAGAGTGAATCTCCTGTATGTGCGAGGGCACTGTGACTGTGAGGAGAATCAGAAGGCTGACGCACTTGCGGAAAGTGCATCAAACATTGAACCCGTTGGACCAGAACTCATTTGTGGCTTTGAAAAAAGACTACTATAGGCCAGCGATACAGCATAGAGATGCAGAACGTGACACTCTTCTGGAGAACATCTCCAGGACTTACACAAGGGGAGTTGTCCAACTGAAGAGCTTCTGTGTATCGTGACGTCTTTCAGAGATTCTTCACGATCAAAGTTGACGTCAATCTATCGACAAATAGCTATTGTATTTTCGGCATTTTTCACCCAAAAAATTGGGATTTTCGATATCGATTTTATTTTGCTCAGAGATACTTTGGACAATGCGGATTAACAATATACAAACAAGAAGTGGATTGGATCACAGGAGCGGGAGTTATGACGATTTGAAATTCCGATTTTTTTAAATGCTTGCGACTTGAATTTGTTTTAATTGAATTCAGCGTCCTCAAAAACCTATATTTTGATACCAAACATGTCCATAAAGACCTTGTTACAGTCGAATTAGTATTGTTCTATTTTTTCCATAAATCATTTTCGAGTTTTGTTTGGATGCTCAGAGCACTCAAAGTATAGACGATAGTGATCAGTTTTATGGGTATTTTGCATGAGTCGAATGGGTAGTAGATTCTCAAGACCGAAAAACGACTTTGGATTCGCCAGGGATTCCTTTGTGATGACAAACATGGTGTTTTTGGGGGATCTTACCCCTTTGGCATTTTTCACACAAAAAGTTGAATTTTTCGTTATCGATTTTATTATGCTCATAGATACTTCGGGCAATGCTGATTAATAATATAGAAACAAAAAGTGGATAGGATAAGAGGAGCGGGAGCTGTGACGATTTGAAATTTAGATTTTTCGAAAAAATTCCATTTGACAGGTGGAAATCTAAACTATGATAGATAGCGACTTGAATTTGTTTTTATCGAATAGAGCGCCCTCGAAAACCTATATTTTGATACCAAACATGTCCATATAGGCCTTGTAACAGTCGTTTTTGTGATGTTTTATTTTTTCCATTTTTCATTTTAGAGTTTTGTTCAGACGCTCAGAGCACTCAAAGTATAGGCGATACTGATCAGTTTTATGGGTATTCTGCATGATTGGAATGGGTGGTAGATCCTCAAGATCGAAAAATGACTTTGGATTCGCCAGGGATTCCTTGGTGATGACAAATATGGTGTTTTTGGGGGGTCTTACCCCTTTGGCATTTTTCACCAAAAAAGTTGAAATTTTCGAATTCTATTTTATTATGCCTAGAGAGACTTTGGACAATGCTGATCAACAATTCCCAAACAAAAAGTGGATACGATCATAGGAGTGGGAGCTATGGCGAGTTGAAATTTCGGATTTTTGAAATAATGCCATTTGACAGGTCAAAATCTAAACTATGATAGATAGCGACTTGAATTCGTTTTTATCGAATAGAGCGCCCCCGAAAACCTACATTTTGATACCAACTATGTCCATATTGGTCCTCCTTGAGCCGAATTGTGATTGTTTTAGTTTTTGCATTTTTCATTTTCGAGTTTTGTTCAGACGCTCAGAGCACTCAAAATCTGAGCGATACTGATCAGCTTCAAAGGTATTCTGCATGACTCTTGTGGGTAGTAGATTCTCAAGATCAAAAAACGACTTTGGATTCGCCAGTGATTACTTGGCGATGACAAATATGGTGTTTTTGGGGGGTCTTACCCCTTTGGCATTTTACACCAAAAAAGTTGAGATTTTCGATATCGATTTCATTATGCTCAGAGATACTTCGGACTGTGCTGTTTAGCAATATACAAACAGAAAGTGGATCGGATAACAGGAGCGGGAGCTATGACGATTTGAAATTTCGATTTTTTGAAAAAATGTCATTTGACAGGTGAAAATCTAAACTATGGTAGATAGCGACTTGAGTTTGTTTTTATTGAATTCAGCGTCCTCGGAAACCTATATTTTGATACCAAATATGTCCATATAGGCCTTGTTACAGTCGAATTTGTATTGTTTTATTTAAATCAGCTTTATGGGTATTCTGCATGATTCGAATGTGTAGTAGATCCTCAAGATCGAAAAACGAATTTGGATCCGCCAGGGATTCCTTGGTGATGACAAATATGGTGTTCGATTTCATTATGCTCAGAGATACATCTGACTGTGCTGATTAACATTATACAAACAAAAAGTGTATCCGATCACAAGAGCGGGAGCTATGACGATCTCAAATTTCGATTTTGGAAAACAATGCCATTTGAGTGATTTGAGTGATTGTATCACTTACTGGGACTCAAGCCGCATCCGAATATCTGCTGCCGAGCAGCAAGAAACAGCAAAACCCAATCGAAACTATTTCAATTATAGGGCTCCTGAATTCTCTCGTATCTGGGTATAATTCGGTATACGTTAATTGGGCATTTTGACCTATCAAGGGATTTTAAGCTAATTGAATTTCAAAGGTCTGTGCATAATTGAGAGGTCTCGAATGGGTCCTGGCGAAGCTAGACGAAGAACGGTGGAACATTACATACGTGCCGATATAGGTCTTCGTGTTGATTACTGAAACGTAATCTGAGAAGACAGGGAACATGCCGACTGGCGTTTATTCTACTGTATTTTATGTTAAGTCTGGGCTAGATTATGTGAACTGTGAGAGGAGCAATGTCGGCAAAGCAACGAGATGACCTTGAAAATAGGGGTTCCACTGGTAAACTCTATTAGTTGTTAATTAGGAATTATTATGAATGAAGTTGATGATCATGGCAAGACGTCCCTATACTAACAGGTTGAAAGGGGGAGTTGGATTGAGGAGGATTTTTCTCAGCACTGCTGATTTGATTAAGGATTCCTTCTATCTTGGGTAGTTCTTCCTTCTTCTTGTTGACTTGTAAACAATAATCAGCTGTGCGTCCACAAGAAATGTCCTGGCTGCTCTTGAAATACTGATGATGGCCTTGAAAAATAAGCCCCATTCACACTCTGCTCCATGATACATTCGAAGTGTAACAGCCAAATGGAATAAATTCGATAACGAATAAATGAGGGGGTGTTAGGAAAAACGCTCGGATACGTCGATTTGTAATTTTAAATGCGCATATTTTTCAAGAAAATAAAATTATATAGGGTGTTCCATGCGACCGTGGCCAAAACCAACTTTCTTATTTCAAATGCAACTCCCTATAAATTATTTTTTTTTGGATTTTTCAGAAAATTCTGGACATAATTCGTGTACAATGTCCTACACCTATCTTCAACTTTTTCGGAAATATTGAGTGTTTTCAGATTTTTTACAAAAATTAACATTTTAAATGAAAATTATTTCATTTCACAAATTCGATACATTACACCCAATACCTACTTATTTCCCATTTCCCTCTTGATATAAAGAAAGTAGGCAAAAACCATTACTGAGAAGAAATTAAAAAAAAACAAAAACAGATTTGTTTATTCTCATAGCACCTAACACGTTGTCTGTTTGCATGACAATAAGTGATCAGTGTAAGTGCTATTGTCTTTTGAAATTCGATAACTGTACGTAATAATATTAGAAAAATGGTCTATTTAACAGAAACGAACAAAATAACCATTCTTCAAATGATTGGTTATGGAGATTACACACAGACACAAATGGTTATCGCTTAGTTTCTCGCTTATTTCACGAAAAATTTTCAAATTTGCCGCCTATATCCCAAGGAACAATTAGCAAATTGGAAAAGCAGTTTCGAGAGCTTGGTCATGAAAGACAATTGCTGCCAATGCAGTAAGTGATGATACGAAATTGGATATTATGCTTGACATTCAAGAAAGCCCACATAATTCTGTTCGAAAAGTAGCCCTCCTGTTCACCGTCAGCCACACGTCAATATTTCGAATATTGAAGGAAAGTAAGATGCATCCCTATAGAATGATGGCAACTCAGGAGCTCATAGAAGACGATTTCGATAGGAGAATGCATTTTTGTGAGCAAATGATGGCAATGTTAGATAACAATGTGATCCAATCAGAAAATGTTTTGTTTTCTGATGAGAGTACATTTACACTACACGGTCATGTTAATCGTCAAAATTGCCGCTATTGGTTTGATGAGAATCCTCACTGGATGAGAGAAGGACATACGCAATATCCTGAAAATGTTAATGTTTGGGCAGGAATTGTTGGAAATCATATCGTAGGTCCCTTTTTCATTGACGGCAACTTGAATGGAGAAAAATATTTAGAACTACTCCAAAATAATGTCGTACCAACTTTGATAAACTTATATCCTGATCCAGCAAATCCACAAGTTCCTGCCAATATAATATGGTTTGAGCAAGATGGAGCACCGCCCCATTACCAAATCAATGTCCGCAGTACTTGAACCAAATTTTTCCAAATCGGTGGATAGGGAGGCGCGGATCGATAGAATGGCCAGCACGATCTCCTGATCTGAAACCATTAGACTTTTTTTTGTGGGGATATGTTAAAAGTATTGTACACGAAACGAAACCCTTAACCTAAAAAACCGAATCACGCTTGCGATTACATCTGTCACGCCTGAAATGTTGAGTAACGTTAGAAGACAATTCTACACCAGATTAGCATGTTGCCAAGACGTTCGCGGCGAGCATTTTGAACATTTCCTACATTGACAAAAGTTTTTTTTGTTTTTTTTTCAATATTTAGAAATAATCAGTATTACTTATTAGGTTTAAAGTGTAATGTACCGAATTTGTGAAATGAAATAATTTTTATTTAAAACGTTGATTTTTGCAAAAAATCTGAAAACACTTAGTACTTCCGAAATATTTAAAGATAGGTATAGGACATTGAGCATGAATTGTGTCTAGAATTCTCTGAAGAATCCGAAAAATAAATATTATACAGGGGGTTGCATTTAAAATAAGAAAGTTGGTATTGGCCACGGTCGCATGGAACATATATCATTTTCTTGAAAAATATGCGCATCAAAATTACAAATCGTAGTGTCCGAGCATTTTTTCCAACACGCCCTCATTCATTCGTTATCGAATTTATTCCTTTTGGCTGTTACACTCTGTATAACATCGACAATGAAAATGAAATTTTGAATCGATATAAATGGACTTTAAGGATCATAAACCCTCTTTCAACTCTCGCTCATCTCATCCATCCTGAAAGAGCTTCCTTGCCAACTCGGAAAGACTCTAAAACACCCTGACTAAAAACTCCCAACGGAACAGGTATCATTTACCCTTTCCAGCCTCCTTTCTTCCACTGTGTCCACTACGGAGTGGCCCCGACTTATTTATACAACTTTCCCTCCAATTTAAGGGGGCTAAAGAAAGGGCTAATGCGAATCTATGGTGTTTTTATCGGGTGGAGAGCCGGGAATGCCAACATACAGCCGGAGGGATATCACATTCTGCTTTGTGCCTTTCCGAGAGCCCTCACAGGGGCAATTCGCAGAAGCTGTCTTCTTTGTATCAATCGATTTCGGTGGCACAATAGAGTAGCTGGGGGCCGTTTACACGGGGGTATCATTTGTTATCGCGTACGGAAGGCGATTTGAGAGTTGGATCCGAAAGGGAGGACGCGAAAATCATAGAGTGGCACCACTATTTTTCAACTTGAAGTGTCGGAAGCACAATGAATTTGTTAGAGTTCATGGTCATCTTTGAGGTAACTCTAATCACGAAGTTTCATTGCAATAATCTCGGTATTCTTCAAAGCACGTATTTCTGCTGTTATACTTGACTAAGGGAAGTACGTACAAAATGATATAGGGTTTTATTTGTGAGACATAACTTGTTAGTAATGTCATATTCTACACCTATCATCTTTGGTCTTTTTTTTATAAAATCCAACCAACCTTCATGAAATAAAAGTACCAAAAAATAGAATATTCTTAGATAAATTGGGATAACCGAAATTCATTTTATCCGCATACTATGGACAAAATGACATACCTGCAACAGGCAACTGTAGTTTTCTACTTATTGGTACAAAACTACTGGCAAAGATCACCAATGAAACTCTCGGTTCTTCTAGGAACATCAGCACAAGATGCGTGAGCCCAATGCAACCAATGCATGCACATAACCAGTCTTTTCCAGGGCTTATCCTGGAGAAGACTGATTTATTCCCGATCTAAATCAGGAAAAGACGTCATACCAATAGACAGATGGAAGTCGTCTTCATCATCTCGAAAGTTTCTAGGAACATTTTCTTCTTCATTGTCTTCTTTAAATAATGCCCTAAGGACTTGTCTCCTTTTCTTTGGAGGAGGTATGGGCTCATTTTTTGATTTAATTGCAATTATATTAGGTGCAGAAGTTGATACTAAGTACGTTAATTGAGTCTTCGGCTCACGTTTGCCTTGTCCACTTATGAATCGTCCTTTAGGAATTGGAAGAACCTCCTCATAGGATCAGCAAGAGTAGGTTAAGATGCATTGCCTTTATTAGCCGCAGATGAATATTTTGTTATGAATATGTTAAGACAAGTCCTGGCTCTTTGTTTGCTGATGGAGCCTGGGATGAATGGTCTCGGTGTTGTCCGGTAGATACGGTTAATTCAGCTGAAATACCTATGTCATTTTGTCCGTTCACTGTATGTGTCATTTTGTCCATAAATCGATATAAAACTAGAAATATATCGAATTAATACAGAATGTAGGTATACCTATTCAACATAAAAACAAATGAGTAAAGTTTGAAATGAATGCAATATAAATGAAGAAAATGGTGAAAACTGGCCATATCTTCTGAAAATTTGGCGCAATTGAAAACAACTCGTGATCTATTGATTTCTGTTATCACTCATAATGACCGAATGAACTAAAGTATTGCTTGCGAGTTTTCAAAAATCAAAGGTAAATAGAAGCCATTCGGATCGTGTGTTCAGTTCTGCATTCGATACCTCCAAACTCAAGTTATGTCATTTTGTACGTATTTCTCCTACTATCGGTGTTTTCTCACAATATAATTCCCACCGCTGTCACCAATTGTAAAACCTATCCTCATAAATGATTATCTTATGTCGGGATAGCAGTTATGAGAAAAAGCAACCTATCCAGCCTTAAAGACTAATTTGAACGAGCGCTAAAGCTTCAGTGATGCAGTACCCCTGGATATACTACTTACTAGCTTAAAACGAACCCATTCAAAGACTTCAACAAATTTCTCATCTCCTTCATTTGTTTTTCAGTGATCTCATCAGTTGGTGCAGTACTAGGTAGAAGTGCAACGCTGCCTTGTGAAATCGAGCCAAATATAAGGGAAGATAGAGTCTATATGGTGTTATGGTACAGGGATGGTCACGCTAAGCCCATATATAGGTGAGTTATATAATGCATTAACATTGCCTTTGTAAAACAGAAAGAAAGCTCCAGTTGCCAATGTTCTTGCGTTCTAGTCTTCAAATCATCGTTGGAATTGATCAAAAATGTCATCATTTTATCTTTCTTCACCTTTATGTTCTCGTGAGTCGTGATGAATTGAAATCATCAGATATCGGATGAAATATTGGAGAGGACAGCTTTATTTCGGAGTTTTCTGTAGGAATTCACAATATCTCGGTAAACATTCGTCAATTCTCAACGCCAATTCCCGAAAATGCATTTCGCTCGACGCTTGCTGCACTCAAAGGTGCCACCTCCAAAGAACCTCTCGCTCGCTAGAACGAACAATACGTTGACAGGAACTTACAAAGGATGAAACGTTCTGCGAATTGTTCCACATCATCTCCTGCATAACCTATCGCACACGCCGTATTTCCAGGAAAATGCGACCGTCGTCCCGTGGAAAATTGAAATTGAACAATTCCAAGATGGTTTTCCGTTAGCCGTAACCTTGGCCCTTTTTACATGCGATATCCAGAAGGAAATCCACTTGAAAACCGTCACATATTCAAGGAGCTTTACTGCTTTATATCACAGCACGTATTGACAAAAATACTTTTCACAACTGAGGTATTTCGTTCAACTTGTTCGTGGAACGATTAACATTATGATACTTTTTATGCACGCAGAAATCGAAGAACTAATGACGTTTTGAACAGTGTTGTCATCATCGATACCGCGTATGAAAAGTGAGAATTGGATTTATTTCTCAATATTATGAGCAAAATTTTGGCAAGATAAGAAATTTAACCTGGCTTAGATTATTCAGATCGCAGAGACTGGTCATAGAAACTTGATATTTTTCAAAGTACTCAACACCGTGAATGATATGTAGCAACTGTTTTCAAGAAATGGAGGATTCCCTTCTCAATTACCCAGCAGTGAACTCGATGGCTTGTTTGCACTACAGTTGAAATGAAGGGGAAGTTCTTGCTTTCTCAAAAAAACACTTGACGTCCCTTGATCTTAGACAATTGATGAAACGGGACAATAGGCTTGGCTTACCGCAAACAAACAATAATTTTGGCGCCACTGCTTTTAAGGAACTTAATTCGTAAAGTAGTTTCAAAGTCGATTTCACAAAAGCTTGTCCAATATTGGCTCGATAAATGAAAAACAAACAGAAGCAGTTTTCAAACGGAAATAGAGTATATTTGTTTTAAAAGTTGTTGTTATTGTTATGGCGACAATTCGATAGGGTATGAAAAGAGAAATGTTTTGAACCAGAACAAACACAGTTTGCTTTGTGATATTCCATGATATGGGAAGAAAGAATGGTGCACAGGGTGTACCAAAAAGTCTGTACAATAAAGATGATCAATTATTACAATGGCACTCAATGTTTTCCAACACAAAATTTTCATGTTTCAAATTCCACCTAATGAAATTCGATTTTCAATTCTCATGAAACCGTTCATCGCTGAAAACAGAATTTGGTGAATTTCCCCTCGTCCGAGGACTTCAGAAGCCCTAATTGTCCTCAACCCGACCAAACATGCATAGTTAACAGATGACGTGACTTGGATCTTGATTGGTTTCTGACCACTCTTGGACCTGAAGTCTCGAATTCGAAGGCGATGTTTGATTCTTGTTCCATCGCTGTTTGTGTACTTTCGTCTCGAGAAATTATTGTTAACTGTTCGCCAAAATTAGGTACATCGATAATAATAACACGTTTATTCGTAGAATCACTTTTCCAGAAGTGTGGAGAAGAATTACCCTTCTTCACCGCTCGTTCCAAAACTTCTCAACGATAATGACCTCGCCTATAATTCATCCGATTACTAGAAATAGAAACGGAGCACCAATTCAGGAAGATCCTCGACTTGTACAATTTCCCTACATCAATAGTCCTCAGCCCCGAACTTATTCGTGTTCCCATGATTTATCGACACTCACAAAAGTCGTCGTGCCGAAAGTGATGAATATCTTCGCATTTGGTTTGCCATGAATTCACTGATACCCAACACGCAACGATTGCATTAAGAAGCAGCTCGAATCGGATGTAAAATAAAAAGGAGAAGGGCATGATTCATATAAAACGATTTGTCAGCAGATTTGAGCACGACGAAGAAAATTGAGCTGGTAGAGCAACGCTGGAAAAGTCGCTCTCGACATGCGAATGCGATTGTTCATTGAGCGATCCCGATTCCATATATTTTCCTCTGAGAAAATCCAGGAATACCCCGAAAAATCTGTTTTTGAGATATTAGAAAACAAAAACCATTAATTTATTCATTTGTCACAATTCTAAATGTTTCGGGAACAAGCCCTTCTTTATGATACCAGTGGAATAAGTAAATCAACAGACAAAAGCAAAGATTTGTTCATTTCTTACACTAATTCTTGTGTAGAATATGAATTCCACTGAGCTGGTTTGGATACCGTGAACGAACAATTTTTTACAAGATAGTATATACTATTTGCCCCTTTTCCAACTGCGAAAAGCAATTCTTATTTTAATCCATCGTAATTGTCCTTCACATACTGTTGTTCACTCAGAAACATTCACAATCAAAGGATGTAGACTGACGTGACAATTGAATACAATTTGTCCTGCTTATTAAATTTGAGAAATATTCCTTCAGATATAAACGACATGATGGATGAACGCTGTTTCATTTCATTTGCTAAAAAGAGGAGTGGAATGATAACTGTCAGAGAAAGAAATATTATTCTAGGAAATATAATAATCAGCAGATAGCGTGTTATGTTCCTGATTATTCGATGTTAAAAATTCAGCGAATTCATGCTCTGACTTTATATAGGCTGGTTTTTAAAACATTAATAATAACTTAAAATAATAAGAAACTAGGAAAAAAATTGATATCAATGAAGTTGGCATTATTGGAAAGAAGCATGTATATTATGGGGTCTTCCAGGTGTTAATTTGACATTCAGATAAAATTTTGCTTTTTGACGAAGCCACCGAGGTGGAAATGGGCCTCATCACTCAAGATGATTTTTCGATGGAATTCCGGACCATTTTCATGCATTTCAAGCACCCAATCATCAAAGACACGACGTTGTTGATGATCGACCGGCTTGAGTTCTTGTATTGAATGAATGAGAGGATATTCCCCATCATTTTTGGTTATTTTATAACATTTCCACCATCAAAACGAACAAAAACGTTTGTGTTTTTTCATTTCAGTTTTGAAATCTATCATTTAGTTAATCAAACTTCTATCTCATTTTTCTTTCAGAATTTACCGTTTTTTTGTGATAGCTATTTACGTAACAAGTACATAAATTAGGTCTTTATGGACGCGTCCAAAAGTTTATATAATTTGGCCAATAATTTGGGCAAGTCCATAAGCCTAATTATGTACGAGTTGCATACAAAGATTTATGTTTGAAATTTTAATTTCTGAAATGGCAATTAATATATTCGTCGCTTTATTTCAAGAAAACATTAAGTGTGCTTTTGCATTTCTTACCTTAGTAACCATCAGCGACCTTAGCAACCTCACTGAACATAGATGTTTACTTCGTTAATTCTGTGACAAACGTCATAATAATCCATCAAATGGATAGTTCGGGAGAGAAAAGCGTGAAAAATTTAGCCGCAAGTGCCAAAGAATCTTTCCTAACCACTAAAAGTGCTTATGAAAATTTGTATGCGGCCTATATAACAAGTGACAGAGAAGACTGTCACAGTCTTCTCTGTCACTTGTTATATAGGCCGCATCAACTGTCAAGTTGAGTCCAATAAAGTGTTGTCCAATAAATTTGTCAATTATGGACGCTTAAAGAATTCATGAATCAAGTGTTTATGAAGCAGTCGAATATAAATAATATTACAATAATGTGTTGTTTTTGTGAAATTTATTTCCTTGGATTTTTCTATTCGAAACGATAAATATTCACTTTTATCAAAGACAATTTATTAGGGTTTGTTTTAGCCGTCGATTAGTGAAAATCAATTGTTTTGTTTCTTACAATTGTGGATTCTAAGATGGAATTGAATTTCTTTTAAATGACACGCCCCGCAGGTATCTCCTCCCAGATGACTGGTGAAGGAAAGAGAGAGAATTATACAGCCAGTGTGAGATCTAGTGTTTGATTTCTTGTTATATTCCCTGCGCCCCAGCATTCGTTCTATTAAGCTGAATAATCCAATAAATAAAAATTAATGCACTGCACTGCCATCTGGCGGTATACGTTTCCTATTTTGAAGGCTTAAGACCCAAATCTTCATGCAAAATACGGTGTAATATCGTATGTGGAATGCCTAATTCCAAAGAACGACGAGAAATGGACCAACCTAAGTTTTTTCAAACACTTTCTACTACAGCAGCAATATTTTTGGCTGTTCTTGAGCGACGTGCTCGGGTTTTATTCTTCACATCACTAAGTTGTCTCAACAGCTCAAATTTTTCCTCAAATTTGTGTATTGCGGTTCGACAAAGTGCTTCACGACGACTCAAAAATGTTCGAGTCTTACGAACCGTCTTTGCCAAATTGTCACCATTTTTATATGGAATTTTAATAATTTCAATGGGTTGTTGAAGCGTTTATCGTCCCATTTTCATTAATGAAGTAGTTTCTACTTGTCAAATGTCAAAAAATGACATCTTCAAAAGTGACATCCACTGAAATAGCGGGGTATTCAAATCAACATCTCTTATTGGAAAACCCTTTATAATATTCCAGTTTTACGAGGTTTTTTCACTCGAAAGTTGTCATTCAGGCTGCTTGTCTTTTCTTTGATGATTTACAAACACACCTCAAAAGGCATACCCATTACAAGAATGCAGTGTGACGTTACGTGAAGTAAAAACTCAAACAAACGAACGAAATCAAATCAACTTTTGCCCCGTCTACATTCGCAATGTAAAAATCTGCAAACACATTCAACAATTCGGAATTCAATCGAATAAACACTCGACAAGCGACGAAAGAATGAAAATCTCATCGCCAATCCAACCGATCCTCCCACGCTCCTGTAGCCCTCCTGATTATTCAATTACGAGTTAATTCGTGTGAAAACAGGATCCGGAACCGTGCAAATACAGGATTTTCGTTCAGGTGCGAATCCTGCCGGTCAAAGGACCGAAAATTTCCGTACAAATATCTTCCCATTATGCCGGCATGGATCCGAGGAAAATTAATTCTGCGAGCAGATGAATAAATAAAACGGTCTCTTTGAAACCGATTCAATACGATCTCAATCTAACTAATGGCGAATCTCCTGGTCCCATTCAGGAGGATCATTTTGGGTTCGGATGACGGTCTGCTATGAACAGTCGGTGATTTTTGCAGCAACGGGATTTCGTCAGCGAGTGCTCAGAAGTCCTTTCATGGGGCGAGACGTCGGCCCATTCATCTGCCTCACGGTGAGCATCGATTCCACAAAAGGATACAGCATGAATTAGGAAACGGGTTTTATTAAAATTTCACAGGTTCACTTATAACGCTTGAAGTTTTAATCTCGGAAAATCCACGAAGAGATTTTTGCGGACGCTGGAGAGAAATGGAGACGACGTTGCAGTTTAGTCGAAAAAGAATTAGCGACCCTTTTATCCATAGAAATATCAACCATAGTATTTGAAGCACCATATTGTTATAGTGAAAAGGGGTTACAGTTCACTGCGACCTTAAGGTCTATTGTGCCACCTAACAGAGCTGTTATCATCGCGCCTCCTACAGCTCGCCCTCCAGTTCCTGAGATTTGATGGAATCCAGTATCTGGGACGACTTCAAGAAGTATAACTCCCCACTTCTACAAGTTCCTTGTCCAAAGCACTCTTTCCTTCGGCTTGCAATGGCATAGCATTCCGTAACCAGGTGAGTTTCTTCCTCCTCCCCACAGAATATCCACTCATCAGTGTCCGATAAACCCATTCTCAACAGATGCTTTTTAGGCGACAATGTCCTGCTAGAAAGCCAGTGAGTAGGTGAAGTTGGTTTTTACTGAGATCCAGATATTCTTTGGATCTAGCAGTTTCAAAGTTCCGGAGGAACTTTTTGGAGTGATCCATCACTGGGAGTTTCCGCCAAGGTTTTTCTCTTTCGGTTTTCTCCTTCAACATAAACTCCTTCTTATAGGTGCATTTTCCTATACCACAGAAGGGTTCTGGGCCGTCAGTGGCGTTTGTGCGCCTTTTCTGACCAGTGTATTGGCCTCTTCGTTTTCTACGATTCCCGAATGACCGGGAACACAGATTAAAAAAACCTTATTCTTCTTGCCTACCTCATTGAGTTTGTTTCGGCCCTATCATTTCTGCTTTGAGTCAATGACATAGGAGCTCAATGCTTTAATCGAAGCTTGACTATCTGTATGAATAGCTATATCGCACTTCTGATAGTTTCTTTCTAAATTTATATCTGAACATCTTCCGATTGCAAGTATGTATTTCCGTTTAAAGGACGCTTGTACAGGAGCCTAACGATAGTGCACACTTGGTACTTGTCCCGTAAATCCCAGCTCCAGCTCCGGTAGCGGTTTTAGAACCAACTGTATACCATTTCATTGTATTTTCTTTGAGATTAAAGTTGGTGTATTCCCTTTCCCAATCCTCTTTTTTGCTTAGCATTGTTCTGAAGTTCTTCTCAGTGCTTACTTTCTTGATCATCACATCACTAGGAAGGTTTGCAGATGAGGTGTATTCATTCAGAGAGGACCAAGCTCTCTGAGACCTGACTCTCTCATTGCCTGCTCCTTCTTTAGATACTCTAAGGATGGCCTCATAGGCTACCCTATCAATCACTAGATGTAGAGGTCTGTGATGATCTCAAGCGACCTGGATTTGAACCACCATACACCACTTCCATTCTGTATTCCTAGTGCCACCTCAACCATTCATTCTTTCAACACTTGGCATTAATTAATTCTTCTGAAAGCCAAAACGCACAGCATGTACACCACACAAACGTCTCCCCATGTGGAAAATACATTTCTCCGTCTTCAGAACCACCCGTGACCTACTTTTCACCCCAGAGGTCCGCCGTTGAATCCACATACAGCGATGGAACAAACAAGGCCTTTCATCGAGAACAAAGACTGGTTCAAACCTGACAGCAGTCACGGGTTAACAATCGCAATAGGTGGTTATTCATTCGCATGTGTGCTTATTTTAAATGCGCATTGCTCTGGTAATCCAACATGGCTTTCTATCCGCTTAACTGGTCGCATTGTAAAAATACAGGAGGTCCATGATTGGAGTTAAATGCAGGGCCCTGTCATGTAAATCGGGAAGTCTATTTTAACGAGCTCTTCTGGGCTCTATGATATCGACGTTTGGCCGTGCGGTGCCATTTTTAGGTAAGCTCCGATCGATAAGGACAAAGAGGAACTTTTTTCTTAGACTGCCTTTCAGAAATGGGTCATAAGGAAGAATAAAATCTTGTTTTTGTCTTTGCCAAGTAGTGCAATATCTGACCTACATAAACAAGTAAATGAAACTCCAGCATTGCATCATAGTTATTTTAGTTATAGTAAAGAGGGGTTACAGTCCACTGCGACCTTTAGGTCTATTGTGCCCCCTGACAGAGCTGTTATCATCGCGCCTCCTACAGCTCGCCCTCCAGTTCCAGAGACTTGATGAAATCCAGTATCTGGGACGGCTTCAAGGAGGATAACTCCCCACTTCTACAAGTTTCTTGTCCAAAGCACTCTTTCCTTTGGCTTGCAATGGCATAGCATTCCGTAACCAGGTGAATAGGAGTTTCTTCCTCCTCCCCACAGAATCCCCACTCATCAGTGTCCGATAAACCCACTCTCAACAGATGCTTCTTCAGGCGACAATGTCCTGTGAGAAAGCCAGTGAGTAGGTGAAGCTGGTTTTTACTGAGATCTAGATATTTTTTGGATCTAGCAGTTTCAAAGTTCCGAAGGAACTTTTCGGAATGAATCATCCCTGGGAGATTCCGCCAGAGTTTTTCTCTTTCGGTTTTCTCCTTCAGCATAAACTCCTTCTTATAGGTGCATTTTCCTATACCACAGAAGGGTTCTGGGCCAGTTAGTGGCGTTTGTGCGCCCTTTCTGGCCAGTGTATTCGCCTCTTCGTTTCCTACGATTCCCGAATGACCGGGAACCCAGATAAAAAAGACCTTATTCTTCTTGCCTACCTCATTGAGTTTGTTTCGGCACTCCAAAATCATCTTTGAGTCAATGACGTAGGAGCTCAGTGCTTTAATAGCTGCTTGACTATCTATATGAATAGCTATATCGCACTTCTGATAGTTTCTTTCTAGATATATATCTAGACATCTTCCGATAGCAAGTATTTCCGTTTGAAGGACGCTTGTACAGGAGCCTAACGATAGTGCACACTTGGTATTTGTC
This sequence comes from Adalia bipunctata, assembly GCA_910592335.1. Classification (NCBI taxonomy): domain Eukaryota; kingdom Metazoa; phylum Arthropoda; class Insecta; order Coleoptera; family Coccinellidae; genus Adalia; species Adalia bipunctata. The sequence goes on along the minus strand of OU342949.1, from coordinate 71,037,843 downwards.
CCGTAAATCCCAGCGCCAGCTCCTGTAGCGGTTTTAGAACCATCTGTATACCAATTCATTGTATTTTCTTTGAGATTGTAGTTGGTGTATTCCTTTTGCCAATCCTCTCTTTTACTTAGCATTGTACTGAAGTTCTTCTCAGTGCTTACTTTCTTGATCATTACATCACTAGGAAGGTTTGCAGATGAGGTGTAGTCATTCAGAGAGGACCAAACTCTCTGAAACCTGACTCTTTCATTGCCTGCTCCTTCTTTAGAAGGATAGCCTCAAGGGCTATACTATCAATCACTAGATGTAGAGGTGTGAGGTCTGTGATGATCTCAAGCGCCCTGGTTGGGCACGTTCTCATAGCTCCCGTGATGCACACACGGGCAAGCCTTTTTACTTTGTCGAGCATTTTACTTGTACTTGCCTGACTTGCCTTAGCAAACCAGGCTACTGCCCCATATGTGACTATAGGTCTCACAATCATGACGTACATCCATCACAGAATTTGTGGGTTACAGCCCCAATTCCTGCCGCATAGACGCCTGCATGCCATCAGAGCTCTTGTAGAGCATTGCATCATAAACCGCTAATCTTAATCTTCTCAATTAGAGAACTAAGTCTTCCCAAACTTCACAAAAACTCCTGAAAAAACGAAGGAACAAGCCGGCTTATTACTCCATTTTACTTTTGAGGCAATTCCTGGTTCGGTGCCTCCCCTATCCAGAAAAATTGGGAGATTGATGAAAGCTGATATTACAGGGAAAAACTGGGTCTCGCTTCCTCCAGGAAAAATAAAATATTCATGGCTCTACCCCATACAAAAGCGATATTTAATGATATTAGACTCCCAGCCAATTTGAACGTATATCGAGAACAAGCCCCATGTCAAACTCATTGGATGCTGCAGGGAAATCTGCATAAAATAGTGAGATTACGAGATACAGCACGGTGTCAACTTGAGCCAACAAACTTACATCAAGGAATAACAAAACACCCTATAAATTAGCTATTATCGCGTTCTGCCTCTGCCACTACTTTTGCCTAAATGCCGCCTTATCTCTACGCTTCCACACCGACATTCGACGTCGGCGTCGGCGTCGTTGAGAGCAAAAAATTGGATGTAAGTCGCGAATCGTCGTCTTTTGGGTTTTGGGACCCAGACACATATCTGCATCGTTCATAATGCTTTATGAGAGGCGACCCACCGAGAAAATCTTTCATTTATATTTTCCACATTGGACGTCTTCCGAAGAAAATACAAATCACCTGAATTCTTCGCAAAATAGAGGTGTATACAGGGTCTTTCACGAGGAACCTCACCCATATTTATACGGGAAACTACTGAACGTATTTTCATGAAATTCAGCACTTATAAGTATTTCACGATGCTGATGAAATCTAAAATATTTTCAAGGCATGAGCACCTCCGGTTTTTCCGGAAATGACGTCAACTTCCGTTTTTCAAATAAGAACACCATTTTTTTATTGCAGAAATAGATTCCTTAGAAAATTTCAAGTTATTTTGATGTAACATTTTTCAGTTTTGGTTGGAAAATTCTCTCTGAGCGGGAAAATTCGAAAAAAAATCGAAAATAGAGCTCGACTGAAACAAGAATAGCTTCGAGGTTTTTGGATGGAAAATTTTCATTTTTGGGATTTTTCAAGATGTAAGATTGATGTATCCACTTTGAAAATCGAAATCGCGATTCATGATACAGGGGGTGAAAAAATCGCTTTCAAAGTTAGGGATGACAAAATCGTGAAAAATCAATTTTTTCAAATTAGAACCCCATTTTTTTATGGCAGATATTGAATCTACGTTAAAAAATAATGTGAGTGTATGCATCACACCCTTGCCCTAAAGTGGATATTAACTCAGAAAATATCCATTTTAGGGCAAGGGTGTGATGCATACACTCACATTATTTTTTAACGTAGATTCAATATCTGCCATAAAAAAAATGGGGTTCTTATTTGAAAAACGGAAGTTGACGTCATTTCCGGAAAAACCGGAGGTGCTCATGCCTTGAAAATATTTTAGATTTCATCAGCATCGTGAAATACTTATAAGTGCTGAATTTCATGAAAATACGTTCAGTAGTTTCCCGTATAAATATGGGTGAGGTTCCTCGTGAAAGACCCTGTATGTAAATAATCTTTATTTTTCTCCAACAGCTCAACCAGGTACAAAGTATATGTGGGTGGGTGTATACCGGCAGGAAGGCTCTTCTTGGAGGCAGGAAATTTAATACGCGACATACATCCCCAACGGCTTGTAGTCCTGCAGAGCGGAAGGATAACGGCGGGATCTGTGCACTATTAATTATATGTTGCGAACAAATAATCAATATTGATTCGCCTGGGATAACACATCAGTGGAAACCGTGCTGTGTAATGAACATCTTAACGTGGGTTTCGTCAACGCCTACTAGGCTCAAATGAGGGACCAGCCCATAAGCCAGAGCTGAATTAATATTTCATCGTTTACCTACTACAAGCAATTAGTTGGGGATAGACTCATCAGACGACTACAGCTTTTGTTGAATTAATAACCAGGAAACCATTGGAAAAGTAGAGCCTCAAAAAATTAACTAGGGAACAAGACAAAATTGCTCTAATGCTTAACGTTTGCTACACAAAATTTCAAACCAACTCTTCGCTGAACAGAATCATTTCGAAATGCGACAAATAACAAAAACTCGTCTGATGTAAACAGCTACCAAACAAATACTTATGAGTAGATCCCTCGGAAATTTAACAGAGAAGTCAGAATCAACCAAATGAACAAAGAAACCGTATTCATTTAAATCTCAATGGATGGAGAACAGATATGTGTATGATACGGTGGAGCGCTTGCTTCGAGGATATTCAAAGTTGTCAGTGCATTCCTTTCCAAACCCCTCAATATATTTCCAATTTACGCTCATCCAAATTCAGAATAGTATCCCTAGCCGGATGAATTCCGGGTTGAGATGTTCATTACACAGCATGCTTCCATCTGAGAAGCCTGCTACTGTGAATCCATATTGATTACTCTCCAGTTCATTACAGCAAACTAATTGTAATATTCCGAGACTCAAAGGTTGCTACGCAACATTACAGCTGCATCAGGTTTTTTTATGTTGCGACCTTCTTCGTGTCGGATATGTTGCGATCTTACGGGTTCATGGCTGTATATAGTTCGTCACCCCACAAGAAAGAATAGGTTTTGAATAAGAAGGATTTTTATGCTGTATTGCGAACAGATTACTGTATCAGTATTTTTGATATTGACTTTTCCCAATCTAGTCAAACCAAATATGATGAAGAGGGGTAAAAGAAGATCCCACAGTTGGACGGTCCCCAAATCAAAATCCTATGTAGTGTATGAAACGTTTCACAGCGCCTTCCCTGACTGTCTAGCAAGCAGGCACTGAGATCTGATCCAGGCCCTGATACAACTTCTTAGGTGTTTTTGTGCAGTGAATTCATCATCAATCTTATATAATAGTTGTGATCGAAGAACTAGGATTAATCAAGAACTCTTGTGATATAAAATAGATTATTTTTTTGGGACGATTATATATAAACACAACAATTTACATTTAAATCGCAATAAATGAATAGAAAGATAGATAATTAAAATAGAAAAAGAATAATAATCAGAAGATAAAGAGAACTTTGAATCCTGTGATTTGTAAAGAGAGTCATGTTTCATTACAAATTTTCAAATAAAGGAAAATGTAAACGTGTAGAGGTTAGCAAAATATTCTGTTCCTTCTTATTCAATAAAATTCTGATTGTTTCATTTTGTTAGGTCAGGCCGGCATCAGCAGTACCGGCAGATTCAGTTAATTTTTGAGTAATTCGCTCACTTCTTGCCGACTCTCGTTGCAATCACGAATATCTTCATCGCTCTGCTTGGAATCACAGTTCTTCATAATGTATCATTCAGACAGAACAATTAGATACCGCTCCAATTCAGGACCACTATTCTCCTTCACAAAACTCCCCAGCTCCTTGGAATCTTTCCTAATTGAATATCTTGCCGGAATTATAGCGGAGCAAATTTCAAAGATAAATGCAAGATAATTCTCCAGCGGAAGAGATCTTTCAGACGAAAATGGAGCAGGCAGCTGGAACCGGGAAAGAAGGCCGCAGATTCTTAGATTTTCGTCCTAAAGGTTGCCACACACTACGAGGAAGAACGCTGGTTTTGGTGCTGCATGAAAAATACTCCTTAGAGGGCTCGAAGTTTCCAAGAGTAATAGACTCATGAGTAACTAAATTCTCAACGATTACAGTTGGGCAGAGAACGACAACATTGGAATGTGGAATGACGTCAGGTCGTCTTTTCTGATGAATCTCGATTCTCCTTGGGTGCACATGATGGCCGAAGAAGAGTTAGACGACGTCGGGAGAAAGACGTGAACCTCAGTTTGATGTTGAGCGTCATGTACACCGGACAGTAGGCGTTATGGTATGGGGTGCTATTGCACATGCAAGTACGTCACTTTTAGTCTTTATTCGAGGTAACATGACAGCGCTGCGTCACCTTCAAGACATAGTGGAGCCATATGTTCTCCCTTACCTTAACCGGCTCGAGAATCCAATATTTCAGCAAGATAAAGCTCGACCTCATGTTGCCAGAGTTCGTTTAAACTTTTTTGAAGCGACCCATGTGAATCTTTGGCCATGGCCGCCCAGATTCCCCTATTTTTCGCCCATAGAGCATGTTTGGGACATCATGGGTAGAAGGATTAGAAATTTACCAGAGCCCCCACGGACTTTGACGGCTCTGAGACATGAAGTACAGGTAGCTTGGGATGGTATCCCTCAGATTCTCCAGATTTCAATCATTGACTCCTTGCTATACTATCTATGTTTTACAAAAAAAAAATTCCAAATTTAAACAGCTCATTCTGGGTGTTGCAGTTTCTTTGTCAGTTAGTATATTTCTGCGCACATATTGAGAACTGAGCTGATCATTGCTGTAGTTAGTATTTATTTTTCTCGTTATAACACAGCGTCATCGGAAATAGATTCAATTCATTCTCCTTAAAGTCCGTTTTTCCCAAATTGAGATTTATTTGATAGATTCTTCGATCCACCCCTCTTCTCTGCCCGATGAAAAAACTGCTTAGGAGTCGGGACAGTGGAACCAATCAGAACGTCGAAGATCCACGGGAAGATTAGGAAAAAGCGTAGGATATTTGTCACTTTAATCCGGGCTTTACCTTTTCAACGTATGAGACAGGGGTAAGGTTGCGAGCTGGGTGATAAATGGAAGTATTATGTGTCGTTTTGCGTGTAAACATCGCAGCACAAACTCCCTGTTCGGATAAACGGGAAGCCTCCATGTCTTTCTCGTGAATTCCGGCACATAAAATTAAAAACACGGAAGTAACGACCATTTGGATGATATATCAGCACGATTAATTTTCAAGATTAAAATCTTGGTCGGCTGGCCAACCGTGCGGCGGCAAGGCGCACGCGAATGCGGGCAGCACGACAAGCTGATACTCGTTTGTCAGTGTTTCACTCAAGCAACTCTTCCATTTACACGATAGATTTATCGAAAGTGGATCTTTGAGCATTTTTATTATCGATTTTTATGCGTAAGGATCGGGGGATATTCGGGAATTGATCCAACGATAACAAGCTCCTGTCAAACTGTATCTCCCGAAATTGAAAAACAACACCATGAAGATTATGTATGAGGCAGGATACAATATACCGCAGCACAGCGATATAAAACAGCCTTATGGCCAAGTGTTCACTACTCACAAAGCCGTTAGCAGCCGCCATATATCAAGTTGAGGAACATATGTTGCAGTGCTGGAAGTAGTCCCGCTTATATTGGCTGACGCAGTCATATCCTCCGTAATATACGTTCTGAAATCCCTCTTTTAAGGGTGCCTCACATGACGGTGTTCATCGACAGAATCGACATAAAAATTCTGTACGAAAATAAACATACATTGAAGATTGCAGTCGAGAACACAACATATCTTTTTTTATTTCAGTAGAGCTTGAAATTGACATTCCAAAAATGTTCGGAAAAGCTTATACATATGGTAAAGGTAAAGAAACTGATTTAACAGAATGTTGATTTTGTTTTGGCGCAATATGCTTTTTGCTGTGTGAATTGAGCCAATTGTTTACTCATTTATCATTTACTTTCAATAAGCAATCGTATTCTGCTGCAACTCGCATAATCCGGAGCCTACTTACTAAGAAATATATAGGGTATATTCTGAGGTGAGGCCTTCCTTTTGACAGATGGTAGAACTCATCAAAATAGGTCTTTTCACCAAAATTGTTTCATATGAATTATGCCCCTGTTTCGAGAAAATGAAACTAGATTATCTTCTTGTTTCTAGGTGAATCTGAGAATTCCTCAGTCCGAAACTGCTCCCTTGCCTGCTCCTGACTTATTTGGATGAGTTCTATCACCTGTCAAAAAAAAGCCTCACCTCAAAATACACACTGTATAGAATAATCCATCATAAAAGACTTTTTCCCTTCGTACAAAGATTGGACAGTTCAAAGAAAAACTACTGACACTATTGAATTATAAATAAAGGAGTGCTGAAGAAATGATTTAATAAAAACGAAGAAATTGTTACAGAAAGAAAGAAGTTTTTGAGTTTCTGAATAAACCTTATTATTATGAGAATTCATATCATGCACTGCTATTATACTAACTCATAAAGAAACTGCAACACCTAGAAAGAGCTGTTTGAATTTAATTTTTTTTTTGTGAAACAGATAGTAAAGGAGAAAATGATTAAAATTGGGAAAAAAACGAAGGGTTACAATTTTTTTAATAAATTTGTTAATGACGTGTCCAGCGCGGTTATATATACACTCCTCAACACGTCTTGGCATTGATGCTATAAGGTGATCTATTTCTTCTTTAGGGAAACTTTTCCAAGCTACCTGTTCGTCATGTCTCAGAGCCGCCAAAGTCCGTGGGGCTGGGGTAAATTTCCAAGCCTTCTGCCCATGATGTCCCAAACATGCTCTATGGGCGAAAGATCGGGGGATCTGGGCGGTCATGGCAAAAAATTAACATGGGTCGCTCCAAAAAAGTTTAAACTAACTATGGCAACATGAGGTCGAGCATTATCTTGCTAGAACATTGGAGTCTTGAGCCGGTTAAGCTAAGGGAGATCATATGGCTCCACTCTTTCTTGAAGATATCGCAGCGCTGTCATGTTACCCCGAATAAAGACTAAAGGTGATCTTCTTGCATGTGCAATAGCACCCCATACCATGAAGCCTACTGTCCAGTGTATGTACATGACGCTCAACATCAAACTGAGGTTTACGTCTTTCTCCCCGACTTCGTCTCACCTTTTTTGTGTGTCCCCAAGGAGAATCGACATTCATCAGAAAAGACGACTTGATGACATTCCACATTCCAATGTTGACGTTCTTTGCACCACTGTATTAGTTGCCGGCGATGCTCAACCGTCCGAGGTAACACAGGATGGGGTCGATAATATTGCAGTCCAGAAGACCTTATCCGGCGGTAAACCATTCGGACAGTTACAGGATTACCTTGTTCTCCTAATCACTCATCAGCCAAAGATCGAGTTGTCCCAAATCGGTCTAAAATGGCCATAAGTCTTAGATGTCGATCTTCAACTTCATCTGTGCTCCTTCGACGTCCGGTGCCTACTCTTCTTCGATTTTGGGCATTATCAAACCACGCTTGACAACATCTCATAACAGTAGGTGGATTTCTGTTCGTACGGTTAGCGGTTTGTGAAATTTAAAAAATTTGCAAAAAACCACTACAATATTTAAGTTACAAAAAATGTTCACATGAAAAAACCTTCACGATTTGTTTCTCCAAATTTAATCATTTACTCCTTGCTATACTATCAAAGTTTTACCAAAAAAAAAACTTAAAATTTAAACTACTCCTTCAGGGTGTTGCAGTTTCTTTGTCAGTCAGTATATATCATCTTTCCCCGGTGTACAAACCGAAGCCTCAACGCAAATTCACGAAACTACAAACCACAGTCTGTTTTCCACATTCCAAACCTCCCATTCATAATGCAGGTTATTTGTCTCCTGCCGCTGCATTCACACTTATGCATAAGTTAGTTCCAGATGTCATGACGGTTCAATCCAGACCTGGTGACATGGCTTCCATTGAATCTGAATGAGACGATGTCTTGAGTTGTAGAACGTTCCGGGTACAAATTGAGTTTCAACAGGGAATCCAGTATTATTCGGTTTCGAGGGTGCCACCCAGCAAACGGGGCAATTTGTTGCAGGGCTTGTCGTTTTTGGACTTCGTTTTTGGGATCGATAGATCTCTGTTTCAGGGTGGGGGCAGGTTCAACGATGTCTGAATGCCTGTCACCGTCCATTGGCTCTAACACTAAAAAATAGAGACACCGACATACGAGGATATATTGAAAACTTCTAAGCCTACTCTGCCTACTATACAACCAAACAAAATTTCAATGTCAAGAGATTTCATTACTCAACATAATATTCTCCTCTTAACTGAATACATTTATTACAGCGAACCTGCAACGTCTCTAGACCTTTCAAAAAAAATGTTTCTTCTTGCTCTGCAAACCAGTCCTCCACAGCTTTTATTACCTCCTCGTTGAAAGAAAATTTACGACCTTTTTAACTTTTTTTTCAGTTGAGGAAAGAGATGATAGTCTGGCAGAGCCAAATCTGATGAATAAGGGGATGTTCTAGTAATTCTAACCCTAAATCACGATTTTTTTTGCATGGCAACATGGGATTTGTGTACTGGGGCGTTGTCCTGTAAAAACAAAACACCATTGGATAGCTTTCCGCGTCTTTTCTCTCTGATTTTTTCATGTAGAGTGGTCAGACATGTCGAATAGTAATCTCAAATTATTGTTCTACCCTTATCCAAAAAATCAATTATGATTACTCCATGGCAATCCCAAAAAACTGAAGCAAGAATTTTTCCAGCATATTTTTGGACACGAAACGTCTGGTAGAACCAGAGTGTCGCCATTCCATCGATTGTTGCTTTGTTTCTGGATCGTAGAAATGTACCCGAGTCTCATCCGAAGTAACAATTCGGTTTAAAAAGTCTACATCGTTTTAAAATCGAGCACAGATCGAACGCTATGCTTCTACCCTTGCACGCTTTTGGTCAACATTCAAACATTTGGGGATCCATTTTGCAGAAATTTTTCTCATGTCCAAATTGACGTGAACTATATGATGAACGCGTTCGTATGAAATCTTTAGTGCTTCAGATATCCGTTTTAGCCCAATTCGACGGTCTGATAAAATCATGTCATGAACTGCATCGATATTTTCCGGAACTGTACACAGAAACTGGCCTTCCCGATCGGTCATCATCTTCAATGGAAAATTTACCTCTTTTGAAGCTTGCAGTCCAATTTTTCACGGTCGCATACGAAGGACATTGATCACCAAGGGCATTAAGCATATCTTCGTAAATCTGCTTACCTCTCAACCCTTTTAATTGCAGGTTCTTGATGATGGCTCGATACTCCAATTTTTCGATTTATACAATTGTGGTGGACATCTTTTTTTAATTTATTGCGTAACTCTGGTTTACTTTTTTGACGTCGAACTCTACACTGACACTTCTAATAAGTTATTGCTCGTTGATGTGGTATCGCAATATTTTGTTTATGCATGGGACTGGTTTAGGCTAACTTGACATCAATACATCATCGTAAGTATCTAGTTTATAAATAGGACTTAACATTCAAATGTATTTATTTTGGCTCACTATGAACTATGAATTATGATAGTTTTGACGGCAAACTAATGATGTGAAATTCATATTTCCTGTATAGTTAAATCACTTTATAAAATGAAGATGGAAAATTACGCCAGATACCAATTTGAGGTTAATCAATATACCGCATTCGAAAATTTTTCTCTAATTATGGATGCAACATTGAAATTGAAATTCTGTATTTGCCATAGGATTTCGATAGATCGATACACGTTTATATTCATTCATAAATAACGCGGCAACCAATTACATCGTATCATGTAAAATAATATTAATTCCTTGATAGATTTCGCGAATTTCAAATTTTCAATTACAACAAGCCCCCGATGCGTTATTAGTCACAACATTCGACAAATGATGAAATATTTTGATGAGTTTCCTGATGAATTATAATTTGCTGAGTCCGAAGTTTTGTTTTGGTTAACTCTCGATAATATATTTCTGATATGATTCACCATCCAATCTATTTCATTACGCCGGTTGTTCACAGCAGTAATTATTTCGCGCTCTAGTTTGCTCCACGAAATCAGGGGTTATGAAAATTGACTACTATGTGTTACATGCAGGTAGCTTGAATTCCGACACACATGAAGCCTGTATTTTGTCCCACCGCTGACCCCAATTGTAACATATACCCTTATTCTATATTATACTAAAACGGTAACTCTGTGGTCCGGCCCGGGGAATCTGTCGAAAAAGTGGGTCCAGAAGAATCTTAAAATCGCAGCGAAGCTGCGATACAGGAGAGAAATTGTCACACGGTCGGAAAAGAGAATGATCGATTCGTACGTGGGCGAAATTTCGATCCTCTAGGCGATGTACAAGTATTTTAAAAAAATTCGCGAAAATCGCGAAAAAATTCGGCAAAAAGGGCAATTTTAAACTCGATAAAACTTTTTTCCCAGATATCCTGGCCGTGATGTAAATATACGGATCGAAAGAGGAAGAGTCAACACAAAATGGCTTGGTATTCATATTTTCCATAATTTCCCCATTTTTTCAGGAAAGTGATCAAAGTTTGACACTTCCCCTATAAAATCGCCCGATCTGCAGAAATCACAGAGAACTATTTGACATTGTAGCTGTAAGCTGTCAGAGTTTGGCCACAGCCTTCTATAGAGAAAGCCCGAAACACAATCTGACAACTGCGCTCAGATTCCGCGACGGGAGGCCTACCGATGAGGATAACTGTTTGAAAGCTGGCCCATACTAGTATCCTACTATCTTCGAATATGGTCGTCCATTTCATGGGTAACATTCTACATTTTTATCTGTCTCTATATTTTCTTTCGTTCGTGAGATATATAAAACAGAGAAATCTGTTATAGTATCACGTTTTTCTCTCGTGATGTCTTTGTCGACAGCTGATCGATATCGAAACTGTCGCCATCCATCTATCGCGAACAAATATGCTCGCGAACTCGAGACAAACCAGAAACCGAACAAGAAATAATTCCACTTGATTACGAAACCCAGATTTATGATGATTAGTTCTCGACGTACCTATATTCCGCATATTAGCATCAAGTCAGATTATCGCTTATTGATGGCGCGTAATATACAGGTTGATGTAAGTTTAGCGAGTAATTTAGAATTAATTAATTCCATACGTTAAATTCCTAATCATGTTGTTCTATTAGATTAGTTCATTAACATGCAGTATGATTTACAAGGAGCCTGGTAGGTTACAGCTGTATCGCGACGACTGGGAGCTTTATGAGGTGCTTGAAGATGAATGGGAAAGCTTCAATATTTGTTGAGGTGTATGCTGTCGTCGTGTGTGCATGGAGCCAGAAAGCTGTTGCTAACTGTTCGAAAGGAATATTCTCAAAGGAGGATAGATGTTACAATCGGTGACAGTGGTGGGATAAAATGTAATTTTAATGGTGGGAGGGGACATGAAATATCATGAAGTGAGGGAGATAATCAAGTATAAATCGGTTTGAGAATCAATCGAGTAAATATCTATAATCTTAGAGGGACAAGCAGAACGTTTGAATGGAAATTTCCACATGTTTCCTTTTTCTTCTGAGAATATGTGTATCCACTGGTGGAATTGTGCTCCTGAAATATTCCTTTCCTTGTATCTCAGAATTCTGAGATGAAAGGAAAATGCTTTAGGAGCGCTGTAACTCCTGTAACTCCGAAAGAGGGGATCTTCCTTGAAGAATCCAAAAATAGGGGTTTCCTATTTTCGTCTCGAGAATCTGTGACCGGATTTTGTGGCATCAATATCTGGGCATTCTGTATCATGGCGAGAAAGGACCCCGCACTTTTCTCATGGCAAATGGCAACTCAATCCTGTAACCAGTTTTTGAGATACAGGGCGTTGAATTGGAGAATTGCCCATTTTTACTACGCGAGTATCTCGAAACAGAATCGAATGAACTTCAATTTTTCTCAAGAAATATTTCATTCCATTCCCAGGGCGCAACCATATAGAGGAATATGACCGAAAATCGTTACGAATATAGGGTTATCCATAATTGAATGCTTGTCCGATTTTGAAAGTATAAAATATGTCAGTTCTAGAGCTAGAACGTTCGCAAAATGAACTATTTCACTAGATATATTGTTACATCGAAAAAACCTGAAATACCCAGAATTTATACTGGGTGATCCATTATTATAGAAACTATTCACAATGAAGGTTAAGTGTTTGTTTGATTTTTTCAGAACATATCATCATAGACTCCAAAGAATACAGGGTGATTCAGTCATGAAATAAACTGTGAACCTCACGAAAATACCCAAAAACCACCTTTTCCTCATCACCCACTATTTCAAGATTAACTCCGTTGAGGTGGGGAGTTTTTTTTCACCACTGTACTTGATATAATAACATCAATACGGCTCAGAGTTTCTTTCCTCTTCCTTTGACCCTTTGGCCCTGTATCTCAAAAACTAGTCATAGGATTGAGTTGGGGCCATGGACACTTTTGATCAGTAGGTCAAGTACTACATTATACGAAAAAATTAGAACATTTGACAGAACGCCACTTTACATACAAAAAGTGCGGGGTCCTTTGTTTCAAATAGATTTTTCTCAGAAAATTCGACTTCTTCCTCTTCTGCTGAGATTCTACTTTTGGAAGATATTTTAATCGTTTAATTTCCGCTCGAAGTATCACAAAATACCTCCTTGAAACACCTTCTGTATCGGTCCAGATACTCCACCGTCTCTTTGTGCCCTCAAAGCACTTGACACCGTTTTATTGGTCAGTATCCCCCAATTTTCTTACAGATGTCTCGAAATCTCGCAGTTCAATTTTCTCTTCCGCCCTAAACTTTCGCCCCCGCCCAAATCCTTCGCCGTCAGGCCGTTTTATGGACGTATTGGAAATTCCGGAATATACGGCATCCAGGCCCGTTCCCATTGTCCGTAACTCACCCGTGAATATACTTCCATCGGCGCCTTCAGATTGCATCCATACCTCCTTTTTGTTGGGCGCTAATCATTCGGAAATTAATCACAAAAGGAGGCCGCCCTGCGGGATCGAACGGTCCGTCCAGATTGAAATTGCCTTCATAAAGGCCAAATCTGTGCCTATGGCATCGGACTTTTATTACGCTGAAACAATGTCACGTCAGCTCCCGAAACATGGGTGTGAGATGCCTTGGAATTCTTCTTGCGGAATTAGATGAATAAAGCACACTCCAAAATGTTGCTCTATAGTGAAGGCCTATGAGTTATCGGAGGTTATTGGATGAAAAACAAAGCTTACAGTAGACTTTTTCTGTAATACCCCAAGGTAACACAAGAGATCCCAAAGATCTATTGGGGAAATAATTGTGACGCCTTTTGTGAGAGGTTGTTGAGAGCTTTGAACTCCCTCCAAATAGGTAAATAGGCTTGGATAGAGAACTAACTTTATCGCGAAACAAAGCAGAAGGATGGGTGCTTCTTTTGAGGTTTATCTCGTTTTTTTATGTGGTCGGGAAGTATGTGAAATTTCTGATCGAATATCGTGAAAACGCAAGAATAACATTAAATGTACCCGACTTTATCGTGGAATGGTTTTTGTCCCAGACATCCTAAAAAAGATTTTTAGGTTGAGGGATAATTGGTCACTCAAGAATTCAGATTTTTTGAAACACTTATATTTTGCACAGAGATACTTTGAGATTTGCTGATCAACATAATACAAACCGATTGTGGATATGACGAAAGGGACGGACGTTTAAAATTCCCAATTGGAAAAAAATGCCATTTCATAGGTGAAAATCTGAACTATGCTAGTTAGGGCTCTGAATTATTTTTTATTGAATGGAGCGACCTCTAAAACCTACATTTTGATACCAAAATCACCCATAAAGCCCTCATAAGTAATGAATTATTCTTGTTTTTATTTTTCGATTTTTCATTTTCGAGTTCTGTTAACGAGCTCACACCACTCAAGGTGAGGGCGATGTCGGTCCGCAAAATTGCTTTTATTGAAGATTCGAATAGTAAGTACATTCTCCAAATTCAATAACAAGGTTAGATCCTCCCCATATATATTTTTTATTGGAAAATATGGTGTTTTTGGTGGGTCATACCCCTTTGTCATTTTTGACCCAAAATTTAAGATTTTTCAAATCGCTCATATTTCGCACAGGGGTACTTGGAGCTACGCTGATCAACATAATATAAATAATTCTTGGCGGCGATGAGAGGGACGGAAGTTATGGCGGTTTGAAGTTTCCGATTTTTCTGAAAAATGCCATTTGACAGGTTAAAATCTAAACGGTGATAGTTAGGGCTCTGAATTATTTTTTGTTGAATAGAGCGACCTCGAAAACCTACATTTTGATACCAAAATCACCCATGTAGCCCTCATAAGTAATGAATTATTCTTGTTTTTATTTTTCGATTTTTCATTTTCGAGTTCTGTTCACGAGCTCACACCACTCAAGGTGAGGGCGATGTCGGTCCGCCAAATTGCTTTTATTGAAGATTCGAATAGTAAGTACATTCTCCAAATTCATTAACAAGGTTAGATCCTCCCCATATATATTTTTTATTGGAAAATATGGTGTTTTTGGGGGGTCATACCCCTTTGTCATTTTTGACCCAAAATTTAAGATTTTTCAAATCGCTCATATTTCACACAGGGGTACTTGGAACTACGCTGATCAACATAATAAAAATAATTCTTGGCGGCGATGAGAGGGACGGAAGTTATGGCGGTTTGAAATTTACGATTTTTCAAAAAAATGCCATTTGACAGGTTAAAATCTAAACGGTGATAGTTAAGGCTCTGAATAATTTTTTATTGAATAGAGCGACCTCGAAAACCTACATTTTGATACCAAAATCACCCATGTAGCCCTCATAAGTAATGAATTATTCTTGTTTTTATTTTTCGATTTTTCATTTTCGAGTTCTGTTCACGAGCTCACACCACTCAAGGTGAGGGCGATGTCGGTCCGCCAAATTGCTTTTATTGAAGATTCGAATAGTAAGTACATTCTCCAAATTCATTAACAAGGTTAGATCCTCCCCATATATATTTTTTATTGGAAAATATGGTGTTTTTGGGGGGTCATACCCCTTTGTCATTTTTGACCCAAAATTTAAGATTTTTCAAATCGCTCATATTTCACACAGGGGTACTTGGAACTACGCTGATCAACATAATAAAAATAATTCTTGGCGGCGATGAGAGGGACGGAAGTTATGGCGGTTTGAAATTTACGATTTTTCAAAAAAATGCCATTTGACAGGTTAAAATCTAAACGGTGATAGTTAAGGCTCTGAATAATTTTTTATTGAATAGAGCGACCTCGAAAACCTACATTTTGATACCAAAATCACCCATGTAGCCCTCATAAGTAATGAATTATTTTTGTTTTTATTTTTCGATTTTTCATTTGCGAGTTCTGTTCACGAGCTCACACCACTCAAGGTGAGGGCGATGTCGGTCCGCCAAATTGCTTTTATTGAAGATTCGAATAGTAAGTACATTCTCCAAATTCAATAACAAGGTTAGATCCTCCCCATATATATTTTTTATTGGAAAATATGGTGGTTTTGGGGGGTCATACCCCTTTGTCATTTTTGACCCAAAATTTAAGATTTTTCAAATCGCTCATATTTCGCACAGGGATACTTGGAGCTACGCTGATCAACATAATATAAATAATTCTTGGCGGCGATGAGAGGGACGGAAGTTATGGCGGTTTGAAATTTCCGATTTTTCTGAAAAATGCCATTTGACAGGTTAAAATCTAAGCGGTGATAGTTAGGGCTCTGAATTATTTTTTATTGAATAGAGCGACCTCGAAAACCTACATTTTGATACCAAAATCACCCATGTAGCCCTCATAAGTAATGAATTATTCTTGTTTTTATTTTTCGATTTTTCATTTTCGAGTTCTGTTCACGAGCTCACACCACTCAAGGTGAGGGCGATGTCGGTCCGCCAAATTGCTTTTATTGAAGATTCGAATAGTAAGTACATTCTCCAAATTCAATAACAAGGTTAGATCCTCCCCATATATATTTTTTATTGGAAAATATGGTGTTTTTGGGAGGTCATACCCATTTGTCATTTTAGACCCAAAATTTAAGATTTTTCAAATCGCTCATATTTCGCACAGGGGTACTTGGAGCTACGCTGATCAACATAATATAAATAATTCTTGGCGGCGATGAGAGGGACGGAAGTTATGGCGGTTTGAAATTAACGTTTTTTCAAAAAAATGCCATTTGACAGGTTAAAATCTAAACGGTGATAGTTAGGGCTCTGAATTATTTTTTATTGAATAGAGCGACCTTGAAAACCTACATTTTGATACCAAAATCACCCATGTAGCCCTCATAAGTAATGAATTATTCTTGTTTTTATTTTTCGATTTTTCATTTTCGAGTTCTGTTCACGAGCTCACACCACTCAAGGTGAGGGCGATGTCGGTCCGCCAAATTGCTTTTATTGAAGATTCGAATAGTAAGTACATTCTCCAAATTCAATAACAAGGTTAGATCCTCCCCATATATATTTTTTATTGGAAAATATGGTGTTTTTGGGGGGTCATACCCCTTTGTCATTTTTGACCCAAAATTTAAGATTTTTCAAATCGCTCATATTTCACACAGGGGTACTTGGAACTACGCTGATCAACATAATAAAAATAATTCTTGGCGGCGATGAGAGGGACGGAAGTTATGGCGGTTTGAAATTTACGATTTTTCAAAAAAATGCCATTTGACAGGTTAAAATCTAAACGGTGATAGTTAGGGCTCTGAATTATTTTTTATTGAATGGAGCGACCTCGAAAACCTACATTTTGATACCAAAATCACCCATGTAGCCCTCATAAGTAATGAATTATTCTTGTTTTTATTTTTCGATTTTTCATTTTCGAGTTCTGTTCACGAGCTCACACCACTCAAGGTGAGGGCGATGTCGGTCCGCCAAATTGCTTTTATTGAAGATTCGAATAGTAAGTACATTCTCCAAATTCATTAACAAGGTTAGATCCTCCCTATATATATTTTTTATTGGAAAATATGGTGTTTTTGGGGGGTCATACCCCTTTGTCATTTTTGACCCAAAATTTAAGATTTTTCAAATCGCTCATATTTCGCACAGGGGTACTTGGAGCTACGCTGATCAACATAATATAAATAATTCTTGGCGGCGATGAGAGGGACGGAAGTTATGGCGGTTTGAAATTTACGATTTTTCAAAAAAATGCCATTTGACAGGTTAAAATCTAAACGGTGATAGTTAGGGCTCTGAATTATTTTTTATTGAATAGAGCTACCTCGAAAACCTACATTTTGATACCAAAATCACCCATGTAGCCCTCATAAGTAATGAATTATTCTTGTTTTTATTTTTCGATTTTTCATTTTCGAGTTCTGTTAACGAGCTCACACCACACAAGGTGAGGGCGATGTCGGTCCGCCAAATTGCTTTTATTGAAGATTCGAATAGTAAGTACATTCTCCAAATTCAATAACAAGGTTAGATCCTCCCCATATATATTTTTTATTGGAAAATATGGTGTTTTTGGTGGGTCATACCCGTTTGTCATTTTTGACCCAAAATTTAAGATTTTTCAAATCGCTCATATTTTGCACAGAGATACTTGGAGCTACGCTGATCAACATAATATAAATAATTCTTGGCGGCGATGAGAGAGACGGAAGTTATGGCTGTTTGAAATTTCCGATTTTTCTGAAAAATGCCATTTCACAGGTGAAAACCTAAACGATGCTAGTAATGGCTCTCAAATGTTTTTCATTCAATTCATCTACCTCGAAAACCTACAAATTGGTACCAATACCAAAAGTTGAGAATTATCAAGTTTAAATTTTTTCGATATTTCATTTTGAAGTTTTGTTCACAAGCTAAATTGAGGTTGGTTTTTTTGTAGTTTTCTGAACTAATATTATTTGTTTCATTTCGTTAATCAAAGATTTCAACAATTAACGAAACCAAATATCAACCACAGACGTTTCTTGATATACAGAGTGAAGCCACTGATTCTAAAGTATACTTTCATTACATGGCAACCAAATGATGTTGATTCTTCTCCAAATTGAACTATTTTCTGTCGAGAAATGTGTTCTCGACAACGAGAGTCTTCGTCGTTTTCGGAATCCATTACCGCTTCACGGACATTCGCGGTTTGAAGAAAGAAAGAAGGATCCTTTTTCATAAGTTTATTACTCTCCATTTTTCATCTCTACGCTTTCCACAGCTTCTCCAATTTGATTTTATTACACCTTGGGCATCGCGTTGTTTGTGGGATGTTTCGCGCGGTTTGATTGAATTTCCCATCTGCTTTGAAATAAAAGAATGGTTTTGATTTTCTCCGTAACTAGCTTTCCTGATGGAAAGAAAACAGGCAGAGCGTTCTCCGGGGCGGACGAAAACTCATTACTCTCCTGAATACTCTGCGAACGTTTCCTTATAATTGCCATGGAAGACGTTGAGGTTTTATTCGAAACTTATAGTAGAAATTTTCGGGAGGTTGATCAAACAACAGCAATCGAGAGCAAAAACTGCTCTTATTAGGGGCACAATTGACAATTGGGGTCTCCCCCTAACCAAACTATAAACTATACTCCATTCACAATCACATTCATAAAATCACAACTCTGGCCTTGGAAATTTGACACATTCCACTCTGTATCGAAGTTATGACGTTTTTCAAAATATTTTTATGTTCCGAATCAACACTATGTTGCCCTTTCTACATTCTTAGCGTATTTCTCAGAATGTATATTTCATTTTGGAGAACACAACAGAAAATTTTGCACAATATTTTACATGTAAAGGGGTTTTTGGATTTATGATCGTAAAGATTTATCGATGTGCTTTGTTTTCATCATGATATTGTATGTGATATGATTGTGAGGGTGCATAGCATCTCTATTTCTAATATTGCTTTATTTAAAATAAATAACAATTTGATTCATTCATCACGAAGAAAATAAACATAATAACTGAATTAACGAATTTGTTTACAGAGAAACTAATAATTTCAATGCAATAGAACCTGAGTTTTGGTTATAAATAAATAAAATAAGAATGTCAATTCTTGAAATCTCTATATATATACATTTCATAAGGAGTAAAATATTCTGTATAGTAATTTATTATTTTAACAATATTCATACATTACTACCACAGTAGGTTTGTACAAATAAAATGGAATAGGTCAAACATATGCTTCACATTTATCATTCACCTGTTCTAAAATAAGACACAAACTCCTGGAATATGGAAAAAACCGATGTATTCTGGTTCAATATAGCCTATTTCTACTTTCGGCAAAGGATTGATAGGAATCAAAGCCTCAGTGACACATTTCAATTCATCGGAATCTGAATTCACCTACCGTTGAATGCAATATAGTCATATTTCTTCTTTTTTTAGCTTTTTCGACGTGTTTTTTTTCTGAAACGTGAAAACGATCAACAATAAGCATTTAGAGACCGATGATGGCCATCCAGAACCCGTTTACTCACTAAAATCGTGCAATTTCATTCTGCAAGTTCTTTCCTCGAAAATCCTACCTGAACCATATTTTCCGGTCGCTTTCGTTAGAAGATCGTATAAGGAAGCCTTTTTTGTCCATTTACACATTCCAAATAAATTTTGAGCACCAAAAACGATACCGAAACTAACCAAACTTCTGGGGGACCGGAATTTCGTTTGAAATCTTTCTAAACGGCCAGATACCTAAAAAAAACTTCGTTATCAATTGTAAAAAGGTCGATTAGTACTTACTTTCGCTCTATTTATGCTTATAAATCGATGAAAAAATGACACCTGCACGAAATTTCTCATATCGACAGGATACTTCTTCTGGACGACGAAGAACGGAAAAATAGGCGATTTTCTATCGATATTTCGTGTGTTTTGATGATGTTTCATTCAAATTTAAAGATATTGAAACTTTACTTCCTAAATAAATGTCCCTTCCTGGACAACGATCGATAAATATTATCCGTATTTATACAACACTCGCGGGAATACTGAAATATTCATGGCACAAACTTCGATATTATCTATGTAGATTGCTGTAGCACAAAACCCATTCCGAAATAATAGTAAGAAACATGGGAGAAGTCGCCGGGAGTAAATGAAATTTGCAATATTTATATCGCATGATAGTTTTGCCCCGGCTTTTCCATATGACGTGGACTTTATAATGGCGAACTGGAAACTGGAAGTGTACAGCTGGTATCTATTGAATTATAGATCTCCGGGGAGATTTCAGATCGGGCCAGTTAACGATAAATTCTCCAGATCAACGACAATTATTTACAATTAAATAGAGTTGGGGCCCGGATTTGCGTGAATTTGTCATGATGTGCATTAGCTGTGATTAAATTAGGCCCACCATATTGTCGTGGTCCATTCTGTAATTGCGCAGATAATCGGGCCATGCTGGGAAGAAGAATATTGTTAAATTCATTGACCACTAATTTTTTACGACGGTTACCGATAGGGGAAATACGAACAAAATGACATAGGCATCAAAACTTGAGTTTGGAGGTTTCAAATGCGGAACTTCCTACCATATCACACGACCCGAGTGGGTTCTAGTAACCTCTTAAAACTCGCAAGCGCTACTTTACTTCATTCGGTCGTTATGAGTGATAACAGAAATCGGTAGGTCACGAGTTCTGTGATTTCCGCCAAATTTTTAGAAGAAATGGCCAGTTTTCACTATTTTTTTCATTTACATTGCATTCATTTCAAACTTTATGAATTTGTCATTGTATTCACGAAGCTTATTTCATGTTAAAAATACTTTTTGTATTGATTCGATATATTTCTATTTTCATAACGCTTCATGGACAAAATGACATAAACAGTGAACGGAAAAAATGACATAGGTATTTCAGCTGAATTAACCGTATCTACCCGACAACACCGAGACCATTCATCCCAGGCTCCATCAGCAAACAAAGAGCCAGGACTTGTCTTAACATATTCATTACAAAAAATTCATCTGCGGCTAATAAAGACAATGCATCTTAACCTACTTGCTGATCGTATGAGGAGGTTCCTCCAATTCCTAAAGGAGGATTCATAAGTGGACAAGGCAAACGTGAGCCGAAGACTCGATAAACGTACTAAGTTTCAACTTCTACTCCTAATATGATTGCAATCAAATCAAGAAATGAGCCCTTACCTCCTCCAAAGAAAAGGAGACAAGTCCCTAGGGCATTAGTCGAAGAAGACAATGAAGAAGAAAATGTTCCTAGCAACTTTCGAGATAATGGAGACGACTGTCCATCTGTCTATTATTATTACCTTTTTTACCGATTTAGATCGAAAAAAAACCAGTCTTCTCCAGGATTAGTCCTGGAAAAGACTGGTTACGATGCATGCATTGGTTGCATTGGGCTCACGCATCTTGTGCTGATGTTCCTAGAAGAACCAAGCGTTTCATTGGTGAACTTTGTCAGTAGTTTTGTAACTATAAGTAGAAAACTACAGTTGACTTTTGCCGGTATGTCATTTTGCCCATTGCATTCGGACAACACAATTTCGTTCATCCTAATTTATCTGAGAATATTTTATTTTTTGGTACTTTTATTTCATAAAGGTTCATAAGATTTCAAAAGTAAAGGACCAGAGATCATAGGTGTAGAATATGACATTACTGTAATCCACCACTAACAAGTTAAACCTCTGAAATAAAACCATATGTCATTTTATACGTACTTCCCCTACTTTTTCTGGAAAATCAAGAAAGAGAAAAAAATTATTTGTTGTCATCAGCCTTTAGATACTGATCTTAATCTCGAATCGTTTAAAACGTACATTTTCATCCCTTCCTTGCACCTTCCTGCGCAAAATGAATCGAAGTACCCTTTAGGAAACCGGAAGCAAAAACGACTAAACTCTCGCAAAGAAGATTAGCGTTGAATCTGCCGACAATATAAAGGACCTGACGGCCAAACCGCGATACCAAGCTTGCCGTAATCTTTATGCTTCCAAATACACGTCGAGTACGGAATTAGCATTCATTTACTTATAATTATTATTGTTACTCATTAGGTATTCAGATTAGGGCGATTAATACTCAGAGTCGAGTTCTTCGTACAACTCGGGGAACATCTTGGAAAATTTACGGGGATATCTATTTACATACAAATGTGAAAGTGATTAATGAAATGACAACCTGTTGAACGACAAGGGGCGTTCGACCGATTCGGTCTTTGTTGAATCGATGTTTTCATTGCCCATGAATTTTTGGGGTAAGCGTAGCTATTTCAATAGCGGGACTCTGTTTCCAGTGCCGGTTAAAAGTCATTTTCATGTTCAATTTTCATTGTAAAAATAAATATGAAAGTATGAAATAAAATAGTATTCTTATGAAGTAATATTAAAAACAACATACTGAAATACAAATATAGATTTATTTAGCGTGTTTACACATACATTAATGCTTACACTTGCCAACTAATATGAATACAAACGTAGTCAAACGAGAGATAAACTCGGTACAAGAATTAATAATAAAAACATGAAAACAGGAAACAAATAAAAATAACATTCAAAAATTACAACTTACTTCTCCGGGGAACTGTATTCCTTTTCCCTATATTTTATACTAGCGGCCCGCCCCAGCTTCGCACGGATGCAATCCTTTTAAACAACGGTAGTGCCGGCACTGCACCACTATATCCCTGCATTTTAAACCTGTAATATCTTCGGAAATATTCATATAAATTACATGCTGTAAAGGGCCAAATTGATCTATATTGAATGGACAATGTATTTAAGTTACTTTATTGGATAAGGATTAATGCTGTATTGCTTAAAATAACTTCCTAAATAAGCCATTTTTTCCCGTAAAATGTAAAGGATAAAAAATGGTTATTGTGGGTTATCCTTAAGAAATAGACATATACCATCGCGGACTTTTTTGTTGATTTTTTTTAGGGGTACAATACCGAGTACATTATTTTGATTTATTTTCTAGGGTTCAGTCACCGTTTGCAATGTAAGCGTAAAAAAATGTGTTTATTTACGACATCACATTATAAACCTGTAAAATTAAAAGAAGCGTTTCAAAATCCGTTGCTTAGTTTTGAAGATTTAAGCATACATAGAGATAGACAGCGAAAGCGACTTTGTTTTATACTATGAAATGATACAGAGTGGCCCACATACAACAGTCCATTATGAATTTTGAATAGTAGTCTGGTGACGCATCATGAAGGTGTTATAATATATTGGAACAACTGTATATTGTCGTATAGCGGGAATCAATAGTGCGATTGTATTTTTTTGGTTGTACATATGTAGATAACAACGTGTGAGATATATTATAGGATTGATCAGTGTAAAATAAGTTTCAAATGAATAAAGTACCTTCTCTGCAAATAGTATTATTTTCTCGAACACCTAACTATATTCTCTTGCAAAATCAAGAGATACAACAGTGGCGACGAGGATAAGTGTTAAAAGATTGTCAGTCAAGAATCAAGATTCGAAAATATGACTGACGAAAAAATTGCAACAATTGGACATCTCAGGGAATTTGATGCCGTGAACAACGACTGGACAATATTCAAGCCCAGGTTATCAAATTTCTCTCTTGCAAAATCAAGAGATACAACAGAAGGCAATTCTATTCATGACTATATCTGAATCTGAGCCCTAAGAGCTAGAATGCACCTCCAGCAGTGAATTCTTTACGGTGTCTAACGACTTCTGACGCACAGCAGGACAAGCCGAAACGCTCGTTAGCAAAAACGCTCCCTAAAAAGAGCGGCAAAAATTAGAAAGAAATTTAACATGTTTCCAGTCGCCACATAATTGTATCCCCAGCGTCCTTGGAATTTCGTACAACTAGGAATTAATGGAATTTTCCGCATATATTTGAATTAAATTCACCATGTCGAGCACTCGTCGTTTTGCGAGAGAACGTAATTAGTTTTTTTCGGGCAAGTTGGTTCCGCTTTGTTTTGAATTAGGGGTTTTCGCATTGTTAATGCGTCCCAGGGGAGAAGCCCGACCGAGTGTGGTATTTTGTTCCTTTAATGACGGCAACGTCAGATTATTCGACGACGAAAGGCTGTAATTTTCTTTGACGCAACATCAACGATACTGGATATCTGGGATGGCCTTCAAAAATGTAGATTTCTACATGCAGAGTGTAACAGCCAAATGGAATAAATTCGATAACGAATAAATGAGGGGATCAGTATTGTCCAGATGGGGAGGACTTTCCAAACATCAACCTAATGACCAGAGGTAGCTTGAAAAAACTCCCATTCTTCCTTCACCGATCAGTGGAAGAATGGAAGGAAATTATTAATGAGATCATTCCTGATCCCTTAAACAACTGGAGCATAACAGGACCACCTCTTCAGCATGCAGTTGCAGCGAAAATATTTCCATTGTTCACATAATTGCCTCTCGAGTTAATTACCACAGGAAAGTTACGCTCGAGACCGAAATCCTTATTTCAGCAAACAAAATTCCAGCATTTTAACGAGCATCGCAAAAAACTGGAAGGAGTTGGCCAACTCCACAACAACCGAAACAGCCGGATCTTGTAGAGTTTCCCGAATTCGAAATAAAGCAGGTAAATCCCGGAATAATTTAACCATAAATAAACTACGTTCGGTAAATGCCCAAACTCATAACTCATAACTATCTCCAAACACTGGGCCGGCTCTGATGGCCATAAAGCATGTCGTACCGCTCAGGTGCGGGTAAACTAGCCAGAACATACAAATTTCGCAGATCGGCGTGATAGATGTTTATGTCCCGAATTATTCCCAATTATGCTTCCTGATCTTTTTGCATCGCTGCGAGTCACACGTTTTCAAATTGAATTTTAAACATCCGCCGACGCAGGACGTCCCAATCAGCCATGTTTGGGCTGAGTTCCCGATGAGGACGTCCTGCAAATTGGGTACTCCGGCTAATTCGTTACGGATCTAGTTAGCCAACTTTCGATGAGGAAAAATGATGAAGAAAGCTAATGACGTGTTCGTTAGCTTAAGCTGTGTTTAATCGCGAACGTCAACTGATTGCTGATATGCTGGAAACTTGCTAAAATCCGCCCTAACAGGGAGAACTTGAAGGAAGAAGAGGAAAGGAGCTGAACTGACAGGAATCCTCATAAAGTCGTCCATGGGGAGACTGGGAGAGGCATGATTGACTGTGCCATCTGAATGAAGTACTAATGCCCCGTATGGTCTTCAGAAAGAAGAATGAACCACTATGAACGTGGTTGACATTTTGATTTGGTACGGACTTACTGCGACCTCAAGTTCAATTGTGCCCCTCATCAGAGCTGTTTTAGCAATCTGCAGCTCGCACTTCAGCTCCAGAGGTCCAATGAATTCCAGTATCTGAGACGGCTTCGAGGAAGATTAGTCCTCATTCCTCCTATACGAGGATATATTGAAAAATTCTTAGCCTACTAAAGAACCAGACGAAATTTCAATGTCAAAATCTTTTATTACTTAACATATTTTCCTCTTAATTGAATACATTTATTACAGCGAACCTGCAACGTCTCTAGACCTTTCAAAAATAATGTTTCTTCTTCCTCTGCAAGCCAGTCCTCCAGAGCTTTTATTATCTCCTCGTTGGACGAAAATTTACGACCTTTAAATTTTTTTTTCAGTTGAGGAAAGAGATGATAGTCGGACGGAGCCAAATCTGGTGAATAAGAGGGTTGTTCTAGTAATTCTAACCCTAAATCACGAATTTTTTGCATGGCAACATGGGATTTGTGTACTGGGTCGTTATCCTGTGAAAACACAACACCTTTGGATAGCTTTCCGCGTCTTTTCTCTTTAAATTTTTCCTGTAGAGCGGTCAGTAATGTCGAATAGTGATCTCCAGTTATTGCTCTACCCTTATCCGAAAAATCAATAATGATTACTCCATGGCAATCCCAAAAAACTGAAGCAATAACTTTTCCAGCAGATTTTTGGACACGAAACTTCTTAGGTCTTGTAGATCCAGATTGTTGCTTTGTTTCTGGATCGTAGAAATGTACCCAAGTCTCATCCATGGTAAAAATTCGGTTCAAGATGTCTACATCGTTTTCAAATCGAGCACAGATCGAACGCGATGCTTCTACCCTTGCACGCTTTTGGTCAACATTCCAACATTTGAGGATCCATTTTGCAGAAATTTTTCTCATGTACAAATTGACGTGAACTATATGATGAACGCGTTCGTATGAAATCTTCAGTGCTTCAGATATTCGTTTTAGCCCATTTCCACGATCTGATAAAATCATGAAATGAACTGCATCGATATTTTCGGGGACTGACACAGAAACTGGCCTTCCCGATCGGTCATCATCTTCAATGGAAAATTTACCTCTTTTGAAGCTTGCAGTCCAATTTTTCACGGTCGCATACGAAGGATATTGATCACCAAGGGTATCAAGCATATCTTCGTAAATCTGCTTACCTCTTAACCCTTTTAAATACAGGTACTTGATGATGGCTGGATACTCCAATTTTTCGATTTTTACAATTTCGGGGGACATCTTTTTTTAAATTTATTGCGTAACTCTGGTTTACTCTTTTGACGTCGAACTCTACACTAACACTTCTAATGAGTTATTGTTCGTTATAATATAACGAACATTATTATGGTATCACAATATTTTGTTTATTCATGGAATTGGTCTAGGCTAACTAGACATCAATACATCCTCGTAATTCTCTCGGCCAAGACATCCCTTGCACAGGCTAGCAATGACAAGGCATTCTATAACCAGGCGAACAGAAATTTCTTCCTCTTCAGCAATCGTCAATTTCTGATAAGCCCATTCCCATTTCCCATATGCTTCCTATGACGACAATGTCCAGTGAGGAAGCCAGCCAGGAGGCATATCTCATTTTTCCTGAGATCAAAATGAATATGGATTCTTACATAGAACTTTTTGGAATTAAGAGTGCTTCTCTTCCAGTTTCTTTCTTCTGAAAAAACTCTCTACCGCAGAAAGGTCCTATGGTAGTAAGTTGCGTTTGTGTTCCCTTTCTGGCCAGTGAGGTGGCCTCTCCGTTCTTTTGATTCCCGAGTGACCAAAAACCCATACTAAAGAAATCTTGTTGTTCTTGCCTACTTGCTATCAGAATGGATCACAAGTCACACCCTTGATAGTTTTTTTTTTCAGGTTTTTGTCTACGCATCTTTCGATTTCTGCTTGTAAAACACTCGAGTGGGAGCTTAAAGATAGTGTACACTTGCTTCTTGCCTCGTATACTCTTATTACGGTTTCAAAAATCATCTGTAACCTTTTCATGGTATTCACTTTGAAGTTTTGGGAACTGTACACCTGTGGTTGACATTTACGAATTATATTTTTTTCGAATATGGCCGCGATGACTTTTCAAAATCACATCCTCCGATTGGAAAATCTCTCATACCGAGCAGAAAACTTTTGAAACGTGTAAAAGGAAGAGCAATAACGAATCTGAACTACCACCACCTAAATCCTCGATAATTCTCATTCGGCGAGATCTTGGAATGAGAAAACGGACCAGAAAACAGTCGAATCGAATTCTGCGACGTAATTAAACAAACGAAGATTTCAACCTGGCGAGAACTTGATTAAAACCAAACTCCACAACAAGTAATTGCATAAGGAATGCCTCTCCCCACAATGATTCAATTCCGAGAAGCTATGCCCTGCTTGGAGTTCGTCCTGACCACTTTATCCAATAGCTCTCGTTTAATGGCGACCGACAACTTAGGTTATTTACACCGAATGGGAACCATTACCATCCTATATTGAATTGTTATACCCTAGTCTAGGCGATAATGGGTAGGGTGAATGGGGTATCTGCTCAGGGGAAATGTAGGTAGAGAAATTGGTATCAATATCGAATTTTTGGGGTTGACGTGAATCACAGCGGAGACGTTTGTTTCCCCCTATACAAGGGGGCTGAGATTTAGTCACCAACCCTCGAGTATGACTGTTTTCTTGAAGGGCAGTAGTGGACATGATATTCTTGATGATGGAATGTTCATTGCAGTAGTGGGTTCTTCTAACGACCAATGCATCAATATCCTGCTGAATTTCTGTAGTTTCAGTACGTCACGATTATATTTTCTAGTTTGTTTGGATCTCTTTTAGGCTCATAGCAACTAACTATTCAGAAAATACTCTCAAATCTGCTCTCATCCAAAGCCATTGTTTAATGCTTCATTAAGTTTTCATTATTATTCCTTGTTGTAAATCTTGAGCAGTCCCTCTGGCCAAATGGTTGTCTGTAGAAGATATGCCTTCGGTCGTCATTCAAACATAAAATGGTACCACCTTTTTTCCAGTCAACCAGACCTACACACCAATTAATGAAAATAGTCTTCATTCGTTCTAACAAGAATTATTTTTTTCAGTTTCGATGTCAGAGGTCGACCCTTCAACAAAGCCCTGCACTGGTCGGATCCAAAGATGTTTGGACCAAGAGCCTACTTCGTGACAGTGTCAAAACCTGCCGCATTGACCCTCGATGGAGTTCAACTGGACGACGAAGGGGTTTATAGATGTAGAGTAGATTTCAAGACGTCCCGTACCAGAAACTTCGCCTTGAACCTAACAGTTATAGGTGAGTTTAATTTGGAAGGTTGCTGTCCTTCACTGAGGCAGGACTGATATCTAGTTAGCCTTTTCCATGCATAAACAAAATAATGCGATACCATATCAACGAACAATAACTGTCAGTGTCAGTGTAGATTCGACGTCAAAAAAGTAAACCAGAGTTACGCAATAAATTTAAAAAAAAAGATGTCCACCGAAATTGTGAAAATCGAAGAATTGGGGTACCAAGCCATCATCAAGTACATACCTGTATTTAAAAGGGTTAAGAGGTGAGCATATTTACGAAGATATGCTAAATACCCTTGGTGATGAATGTCCTTCGTATGCGACCGTGAAAAATTGGACTGCAAGCTTCAAAAGAGGTAAATTTTCCAATGAAGATGATGACCGATCGGGAAGGCCAGTTTCTGTGTCAGTCCCAGAAAATATCGATGCAGTTCATGACATGATTTTATCAGACCGTCGAATTGAGCTAAAACGGATATCTGAAGTACTGAAGATTTCATACAAACGCGTTCATCGTATAGTTGACGTCAATTTGGACATGAGAAAAATTTCTGCAAAATGGATCTCCAAATGTTTGAATGTTGACCAAAAGCGTGCAAGGGTAGAAGCATCGCGTTCGATCTGTGCTCTATTTGAAAACGATGTAGACTTCTTAAACCGAATTGTTACAATGGATGAGACTTGGGTACATTTCTACGATCCAGAAACAAAGCAACAATCGATGGAATGGCGACACTCTGGTTCTCCAAGACCTAAGAAGTTTCGTGTCCAAAAATCTGCTGGAAAAGTTCTTGCTTCAGTTTTTTGGGATTGCCATGGAGTAATCATAATTGGTTTTCTGGATAAGGGTAGAACAATAACCGAAAATTACTATTCGACATTACTGACCACTCTACGGGAAAAAATTGACGAGAAAAGACGCGGAAAGCTATCCAAAGGTGTTTTGTTTTTACAGGACAACGCCCCAGTACACAAATCTCATGTTGATATGCAAAAAATTCATGATTTAAGGTTAGAATTATTAGAACATCCCCCTTATTCACCAGATTTGACTCTGTCCGACTATCATGTCTTTCCTCAACTGAAAAAAAGTTTGAAAGGTCGTAAATTTTCTTCCAACGAGGAGGTAATAAAAGCTGTGAAGGACTGGTTTGCAGAGCAAGAAGAAACATTTTTTTTTAAGGTCTAGAGACGTTGCAGGTTCGCTGTAATAAATGTATTCAATCAAGAGGAGAATATGTTGAGTAATAAAATATTTTGACATTGAAATTTTGTATGGTTCTATAGTAGGCTAAGAATTTTTCAATATATCCTCGTTTGTCTCATGTGACTTTATTTACTTCGAATAAATTTCCTTGCAATGTGATCAACTCTGATTTGAAAAAGTCTCATAAAGCTATATCTAACAAATGAGCCGATATCGAACCAAGAACCATCAAAAATCGTCCACAACAAAAATCTAGCCATCAATCAAATGCATACATGATTTAATCACATCTGGAGACAATCTAGGAAAGATTTAATGGACGGTTTCATATAACGGCAAGTGTTTCCAGAAGTTTCACGAAAACTTTTTAGGCAGGAACTGAAAGCAGGTTATTCTAATGGACAAACGAAGTGAGCTGTCTTCTCCACTGCTCGGAATTATTAAATTATACTTAGCATTCTGCCTCGTACACTAATGAAATTGTACCGCAGGTTGTGTTCTTATTTTGATGACAGGACTCCAAGACCGATCTGACAACCAGAGTCGGGAAAATGCTACCCCATTATTATGCGTGCCTTTCGAAGGATTTTCACGTACAATTAACTCAAAGGAGGGAGGGGAAACACTCTTACGTCGTCCTGCAGCATACCCAGTGATCCCTCAATAAGCTGAATTAAGTTGCCTTCGTCTTGCATTAATAAATTTTTCACTGACAGTTATCTTCGTAATTGGATGCTGTCCGTCCAGATTTATTCAGTTGTCAGGGGTTTGATGCGTGGGGGGGAATGACGAAAATGACAGCTCTGTTATAAGAGGTTTTGTGAAGATGCTTAGAAGCCCTAGAGTGCTGCTCTACGTGTTGAGGTTGTGATCTGGTTAGGCTTTGTTTCTGGGTCTTTAGGCGTTAGGCACAGCATATTGGGATAGATAGGTATAGGGGAAGTACGTACAAAATGACATAGGGTTTTATTTCAGAGGCATAACTTGTTAGTAGTGAATCACAGTAATGTCATATTCGACTCCTCTGATCTTTGGTCCTTTCTTTATGAAATTTAATCAACCTTTATGAAATAAAAGTACCAAGAAATAAAATATTCGTAGATAAATTGGGATAAACGAAATTTATTTTGTTCGCATGCTATGGACAAAATGACATACCTGCAATAGGCAACTGTATTTTTACTTATAGTTACAAAACTACTGACAAAGTTCACAAATGAAACGCTTGGTTCTTCTAGGAACATCAGCACAAGATGCGTGAGCCCAATGCAAGCTATGCATGCACCGTAACCAGTCTTCTTCAGGGCTAATCCTGGAGAAGATCTAAATCGGGAAAAGAGGTCTCATAACAATAGATAGATGGACACTGGACAGTCGTCTTCATGGTCTCGAAAGTTGCTAGGAACATTTTCTTCTTCATTGTCTTCTTCAAATAATGCCCTATGGACTTGTCTCCTTGTTTTTGGAGGAGATATGGTCTCTTCTTTTGATTTGATTGCAATCTTATTAGGTAAAGAAGTTGAAACTAAGTACGTTTGTCGAGTCCCCGGCTCACGTTTGCCTTGTTCACTTATAAATCGTCCTTTATGGATTGGAGAAACCTCCTCATAGGATCAGCAAGAGTAGGTTAAGATGCATTGCCTTTATTAGCCGCAGATGAAGATTTTGTTATGAATATGTTGTATATTGTCTTGGTTTTGTCCGGTAGATACGGTTAATTCAGCTGAAATACCTATGTCATTTTGTCCGTTCACTGTATATGTCATTTTGTCCATATAGCGTTATAAAACTAGAAATGTATCGAATTAATACAAAAAGTATATTCAACAAACAAAAAGCTCCGTGAATACAATGACAAATAAGTAAAGTTTGAATTGAATGCAATTTGAATGAAAAAATGGTGAAAACTGGCCATTTCTTCTTATAATTTGGCGCAATGAAAAAAAACTCGTGACCTATTGATTTCTGTTATCACTCATAACGACCGAATGAACCAGAGTAGCTCTTGCTAATTTTCAGGGGTTGATTGAAGCCACTCGGGTCGTGTAATGTAGTAGGCAGTTCCGCATTCCATATCTCCGAACTCAAGTTATGATGCCTATGTCATTTTGTCCATATATGTCATTTTGTACGTATTTCCCCTACTCCATTCACAATTATAAAATCACAACTCTGGCCTTGGAAATTTGACACATTCCACTCTGTATCGAAGTTATGACGTTTTTCAAAATATTTTTATGTTCCAAGTCAACACTATGTTGCCCTTTCTACATTCTTAGCGTATTTTTCAGAATGAATATTTCATTTTGGAGAACACAACGGAAAATTGTGAACAATATTTTACATATAAAGCAGTTTTTGGATTTATGATTGTAAAGATTTATCGATGTGCTTTGTTTTCATCATGTATTGTATGTGATATGATTGTGAGGGTGCATAACATTTCTATTTCTAATATTTCTTTATTTGGAATAAATAACAGTTTTATTCATTCATCACGAAGAAAATAAACATGATAACTAAATTAACGAATTTGTTTACAGAGAAACTATTAATTTCAATTCAATAGTAGCTGAGTTTTGTTTATAAATTAATAAGCAAGAATGACAATTTCTGAAAGCTTTATAGATATACATTTCATTCATTCGATCTTATGAACAAGGAGTAAAATATTCTGACGTATAGTAATTTATTAGTTGAAAAAATATTCATACATTACTACCACAATAGGTTTGTACAAATAAAATGGAAGAGGTCAAACATATGCTTCACATTTATCATTCACAATTCTAAAATAAGACACAAACTCCTGGAATATGGAAAAAACCGATGTATTCTGGTTCAATATAGCCTATTTCTACTTTCGGCAAAGGATTGATAGGAATCAAAGCTCCAATGAAACATTTCAATTAATCGGAATCTGAATTCACCTACCGTTGAATGCAATATAGTCATATTTCTTCTTTTCTTAGCTTTTTCAAAGTGTTTTTTTTTTCTGAAACGTGAAAACGATCAACAATAATCATTAAGAGACTGATGATGGCCATCCAGAACCCGAGCACTTACGAAAATCGTGCAATTTCATTCTGCAAGTTTTTTCCTCAAAATTCCTCGAAAATCCTACCTGAACCATATTTTCCGGTCGCTTTCGTTAGAAGATCGTATAAGGAAGCCTTTTTTGTCCATTTACACATTCCAAATAAATTTTGAGCACCAAAAATGATACCGAAAGTAACCAAACTTCTGGGGGACCGGAATTTCGTTTGAAATCTTTCTAAACGGCCAGATCCCCAAAAAAAACTTAGTTATCAAGTGTAAAAAGGTCGATTAGTACTAACTTTCGCTTTATTTATGCTTATAAATCGATTTTTGGTCGAATTCAAATTCGCCGTTGGTACTCACGTCAAAAGTCGTGAAAGGAAAAAATGACACTTGCACGAAATTTCTCATATTGAGGGGAAACTTCTTCTGGACGACGAAGAACGGGCGATTTCCTATCGATATTTCGCCCCAAAATCGCCGATCGATTCGAACTAACAAAAAGTGGAATATCTTTGATACTTTTACTTTGGTGTAAATAGAGAAACTGGCAAGTGGCAACGTCGTTTTGTCATTAACGATATTTTCTGTACGCGCACAGACTTTTCATCAGGTGCACTAACTCCTGAAAACGAAACCATGACCTCCTATGTGATTAAATAAAAGTGAATGGAGTATACCTAAGAAACCTATAGGTGAGTTAACCAAGCGCAAGCAGAAAAAAAATGTGTCTTTCTGCATTCGTAAATTTTCCTCAGGGTCCTCATCGGGAATTCAGAACGATAATTGAATTTCAAATTTTTCACTCAGTCGATATAGTCCGCAATATTGTTTCTGATTTCAATCAGCCGCAGAAAATCCCCATAAGGCAGGGGCCGGCTCAACATGTCAGCGTTATTAGTCAATTATTCAAACGTCAAATTCAGTTGGAAACACCACAAGGTTTCAGCTAGCTCCGAAATGCTTTCAGTATCGGTGAATTTAGGCATGGAAGTTCATTAATCAAGATTAAACTTGTCAGCTTTCGCAGTTGACGCAGGTAACAAGTTAGATAATAGAGCAGGCCGCAAACGAGTTGATAATTGCATGAAAATAAAGCGTTATCCTAAGATCGTTCATTGTGCATTTCTTCAGATGTTAACCCTGAAGGGGGACTGACAAATTGCGCCGTTAAATTGATATAAAACAGGGGTGAATATTATGTGAAGAGTGGTTTGGATATCCCCTCGTCGTTATTGAAAAATGTTATGGGTAATTTAGCCTCTCCAGTCTCCATTTGAGTGAAGATATTATGGTTATGGGATATTTCACATTTCTCGGACTATCAAGCAGATGGGAAGCTCCATTAAATAGATCAGACTCTACATCGAAGGTGCGTTGGAGATTTCAGGAAGGAAACTTCTTTACCTTCAATTCTTTCTTTGGTGATGATAGCATTGTGCTGGTTACCGATCGAATGAGAAGCTGTGAAGAACTTTGAGTGAGTAAGTGCGTCATAAACGGACTGAACGAGAATAAATTCGCTATCACGAAAACGCTTATATCTTTCGAACCACTGGACCGATTTCGACAATCAAACTCATTTTCGAATCATCTTCTAATTCCAAAAACTGAGCAGGATAGATCCTTTTCAGTATAACTCTTCCTGTGGAACATAACGATTGCAGAGGAGTATTCATCAAATGGAGTGTTTGCATTTCGCGACTCGACACAGCTTTGTTTTCACAGACGAACTCAATCTTGACATGTATATGTAAACCACAACAGCACTTGCACTTCTCAGCTGTGAAGCAAGCGGCATAAAGAGAATCTACGATGGAAATGAGATTAATTTGAGAACCGGCTGCATTGAGAGATGTGAGAAACCGGCATTATTGATCTGTCCAGGATATGAGCGTTGAAATAATAGTTAGAATCGAGTAAGGACTGAACGAGAGTGAATTCGCTATCTCAAAAACGCCTATATCTCTTGAAACAATTGAGAAAAAATCAGAATTTGATCATAGTTAGCTTTGTTATGAACGTCAGAAACATGTGGAACATTAACTTCATAGATATTCCAATTCTCTGTCGCAAAATATCAAGCGAAGTGAAAATACGAGAAGTTATAGTGAAATATTTTCAAATTAATCAAAAATGGAGCTTCAACAGAATCAAGAGTTGTTGAGCGCTTCAACGAAGATCTTACAATTAACCGCAAGGAAGGAACCGGGAGGAAAAAGAGGTTTCATAGTCCAAAAAAAGTGAAGAAAGCCATCAGCCTTTTTCAAAAGAATCCTAACCTCTCAGGAAGGAAAGTGGCCCAAATAGTGGGTTGTTCGCAGTCAACCGTTCAGAAAATCAAGTCGAGTTGTGGGCTCAGAACATACAAAGTGCAGAAAGTGCCAGACAGGGCGCTGTGAAGAATCAAGAAGCGAAATCAAGAGCAAAGAAATAAAAAAAAGATTTCTTGAAAATTTTTTCCTGTTGCGTGATGGACGACGAAACCTATGTCTTGGCTGATTTCTCGCAACTTCCTGGTCAAGAATTTTATACTGCAGATTCTCGTGGAAATTTTGACAAATTCGCGTGAAGAAACAAGCATAGTTTCCTAAAAATTCCTGGTTTGGCAAGCAATTTGCACTTGTGGGAAAAGGAGCAAATTTTTCGTTGGCCAAGGCTCTGTTGACTCGAAGATATACATCTAGGAATGCTTGAAGAAGCGACTTTTACCATTTTCACGTGAGCACGATGTGTCAACAATCTTTTGGCCAGATTTAGCTTCATGCCACAACAGCAAGGCCACCAAGGAATGGTACGAAGCTAATGAGGTGGTTTTTGTCCCCAAAGAGGCCAATCCACTAAATTGCCAATCGAAAGATATTGGGCCCTGGTAAGAAGAGAATTGAAGAAGACTAAGAAATCAACGAACACATACGCGGAATTCTAGCAAAAGTGGAAGACAGCATCCCAGAATGTGACTGAGAACACTATAAGAAGCATGATGGGAAGAATTCCAGAAAAAATCCATGAATTTTATAAAAAATAGTTTGGGTTTTTTTATTGTATAAACAGTTTTCATAAGATTGATTCGATGATTCGAAAATGAGTTTGATTTTCGAAATCGGTCCAATGGTTCGAAAGATATAAGCGTTTTTTCGATAGCGAATTTATTCTCGGTCAGTCGTCACATCAAATTCTTCAAACTTTCAAGTTGGCAAACGAAATAATCAATGACTTTCCAGTGATAATCCAAAACACAATTACAGAATTCACATGAACATTTTGAAATTTTCAACTGCTCCCAGCCCGAAGTCTAGAAAAGGACTGACGCCGAGAAGTTTTCACGGGTTAACCAAGCGTCCCCTGACTACGTCAATCAATAGAAAGCGAGCAAAGAACAAGAATCTGGATCAAAAACTATTTCCATCGCCGCAACTGGATCTTCGTGTCGATATCCAGTGTTAAATAACCCCCTGAGTGGAAGTTCCGAAAGAAACAGTTCACGGCATCCAGCCATCGATTTCCAGTCGAGTCCCGAAAGGAGGAGTGATATATTCCTAATAGCGACAAAAAAGAAATAATCCAGGAACGGTTAGAAACACAGCGCCTCTCCAGAGCTCGGAAAAATCTTATCGAAAGTCAATAAATCGGGCTACCGGTAATCGGTCCATTGTTCCAATTTCCGTTCCTTTATAAGATAAATACCACTTTATTTCTCTTAATGATTATTTTTCCTCTCTCCAACACTTATCTCAGTTAATTGAATTCACTTTTGGAAGTAATGAACGTAAATGAAACAACTCGAGTACTTGGTATCGGTTTATTTATTGGCAGAGTTTGCTCTTTTCCGTTCTTCCTCGACGATATTTCAAGAGGCTGGGAGATAAAAGGATGAATTGTTGGTTCCGGGAGATCCACTCGGAGTTATATCTCTTCAACTATACTCAAGAAATACTGGATGCTCGGAACTTTATATATAATCGTCTGTTGATGGTTCTGAACTGGTGGTCCAATAGTTCGAAGTCATCAACGGAGTATTACCAATATTCTAGAGATTATTAGCGAAAGATTTGTTTTTC
Organism: Adalia bipunctata; assembly: GCA_910592335.1. Lineage (NCBI taxonomy): Eukaryota > Metazoa > Arthropoda > Insecta > Coleoptera > Coccinellidae > Adalia > Adalia bipunctata. The sequence continues at coordinate 71,000,738 of OU342949.1, read as the reverse complement.
TGGATGTAACGTACGGCCACGTAGCTGCATTGGACCAATTACAAATAATCCTCAATGAATTCTTATTAAACTGCTCCACATGAGTTGGAGATATTGACTCAAATTGCAAAAAAATTTAGCTGAAATAAGATTTTTGTGATGAAAATTCATATTAATATGATTTCAAGTTAATTAAAATTAATTAAAATTAATTTTAGCCTGTAGGTCTGTAGCGTATACAGGGTGGTTAAGAAAAATCGAGTAAAATAACGAAATTTTATTCCCAGAGAATTCAAGCATTTTAAGACTATCAATACAATGTATGGCCTCCACGGGCATCAATAACAGCTTGACATCTTCTTTGCATACTTCACACGAGGTTGTTGAACATTTCTTGAGGAATTTGGTTCCCTAAACGGGGCAGAAGCTCTCTCAGATCATTAAAGGATTCTGGGGTAGGTTGATGATTATCTAATCTTCTTTGGAGCATATTCCATGCATGTTCTATGCAATTCAAATCTGGTGAGTGCGGAGGTATTGGTAAATGTGGAATACCAAGCTCCTCGCGCGCATTCTCAACTATGGCTGCACGGTGCGGTCTAGCGTTATCTTCAAGAAATTGAAAAGATTCACCAATAGTAGCGTGAAAATTTGGCACAACATTGTCAATGACATGCTCCCGATAGTGTGAGGCGATCATATTCCCAGGAAAAATGTGTAGATCTGTGCGCACGTTGAAACATTTCCCGGCCCATACCACAACACTAACCCCTCGGAATGGATGGACTTCTTGGACATAGCGACGATTGCGGCGTATGCGTGGGATTGTCCATACCCTCATTCTTCGAGAATCTGAAAATCGTCCACATCTTGATTCATCTGTGAAAAGGACACTACGCCATTGATCGTTCCAATTGATATGTTGCTTTGTCCATTCCAGAGTTAATGGAACTCCTCTTAATGGACGTCTAGAACCTAGATTCGCCTCTCTCAAACGTCGTCTGATGGTTTCGATGGGAACTTGGACCCCATCTGCATTTTGAAGAGTGTTCCGTAGCATTCTACACGTAGATGTGGGGTTTCTTCTCGCCGAAACGGTGATGAAACGATCCTGAGCAGGTGTTGTTATTCGTCGCCCACCAAGCCTTGGTCTTTCCAACACGGAACCTGTCTCCCTGAACCTATTCCAATGTCGAGATATCACACTTTGGCTGACTTGGAGCCTTTCCGCTACAACAACCTGAGTTAGGCCACCCTGTAGCATTCCGATAGCCCTATTAGCCTCATCGTTTGTTAATTTTCGTCTTGGCATTTTCAGAAAACTCATTTCAAATCGAAGCCGTTGATAAACTGACTTCATTTCAAAATAAGAACATCCATGAAGCATATGCAAAGAACCAAACTCCAGAAAAAAGGCGACCAGATTGACGGAATGTCTCATACTGATTTTTATTGGATCGATTCAAGTTGTTATTGAGTTTTAAATGATTTTACAGCGATTTTCTCGAAGATTACATACTTTAAAAAACGATTGAATACGATATCCCTAACTCTTGTGGAGCAGTTTATTATAGGTAACCTGAAAAACATATAAACATTTCAAACGTAGATTGGGTTATCCAAAAAGATATCCTTAACTTTTTATGAGCTATATCTGAACGTTATTAATGTTCAATTTTTTTGCAGTTCCTCCACATCAAATGCTTCTCTATGACAACTCAGGGAGAGACGTCAATGGAGTTGTAGGCCCACTTGAAGAAGGGGCAGATCTCATCCTCACCTGTGAAGTTAGAGGGGGTAAGAATCTGTTTTTACAATCTTTTATTCAATTTGGAATGTTTAACGTAAATTTAGGTCGCATCTTGCTAGTAAGTTTTGACCCATTTCCAGTGGTCCGATTCATTTTTAAATTAGTTCCGGTGATGATACATAATCTGCTATTGTGGCAAGATTCTAGGGCGACATCGATACAAATACGCAAAGTAGTTTCTCGATCCTTCAAATCTGATAAACTAGCAAATGCACATGGATGGATCAGCTGACTCTCGTCTTCTGTTCGAATCCAGTGATAAAATTCGAAGACGGTAGATTTATTTTCCTGTTGGGAAGGATGCTCATCTCTTTTTCCCCATTATTCATTTATGAGAATACCCCCCTTATCATCACTTCATGAGCAAAGTTTCGAACAACTTCTTCCCCTTTGACCCAGCTTCTGAATCGGCCCAATGAATGCTTATTCACACAGAAGTTGAACAAGCTCTTGCCGGCGTAGTCTCAAATCTCAGTTTTTTCGAGGGATATTTGGAAGTTTTCGCCTGTACAAAATTTGTCAGCACAATCGTGTAGCTGCTGCGAACGCTCCACGCGAGAATAATGAGTTTAGTTTTAATATATTCACAAAATAAACTTCCCCAGACACCCAGAATGCTCATTCATGCAACTCGGAGGTTGTTCTTGGTTGTTTCATGTAGAATAAACCATTATATTCGGTATAATGTAACCTTTCGGAGTTTTTACAATGTCTCGAACTTTTTTCAGAATCTAACTATATTGAAGGGAAATCTTCCACCTCAATTGTTTCATAGCAACTATCAAATTGTACCCAGTCAAAAATCAAACCTGAAAAACCCTTTCTATAAGAATGCAATCAGCGTAATCAAGAATCCCAAGAACAATTCATCCACTTTTCCCGGAGTTTCATAGAGCCCTAAATGAATGCATAACCCCAAAAGTGAATCCGAGCTTTGACTGCATACAAATTAAATATTTCTTTCGAATTTATCTTTCAAGTTGGGGAAGTTTGCGAATTATTAAATCTTGGCTTGATGAAATATTTACTTTGTAAAGTGGAAAGATCCGGTAGATAGGATATTGTCTTGTTAATCAAGGGTTTCCGCGAAATGCTAATAGGATAATTGGGAGTTGTTCAAAAGTGGTACGCTACTCTAACCAAAGAAGCGGGGCTATGGAAATAGCTCAGGAAGCAGCGAAAATGCTATTATTGAAGATTCGAATGGGAAGTACAACTTACAAATTTAATAACAAGGTTAGATCCTCCCTGAATATGTTATTTATTGACAAACATGGTGTTTTTAGGGGGTCATACCCCTTTGCCATTTTTGACCCAAAATTTAAGATTTTTCAAATCGCTCATATTTTGCACAGAGATACTTGGAGCTACGCTGATCAACATAATATAAATAATTCTTGGCGGCGATGAGAGGGATGGAAGTTATGGCGGTTTGAAATTTCCGATTTTTCGAAAAAATGCCATTCGACAGGTGAAAATCTAAACGGTGATAGTTAGGGCTTTGAATTATTTTTTATTGAATAGAGCGACCTCGAAAACCTACATTTTGATACCAAAATCACCCATGTAGCTCTCATAAGTAATGAATTATTCTTGTTTTTATTTTTCGATTTTTCATTTTCGAGTTCTGTTCACGAGCTCACACCACTCAAGGTGAGGGCGATGTCGGTCCGCCAAATTGCTTTCATTGAAGATTCGAATAGTAAGTACATTCTCCAAATTCAATAATAAGGTTAGATCCTCCCCATATATATTTTTTATTGGCAAATATGGTGTTTTTGAGGGGTCATACCCCTTTGTCATTTTTGACCCAAAATTATAGATTTTCCAAATCGCTCATATTTTGCACAGAGATACTTGGAGCTTCGCTGATCAACATAATATAAATAATTATGGGCGGCGATGAGAGGGACGGAAGTTATGGCGGTTTGAAATTTCGTATTTTTCGAAAAAATGCTATTTGACAGGTGAAAATCTAAACGGTGATAGTTAGGGCTTTGAATCATTTTTTATTGAATAGACCGACCTCGAAAACCTACATTTTGATACCAAAATTATCCATGTAGCCCTCATAAGTAATGAATTATTCTTGTTTTTATTTTTCGATTTTTCATTTTCGAGTTCTGTTCACGAGCTCACACCACTCAAGGTGAGGGCGATGTCGGTCCGCCAAATTGCTTTCATTGAAGATTCGAATAGTAAGTACATTCTCCAAATTCAATAATAAGGTTAGATCCTCCCCATATATATTTTTTATTGGCAAATATGGTGTTTTTGGGGGGTCATACCCCTTTGTCATTTTTGACCCAAAATTTTAGATTTTTCAAATCGCTCATATTTTGCACAGAGATACTTGGAGCTACGCTGATCAACTTAATATAAATAATTCTTGGCGGCGATAAGAGGGACGGAAGTTATGGCGGTTTGAAATTTCCGATTTTTCAAAAAAATGCCATTTGACAGGTGAAAACCTAAACGGTGATAGTTAGGGCTCTGAATTATTTTTTATTGAATAGAGCGACCTCGAAAACCTACATTTTGATACCAAAATCACCCATGTAGCCCTCATAAGTAATGAATTATTCTTGTTTTTATTTTTCGATTTTTCATTTTCGAGTTCTGTTCACGAGCTCACACCACTCAAGGTGAGGGCGATGTCGGTCCGCCAAATTGCTTTTATTGAAGATTCGAATACTAAGTACATTCTCCAAATTCAATAATAAGGTTAGATCCTCCCCATATATATTTTTTATTGGCAAATATGGTGTTTTTGGGGGGTCATACCCCTTTGTCATTTTTGACCCAAAATTTTAGATTTTTCAAATCGCTCATATTTTGCACAGAGATACTTGGAGCTTCGCTGATCAACATAATATAAATAATTCTTGGCGGCGTTGAGAGGGACGGATGTTATGGCGGTTTGAAATTTTCGATTTTTCAAAAAAATGCCATTTGACAGATGAAAATCTAAACGGTGATAGTTAGGGCTTTGAATTATTTTTTATTGAATAGAGCGACCTCGAAAACCTACATTTTGATACCAAAATCACCCATGTAGCCCTCATAAGTAATGAATTATTCTTGTTTTTATTTTTCGATTTTTCATTTTCGAGTTCTGTTCACGAGCTCACACCACTCAAGGTGAGGGCGATGTCGGTCCGCCAAATTGCTTTCATTGAAGATTCGAATAGTAAGTACATTCTCCAAATTCAATAATAAGGTTAGATCCTCCCCATATATATTTTTTATTGGCAAATATGGTGTTTTTGGGGGGTCATACCCCTTTGTCATTTTTGACCCAAAATTTTAGATTTTTCAAATCGCTCATATTTTGCACAGAGATACTTGGAGCTACGCTGATCAACTTAATATAAATAATTCTTGGCGGCGATAAGAGGGACGGAAGTTATGGCGGTTTGAAATTTCCGATTTTTCAAAAAAATGCCATTTGACAGGTGAAAACCTAAACGGTGATAGTTAGGGCTCTGAATTATTTTTTATTGAATAGAGCGACCTCGAAAACCTACATTTTGATACCAAAATCACCCATGTAGCCCTCATAAGTAATGAATTATTCTTGTTTTTATTTTTCGATTTTTCATTTTCGAGTTCTGTTGACGAGCTCACACCACTCAAGGTGAGGGCGATGTCGGTCCGCCAAATTGCTTTCATTGAAGATTCGAATACTAAGTACATTCTCCAAATTCAATAATAAGGTTAGATCCTCCCCATATATATTTTTTATTGGCAAATATGGTGTTTTTGGGGGGTCATACCCCTTTGTCATTTTTGACCCAAAATTTTAGATTTTTCAAATCGCTCATATTTTGCACAGAGATACTTGGAGCTTCGCTGATCAACATAATATAAATAATTCTTGGCGGCGTTGAGAGGGACGGATGTTATGGCGGTTTGAAATTTTCGATTTTTCAAAAAAATGCCATTTGACAGATGAAAATCTAAACGGTGATAGTTAGGGCTTTGAATTATTTTTTATTGAATAGAGCGACCTCGAAAACCTACATTTTGATACCAAAATCACCCATGTAGCCCTCATAAGTAATGAATTATTCTTGTTTTTATTTTTCGATTTTTCATTTTCGAGTTCTGTTCACGAGCTCACACCACTCAAGGTGAGGGCGATGTCGGTCCGCCAAATTGCTTTCATTGAAGATTCGAATAGTAAGTACATTCTCCAAATTCAATAATAAGGTTAGATCCTCCCCATATATATTTTTTATTGGCAAATATGGTGTTTTTGGGGGGTCATACCCCTTTGTCATTTTTGACCCAAAATTTTAGATTTTTCAAATCGCTCATATTTTGCACAGAGATACTTGGAGCTACGCTGATCAACTTAATATAAATAATTCTTGGCGGCGATAAGAGGGACGGAAGTTATGGCGGTTTGAAATTTCCGATTTTTCAAAAAAATGCCATTTGACAGGTGAAAACCTAAACGGTGATAGTTAGGGCTCTGAATTATTTTTTATTGAATAGAGCGACCTCGAAAACCTACATTTTGATACCAAAATCACCCATGTAGCCCTCATAAGTAATGAATTATTCTTGTTTTTATTTTTCGATTTTTCATTTTCGAGTTCTGTTGACGAGCTCACACCACTCAAGGTGAGGGCGATGTCGGTCCGCCAAATTGCTTTCATTGAAGATTCGAATACTAAGTACATTCTCCAAATTCAATAATAAGGTTAGATCCTCCCCATATATATTTTTTATTGGCAAATATGGTGTTTTTGGGGGGTCATACCCCTTTGTCATTTTTGACCCAAAATTTTAGATTTTTCAAATCGCTCATATTTTGCACAGAGATACTTGGAGCTTCGCTGATCAACATAATATAAATAATTCTTGGCGGCATTGAGAGGGACGGATGTTATGGCGGTTTGAAATTTTCGATTTTTCAAAAAAATGCCATTTGACAGATGAAAATCTAAACGGTGATAGTTAGGGCTTTGAATTATTTTTTATTGAATAGAGCGACCTCGAAAACCTACATTTTGATACCAAAATCACCCATGTAGCCCTCATAAGTAATGAATTATTCTTGTTTTTATTTTTCGATTTTTCATTTTCGAGTTCTGTTCACGAGCTCACACCACTCAAGGTGAGGGCGATGTCGGTCCGCCAAATTGCTTTTATTGGAGATTCGAATAGTAAGTACATTCTCCAAATTAAATAACAAGGTTAGATCCTCCCCATATATATTTTTTATTGGAAAATATGGTGTTTTTGGGGGGTCATACCCCTTTGTCATTTTTGACCCAAAATTTCAGATTTTTCAAATCGCTCATATTTTGCACAGAGATACTTGGACCTACGCTGATCAACATAATATAAATAATTCTTGGCGGCGATGAGAGGGACGGAAGATATGTCGGTTTGAAATTTCGGATTTTTCGAAAAAATGCCATTTGACAGGTGAAAATCTAAACGGTGATAGTTAGGGCTTTGAATCATTTTTTATTGAATAGACCGACCTCGAAAACCTACATTTTGATACCAAAATTACCCATGTAGCCCTCATAAGTAATGAATTATTCTTGTTTTTATTTTTCGATTTTTCATTTTCGAGTTCTGTTCACGAGCTCACACCACTCAAGGTGAGGGCGATGTCGGTCCGCCAAATTGCTTTCATTGAAGATTCGAATAGTAAGTACATTCTCCAAATTCAATAATAAGGTTAGATCCTCCCCATATATATTTTTTATTGGCAAATATGGTGTTTTAGGGGGGTCATACCCCTTTGTCATTTTTGACCCAAAATTTAAGATTTTTCAAATCGCTCATATTTTGCGCAGAGATACTTGGAGCTTCGCTGATCAACATAATATAAATAATTCTTGGCGGCGATGAGAGGGACGGATGTTATGGCGGTTTGAAATTTTCGATTTTTCAAAAAAATGCCATTTGACAGGTGAAAATCTAAACGGTGATAGTTAGGGCTTTGAATCATTTTTTATTGAATAGACCGACCTCGAAAACCTACATTTTGATACCAAAATTACCCATGTAGCCCTCATAAGTAATGAATTATTCTTGTTTTTATTTTTCGATTTTTCATTTTCGAGTTCTGTTCACGAGCTCACACCACTCAAGGTGAGGGCGATGTCGGTCCGCCAAATTGCTTTCATTGAAGATTCGAATAGTAAGTACATTCTCCAAATTCAATAATAAGGTTAGATCCTCCCCATATATATTTTTTATTGGCAAATATGGTGTTTTAGGGGGGTCATACCCCTTTGTCATTTTTGACCCAAAATTTAAGATTTTTCAAATCGCTCATATTTTGCACAGAGATACTTGGAGCTACGCTGATCAACATAATATAAATAATTCTTGGTGGCGATGAGAGGGACGGAAGTTATGGCGGTTTTAAATTTCCGATTTTTGAAAAAAATGCCATTTGACAGGTGAAAATCTAAACGGTGATAGTCAGGGCTTTGAATCATTTTTTATTGAATAGACCGACCTCGAAAACCTACATTTTGATACCAAAATTACACATGTAGCCCTCATAAGTAATGAATTATTCTTGTTTTTATTTTTCGATTTTTCATTTTCGAGTTCTGTTCACGAGCTCACACCACTCAAGGTGAGGGCGATGTCGGTCCGCCAAATTGCTTTCATTGAAGATTCGAATAGTAAGTACATTCTCCAAATTCAATAATAAGGTTAGATCCTCCCCATATGTATTTTTTATTGGCAAATATGGTGTTTTTGGGGGGTCATACCCCTTTGTCATTTTTGACCCAAAATTTTAGATTTTTCAAATCGCTCATATTTTGCACAGAGATACTTGGAGCTACGCTGATCAACTTAATATAAATAATTCTTGGCGGCGATAAGAGGGACGGAAGTTATGGCGGTTTGAAATTTCCGATTTTTCAAAAAAATGCCATTTGACAGGTGAAAACCTAAACGGTGATAGTTAGGGCTCTGAATTATTTTTTATTGAATAGAGCGACCTCGAAAACCTACATTTTGATACCAAAATCACCCATGTAGCCCTCATAAGTAATGAATTATTCTTGTTTTTATTTTTCGATTTTTCATTTTCGAGTTCTGTTCACGAGCTCACACCACTCAAGGTGAGGGCGATGTCGGTCCGCCAAATTGCTTTTATTGAAGATTCGAATACTAAGTACATTCTCCAAATTCAATAATAAGGTTAGATCCTCCCCATATATATTTTTTATTGGCAAATATGGTGTTTTTGGGGGGTCATACCCCTTTGTCATTTTTGACCCAAAATTTTAGATTTTTCAAATCGCTCATATTTTGCACAGAGATACTTGGAGCTTCGCTGATCAACATAATATAAATAATTCTTGGCGGCGATGAGAGGGACGGATGTTATGGCGGTTTGAAATTTTCGATTTTTCAAAAAAATGCCATTTGACAGGTGAAAATCTAAACGGTGATTGTTAGGGCTTTGAATTATTTTTTATTGAATAGAGCGACCTCGAAAACCTACATTTTGATACCAAAATCACCCATGTAGCCCTCATAAGTAATGAATTATTCTTGTTTTTATTTTTCGATTTTTCATTTTCGAGTTCTGTTCACGAGCTCACACCACTCAAGGTGAGGGCGATGTCGGTCCGCCAAATTGCTTTTATTGGAGATTCGAATAGTAAGTACATTCTCCAAATTAAATAACAAGGTTAGATCCTCCCCATATATATTTTTTATTGGAAAATATGGTGTTTTTGGGGGGTCATACCCCTTTGTCATTTTTGACCCAAAATTTTAGATTTTTCAAATCGCTCATATTTTGCACAGAGATACTTGGACCTACGCTGATCAACATAATATAAATAATTCTTGGCGGCGATGAGAGGGACGGAAGATATGTCGGTTTGAAATTTCGGATTTTTCGAATAAATGCCATTTGACAGGTGAAAATCTAAACGGTGATAGTTAGGGCTTTGAATCATTTTTTATTGAATAGACCGACCTCGAAAACCTACATTTTGATACCAAAATTACCCATGTAGCCCTCATAAGTAATGAATTATTCTTGTTTTTATTTTTCGATTTTTCATTTTCGAGTTCTGTTCACGAGCTCACACCACTCAAGGTGAGGGCGATGTCGGTCCGCCAAATTGCTTTCATTGAAGATTCGAATAGTAAGTACATTCTCCAAATTCAATAATAAGGTTAGATCCTCCCCATATATATTTTTTATTGGCAAATATGGTGTTTTAGGGGGGTCATACCCCTTTGTCATTTTTGACCCAAAATTTAAGATTTTTCAGATCGCTCATATTTTGCACAGAGATACTTGGAGCTACGCTGATCAACATAATATAAATAATTCTTGGTGGCGATGAGAGGGACGGAAGTTATGGCGGTTTTAAATTTCCGATTTTTGAAAAAAATGCCATTTGACAGGTTAAAATCTTAACGGTGATAGTTAGGGCTCTGAATTATTTTTTATTGAATAGAGCGACCTCGAAAACCTACATTTTGATACTAAAATCACCCATGTAAGTCGGAGGCAAATAGTGTGAGGAGCTTTCCTGGTGATTCTGCCACAATCTACAATCCGTTCGGAAAGAACCTGCCAAGGCCTCACCAAATACCCCATTTCGGCAGGAAATCTTCCGGAACGCATCCGTTCCGCCAACACCCCCATTACTCCGAAGTAATTTCTTCAAATTGAGCGAATCAAAATAAGCAAAGCCCGACGTTGTAATGGCTGCGCCGTAATTCAGAATTGCCGGGGCCACCCCGGCTCCAACTCCCCGACGGTATAATTAAAGAGAACTTCAAAACCTGGGGTGCTAACATTATTTAATCCCTTATGTAAGAGGTGCACAGTTTTGATGCCACCCCGCGTCGGCAGCCGTCAAATAAAGGCGTCCCCACAAATTAAATTCATTCAATGTAAAGTAATTATTCGGGAGTGAAAATGTGAAACCGGCCTCATTCGAGTTTAACGTGCCTGCTTATTCCGAGGAGTTGGCGTTCTCCTGGGCGATACACGGGGGATGAATTATTTATCAGTTTTGGGGAACGCGTCAGGCCAGTTGTTCCACCCAATATTCTATAGAGATGTTCGAATAGGTAACAACTTGTAGTCTTAAGGCCGATCAGCCTCTTTTCAAGTCTGAAAATGTATACTGAAATCCATTATTTAGATTTAGAAATCCTTCAAAAGTGAAGCAGTTTTCTTCCCTGATTACTTATACTCCATTCACAGTTATAAAATCACAACTCTGGCCTTGGAAATTTGACACATTCCACTCTTTATCGAAGTTATGACGTTTTTCAAAATATCTTTATGTTCCAAATCAACCCTATGTTGCCCTTTCTACATTCTTAGTGTATTTCCCAGAATGTGAATGAATTGGAAAAGATGTGATGGACGAAAATAACGTTTATATAAATTGATAGAAAGGATTCCTTTTCTAGTTATTTGCATGAAAAGTACAAGAGGTCACTGTTAAAATATATTATTTTTTGCCATGGAAGAAAATTGCTTTCACATAATTTTCATGTGCATGCTTGTGAAGATTCAATCTTTATTATCCTCTTGAACTGAAAGTTCAAGACTTGACGACATCAATTGTTGATTGTAATCAAGAATTCATTAAAACAAATCAACCCAAAGATATAAGATGAATTGATGGGTAATTACAAGAATCAAGAATAATGGAACTGGAACATTATATCCCTCTATTGGAATCCGAATAGTTGAAGGGAGTTCTGATGCAAGAGGAACATTTTCTTGGAACTGAGTTTTGGTTATAAATTAATAAGCTTGAATGTCAATTCCTTAAAGCTTTATATAGGTACTGCGTTCGTTATTATCAATCCGGGAGTGAAACCTCCAGTGACACATTTCAATTCATCGGAATCTGAATTCACCTACCGTTGAAGGCAATATAGTCGTATTTCTTCTTTCTTTTAGCTTTTTCGACGTGTTTTTTTCTGAAACGTGAAAACGATCAACAATAATCATTTAGAGACCGATGTGGCCATCCAGAACCCGTGTACTTACGAAAATCGTGCAATTTCATTCTGCAAGTTCTTTCCTCATGATTCCTGGAAAATCCTACCTGAACCATATTTTCCGGTCGCTTTCGTTAGAAGATCGTATAAGGAAGCCTTTTTTGTCCATTTACACATTCCAAATAAATTTTGAGCACCAAAAATGATACCGAAAGTAACCAAACTTCTGGGGGACCGGAATTTCGTTTGAAATCTTTCTAAACGGCCAGATACCTAAAAAAAAACTTCGTTATCAAGTGTAAAAAGGTCGATTAGTACTTACTTTTGCTTTATTTATGCTTATAAATCGATTTTTGGTCCAATTCAAATTTGCCGTTCGTACTCACGCCAAAAGTCGTGAAAGGAAAAAATGACACTTGCACGAAATTTCTCATATCGACGGGAAACTTCTTCTGGACGACGAAGAACGGAAAAATAGGCGATTTCCTATCGATATTTCGCCCCAAAATCGCCGATCTATTCGAACTAACAAAATGTGGAATATCTTCGATACTTTTACTTTGATGTAAACAAAAAAACTGGCAACGTCGTTTTGTCATTAACGATATTTTCTGTACGCGCACAGACTTTTCATCAGGTGCACCAACTCCTGAAAACTAAATCATGACCTCCTATACTCCATTCACTTTTATAAAGTATCGCGGTTGGCCAAGTTTTAGGTTTATCAAGGTTTTTTACCAGTAAACATCGCACTTGTGAATGACATTACGTCGATGAATAAATCTCGTAGACGTTGCCGACGTTCATTTTTCATTATTAATTATCAAGCCTGGAAACTAAGAATGCCGAAGGTAGTTTCGAAAAAGCAGAGGCAAAGTATCAGGAAGTGCTATTTAGAATTGTAGAATTGAAATATGCGCATTCTAAAAGTAACCCTGATAAGTTTCTTCAATTCATTATTTTCCCGAAGTAAATGAACATTTTGTTGAATACCTAATTTCTACGACATAAATGAGGAAATGGCAACGTTGCTTGTTCAACTGACAGAAGAATGACTATAACCTAACATTTTCAAAATGTACACAGTGAAATGTGTCAGAATTCCATGGCCAACCGGTATACTTTATAAAAGTGAATGGAGTATACATTTACAAAGTTAAAAAAGAGTAAAAAAAATTACCATTGGCAAAGTCTCTGAGAATTATTTGACACTTCACGAGTACCAACCGGCGTCAGTTTTGAGTAGAAAAACTTGATAAACCTAAATCACGGCCAACCGGGATACTTTAAAAAAGTTAATGGAGTATAAATTGTCATTTGGTATTTTCCTGAGTAGCCTCTATCCGCGGTAGGTTCCTCGTGACCCACCCTGTAAAAACGGCACTCTGTTTCACTGTTTGGAACATATCAAATACAGGGTCTTTCACGAGGAACCTCACCCATATTTATACGGGAAACTACTGAACGTATTCTCATGAAATTCAGCACTTATAAGTATTTCACGATGCTGATGAAATCTAAAATATTTTCAAGGCATGAGCACCTCCGGTTTTTCCGGAAATGACGTCAACTTCCGTTTTTCAAATTAGAATACCATTTTTTTATTGCAGAAATAGATTCCTTAGAAAATTTCAAGTTATTTTGATGTAACATTTTTCAGTTTTGGTTGGAAAATTCTCTCTGAGCGGGAAAATTCGAAAAAAAATCGAAAATAGAGCTCCGCTGAAACAAGAATAACTTCGAGGTTTTTGAATGGAAAATTTTCATTTTTGGGATTTTTCAAGATGTAAGATTGATGTATCCACTTTAAAAATCGAAATCGCGATTCATGATACAGGGGGTGAAAAAATCGCTTTCAAAGTTAGGGATGACAAAATCGTGAAAAATCAATTTTTTCAAATTAGAACCCCATTTTTTTATGGCAGATATTGAATCTACGTTAAAAAATAATGTGAGTGTATGCATCACACCCTTGCCCTAAAGTGGATATTAACTCAGAAAATATCCATTTTAGGGCAAGGGTGTGATGCATACACTCACATTATTTTTTAACGTAGATTCAATATCTGCAATAAAAAAATGGTGTTCTAATTTGAAAAACGGAAGTTGACGTCATTTCCGGAAAAACCGGAGGTGCTCATGCCTTGAAAATATTTTAGATTTCATCGGCATCGTGAAATACTTATAAGTGCTGAATTTCATGAAAATACGTTCAGTAGTTTCCCGTATAAATATGGGTGAGGTTCCTCGTGAAAGACCCTGTATAAAAATATTGAATTCGAATAAGTTTTCGTGTTTTTATCGAGCGCTTCTTTCGGTTAGGACTTTTCGAATTTCCCCAATCACCCAGCCAAGTACGATCGAAATCTCTTCTCCTCGAGGTCGGACGGAATCACATACGTCCATCACCAGCGAAATCATTTGACGCAAAACTTCGAACCGTATAAAAACCAGCAACTGAAAACTTCGCCATACGGCCAAACTGAAATATTAATCGCCGGGGCCAATCGTCGTTATCCAGGACGAACGGAGCAGGATTCGCCATCGGATCTAGCCGGAAACTCGGGGACCGGATGAGAAATTGATGAGATCTCCTCCTTCGCACCTCTCGACATATCTCGCGATGAGCGTAACTTTTCCGGGGCGATATTTCTAATATCCGATAACTTTTTGTCAGTCATTAGGCGAGATTTAAGAGCTTCCACGGACCGGCAAAGTCCTCAATCTGGATTCAGACTTGGCACGCCATAAATTGTTGTTTATGTTCGTATTCCGGCAACTTCCGGCCGGCTTAGTGGGGCGAGTCCCACGGGAGGATGTAAAGGGCTGTCACGGAGTTAAGAAAGTTAGACATTATCATCAATTATTTAATATGGCTGACCGTTACGCGCCTCCGACGAGGTGAGCGTTTGTGCATAATGAATGAGTGACGGTTGAGGCGGTGCGCCACGTATTCAAGCCGTGTCCGGGACAAATTAATTCGGTTTTTCTGCGAATCAACCTAATTGAAGCTGGGGGATGTGAGAGCGCTCCCGAAGGTGAAATTGGTGTGATAAATGGACCGGTGTGCGGGAGATACGCGGACATTTCGCTTGCTGGGTCGTTCATCATTTTTCTACAATAAAGTTGCATTTTCATAGAAAAAACAGCGGAGACTTAGTTTCGCATAGTGTCATTTCTCAAATATCTCTAGAAGGCTCCCGAATATCAATGAAATCATGTGAAGAAAGTCACATATTCGATGGGGAATCCAACAACTTGATAATTTTTTGAGTATGCATTTTAAAAAACGAGGATGACAGCTACTTCCTGCATAACCGGAGGAGCTTAACATGAATGCATTTTGAATTTTCTTGGCATCCTGGATACCTAATTGAAACTTATTTCACGATAATAGCTTCATTATAATTTGGGGTGAGGTGAAAAAGTCCATTAATGGATACCAACGCATCCGCCATTCTGTATCGTGCAGATATACAGGGATATATTGAAAAATTCTTAGCTTACTATAGAACCAAACATAATTTCAATGTCAAAATATTCAACATATCCTCCTCTTGATTGAATACATTTATTACAGCGAACCCTCAACGTCTCTAGACCTTTCAAAAAAATTATTTCTTCTTGCTCTGCAAACCAGTCCTCCACAGCTTTCAATACCTCCTCGTTGGAAGAAAATTTACGACCTTTTAAACTTTTTTTCAGTTGAGGAAGGAGACGATAGTCGGACAGAGCCAAATCTGGTGAATAAGGGTGGTGTTCTAATAATTCTAATCCTAAATCACGAATTTTTTGCATGGCAACATGAGATTTGTGTACTGGGGCGTTGCCCTGCAAAAAAAATACCTTTGGATAGCTTTCCGCGTCTTTAATTTCTTTCCGTAGAGTGGTCAGTTATGTCGAATAGGGATTTCCAGTTATTGCTCTACCCTTATCCAAAAAACTAATCATGATTACTCCATGGCTATCCCAAAAAACTGAAGCAAGAACTTTTCCAGCAGATTATTGTACACGAAACTTTTTAGGTCTTGGAAAACCAGAGTGTCGCCATTCCATCGATTGTTGCTTGGTTTCTGAATCGTAGAAATGTACCCAAGTCTCTTCCATAGTAACAATTCGGTTCGAGAAGTCTCCATCGTTTTCAAATCGAGCGCAGATCGAACGCGATGCTTCTACCCTTGCACGCTTTTGGTCAACATTCAAACATTTGGGGATCCATTTTGCAGAAATTTTTCTCATGTCCAAATTGACGTGAATTATATGATGAACGCGTTCGTATGAAATCTTCAGTGCTTCAGATATCCGTTTTAGCCTAATTCGACGGTCTGATAAAATCATGTCATGAACTGCATCGATATTTTCTGGTACTGACACAGAAACTGGCCTTCCCGATCGGTCATCATCATCAATGGAAAATTTATCTCTTTTGAAGCTTGCAGTCCAATTTTTCACGGTCGCATACGAAGGACATTGATCACCAAGGGTATTAAGTATATCTTCGTAAATCTGCTTACCTCTTAACCCTTTTAAATACAGGTACTTGATGATGGCTCGATACTCCAATTTTTCGATTTTTAGAATTTCGGTAGAAATCTTTTTTTAAATTCATTGCGCTACTCTGGTTTACTTTTTTGACGTTGAACTCATCACTGACACTTCTAATAAGTTATTGTACGTTGATATGGTATCAATATTTTGTTTATGCATGGAACTGGTCTAGGCTAACTAGATATCAATACATCCTCGTAATACTCTAGATCCAAAAGAATTTCTCCATTTTGGACACATCACCTCGAAAATATATTTCCATCCTCTTTTCCCAGATGAACTTCTTTTCCTGCAGGTATATAACATTATTTGTACAACCGGAAGTGAATAAAAAGTGCATAAGTATGAGTGGAGTCTATTCAAACAGCATTCCAGTCAGTTGAGCTTCGTCTAATCAGCTCGTGCACACTGATTCAATCCCCAAACATCCCATTTCGAGAACGACCCTTGATTGAAGCCCAAAAAACCGTCAATTATGCAGATGCGTTTTCGCCAGCTGACACCTGTGACACCTGTTCTATTACCCCATTTCCAAAAATACAGACGCAGAATCGCCTACTCCCACACTTGACAAACCTTGACAGCACCGAACGGACCAAATGGGAAGGAAAACTGTATCATCTGCGACATAAATAGAAAACGACCTAGTCATACGCGGTCGGGTTCATAATCAATTCTGACAGCGCCATCGGATGATTTGATTACTGGAAGTAGGCTATTTGAGAACCGGAGAGCATCGCTTAGCCCTGAGCGAAAGCTGTGTCCGAATTGAAATTGTAGACGTGTTTGCGGCAGGCAGCGTCTCATCCCTGCAGTAATCGGTTATTCTCGCCTTCACGAGGGATATTCCTGATGGACATGATAGGGTGGACACATAATACGGTTATTGCATTATATACCCTTTAACTGCGGATCAGAAAGTCCACTTGCGCGTTATCGCGGTCATAAGTTGTCATGAAATGAATATCAGCACACTTTGCACCGATATTATGATTGAAATGAAGTTATGGTGGAATGGTGGAATGCAGAACAGAGGAATGTTGTCTTAATCTTTACAACCATTAATGTTCCAGTGAAAACGTTAGAAACATTAAAAAACCCCACCTGTTGACTGTAACCAATAAGCAGTCGTGGAAGATCGACATAACAGCGAGCCAACGGGGCGTGTGAGCTCAGACACCTGAAATCCGACCTCTCTCGCCAAAAGCAAACATAATCGCCTATTTGCATGGACGGCACTGGTTCGTGCGGCGACCTCCATCAAAAATTCAAGAGATGGCGCGTTTTACGAAATCCCATCATCTAAAACGCATTAGAGAAGCATCGCATCGCAGTCTCTCGGTTTGAAGCCGATATCCAAGTCCCCCCCGCCCCGCTCCCCTAGCTACAGCAACACTGAGCTCTACTGTTTCGACGTAACCCACTGGATTTTCGCAATTGCTTATCTGGGCCTCCTCTTTTTATTTCTTCTCGCTGGTGGCGGTTCGAGTGGAATTTGATATCGTCGATTTTGTCCTGGTTGTTGTGTCTGGAAAAGCTGTCGGATGATCATTGAGAAGATTGGAGATGGAAAGCGGCGGAATTTTCGTCCTTCAATTTAACACTCTGTATTTAGATTTTCCAACTCTCGGGTATACTAAAGGCTGGTTCGTATTGAGCGAGTATTTTAGTCGAGTAGCGAGTGATTTAATAACTAAACTAGTCTGAACAATGAAAATTTAGTCGGGTTCGTGTAGGATCTAGGGAATTGTTCAATTTTCAACCAAGAATACACAGTGAAGCAAATTCGATACATTCGAATGTGAAGTCCTATTATACTGCTCCACAAGAGTAAGGGATATCGTATTCAATCGTTTTTAAAAGTATGTAATCTTCGAGAAAATCGCTGTAAAATCATTTAAAACTCAGTAACAACTTGAATCGATCCAATAAATATCAGTATGAGACATTTCGTCAATCTGGTCGCCTTTTTTCTGAAGTTTGGTTCTCTGCATATGCTTCATGAATGTTCTTATTATGAAATGAAGTCAGTTTATCAACGGCTTCGATTTGAAACGAGTTTCCTGAAAATGCCAAGACGTAAATTAACAAAACGCTGAGGCTAATAGGGCTATCGGAATGCTACAGGGTGGCCTAACTCAGGTTGTTGTTGCGAAAAGGCTCCAAGTCAGCCGAAGTGTGATATCTCGACTTTGGAATAAATTCAGGAAGACAGGTTCCGTGTTAGAAAGACCAAGGCTTGGTGGGCGACGAAAAACAGCTCCTGCTCAGGATCGTTTCATCACCGTTTCGGCGAGAAGAAACCCTACATCTACGTGTAGAATGCTACGGAATACTCTTCAAAATGCAGATGGGGTCCAAGTTTCCATCGAAACCATCAGACGACGTTTGAGAGAGGTGAATCTAGGTTCTAGACGTCTATTAAGAGTACCTAGTTCCATTAACACATGACCATAAGTGTCAAAGACTGGAATGGGCAAGGCAACATATCAATTGGAACGATCAATGGCGTATAATGTCCTTTTCACTGATGAATCCAGGTATCGACGATTTTTCAGATTCTCGAAGAATATGGGTATGGACAATCCCACGCATACCCTGTAATCGTCGCTATGTCCAAGAAGTCATCCATTCCGAGGGGGTAGTGTTATGGTATGGGCCGGGATGTTTCAACGGGCGCACAGATCTACACATTTGTCCTGGGAATATGACCGCCTCACACTATAGGGAACATGTCATTGACAATGTTGTGCCAAATTTTCACGCTGCTATTGGTGAAACTTTTCAATCTCTAGACGATAACGCTAGACCGCATCGTGCAGCCATAGTTGAGAATGCGCGCGAGGAGCTTGGTATTCCACATTTACCAATACCTCCACACTCACCAGATTTGAATTGCATACAACATACATGGGAAATGCTCCAAAAAAGATTAGATAATCATCAACTTACCCCAGAATCCTTAAATGATCTGGGAGAGCTTCTGCCCCGTTTATGGAACCAAATTCCTCAAGAAATGTTCAACAACCTCGTGTGTAGTATGCAAAGAAGATGTCAAGCTGTTATTGATGTCCGTGGAGGCCATAGATTGTATTGATAGTCTTAAAATGCTTGAATTCTCCGGGAATGAAATTTCGTTATTTTACTCGATTTTTCTCAACCACCCTGTATACGCTGCAGACCTACAGGCTAAAATTGATTTGCAACTTGAAATCACAGCAATATGAATTTTCATCACAAAAATCTCATTTCAACTATATTTTTTTGCAATTTAAGTCAATATCCCTAACTCATGTGGAGCAGTTCAATTAACTGGATAGACAAAAAATGATGTGAATGTGCAATTTTGAAAGGATGCTATAACTTTCGTCTTGTGGAAAATTCTGCGTTTCTGTGAAGACATTTCTGTGGAACTTTTTTATGTACCATTCAATGGTGTCGGTATATTTTCCTGAATTAATGCTCATCAATATTTATATGTTGAACAATAGTTTATTTCAAATAGGATTCTGACACCAGAGATTTCTTTGGACATCAGTAGAGCTTGAGGTTACCATTACAAAAATATACAAAACATGATATTCTGCCCGAAATCTAACCTAACCTAACCTAACCAAACCTAACCTAACCTAATGTCAAATCCGCCTGTGTGTGTTCCACGTAAATCGAAGTAAACATCAGTTTTATATCGGTAAAATGTCTGAAATTTGCAGTGACATCCGTAAGAGCGCGCCATCTCAGTTTAATCCCATTCCTCTTTTATATGTTTCCATTATTTCATACGAGGCCCAGAACACACTCTTAACTCTAAAGACACTGTTTACAAAAGAGACTGTTGAATCAGGGAAAATATTCCTCAAGGTGAAAGCTCCAAACACACAAGGCACCGTTCTCCGAAAGATAATGTTATTTTCGAACCACGAGGGAAAAAAGGGATCTCTCTGTCGAACGACTCGGGAAATATGTCGTTTTTATTGGGCACTCTACCGACGAAAAGTTTATTTTATGTCCCGGACATCTTTTGTGATCCGCATGTCACATCAAATTTACATGGGTTATGTTGATACAAGATGTTTGCCTCTATTATGGACATAAATGAAAACCGTTCCTTCACGAGATAATTGAATATTAATGGGATACTGTCGGGCCTCATGTCAGTCTGATCTGAGCTGATAAAAGTGGGCTCTTCCTTTCATAGGATGGGTCCAATTAAAGTGGGTAATTTCAAAGTATGCAGAACAACTCTATTCAACAATATTCTCCTATATATTCAATCTTCTCTCAGACCGACGAACAAAATTCTGAATTGAAGAAAGAAGTACATTTGTACATCCTGGACACGAAAAGAACGTTGGTTTCTTGACTGTCAGTCAAGGACTCTGCCCACTGAGCTACTAGCAATCAAGAACTGTAGCTTCGATTCCTGTCCAGAGAACTTTTTTCGAAATTTTTAGAAATTTTTCTTGTTCAGTATTATTCAACAGACTAGTCCCGCCAGATCCCCAGACTTAAATAGTTAAGTTTTCTTTTTAGACTATCTGGATTTTTATGACAATCTTGATTCTGAGGATTTATGAGAGAATCGTTCAAGTTTTTTTCTCGAAATTGGTAGCAGATACGACAAAACAGCAGGAAACCATAAAGTTTAGTAAAAATACAAGGCTTCTTTTTATGATTTTTCAAACGAACAGTGGCTCACCAAAAAAAAGTTCTGGCGGAAAACAGGGGACAGTGTTCCAGAAAACATATCACGCTGTATATGTGCAATCGAAATTGGCATATCAAATGGTGTAAACTTCCAATTGTGATATCTATGCCAAATTTCAGTGGAATATCTTGTGAAATGCAGATAGTATGAGGAAAAAACGTTAAAAGAATTGAAACTTTGACACCCTGTATCTCGAAAACGAAACGTTTGCGGTCCCATGTTCATGGGACTTGTTTTTCTTGAAATTAATCAAAGAAGCTCCCCTTCTCGTTTGTAGGGGAAATACATACAAAATGACATAGGCATCATAACTTGAGTTCGGAGGTATGAAATGCGGAACTGCCTTCCACATTACACGACCCGAGTTGCTTCAATTAACCTCTGAAAATTAGCAATAGCTACTCTGTTTCATTCGGTCGTTATGAGTGATAACAAAAATCAATAGGTCACGAGTTTTTTTTCATTGCGCCCAATTTTAAGAAGAAATGGCCAGTTTTCACCATTTTTGTCATTCAAATTGCGTTCAATTCAAACTTTACTTATTTGTCATTGTATTCACGGAGCTTATTGTATGTTGAATATACTTTTTGTATTAATTCGATACGTTTCTAGTTTTATAACGCTATATGTACAAAATGACATGCACAGTGAACGGATAAAATGACATAGGTATTTCAGCTGAATTAACCGTATCTACCGGACAAAACCAAGACAATCCATCTCAGGCTCCATCAGCAAACAAAGAATCAGGACTTGTCTTAACATATTCATAACAAAATCTTCATCTGCGGCTAATAAAGGCAATGCATCTTAACCTACTCTTGCTGATCCTATGAGGAGGTTTCTCCAACCCCTAAAGGACGATTTATAAGTGAACAAGGCAAACGTGAGCCGAGGACTCGACAAACGTACTCAGTTTCAACTTCTATACCTAATAAGATTGCAATCAAATCAAAAAAGAGCCCATACCTCCTCCAAAAACCTCCCTAGGGCATTATTCAAGAAAGACAATGAAGAAGAAAATGTTCCTAGCAACTTTCGAGATCATGAAGACGACTGTCCAGTGTCCATCTTTCTATTGTTATGAGACCTTTAGACGATTTAGATCTTCTTCAGGATTAGCCCTGAAGAAGACTGGTTATGGTGCATGCATTGCTTGCATTGGGCTCACGCATCTTGTGCTGATGTTCCTAGAAGAACCAAGCGTTTCATTTGTGCACTTTGTCAGTAGTTTTGTAACTAGAATACAGTAGAAAAATACAGTTGCCTATTGCCGGTATGTCATTTTGTCCATAGCATGCGAACAAAATGAATTTCGTTTATCCCAATTTATCTAAGAATATTTTAGTTCTTGGAACTTTTATTTCATAAAGGTTGATTAGATTTTATAAAGAAAGGACCAAAGATCAGAGGTGTAGAATATGACATTACTGTGATTCACTACTAACAAGTTATGCCTCTGAAATAAAACCCTATGTCATTTTGTATGTACTTCCCCTACCCCTAATCTAGGAATCCTCTGTATGAAATGTTAGACCGCCTTGAAAGCAGCAAGTTCAACCTATATGCGAGTTTTATCTCGTGCTCTGCGCGAAATCTTAAACCTTATTTATAGTGAGTGGGTGTTCTGAAGGAGGCGGTGGAGTCTTCTGATACACGTTGAAAAATTACATTTTCGCGACATTAAAAATTCAGGATATATGGGCAACTACATGCTGCTTTCATACATCAGACTCGGCTAATGGAACTGGCTGACGATGCGCTCCAGGTACTTTTTCATTTCTGCGAATATGGAGAATTATGCATGGCTGCTGGTTATGTATTTCAATTTTGATGGGAGTGAGGATGAAGACGTGGAAAGGGGGGAGCTACGCACGTCTTGAAGTTCTCGACTTTCCGTAAATTGTCGTGGTATCAGGGTTCTCGTTTATTCTTGACATTGTGGGATTTCGGGCGAACGTTGTTTGGATGATGGACTCAGTTGTATGGATCTAAATAACTCC
Source organism: Adalia bipunctata (assembly GCA_910592335.1). Taxonomy (NCBI): domain Eukaryota; kingdom Metazoa; phylum Arthropoda; class Insecta; order Coleoptera; family Coccinellidae; genus Adalia; species Adalia bipunctata. The sequence continues at coordinate 70,977,712 of OU342949.1, read as the reverse complement.
TTTCTGATGGATTTGAGTTTCCACTTTCGAGCATACATTCAGGGATGTTATATTCAACCCCTGAAGGCGTGGGCAAATATTCCGATAAATGAGGAAAGGACTAAATACGATGTCAGACTCCTCGCAAAAACACATTATCCGGTACGAAAGTTGAACTTTTCAGAACACGCAGACACTATGTTGTTTAAAACTCAGCGAAATTAAAGATACTGAAGAAAGCCTAATGATGACGCTTTCAATGCATCAATGGAATGATAAACTAGATAATAATGTACGAGGATATATTGAAAAATTCTTAGCCTACTATAGAACCAAACAAAATTTCAATGTCAAAATATTTTATTACTCCATATATTCTCCTCTTAATTGAATACATTTATTACAGCGAACCTGCAACGTCTCTAGACCTTTCAAAAATAATGTTTCTTCTTGCTCTGCAAACCAGTCCTCCGCAGCTTTTAATACCTCCACGTTGAAAGAAAATTCTAACACTAAATCACGATTTTTGAATGGCAACATGAGATTTGTGTACTGGGGCGTTGTCCTGTAGAAACAAAACACCTTTGGATAGCTTTCCGCGTCTTTTCTCTTTGATTTTTTGCAGTAGAGTGGTCACTAATGTCGAATAGTAATCTCCAGTTATTGTTCTACCCTCCTCCAAAAAATCAATCATGATTACTCTATGGCAATCCCAAAAAACTGAAGCAAGAACATTTCCAGCACGAAACACGAAACTTCTTAGGTCTTGGAGAACCAGAGTGTTGCCATTCCATCGATAGTTGCTTTGTTTCTGGATCGTTGAAATGTACCCAAGTCTCATCCATAGTAAAAATTCGGTTTAAGAAGTCTACATCTTTTTCAAATAGAGCAAAGATCGAACGCGATGCTTCTACCCTTGCACGCTTTTGGTCAACATTCAAAATTGGGGGATCCATTTTGCAGAAATTTTTGTCCAAATTGACGTGAACTACACACAACCAAACTTATATGGAATCACCCAGTATTAAGATGAAATATTATTTTGGTATCTTTTTCGTTAGAAGCAAATAAAAAGTGCATGTGTTTACTAACAAAAATAGTTAGGTTCATAAGCACTTGATAAGATTTGGCTTTGCAGTGTCGATTTTACCATTTCGTTCGAACGTCGCAGTGAATTTATATTTTGTTTTTTTGCGAAGTTTTAAAAAAATGCCTAATGTGGGGTTATCGGAAGTCCAGAGAGGAAGAATTATTACTATGGCAGAACAAGGTATGTCACAAAGACAGATTGCAAGAACGGTGGGGGTTACACGAGGGGTTGTTTCAAAAACCTATGCAAGGTTTCTGGAGTTAGGAACCCTAAAGAATAGGCCGAGAAGAAGTCGTGGAAGAGTAACTACAGAAAGGCAGGATCGCTTTTTAGCCCAAACAGCAAGAATAAATCCCGCTGTATCTCATTCAGAGCTTCAAAGGCAATTTTTGCAAGCTACAGGTGTTAGTGTTTCTGTCGAAACTATCAGAAAAAGACTTCGCGCTTGGGAATTATTCAAGAGAAGAGCGTTAAAAGTTCCAGAACTATCAAGGCAAAATAAAGTTGACCGCTTTAATTGGTGTTTAGAGCATGAAAATTGGACTATTGAAGATTGGAAAAATGTGTTATTTTCGGATGAGACCAGAATTGGCCTACGATCAGACGACCGGCGTGTTCACATTTTAAGAGGTAGTGGGAGGCAAGCTAGGCTCCAAGCTGCAAGACCGATCCCTAAATACAAACGAGGTACTGTAATGTTTTGGGGCGGAATTATGTTTGGTGAGAAAACTCCTTTAATTCCTATTAGAAAATCTCTGACAGGGCCTAGGTATGTTGATCTAGTGCTACAACCTGTAGTGAGGCTCTGGCGAGGTGCTTTTGGAGATTATTTCCTATTTATGCAGGATAATGCACCTCCACATACCAGCAGAGTATGCAGAATTTTTTCGAAACAGAAGGTGTGGCTGTTTTAGAGTGGCCTTCTTGTTCACCGGACCTTAATCCTATCGAGCACTTGTGGGATAGGATCAAAAGAAAAATTAGAGCTCGTCAAAATAATCCTGGTAACGCAGAGCAACTTATACAAGCGGCTTCAGAGGAATGGCAAATGTAACAGAAGAAGAAATTAACAACTTAATAGAAAGCATGCCTCGTCGAACTCAAGCTTGTATCAATGCCAGGGGTGGTAATACTGATTATTGATTTGTTAAAATCGTTTTATCTGTTGTTCAATTCTCAGTTACATAAAAATTATTTTTAGAGAAATTTACACTTTTGATTTTCTGTTCTATTATAAAAATAATCTTTTAATAATTTATATTATTTTTGTAATAAACTTGTTTTGGGAAAACTGCTCTTCACTTTTCAGCGACTTTTTTTTAATTAAATTTCGTTTTTTCCAAATAACAGGGTGATTCCATATAAATTTGGTTGTGTGTATATGATGAACGCGTTCGTATGAAATCTTCAGTGCTTCAGATATCCGTTTTAGCCCAATTCGACGGTCTGATAAAATCCTGTCATGAACTGCATCGATATTTTCGGGGACTGACACAGAAACTGGCCTTCCCGATCAGACATCACCTTCAATGGAAAATTAACCTCTTTTGAAGCTTGCAGTCCAATTTTTCACGGTCGCATACGAAGAACATTGATCACCACGGGTATTAAGCATATCTTAAATGCTTACCTCTTAACCCTTTTAAATACAGGTTCTTGATGATGGCTCGATACTCCAATTTTTCGTTTTTACAATTTCGGTGGACATCTTTCTTTAAATTTATTGCGTAACTCTGGTTTACTTTTTCAACGTCGAACTCTACACTGACACGTCTAATAAGTTATTATCCTTTGATATGGTATCGCAATATTTCGTTTATGCATGGAACTGGTCTAGGCTAACCAGATATCAATACATCCTCGTATCAAAACGGTCCATTATCATAAAACACCTCTAATCGCATCAACTGAGGAGATACAACAATTCCCGAGTCCAGTTTCGAAACCGAAGCAATCCCAGAAATATTTTCTGCCGGTCGAGGACATAACCACAAACATGGAACACAATAATACCACTTCGAACACGGCCGGGTCAGCAGCATCCTTCTCCGGCTTCCGCCTTCGCAATCCTGAAATAAATGTCGATGCTATTTCGGGCTCATCTCCAGCGACCTGTGGCCAATTCGGCCGAAAATTCCCTTTTCAGTTTCCGTAACGTCCCTTTTCGTTGCAGGCCGACCCCCTCCCACGGTCACCTGGTTCGTGAACGACAAAATGTCAGAGGGCAAACTGGAAACGATCGGCAACCACGTCACTGTCAATCGGCTGGAGGTGGCCAACCTTCGCAGGGATCATCTCAACTCCACGTTCAAGTGCCAGGCCAGCAACACGAAGCTGATGATGCCGGTGGAGAAGACCGTCAGGTAGGTATTTTTTTACGAGGTCATGCCTTTCCCTTGGTCACCCAAAAGTTGGGATTTGAGAAGTCGATTTTACTTTAAAGGGAGATACTTTGGTCAATACTCAATAACATTATACAAACTGCACGTAGATCCGACCAGAAAAACGGGAGCTTTGACGATTTGAAATTTCGACTTTTTTTAAAAATATGCTATTTGACAGGTGAAAATTTAAACTATCATAGATAGCGTTTTGGTTTATTTTTTATTGGATTCAGCGTCCTCGAAAACCTATCCTTCGATACCAAACATGACGATATAGCTCTTTTTTGACAATAAATTTTCATGTTTTATGTTTTCCATATTTCATTTTCGAGTTTTGTTCAGAAGCTCACAGCATTCACAGAATAGGTGTTATGGATCTGCGAAATGGGTATTACGCATGATTCGAATGCATTGAAGACCTTCTCGGTTGAATAACTCCGTTAGATTTTCCAGGGATTCCGTGTTGATGACAAATATGTAGTTTTTGGGGGGTCTTACCCCTTGATCATTTTTGACCCAAAATTTTAGATTTTTCAAATCACTCATATTTTGCACAGAGATACTTGGAGCTACGCTGATCAACATAATATAAATAATTCTTGGCGGCGATGAGAGGGACGGAAGTTATGGCGGTTTGAAATTTCCGATTTTTCTGAAAAATGCCATTTGACAGGTTGAAATCTAAACGGTGATAGTTAGGGCTCTGAATTATTTTATATTGAATAGAGCGACCTCGAAAACCTACATTTTGATACCATAATCACCCATGTTGCCCTCATAAGTAATGAATTATTCTTGTTTTTATTTTTCGATTTTTCATTTTCGAGTTCTGTTCACGAGCTCACACCACTTGAGGTGAGGGCGATGTCGGTCTGCCAAATTGCTTTTATTGAAGATTCGAATAGTAAGTACATTCGCCAAATTCAATAATAAGGTTAGATCTTCCCCATATATATTTTTTATTGGCAAATATGGTGTTTTCGGGGGGTCATACCCCTTTGTCATTTTTGACCCAAAATTTAAGATTTTTCAAATCGCTCATATTTTGCACAGAGATACTTGGAGCTACGCTGATCAACAAAATATAAATAATTCTTGGCGGCGATGAGAGGGAAGGAAGTTATGGCGGTTTGAAATTTCCGATTTTTCAAAAAAATGCCATTTGACAGGTGAAAATCTAAACGGTGATAGTTAGGGCTTTGAATTATTTTTTATTGAATAGAGCGACCTCGAAAACCTACATTTTGATACCAAAATCACCCATGTAGGCCTCATGAGTAATGAATTATTCTTGTTTTTATTTTTCGATTTTTCATTTTCGAGTTCTGTTCACGAGCTCACACCACTCAAGGTGAGGGCGATGTCGGTCTGCCAAATTGCTTTTATTGAAGATTCGAATAGTAAGTACATTCGCCAAATTCAATAATAAGGTTAGATCTTCCCCATATATATTTTTTATTGGCAAATATGGTGTTTCCGGGGGGTCATACCCCTTTGTCATTTTTGACCCAAAATTTAAGATTTTTCAAATCGCTCATATTTTGCACAGAGATACTTGGAGCTATGCTGATCAACATAATATGAATAATTCTTGGCGGCGATGAGAGGGAAGGAAGTTATGGCGGTTTGAAATTTCCGATTTTTCAAAAAAATGCCATTTGACAGATGAAAATCTAAACGGTGATAGTTAGGGCTTTGAATTATTTTTTATTGAATAGAGCGACCTCGAAAACCTACATTTTGATACCAAAATCACCCATGTAGCCCTCATAAGTAATGAATTATTCTTGTTTTTATTTTTCGATTTTTCATTTTCGAGTTCTGTTCACGAGCTCACACCACTCAAGGTGAGGGCGATGTCGGTCTGCCAAATTGCTTTTATTGAAGATTCGAATAGTAAGTACATTCGCCAAATTCAATAATAAGGTTAGATTAGATCTCCCCCATATATATTTTTTATTGGCAAATATGGTGTTTTCGGGGGGTCATAACCCTTTGTCATTTTTGACCCAAAATTTAAGATTTTTCGAATCGCTCATATTTTGCACAGAGATACTTGGAGCTACGTTGATCAACAAAATATAAATAATTCTTGGCGCCGATGAGAGGGACGGAAGTTATGGCGGTTTGAAATTTCTGATTTTTCAAAAAAAATGCCATTTGACAGGTGAAAATCTGAACGGTGATAGTTAGGGCTTTGAATTATTTTTTATTGAATAGAGCGACCTCGAAAACCTACATTTTGATACCAAAATCACCCATGTAGCCCTCATAAGTAATGAATTATTCTTGTTTTTATTTTTCGATTTTTCATTTTCGAGTTCTGTTCACGAGCTCACACCACTCAAGGTGGGTGCGATGTCGGTCTGCCAAATTGCTTTTATTGAAGATTCGAATAGTAAGTACATTCCCCAAATTCAATAATAAGGTTAGATCTTCCCCATAAATATTTTTTATTGGCAAACATGGTGTTTTCGGGGGGTCATACCCCTTTGTCATTTTTGACCCAAAATTTAAGATTTTTCAAATCGCTCATATTTTGCACAGAGATACTTGGAGCTACGCTGATCAACATAATATAAATGATTCTTGGCGGCGATGAGAGGGAAGGAAGTTATGGCGGTTTGAAATTTCCGATTTTTCAAAAAAATGCCATTTGACAGGTGAAAATCTAAACGGTGATAGTTGGGGCTTTGAATTATTTTTTATTGAATAGAGCGACCTCGAAAACCTACATTTTGATACCAAAATCACCCATGTAGCCCTCATAAGTAATGAATTATTCTTGTTTTTATTTTTCGATTTTTCATTTTCGAGTTCTGTTCACGAGCTCACACCAGTCAAGGTGAGGGCGATGTCGGTCTGCCAAATTGCTTTCATTGAAGATTCGAATAGTAAGTACATTCGCCACATTCAATAATAAGGTTAGATCTTCCCCATATATATTTATTATTGGCAAATATGGTGTTTTCGGGGGGTCATACCCCTTTGTCATTTTTGACCCAAAATTTCAGATTTTTCGAATCGCTCATATGTTGCACAGAGATACTTGGAGCTACGCTGATCAACATAATATAAATAATTCTTGGCGGCGTTGAGAGGGACGGAAGTTATGGCGGTTTGAAATTTCCGATTTTTCAAAAAAATGCCATTTGACAGGTTAAAATCTTAACGGTGATAGTTAGGCCTCTGAATTATTCTTTATTGAATAGAGCGACCTCGAAAACCTACATGTTGATACCAAAATCACCCATGTAGCCCTCATAAGTAATGAATTATTCTTTTTTTTATTTTTCGATTTTTCATTTTCGAGTTCTGTTCACGAGCTCACACCACTCGAGGTGAAGGCGATGTCGGTCTGCCAAATTGGTTTTATTGAAGATTCGAATAGTAAGTACATTCTCCAAATTCAATAATAAGGTTAGATCTTCCCCATATATATTTTTTATTGGCAAATATGGTGTTTTCAGGGGGTCATACCCCTTTGTCATTTTTGACCCAAAATTTTAGATTTTTCAAATCGCTCATATTTTGCACAGAGATACTTGGAGCTACGCTGATCAACATAATATAAATAATTCTTGGCGGCGATGAGAGGGACAGAAGTTATGGCGGTTTGAAATTTCCGATTTTTCAAAAAAAAATGCTATTTGACAGGTTAAAATCTTAACGGTGATAGTTAAGACTCTGAATTATTTTTTATTGAATAGAGCGACCTCGAAAACCTACATTTTGATACCAAAATCACCCATGTAGCCCTCATAAGTAATGAAAATTATTCTTGTTTTTATTTTTCGATTTTTCATTTTCGAGTTCTGTTCACGAGCTCACACCACTCGAGGTGAGGGCGATGTCGGTCTTCCAAATTGCTTTTATTGAAGATTCGAATAGTAAGTACATTCTCCAAATTCAATAATAAGGTTAGATCTTCCCCATATATATTTTTTATTGGCAAATATGGTGTTTTCGGGAGGTCATACCCCTTTGTCATTTTTGACCCAAAATTTTAGATTTTTCAAATCACTCATATGTTTCACAGAGATACTTGGAGCTACGCTGATCAACATAATATAAATAATTCTTGGCGGCGATGAGAGGGACGGAAGTTATGGCGGTTTGAAATTTTCGATTTTTCAAAAAAATGCCATTTGACAGGTGGAAATCTAAACGGTGATTGTTAGGGCTTTGAATTATTTTTTATTGAATAGAGCGACCTCGAAAACCTACATTTTGATACCAAAATCAACCATGTAGCCCTCATAAGTAATGAATTATTCTTGTTTTTATTTTCCGATTTTTCATTTTCGAGTTCTGTTCACGAGCTCACACCACTCAAGGTGAGGGCGATGTCGGTCTGCCAAATTGGTTTTATTGAAGATTCGAATAGTAAGTACATTCTCCAAATTCAATAATAAGGTTAGATCTTCCCCATATATATTTTTTATTGGCAAATATGGTGTTTTCGGGGGGTCATACCCCTTTGTCATTTTTGACCCAAAATTTTAGATTTTTCAAATCGCTCATATTTTGCACAGAGATACTTGGAGCTACGCTGATCAACATAATATAAATAATTCTTGGCGGCGATGAGAGGGACAGAAGTTATGGCGGTTTGAAATTTCCGATTTTTCAAAAAATGCCATTTGACAGGTTTAAATCTAAACGGTTATAGTTAGGGCTCTGAATTATTTTTTATTGAATTGAGCGACCTCGAAAACCTACATTTTGATACCAAAATCACCCATGTAGCCCTCATAAGTAATGAATTATTCTTGTTTTTATTTTTCGATTTTTCATTTTCGAGTTCTGTTCACGAGCTCACACCACTCGAGGTGAGGGCGATGTCGGTCTGCCAAATTGGTTTTATTGAAGATTCGAATAGTAAGTACATTCTCCAAATTCAATAATAAGGTTAGATCTTCCCCATATATATTTTTTATTGGCAAATATGGTGTTTTCGGGGGGTCATACCCCTTTGTCATTTTTGACCCAAAATTTTAGATTTTTCAAATCGCGCATATTTTGCACAGAGATACTTGGAGCTACGCTGATCAACATAATATAAATAATTCTTGGCGGCGATGAGAGGGACAGAAGTGATGGCGGTTTGAAATTTCCTATTTTTCAAAAAATGCCATTTGACAGGTTTAAATCTAAACGGTTGTAGTTAGGGCTCTGAATTATTTTTTATTGAATAGAGCGACCTCGAAAACCTACATTTTGATACCAAAATCACCCATGTAGCCCTCATAAGTAATGAATTATTCTTGTTTTTATTTTTCGATTTTTCATTTTCGAGTTCTGTTCACGAGCTCACACCACTCGAGGTTAGGGCGATGTCGGTCTGCCAAATTGCTTTTATTGAAGATTCGAATAGTAAGTACATTCTCCGAATTCAATTATAAGGTTAGATCTTCCCCATATATATTTTTTATTGGCAAATATGGTGTTTTCGGGGGGTCATACCCCTTTGTCATTTTTGACCCAAAATTTTAGATTTTTCAAATCGCTCATATTTTGCACAGAGATACTTGGAGCTACGCTGATCAACATAATATAAACATAATATAAATAATTGATGAGAGGGACAGAAGTTATGGCGGTTTGAAATTTCCGATTTTTCAAAAAAATGCCATTTGACAGGTTTACTCTAAACGGTGATAGTTAGGGCTCTGAATTATTTTTATTGAATAGAGCGACCTCGAAAACCTACATTTTGATACCAATATCACCCATGTAGCCCTCATAAGTAATGAATTAGGTACTTTATAAGCAATCAATTTTTATGTTCAATGTCTTTCATATTTCATTTTAGAGTTTTGTTTACAAGCTTAAGGCATTCGGAGTTTAGGTGTTATGGATTATTTTTTATTGAATTGATCTCCAAATCTAACATTCCAATAATTCTTGCGCAGTGTTCTGCCTGGGATTCATCATTCATCAAAATTGTTCTCATTCATTTTTCAGCCTAGAACTCCTCCTGCGCCCACTCTCGGTTACCATCACCCGAAAGCCCCACCAAATGATTGCTGATCAGGAGTACACAATTCGATGTATGGTAGAAGGATCGCGACCTAAAGCCACGGTCACCTGGACCAGAGAAAACAGAGTGTTCAGACGAGGAAAGGTGAGCATCTGAAATCGCCAATCTTAGTGACAAACTTAACATTAATAATGTTTTTCATTCATTTCAGATCACAGAAGAAGGCAACGAGACGATAGTGATCAGCGCTGTGACATTTGCTCCAGTCCCAGAGGATGATGGCACTTTTCTAAAATGTATTGGGGACAACCCGAAGCTGATAAGTGTTGCTCAAGAAGACTCGTTCAAGCTCAACGTAGTATGTGAGTACGATTTCAAATTCAGTATCTGGAAGCGTTGAGTGGTTTCACGTGCACGGAACGAATTTGAAACAAGTAGTTCTATATGGCGAACAGAAGCACCTAGTTGGAACCCTCTATTCCACAATCTGGCGAAGAAACAACACCTCAAATCGAGACTAATCAAAAGTGACACCCAAAGTTGTTGCATTTGCTTCAAGACCCTTTCCAAACGAAGGATTTCCTCATTTCCATACGTTCGAGGACCTTCCAAGCTCCGATTCTACCCCACCATTCGACCGCGATCCTAATCAGGATTATAAAGGCTCTGACGGGACCGACATGTCCATCTTTATCGACGTATGGCGTCCTGTTCCCCGAGGTGGCCATAATCTGACAGCCAGGGGATAAACAGCCTCAATTTTCTCCACACTCTCGGGACGCAATTTTTCCCAATCGAATTGTCCCTTCTTCTTACATCGGTAATTTCATCGGCCATCGAATTAGCGTAAAGGGAGCGGAAATCGAATTTCTGTAATGTTCATATTGTTGGCTAGTGTATGCTGCAGTAAGGATCTTTTTAGAAATTTTGGAAGGTCACTTATAAGGAAATTCTGTTTCGAAAGGAATTTTTGTCATTTGCTTCTCGCATTCTCATTCATTTCATTGTTTTATCAAGTCTATAAGATTGCTGTTATGTTGATTGTTCATTATAAATAAAGCTCTCTTGGACTTGAGAGCTATATCTGCTTGTCTGATAGCCCCGTGTAGTCGTTTCACTAGGCCTTTTTCTCACGGAACGAATCCACTTCATGAAAATACGTGGTTTTAGCAGTTTTGCTCTAGCAAAACAAAAAATGCCTGCTTCCGAATCAAAATTCGTTCTAGTACGATCGAGGTACGATGATAAGAAAATGAGTATCCTTCAAATTCCTGCTGTGTCGTGCTAAGAGATGATTTATCACGATATATGTTACGTTGGATAAAATAATTGTACCTTCCTGTTGGAAAAGACCATATATTCGTTTAATTAGTGTTTTGAGATACGCAGACACGCGAATGAGAACATGTAGGAGTCAACGTAACACGTCAAACTATCCTTTTTGAGACGATGGACATGGACACATGTTTTCTTTAATGACACGTTAATGGCGTATTTTAAATTGAATGTGAATGATATTCGTGCATGTTGATGTTGAAATATCTGTGGGCATTCCATCAACTGAAAGAAGGTAATGGACTGGGGTAAATGACCTACTTGTCACTATATTCACAAAAAAAAACCCTAAACCTTATAGTGCCTGGACGGGGCGATACAGACGATAGATCGTAGAGATAACCTGGGTCTAGTGAATAGAGCTATTTTGAAATAAATAGGAGAAAGATTTAAAAGCAAGCAGATAAATTTTTGATTCTTTCTCTGACCCAAAATCGCAGACTTCAAAACCATTTTTCTATATTGAGATAACCAAGAGATTGGCGATTCCAACCACCGATGAGGGCGCTGCTGACTGTAAACAAACATGGAGGAAAATGAGTAATCATTTCTAAAGCTACGTTGTTTTGATATGTAAAACAGATTATTTCAAGTGTTTTCCTTAGTTCTCGTGATGATTTCGTGAATAATTTCGGTGAATTAATGTATTATTGACAGTGCAGTGTCGAGTTTATAAAATTTTGGTATACAAATTGGCTTTTTCCCTTCTAATTGGATCGACAATTCACGAGGAATTCGATGGAAATTATGAAAATGATTTATTGTTTTGAATATTCTTTATTTTCATGGAAATATACTACAGAATAAAAATACAAAAAGATTTACATCTGCCTAAACTTTGATCTAAATGTGAATAAGTTTTCTGATGCGACATGAAAAACATGAAGATCTACGTATCCATGGTATATCCTTTTAATCACTTGAAAATTCCCAAAATGTTAAGAGGGAAATTCAACAATTCAACCTCAGAACTTGGCCACTGAATACAACCTTCCAAAATACGTGCTAAATTCTTAATATATTCACCAAAAATATTGTTCGCAGTTGATCGAGAAATAATACCACTAGAGATGAAATTTTGCCGGCAAAATTTCTCTATTGTAAAATGGAAGTTTGTTGCTTTCGGCAATTTCGAGAATGATATTTTGGAAAAATGTCATGAGCAAAATTGCCGAGAAGCAACAAACTTGAATATTACAAGAGAGAAATTTTACCTGCTTAAATTTCATCTCGAGTGGTATTCGACATGACTATTTCACGAGAAAATGAGTCTGAAGATGTTCACATTGGGCTTGTATTTGCGCTATTTGACAAATAAGTATTCATCATAGATCGCAACTAAACGTTGTTTGTTTTCTCTATGGTATTCATTCCCGAAGCTATCTATGAATTTGAGAAACGTCAAAAATTTTATCGCTGAAAAACCAACTTGTTGGTTTTGCCGATGTGAATATTTTATCGATGAAAAACGACTGTTGCTAAGGAAACTTCTTCACTAAAAATGGAATGAGTGGAATAATCAATCAATCAATCAATTTTTTTCCAATATACCGAAGGCATAAGTGATATAAAGTGTTAAGGCATCTTTCTTAGAAAATTCATGAAATCGTACAGACCAGTTTTTATTTGTCCTTGAAGAGCAATTGAAATCACTACAGTTACAATTGAATACAGTTTTTTTTTCAGTACTAGTACTTAGCTTACTCAGTGTTCTATAATGAATCAATCCAATGGCCTAAAATTATATACAGGGTGTTTGGAGAGTGAGTAGCTATAGGTTAATGGTGGATAGGTGATGCTCTTGGCTATTTGTTGCACCTAATAACATAACATTTTGCCCAAAGTTCAAGGTGTTATAATTTTTCAGCCATTTTTCTAGAAATTTCCCATTTTTCCCATTAAAATCTTGAATTTTTTTCAATTTAATGCTCGAGGTGCCTATAAAATGGTTTATTTTTTTAGTCTAGTCTTGTCTTATTCAGATTAAATCATAATTTCATACAAACGTCTTCAAAAAACCTGACAGCGTCGTATCAAACATCAAAATGAAAAAAAAATTATGTTGTGTCCACTTTACAAAGTGAAATAAAGAAAAGTTTACATATTGTGGGGTTTTGAAATGGTTTTTAAAACTTCTCTAGTTAATACTCTCTGCAATGGTAGGTACCTATGTAACATGTTCCATTAATAATCAGATAACTCAACAAAAAACCGTGTCTTCAAGGATGCCTTGATAGGGTGACGACAAAACTATTCCATTGAGCAGGTAAAATCTTTTCTCTCATTCTAACACTAACTAAAAATAGCGTGCTCTCTCTATCATCGGTTGACAATACTCCTCGAGCATTAAATAAAAAAAATTACAATTTCAATGAGAAAAATGGAAAATTTCTAGAAAAATGGCAAAAAAATTATAACACCTTGAACTTTGGGCAGAATGTTATTTTATTAGGTGCAACAAGTAGCCAAGAACATCACCTATCCACCATTTACCTATGGCTACTCACCCTCCAAATACCCTGTATAACATTAGCATAAAAACATTAATCCATTCGCTAAGATAATTCACCTTATTTAATTTCTATCTCACAGAAGTTAAAGGCACAGCTCAGTACCTTGAATTACGATGATCAGTTTCATAACACACTTGTTGATAATTGCGGTACTAACCTTTCTCATCAGTTAAAACTGCACCAGAAAATTAGACCCAAACAAGATGCCTTGTAACCTAAAACATGATAACTTTGTGAATAATATTTTGAATTAATAACACTGATATAAATACCTTCTCAGCAATTTTTATTTCAATACTAATTTATCTGTTCAGAGCACGATAAAAACTTCCAAATATCCGTTAAGAATACCTGGATATGAAACAAAATATTATAGCTCATAAGCACGCGAAACATAAAAGATCTCAAAGCAGTACTCATTTTGTAGTTTGGAATATTTGCCGAATGAGGGCGCTTTGATCTTTGAAACGCCACTATGGCTAACAGGGATACTTAAAATCCACAGTAGGGAAGAACAAATGGTTGATAACGCTTCAATCCGAACGAATGTAAAACGAAAAAGATGATATGAAATTGTGTTCTGATGGCCTGGCTACCGCTAAATCTTCGAGTCATCCCAATTCCCATAATCTTCCCGTTAATTCCCGAATATTCCTCCATAATACGTGGCGTCGAACGAAGATTTCTCAATTAGACATTCGGGGCGTAAAATTAAAATCACAAACCGTAGAATTGAGATTAATAAATCGGTCGGAAAATGTTCTCCTCCAGCCATTCGAGGGAGTTTCTCCTCGCCGCCCAATGCCCCTACCTGAACGGGAAAAGGAGAGAACCCTTTAGGTGAGTTTATTGATCCTTCGACAAAGTTGCTACTTCAGCTCGGTTCGCGTATCCCACGGAGAGAAGAAAAATATATTTTAAAAGCCCCCCAGCTCGCAATTTGTAAGGACAAATAAAAGTTTCATATTACGCGAACAAAGTTCCGCTTCCCGTATTTAGAAAAGATTCGAATAAACAAAAACCGAATATTCCTCAAATATGACGGTAAATATTTAGAGGAACTTCTGCATCAATATTCATTTTCCGATACGTTAACGGGACTCTCGGCTATGCTGAACGTCAAGGAAATTTTCGACAAAAGCAGGTTTCAAATAGAACCGCGGAAACATGATAAACTCAAACTTCCCAATAATTCCGATATAAAAATAAATTTTGATCCATTTCAATCTGTCAAGTGTCGACAACATTACAGAGTTTCACTTGAGGAAAGTCAGAAGAAAGAAATGCCAACAATTTTCGAATTCGAAATGCCCTTTGAAACGGTCATACGAGGATATATTGAAAAATTCTTAGCCTACTATAGAACCAAACGAAATATCAATGTCAAAATAATTCATTACTCAACATATTCTCCTCTTAATTGAATACATTTATTACATCGAACCTGCAACGTCTCTAGACCTCTAAAAAAAATTTTTCTTCTTGCTCTGCAAACCAGTCCTCCACAGCTTCAATTACCTCCTCGTTGAATGAAAATTTACGACCTTTCAAACATTTTTTCAGTTGAGGAAAGAAATGATAGTCGGATGGAGCCAAATCTGATGAATAAGGAGGGTGTTCTATTAATTCTAACCCTAAATCACGAATTTTTTGCATAGCAACATGAGATTTGTGTACTGGGGCGTTGTCCTGTAAAAACAAAACCAAGTCTTTTCTCTTCAATTTTTCCCCGTAGAGTTGTCAGTAATGTCGAATGGTAATCTGCAGTTATTGTTCTACCCTCATTCAAAACATCAATCATGATTACTCCATGGCAACCCAAAAAAACTGAAGCAAGAACTTTTCCAGCAGATTTTTTGACACGAAACTTCTTAGGTCTTGGAGAACCAGAGTGTCGCCATTCCATCGATTGTTGCTTCGTTTCTGGATCGTAGAAATGTACCCAAGTCTCATCCATAGTAACAATTCGGTTTAAGAAGTCTGCATCGTTTTCAAATCGAGCATAGATCGAACGCGATGCTTCTACCCTCGCACGCTTTAGGTCAACTTTCAAACATTTGGAGATCCATTTTGCAGAAATTTTTCACATGTCCAAATTGACGTGAACTATATGATGAACGCGTTCGTATGAAATCTTCAGTGCTTCAGATATCCGTTTTAGCCCAATTCGACGGTCTGATAAAATCATGTCATGAACTGCATCGATATTTTCGGGGACTGACACAGAAACTGGCCTTCCCGATCGGTCATCATCTTCAATGGAAAATTTACCTCTTTTGAAGCTTGCAATTTTTCACGGTCGCATACGAAGGACATTGATCACCAAGAGTATCAAGCATATCTTCGTAAATCTGCTCACCTCTTAACCCTTTTAAATACAGGTACTTGATGATGGCTCCATACTCATACAATTTCGGTGGACATTTTTTTTTGTAACTTTGGTTTACTTTTTTGACGTCGAACTCTACACTGACACTTCTTATAAATTATTGTTAGTTGATATGGTATCGCAATATTTTGTTTATGCATGGAACTGGTATAGGCTAACTAGATATCAATACATCCTCGTAGTTGACCGTCACAGTGTATTAAGTTTTGTATATCGCTTGGACAAAAAGTCATCCATATGGTTTACCGATGGATCAAAATCTGAAACAGGCACTGGCATTGGGATATACGGACCTAAACTGAGGATCTCTAAAGCCCAGGGAAGTGAACTCTCTGCTGGACAAGCTTCCTTGTGTAAGACGTGGCTTGTTCAAGTCCTGGAGTCAGAGGAGTGACATGTCTTGCATCTCAAAATTCTGTAACGCTGCCCTTTAGTGACCCTTTCTGATGCCACATAAGGGTTCAAGACAAACGGGTTTAACCTTTGATGCACCTTTCGCGAGTGCATCAGCCTTCTCATTACCCTCAATGCCAAAGTGCCCTGGCACCCATGAGAGGGTCACTCTATTGCCTCTGGTCAGTTTATGGTGTTGTGACAATCCCAGGTGAGGCTTGAGCACTGGCAGTTGGATTCCAGAGCTCCTATTGGAGATTAACTGTCACAGTTTAGGACAACATCAGCAAATATTCTTTCCGTTCGAGAAACCTACGCCGAGCAGCCACCGTCTTAATTTCCCCAATAAATGGAGATCATGGCGACTGGGCCCGAACTCGTGTAAAAGGCTTCCTTCAATTCGGAGCAGGTGGGAGTGTTCAGACGCCCCCCGGCCCCTCGCCCCGCCGGATCCGGTAAAAAGGTAGCTAGGGCCGTTCGCCTGCAAGCGACGTCGCTTTCATTTACATAAAACGCGGAGTATTACGCGGTTTTTCATTACGGTCGACTACGTGGCGATATTACGACGTAAGCCGGAGGGGATCTCGGTCCCGAGGAGGGGGCAAACAATTCCGTCGGCCCCCGAGCGGAAGATTTGCGCGAAATCGTCAAGCTGTTTCGCAAATCGCCCTTCGCTCGATTCCCGTATTAGCGCACTCGATGCTGCCGTCATTTCTTTTCTATTTGTTGATTTCCGGAGGGATGTTTGGAGGACTTCCGGGCTCCGAGTTATCCGGGAGAGTCGACCGGATCGTCCCGGAGGGTTCGGGAAGACGCCGACGAACGGTTGCGGCTGGAAAATGTATTTCAACGGGTATTTCCTCAAGTTGGAGCTTTTTTGAAGCATCTGTTCACGCCAAGTGAACGGTTCAAATTAATTATTCTGAATTTTCAGAATTCGAATCATTAAATCAATTTCTCCATACTGGGGAATTCCCATATGGATTTCCCTTTATGTACAAGAAGAACTCGTCAGCTGTGGAGTGCAGCATATGTCGCATATTTGTTTCGTTTTTATATTTTTCATTAGTTCACTGATTGACTTCGTGAATAATTCTGCTTCGAATAATTGCTCATTTTCTGCTTTTTTTCGTGAATTCGGAAAATTTCAGTTTTTTCCTGTGATTCGCAGTTTGTAGTCATTTGGATTCAATCGAATTACATACATTTCTTATTTTTAAACTTTAATTTGTGCGAATTATTTCGAACAAAAAAAACTGTTACCAGTGGCGTGGTTATTTTATAATACCACAAGGATAATTGTGCACAATTTGACATTTTAGCAACGGATTTTCACGTCAGCTTCATTCCATATTCGTTTGTCGAGCTCGATCAATCTTTATATTGGAATAGGAGTCATCGACAGGATCCTGTTTTGCTGATATATAGAAAGACTATATTTCTTCTGTTATTTTGGGTACATTTATCCCTGCATTTGTGTTGGGTTTCAAATAATTTCATATACGTATACAGTCCACTAGCCTTATTTTTATTTTCATTCAGGAGATTATATTTCGAAAAAATATGGCTTGCAATCAGGCATTCCGTAACCAGGTGAATGGGAGTTTGTTCCTCCTCCCCACAGAATCTACACTCATCAGTGTCCGATAAACCCATTCTCAACAGATGCTTCTTTAGGTGACACTGTCCTGTGAGAAAGCCAGTGAGAAGGTGAAGTTGGTTTTTACTGAGATCCAGATATTTTTTTGGAGTGATCTATCCCTGGGAGATTCCCAGAGTTTTTCTCTTTCAGTTTCCAGCACTTTCTTAGTTCTATCTATTGACAAACAGCAGAAACTCATATTCGATTTGGTCCAGTCGCAATCGGACGAAATGACCCGATTACGGCCCTGTCTCACCCCTTCCCCGTTTCAAACTTGGGACTGTCGCATTAGCTGGGCGAAACTGAAACAATAAAGTTTACAACCAACGAAACTTTATTTGCTCCTGATTTATACCTTTCGTAATTGAAATCTACTGCTTTGATATTCGTTTGACTCCGGAGTTTTCGTCTTCGCTCCCACACTAATGAGACAGGGTCCCCGACCGGATCGCTGAGACGACAATCCCGCACTTGTTCTGCTAATTCTACTCCGGGAATCGGCTCAGTTTTCATTGTCCTCAATCTCGATTGTTTCGGTGGATGGGTTATGTAAATTGAACTATTTATTATGTCGGTATGAAATCGTCTGGAGTCCCTCATTTGAAATAAAAGACAACACCTAGGCTGTGTTGTTTATCCATTTATTTAATGTCCAAGAAATTGAAATTTTGAAATACTTTTCCTCAGACTGTAAGAACAGGTTTTTTCAAATTGAAGTAACAATGATATGTGGCCTAAGATAAAATCGCTCGAATTTTCGAATTTTGCAATAAATGTTCACCTTATGCCCAGCAGCGGATTTCCTTTCAAATTTTTTCTAGGTACATTTTGCATAAAAAAATCGATCAGTGCTACTCTCAAGTTGCGGAAAGCTATATTTTAAAAGATATGAATTTTTGAAGTTGGCATAAAATATACCTACGATTTCAAAACCTATAATTCGATTATTACACATGATATATTCATGGAATATTGTGTTTGACATATAATTTAACCAATTTTTATCATCCTTTTGAATTATCATAACAACAGCGGTGATGATAATGTTTTTTAGGGAGGAAGGGTAAATTAAAAAATAATGCTGCAAAATGGTGAATGCGCGAGGCACAGCAGGTAGAGGTATGTATAGTATAATGCTCCTCGTCATGGACTTCTGCGTTCTTATACAACCTGCCGAGTTCATAGGGGAGGCATGAAGTTGTATGAATATCGTGGCCACAGACTTTTTCGCTACACCAAGAAGAATTGCAGCTGAGGAGCTTCTGGTGCAGAGGGGTCGTTTTTTTTTCAAAGACTCGTTTGCGAATACATACTGCCATTGTGTAATTATCATCACTCCTTTACATCGCAAATATCGGGGAATAGTTCTTGATGGACATTTGGTCCTGGGAATGGTAGACAGGTTATGCTAGGTCAGGTTATGTTAGGTTAAATTAGGTTTAGATTAGATTAGGTTAGGTTAGGTTTGATTTGGTTAGATTTGGTTTGGATAGGTTAGTTTTTGTTGAACAGAGTATGATAATTTGTTACATCTGAAGCTGGAACGAATACCTAATAGATTGAGGCGATATGGCCATGGCGTCCTTGTAAGGATTTCTTCAGAGGGTCTAGCTCTAGCAGGTTTAGGGACATTAATTTCGAGAGAGACTCTGTGGCTATTTCGAGTATCTTCTGGAAGGCCTCACAAGCCAGTACACAATTTGAATGGTTTATATTCTCAAATATACAATATTTTATTGTAACCCTTATGACAATCATTATACAAACGTGAAGGTCTTGGGGTGCCTCGCGCATTCACCTTTTTGCAGCGTTTTTCTTTCATTTACGTTTCTCCTCTCAAAAAAACATTATCACCACCCCTCTGTTATAATAATTCGAAGGGAGGACAATATTTGGGTAAATAATATGTCAAAAACAATAATCCATGAATAAACCATGTGTAATAATCGAATTATAGGTTTCAAAATGGTATATTTTATGCAAATTTCAAAAATTCATATCTTCTAAAATATAGCTCTCCGCAACTTGAAAGTAGCACTAATCGATTTTTTATGGTGAAATGTACCTAGAAAAAAATTTAGAAGAAAATCCGCTGATGGGCATAAAGTGAACTTCTACTTTTTTTCAAACAACAGTCTCAATTGTTCTCATATTTTCCGGCACTACGATAAAGAATCAAAGAACTCCTTTCATTTAGTAATTCCGTCCTAAAAATCGTTGTTAGTACACTTATTTTCGTGATGAATCCAGGGTTACTAAGAGAAACCAATAAAACCCAAATAGCAGAGTGGAGATGGAAAAAGATCAAAGTGAACACTTCAAAGAACACATATAATTGGAAAATTATCTCGCAGTCTTCCCCCAACATTTCCATCCGAGGAAAATGGTTAATAAATCCAATGTTATCACACAAAAAGGTGTTTTCAACCTCGAAAAGGCCCGAGGATGTATATTAAGAAGGAACAGCATTATTCGGGAATAAAAATCAAGGAAAGCGTCTGTATTTACAACGGCCTCTCACTCATAACACTAAAAGCCCTTCATTGCGTTTTAAATATTCAAGTCTTGCCGTCTATGAAACGGACCAGGTGGGGTCGGTTTGACAGAGGCGTACTGAGGTCGAAAAGCATTCCAGGGGTATTGAGAATCTTTCTCTTCTCAGAACATCGAGGTTGAATTGGTTAAATATCGAACAGATAAGACAATTTCCAATGCCGGGGCAAAAATTTTGAATGTTTATTCTTAAAAAATTTCGAGCGCTGGTTGTACCAATTCTAGCGAATTATCTTCTTCTCAAATTGGAGGTGGAGATTTCTTGCATGATTTTAAGAGAAAAAGTCTCATAACATGGGGATAAAAAGTTTAGTATAACACCAAAGGTTCTTTTGATAACTTTTCAAACCAACAGTGACTCACCAAAACTTCAACACGCTGTATCTCGAAAACGAAACATGTACGTTGCCGTTTTTACCCTCAATTCAGCCTGTGTGTTGTATTATCAAACGTTATATATATTATATACTAGCTGGCCCGGCGAACTTTGTTTCGCCCAAATGATTCCTATACCATAGCCATCTTTATCTTAAGAAGGCCGTGCCTATACTTACTGTGGATTTCACAAATCGTAATCACCAGTGATCGGAGATCAACGGCTTGGTTAGATTTCTGAACTGTAAAATCGAGTTGATTCTAGATCAAGCTCTGATCACCGGTGATAGGTATGCTTTGTGGAACCCCCGTTAAAGTTGTACAAACTTACCATTGCTATTTTTCAAGCAGGAGATAAATTAGGCATAATAAAAGTTCTGTCAAATGTCATCTGTCAACTGTCAAATGTCATCTGTCAATAGTCATCTGTCTATTGATAAATTTCATCTGTCAGATGTCATATGTCAAATGTCATCTGTCATATGTCAAATGTCATCTTTTCCATGGATATGAGCTGTCACACAAAACAGAAATACAAAAATAATATGTCAATGACTAATTATGGGCAATTTTGAATTCAGTTATTTCCGCAAATATATTTATTATCCAAACATAAATCAAAAACATTTCAGAAATATAGAGAAAAGATTAAAATGGACAACTCACGATTGATGCTGATCGTCACAATCCGATTTACTTGACATTCCGGTAAAAATTCACTGTTCCACCAACTTTAGATCTTTAACCCTTCCATGTTATTATAAGTTCTATGCAAATTACCCAATGATTGTATACATCGCCATCTAGTGGCGATAATATCAAATACAGTGTCTAGTCACTGTACGCTACAGTGTCTAGATAAGAGCCATAAACCGTAGCGACACCTAGTGGCCTTATTCAAAAGGAGAAAAACCATTTCCTACATAAGCAAACCGTAGCGACACCTAGCGGCCTTATTCAAAAGGAGGAAAAGCATTTCCTACATAAGCAAATTTTTCATCGAATTTTTCAGAGTTTTAATGTATTTTATAATAACCACGCCGTAGACGAATCCATAAATGAAGTTTCATAACAAACAGTCCATCCGATCTCGAGTTATAAATGGTGTAACCAACAGCTCTCTTTTATATATATAGATATATATAAACGAGATATCTCTCCGGAAATCTTTTCAATCTGTGTAAGAATTCTAAGAAATTTTTGAGCCTATTTTTTCAGTGATTCAGCTTTCAAAACAAGGCTAGAACCTTGGAAGAGTCGAAATTTGAATGTGCCGAGTCCTGACCTACTAACAATTCGTCCTTCGTCTTTCAGATCCACCTCAAGTTCAGCTGAGCCTCGGCACCACCCTCAATCCAGACGATATTAAAGAGGGAGACGACGTGTACTTTGAGTGCAATATCAGGGCTAATCCCAAGGAACACAAAATTACCTGGTATCACGATGTAAGTAGATTCGAACAATCCGAACTCTGACCGACTTTACCTTTGATCATCTTCTTTATACGTATACCTTTCTCTGTAATGAACAAACATTCGCCCGCTCTGCCGTGTTGTCAATAAGAGCTCATCGTTAATTACCGCTCCTTTCGGGCTCACCTTCTCCTGCCTGGCAACGGTGTTTTGTGTGTACAAACTTCAACCGCTTTGACGGATGATCCGACACAGGGACCAATTTTGTTGATGAGCCCGCGATACCAAATCGAAAAGTGTGGCAGAGTGACGATGTAAGGAAGAGTTCGAACATGACTGAGGGACGGTTTTATAAAAGAATTTCAATCCTGGGTTAAGCCCAAATCCGCCGTCGAAAGTCGATTTCCGTATTATAAACATCCAACCTCGGGTTCAACCCTGGATTGACTCAACCGGTGAATAAAGCTCCGTTTGAGATTTGAACCGAGGATTGAAACTTTCGACGTTTCTAGATGGCCGACAACTAACCTCACTTTATGTTAAAAACAAAACAAAACATTTTGTTTTGGCACATTGAAGTTGCTTGGAATGAAAATATTATATGATATTATATTGATAGAATGCCTAATATTAATCACAGTCTTCTGTAGGTTTGCTTTATATTGATAATTCATCTTCGGTGTTTGGAAAAATATTCCTAAATTGAAACTGAAATTTTGTACCTTATCTTCGAGGGATAGAACTGCCAAGTTCCGTGTGAATATAATATCGAAAATGACTCTAGTTATGATGATAATGAAATAACTGCAAGGCATTCAAAGATAGTAACGATATTGAATAAGAAAGATACCAATCGAATGATTTCACATTTCCTTTCGACCACTTCGAAGATGGCACGAAGAAGATATTTTGGTCAAATAAAAAAACTCTTTTATCAGGTGGATGAAATAACTCTGAATAAGCTGAATCTTTTCAGAGTTGTTAACATTTTCGAAGATTTTTGTGGTATACATAAATCAACATCAGAAAAGAATCAGAAAGTTGTGAAATATCTAGAACTTTGGACATTATCAAAAAGTATTCTAGTGCTCATTCTATCAAAATGCCAAGCAATCAACAGGAAAAGGTTGTATTGACTGACCAAATTTCGGTGTATTAGAACCGTGTTGCTAGAGCTCACTAACCGTTCTAGAAGGATTTCTTGATTATTATTACAGAGTACAAGTGTATGCTTATTTTAATGGGTTGTGAAAATGCTGAATGCATCAGATGTGAAAAGGATTACTTTTCTTCAAATTTTCAAGTGACTAAGCTTATAAATTTAGTAATTCTCATCATAGAAAATTTTTAATATACTCTAAAGAAATTATTGATGACACCGATCCCATCTCGCAGATCAATGGATGATCAGTTATTCAATGAAGCTCACATATGAACCATGAATTGAATGTAAAGACTATCTGGCTTGTAAAAGAACATTTTCCATCCTTTTATTCGGGATCTGACTACATTTGAAAACAACTATTATTTTTGTGACTTGCGGATGAGTCCTGCATAATATTGCTAGACTGATTATATTCATGACTCTCAACCCGCATAGTTAATAATAAATGCTGTCTTTAAATTTAATGTGTATTTCATGTACCTACTCAATCAAACAAGATCAAGAATGATTTCTTCCTATCCTGAATATAACTACATCCTTGTACGACTAAATGTTAATGCAATTTCATTGGATGTTTTGCATCGTCCTAGCTTTTATTTGGTAACTTGGCATAAGAGTTTGAGATTAGACTTTTCAGAATATAAAAATAGTACAAACTTAGATCATTCGAGTCAAATAAGTTGACAAAAGTGATAAAGACTAGAGTGTATTTGGCAATAGCTTCGAGTGGAAAAAATTCGTACGAAGTCTGTACTCATTTCATAAGTTACAAATTTTTGTATTACATAATTTGTTTTGATGTAGGAAATCAGATTTCTCTAAATTCTCTGCCGTGACCGTCACAAAACACGGGAATATTCGAATAAGCTTCTTGTTTTGTCTTTATCAGACTACGATTATTTGAATTTATCCAAACATGGTATAAAAAAACTTTTTTCAACCTAGGGTTGACTCCCAATCCTCGTTTGAGTAACCTCGGATTGAACGTGCCCTTTATAAAACCAGCCCTGAGCTGAAATGAGCGTGATCAAAATCACCGCAGGAATTTTACCTTAAGGTCAAGTTAGCCATTCTTCCATTTCACATAGCATATAGCGTTGAAGTTCTCAATGCTTGCTCTTTTAATCGTTACATCACAAGGTAGGTTCTCTGAAGAGATGTACTTGTGCAGATAGGTCTCTTCAACTTTAATAATACAATTCTAGAGAAATAATTAAGCTTCAATATGAAAAAAATTGTTGGTCTACGCCGCATACGAACTGAGATATCATGGAAATAAAAAGCCCAATTTTTGAAGGGAGCTCGCGAGCTCGGACGTGTACCAGATCCCCTTAATACAATGTGTTCTCTTCTTATCACTTAGTATACCTGCCAGTCGAAAGAGCAAATTTACAGTTTTTGGCTAGCAAATATGCAGATGAACGTAGAGAAAGGAGATTCAATATTAATCGTTCTGGACGTCAGGCTCATTTAAATACTACGGGTGTAAAAATTGTGCGGGTTAATGATGAAACTTCCAAACCATTTAGATCAAACCTCGATTAAGTATTTTCGTTCCCAGTCCCGCGTAATTTTTTCAGCATTATCTGTACTACACCAATCATTAAGCTTTCGATAATGCCCGCGGGATCAGACAAAGTGAATTAGCCAAGATCCCACAATGGATAAAAGCTTTTTACTTTCTGCCACTATCACGTAACGTTGAGTTATTAAATCGCCATAAATTTCTGGCCCAGAACCGAAAAGTTTCTGTATCCTTGGAACAAATTACCTTTTAATGTCAGTTCCGGCGCCGTAGGTAGGTAGTTCCATGGCAACCTACGAATGTCTCAATTTAGTGGCAACGAGGGTCCGAAGCACGCCATGAGACCCTAATTAAAAATAAATAAACAAAACTTTTTGGGACCGCAGGAAGGACGTGAGTGGACGGGAATAAAGCAGAGTCTGCCCCCGGGAGACATTTGTGTCCTGGTTTTCTTTTGTTTTGTCGTTGATGCAGATTTCTTCCTGGCTCGTATATCACGGTGGGCGATAAAAGTTTCTGGGTCGAACGAAGGGGGTTAGGTTGTTTAGGTCACCTGTATACGTAGGCCACAAGAAAAATATACTGTCGATGGATTAGGAATCACACGAATATTTAAGAGAAATCTCAGTATTCGTGAAAGGAGAGCATCCTTCTCAACTGATTTATCAAAAACTGCATTTAGGTGGGCGTTCAATGTAGTGTGTTTCTATTCCAAGTTGCATTTGAAAATGGTTCCACTTTGAGAACTCAAATTCTGTGGTTAAACTCAGAAAAGATTGGAGTTCTCAATGAAATAATTGAGATTCATTTAATTTCAACAGTTCATTTTTTATCTTTCAAAAATAGAAGAAAGTAAGCCAACTCGTGCTTCTGTTTTATTTCAAACGAAATATCCATGAAAATAGTTCAACTCCCGATTAAAAGTGAATCTACAGATAATTTCTTCCAGAAAAACAACTTGAAATACGGAATTGGCAGAGAATGGCCAAATTCAAATATATGGCGGGAAAAAGTTCCCGCTTTACCCACATATTCATAGTTCAGCGATTTTCGGATAGGGAGCGCCATTGTACATTTCATTCATAATCAGAGGGATAAACATAGAACTTATAGAGATAATGTAAGTTCTATGGAGATATTCCATAAAATGCACGGTGGCGCCTCTATCGGCTGAGTTTTCCTACTCTTTCTGAACGGCGACCTAAACGATTCGTATAACATAATTTAACGAAATCACCAAAAATTTAGGTAATTTATTATACAGGTTGTTTCTATATTGGAGGAATAAACGGAAATGGTAGATTCCCTACTCAATTTCAAGAAAAGGGTTCGATTAATGCGGGACGGCAAACTTTTCGATTTCGAGATACAGGGTGTTAAAGTTTGAATTGTTTCAATGGTTTTTTCTCATAGTATCCGCATTCCACAAGATATTCAACTGAAATTTGGCATAGGTACATATTACAATATGACATAACAATTTCATATTCACATATATAAGTATGCCAAACTATAACTTCGGGGACATTTATCGTATATAGAAACATTTTATACTGTCCTCGAAATGATAGTTTTATGCACCATATATAGCAATATAAAATCTGTATAAACTTATATACTGTCCTCAAAGTTATAATTTCGTGCTCCATATAAAAATGTATATACTGTCCCCATAATAATACTTTGGTAAACAAATAAACTTTTTATACTGTCCTCGAAATCATACTTTTGTGAATCGTATAAAATCGTATAAATGTATATACTGTCCCCGAAGTTTTCGTATATCATAGGATCTCTCACATCATTATTATGGTGCCTTGCTTGGACTGAAATTTCTATTTTGCATATGATACGTATCGTGAAGGTGTTTTATCTCAAGGAATGGTTGGCATTATATAGAAAGGTGAATTCTTATTGGTTTTATGCTTATGTATTTGATTTAAATGATAATGAATGGATTTTATAATTAAATTTTCCTTGGAAGGAGGTCATGAAAAAAAGAATGG
The DNA here is from genome assembly GCA_910592335.1 of Adalia bipunctata. Lineage (NCBI taxonomy): Eukaryota > Metazoa > Arthropoda > Insecta > Coleoptera > Coccinellidae > Adalia > Adalia bipunctata. The sequence continues at coordinate 70,950,968 of OU342949.1, read as the reverse complement.
ATTTTGATTGTCTAGTAAAATGGCATCGATCATTATTCTTAGGTTAAAAATGCATGTGTATGGTCTCTTTAGTACCCCTAAAATTTCAATATGATTGTCTGGATGTAACTACATATTTCGTGAATTGCAAGATCTGACTCATTTCTTCGACACTGCGATACTTCAACCGATGCACATAAAGGTCAATATCTGTTATCTATACTTTTCTATTCTAATATTATAAAGAGGAAAGATTTGTATTTTTGTGTGTTTGATACGACTTGGCTCAAAAACTACTAGACTGATTTCAGAAATTCTTTCATCCTTAGAAAGCTACATTATCTCTGGCTATACTTTCCACCTACTATAACTTCAATAATTACAGAAAAATCAGACATAATCAGCTATTTTCACGTGCGCTGCAAAAACCGTAAGACTTACGTGGATACAATGTCTGACGGAAATGTTCCTCTCGAATAGTTCTACAAAAAACTCCGCGATAGCATATATTATCTATCTCTCAAGATTCCCTTGCTGCCACCTGTTTATGGTAATCAGATGTTGCCCTTTACATTATACAATTAGTATGAGTACATCAAAAGATATGGCAGGTTAAAGTGATGAAGATGAAACCGCACGACCGGACCAAACTGAGTCTCCGTGCTAAGTGGGCGGGTAGGAGAGGGCACCGAAGTGTGAGAGGGGGACATACATATCTATGAAAGAGTAGCCGCGTGGATCAACTTTCAGACACGCGACGATTTTATAAACAGAATAAATGTTGTAGATGAACTTAGGGTAAACCCTAAGTTCATCGCAAAATTTTAATGAAACAAAATTCTACCCGGACGAAGCTTGGACAGGCTGCTTGTTGATAATAAGTATGTAGAATACCTTTGAACGATAGATATGTACCTATGGGTAACGAATGTCATTTTTCAAACATTCGCGAATGCGAATGCAAATGTCTGCTACTGACATTCGCGAATGCGATTGCGAATGCGAATGTAGAAATTGGCGCCAATTGTCTATGGCTTGTCGTGCGTTCAGTTTGTGATTATTTAAACATAAAAAAGTTATATACAGGGTGAATCCTGTTGAACTGTACATGCTTCCCCCAGAGGTAGAAGACACTTAGCCGGTTCCAAACATACCCCACATGTTGAGTCTTTAGTCACTCGTTTGGATTATACAGGGCGATTTCACGTTTTGGGTCATATTTTCAAAATGCTGTATTGGACGAACGAATAATCACAAATCCACCAAATTTGGTACGTAGGAGGACTGTATCAATCCCCATATAGCTGAGTTAACAGATTATAAGTTTCTAGGACCGGACTCTATTTTTCTGATATTATCGGAATTTATAAAGAAAATCATCCTGTAGATGAAAAAGTCAATAAACCTGTCATGGCAGCTCAAACTACACTGAATACTCTTCAATAAAGAGTAATAAAATCACGTGGCACACCTACAGATTTAGAGAAAAAACATATTGAATATGCGTACTCGGAGATAAATTTTTTTTGGACGGCCTATTTCACAAAGAAAATCATACCCAGATGTATCAAAAGTTGACGACAGGAGAATATTATCAGTTTGAATTTTTTTTTTTTTTTAATGTTGTGATTTTCACGAAAAGGAATATCCTGTAATGTTCAGAGAACATCGTGAGAACCAAGTGCAAGCAGGTAGGAATTGGTGTTCTTCTTGAATTTCTGGAGGTTATATGCCTCGGGGAACACCTCCCTAGGCAATGTGTTCCAAAGCCTCGCGATATTCAAGTATTCCAATATTCAGGTAATTTGTGGGGTATTTTTGGAACCGGCTAAGTGTCCTCTATCTCTGTGGGAAGCATGTATAGTTCAACAGGATTCACCCTGTATAAAGACTGATGTTTCATAGTTTTTTTTCTCATTTTCAAATTCGCAAAACATTCGCAGTAATTTTGTGGATGGGAATGCACATACGAATATCCAAACATATGCGAATATTCGCGAATGCGAATGCAAATATTCGTTACAACTCTACTATGGACTATAATATTGATCACGTAAAGTGGAAAATTAATTAGTGATGGTCGATATTGAAGCGATTTATAAATGGATTTATAATTGTTACTATTATTGAGCATTGTCCATATCTATAAATGGTGTTAAAAATCCTTATGTTTCATCAAGATTTGTGACATTCATAAATCACGTATGAGCGTAAAATCACTAGTAATTTATGGTATATTAGACTTTAGTCTGAGTAAAGAATGTCTATTCATTCTGAAACGTCATCAATTTGTTCGTGGAACTTGAAATTGTGATTATTTCACGAATTATTATTTTCGAAAGTCGTCGGCAAAAATGAATATTCTACTCGCATGAAATTGCTATTATTCCGAGAACCAGAGAATATCAATAGAAAATTGATCAGAGAATGCTTTGAAATGCCATGTGAAAAGTCGGCAATTTGTGCAAGAAACTAAAAGTAGTGATCATTTGAAAAATAATTATTCAAAAGTATTATGGCACTTATCACCCATTTCAATTTCTCTGTATATGATTTTCATTATACTGATAACTCTTCAGCTTGTATAGCTTGTGCGAGATAGGAGAATAAGTTGTATTCTGTGCAGGCACAACATTTTACGCACAACACGGTTAATTTTTGACCGTCTGACTAAAAAATTTTTCTCCTAGTTTTGGGTTTGAACTCGGACCTCCCTAGATCTAGATTAACGTCCGAACCTAGCGGCAAGCGGCACACTAATATGTCAAAGATGCCAACCTCAGTCAGGAAAATTATTGAATAATATTATTTCTATATTGACTATATCGACATGTGAATCTGAATCAGAATGTTTCCAGAGTCGATAAATATAAATAGAAACACAATAATTATTCCAATCGATCGATTTTCCAATTGCGTGGTGGCGGCAAATTTCAAACAGAGTCAACAAACAACGCCCAGCTTCAGTTACCATTGGCTCATTCCCCATATAAGAATCATTAGATTTATGATTACAGCTATTTGATATATAATTCATTCGATAGTCGAATTTTTTGACCGTCTGACAAAAAAAAATCCCAGAATTGGGATTGAACTTGGACCTCTCGTTTGGTAGTATGGTGTCCTTCCATCTAAGATAGTGGTAGTCGTGTATTATAGCTAATAGATATTTTATTTGAATAGCAAATTCTATATAGGAGAACGTGAAATATCTCATAATTGATAGCTGAGTAACGACTCAAGTTGACGTGAATATACGGAATCCTAACATTACAGCTATTTGATATATAATTCATTCGAAGTAGAAAAAAGATTTTCAAACCTCGGGATTGAACTCGGACCTCCCGGTTATTGGTTTAACGTCCTACGTTCTAGGCTAATCGCAGTCGTGTAGCAACACTAATAGATTCGTTTGGATACCACATGTTATATAGGACAGGACGAAATATATTATAATTAATATATTAATTGATTGAATATAGATTTAGCGAAAAATGCATTGCGGTAATGAATCTATCTATCGGATTTCGAGGAGAAAATATGTTGAATTAGAGAAATTGTTGAAGTACTTATTGTATTATTTCCAAATTCAGTACCTATATCGATGTTGAATTCAGCAAGTTTCCAATTTCAATAACAACAATTAGAAATACATTTCTTATTACAAATTCTTCGATGAATCTATGAATCCATTTTCTTTTTGGCGTGGTTGCGGCCAGTGTTGCCGGGTTGAAAGCGGTTGGCATGACCAAAAAATAGTAGATTTAAAAATGAAACGGTAGATATGCCCTTAGACGATATAAAATAATGCCCTTACTCTATTTGAGCCGAAAATACAGCTGTACATAGAATCCGAAATAAGAGTAAAACAAAACCATATTTCAAATTAACAAAAAACTATCAAACAATTTAATTGAGTGCATAATACAAAATAAAAGTAGATTCAAAATTGAAAGTTAGAGGTACTCATTCAGAATCAACTTCTCCGATTTTTTGTACATATGATTTGATAACAATTGTTGGTCAATTTTCAAATTGAAAGATTCACTCTCCATATTTTTTTTAAGTCATCACACGAACAATACCTACCTACTATTTGTGAATAAATATTTTCTTCATTCAGTTTTCATTACGAACGCGGTCATAATACATATGTAGGTATTTGGTATTGTTGGATGTATGTAGTTTCAAAACAATAAAATGATTTGGAATAGTTATACATATCTACATTGGGAGTTATTTTCAAGAATCGTCTACAATATCATTTTAATAAATTCAATTAATCATATCGTGTACTATTTAGCGGTAGAAAATTACATGGAAAACAACCTGTAGCTGATACAACAACAGTAGGTAATAGGTATATCTACCGCTAAAACGCTGGACTTGTAGTGGAGTAGGGGCGCTAAACGGCCGTCGGCGCGTCGGCCATTATCAAAGAGAATATAAACAATAAACACACGTGTGCGGTTGGTATCTAGCAGCTGGCTTCGTTTGCGTGTGTTTTTTATTTAAAGGTCGTTCTGATATCGCATCTTCGATTTGAGACCACGAAAATATCCTATCCTAGTGAATTCACTTTGTTAATTTGTGGACTTTCCGAATTCATTGAAATCAAATCGAACTAGGCAACTAGGTATACCAAATTGTCGTGTACGAACTTCGAAATCAATTGCGACAAGTACACGATATTGGAAATCGAATATGGAAAAAACTACACATCCCATGTTGGTTAAGATATTCGTGCCATGTCATTTTTGTTTTGCGGTAATGTGCCGTTTTCAAGATGGTCACTTCGGAAATCTCATATTATCATAGCGATGGTTCAAAAAGAGCATATTAATTATTCATTGAACTGAATCTCGACATGATGACAATAGAATTTTGCGGAATGGGGTTGTTGCCAGGTTAAGAGAACTAACAATGTTTTAGACAAAATTTAGGATACCTACTAACTATCGGGTGGAAAATTTCAGTCAAAATCTGAATTTCAATAAGCTAAATGATTTTTATTTATCGTAAACGCGTTCTTATATACCAAGTTAGTTACAATTGATAGGGATGTTATTTGAACGGCAAGAATGGGCACTAAATATTTTGGAATCTTGAGCATTGTTCAGAATTTATGCTTATATTCTTATTTTAAGTACAATTCGACAGTTTCAATCACGTGGTAGAACTCTCTCTTAGTACAAATAATAATTAATAAATATTTAACAATTCGTATTGGGTTCATTACACCATTTTGTTTCATTCATCAAGAATTATACAAAATTAAGAACTGAAGTGAATGTAACAGATTTCCAATTGACGATGTGAGATTAGGAAATAATGAAAAAAATTTTGTAATGAAAATTTGTTATCAAATGATTCATCTTGATATTTCTAAATCAACTTCTTTCAAGCATAAGAGTAGTTCCATTGTTCTTATAACGAGTATCGAATAAATTGAGTATGTAGTTACATACACTCCATTCACTTTCATAAAGTAGGAGGCGGTTGGCCATGATTTAAGTTTAACAAATTCTTTTACTTAATATTGACGAAGGTTGGCACTCGTGAAAGTCAAATAATTCTGAGAGATGTTGCCGATGCTATTTTCTATTTTCTCTTTTTCAACTTTGTGAATGGATTTAGTCTCTTTAAGGTTTAACTCATTAACTGTGACACAGGTTTCGTACTAGGTACTACTACATTTTCATACTGGAGTATTTCAAGTTGTGCAAAAAGGTATTTAAATGTCTTCTTTCTGTAGGCTTATTTCTTGAGAATTTTGAAAAGTGGGGAGTTCCACTGTTCGCTCATAAGTACCTATTTCTGGTTGGGTTATTCGAGTTCTTCCATTCTTTTTCAGAATGAACTATCACAAAGTGAAACGGACTATTCTGACCATTATTTCAGTAAAATTCCAACACTCGATTCTTGATTTCCGTACAAGAAACTAGCATAACTGTCATAACTGAATCTTCCAACCATGTTAATATACGTGAAATATTTCTGGTATTAACAGAGAATCAACGAGTTTCTTCAACAGCGCCAGTTCTTGGGAATGATTGAATCCACATACCTAATATTTTCTCAAATTCATTATTTTTCCCAAAGTAAATGAACATTATGATACTACGATCTCTATGTAGGAACGACAACGTTGCGCATGTATCTGACAGGAAAATGACTATAACCTAACATTTTCAATGTGTGAAATGTGTCAGAATTTCATGGCCAACCGGGATAATTCATAAAATTGAATAGAGTATACCATAGACATATTATCCTAAGTCTATGGAGTATACCTAAAAAGTTGTGTGCCGTGAGATGTCACAGATAGGGTTCTGTGAAATTTCATTGCGCACAATCATATTCGGTCTTTAATCAGTTAATAATAATTCTACTTTTGACTAAATTATATATCAAATAGCTGTAATGTTTGAATTCCATATATTCACGTGATCCACTAAAGCGGCATTCAGTTATTATATTTTGCCTTCTCCTATATAAAATTCCTATTCCAATGAAACTATTAGGTAAACAAAATGATTGCCACTAGCGTAAAAGTTAGGAACTAGGATACTTGTGTCCGGAAAATCCGAGTTCAATCCCGGGGCTTGGAAGAAAATTTTTTTAGTCGGACGTTCAAAAAATTCTACTATCGAATGAGATGTGTACATACGTATATTCACGTCAACTTGAGTCGTCACTCAGCTATTAATTATAAGATATTTCGACCTCTCCTATATAAAATTTGCTATTCAGATGAATCTATTAGCAATTTAACATGATTACCAGTAGCCTAGAAGGAAGGAGACAATACTACCAACCGGGTAGTCCAAATTCAAATCCGAGGCTGTAAAAATTTTACTTTTAGTCAGACGGTCAAAAAATTACACTTCGAATGAATTATACAGGGTGTCTCAGAAGTACCGCACTTCCTTCAGGGGATCGAAAGTGAAAAATATTCTAAGCCTAAATATCTATGTTTGAAATTTTTTGATAACGTAGTTAAGTAGTTATTAATTAATGAAAGTGACCAATCAGGAGCGCCTGACAGAAGAATAAGTAGGCAGTGGGGATGCGAGACGAGACGCTAGTCTCTGTTTACTGCGTGAAAAGCCGGCCGCAGCTCTAGCGTCTCTCTCTAGCGTCCCCTCTGCCTACTTATTCTTCTGTGGGGCGCTCCTCATTGGTCACTTTCATTAATTAATAACTAATTAACTACGTAATCAAAAAATTTCAAACATGGATATTTGGGCTTAGAATATTTTTCACTTTCGATCCCCTGAAGGAAGTGCGGTACTTCTGGGACACCCTGTATAATCAAATAAACTCCATTCACTTTCATAAGTATCTCGATTAGCCATGATTAGGTAGTTCACTGGGTTTATCAAGTTCTTTCTTTTAAAACTGACGCAGGTTGGTAGTCGTGAAAATCAAGCGACATTGCCAAGTCTACTTTCTATTTAATCTTTTTTAGCTTTGTAAATGGAGTAAGTTCTTCTGAGTTTTAACTGTGACTCAGGTTTCGTAGAACTACTACATTTTCATACTGGAGTATTTCAAGTTGTGCAAAGAGGTATTCAAATGACTTCTTTAGGTATTTCTTGACAATTTTGAAAAGTGGAGAATTCCATAGGTTCGTCTGTTCCGTTCGTTTTTCTGGGTTATTCGAGTACTTTTATTCTTTTTCCGAATGAACTATCACAAAGTAACGAACTATTCTGTCCATTATTTTTCAGTAACATTTCAACACTCGTTTCTTGATTTCCGTTTAAGAATATAGCATAACTGAATCTTCCAACCATTTTCGTATTACGTGAAATATTTCCAGTTTTAACAGAGAAAAATTCTCTTCAGCATTCGCCAGATCTTTGAAATTACTGAATTCATATAATATATTCATTAATTTCCCAAAGTAAATGAACATTTTGATAAATACGAAATTACTTACTATGATTTCTTAGCAGAAACGACAACGTTGTGGGCGTATCTGACAGTGGAATGACCATAACCTAACATTTTCAAAATATTCGCAGTGAAATTTGTCAGAATTTCATGGCAAACTTTATAAAAGTGAATGTTGAATTAGGAATATTGTTTAAGAATATTATTACAATTAGAAATATGTACATTTATCATTACAAATTATTCGATGAATCTTCAGAATCTATGAATCAATTTTCCTATTGGCGTGGTTGCGGCCGGTGTTGTCGGGTTGAAAGCGGTTGACATGACAAAAAAAAGAGTGGATTGGAAAATAAAATGGTAGATATGTTATAAGTACAGCTGTACATAGAATCTGAAATAAGAGTAAAAGAAAACCCTATTTTCATTCAAAAAAATATCAATTGATCTATTGCATACCTAATACAAAATAAAAGATTCAAAATAGAAAGGTAGAGCCGGTAGAGGTACCTCCTATTCAGAATCAACGGGCTCAACGGCTCCGATTTTTTGTACATATGATATGATAACAATTATTGGTCAATTTTCAAATTGAAACATTCACTCTCCGCATATTTTTTTCAATTCATCAAAAGAACAATATTATTTGTGAATAAATATTCTCTTCATTTAGTTTTCATTACGAACGCGGTAACAATACATAATTGGTTTTGTTTGATGTAGTGTCGAAACAAAAGAATAATTTGGAATAGTTATACATATACAGTATTGCACTATTGCGAAAGCTTGGTTAGAAAAAGAGTAGTTCTTTTCCTGAAGTCTTGAGTCGTTAAACCCTTCATGTCAATATTGTTATACATATCTACATTGGAAGTTTCAACCATCGTCTACAATATCATGTTAATAATTTAATCATATCGTTATTATTAGCGGCAGAAAATTACGTGGGAGACGGTAGGTTTAGAACGGTATATCTCGGGCTGAAACGTTGGACGCGGCAACAATGCAGTGGCGGCAAACGGCCACGTGTGCGGAGTATTGCAGCTGCTTCGTTCGCATGTGTTTTTCATCATAACATAAGGTCGTACCGACAATCGACACCGCATCTTTGATTTTACACGACGAAAATTTCCTGGTGAATTTATTCCACTTTGCTAATTTATGGACCTTCCGAATTCCAACTAGATATAAATAATTGTCTTTGTCTGGGTTCAATTTCGTCAGGTAAAAGTTCGCGTTATTGGAAATTGGATATGGAAAAAACTACACATCGCTTATTGGTTAAGATTTTCGTACCATGTCATTTCTGTTCTGCGGTAATGTGCCGGTTTCAAGATGGGCACTTCGGAAATCTGATATTATGGCGATGGTTCCAAATGAGGCAAATGAGCATATCAATTATGTATTAATAACTATTCATTGAACTGAATATCGACATGATAATAATAGAACTTTGCGGAATGGAGTTATTGCAAGGTTATGAGAACTAAAAATGTTTTAGACAAAATTTATGAACTATCGGCAAATTTCAGTAAAAATCTGAATTTCAATACGCCTAATGATTTTTATTTGTCGTAAACGGGTTCTTATATACCAAGTAAGTTAGATACAATGAGAAGAGAACACGTCATAGTAATTACACCTTATCTAGAAGTGTAAACAAAATATTCATTCAAGTTGTATGGCTCTAAATTTAACAGAAACTCTAAAGTCAGTTTCTTGAATTTTTTAATGAATCAACTGACTGAATTAATAATACTGGATGGGAATTGAAAATTTTCATACACATAAACTCAACATTATTCTTGCTGAGAGTAAGCTTGATCAACGGATATAAGTAAAGGTGAATACAGACTATTCTGTCACCGAGTGATACGAGACCAGAAACAGAGACTGGAGACGGAATCCACTATTTGACCAAATAATTTCGTATTCGGCTTAGTTTGTCTATGGTGTTCGGTTCGCGCGGTGATCGACTTATGCGGTATCTAAAGCTGCGTATACATGTGCGAGCCGAACCTATCGCGAACCGTTCGCGAAGTGTTCGTGTCATGTTCGTTAATTTCACGTACACACTTGCGATCCGCTCGCGAACCAATACCGACGGATTAACGAACTTACACTGGGCTCGCGTTGGGTTCGTGAAAGGATCCGACTATCGATGGATCGTCGCGAACGGTTTGCGAGCGGCTCTATAGAGGTTCGACATGCCGTCCAAATAATTGTCGCTATTGGTTCGCGAGCGGTTCGCGATAGGTTCGGCTCGCACATCTAGACGCAGCTTAACACTTGCCCCGGTCTCAGGCCTCACTGGTCTCAGTCTCCTGTCTCTGTCGCAGTGCGGACAGGCACCTTGAGGAAAGCTCATGGTTAAGAAGTGAATTCGGCCTACAGACTCTGTCTTTGCTCTCAGTCTTCGCGCGAACTGCAACCTAAGTTCAGACGTTTTTTAGAACAAGTTTCTGGTTCGGAGAAAATGACGTCATCCGACTTTTCATGTGCTCACGTTATAAATACATATGTTGCTTTTCGTGTAATATTCGAAAAAAAATAGCTGATATAAGTCACGCGGATGAGGTTTACCTGACGAGACGAAGTAAATTTATGTGAATCCTCATATTAAATAATAGCCATAATCAACCATTCCAAGTAAACCAAGAAAGTGTTCAGAAACTGAATAACTTATTGGATGGAAATAAAGTTTAATATGATCGAAATAGGTGTCTCCAAACTTGTGAAATCATTTCACAAGTTTGGGGACAGTGATGCAAGTTTGGGGACATCAACTTCGGGGACATTTCAAGTCCCCAAACTTGCGTCACTGTCCCCAAACTTGTATTTGCTGTCCTCAAAAACTCATTTGCTGTCCCCGAAATGATAATGTCCCCAAACTTATAGTATGACATATCTTTAAATTTTGGGGACAGTCCCCAAAGTTGCATTTTGTCCCCGAAATGATAGTTTGACATATAATATGTCCCCAAAGTGATAGTTTGGCATACTTATATATCATATATCACATATATAACATATATAACATATATAACATATATAACATATATAACATATATAACATATATCACATATATAGAGGGTGATATTGTTTCTGGAACACTGTCCCCTGTCTTCCTCCAGAATTTTTTTTGGTGAGCCACTGTTAGTTTGAAAAATTGTAAAAAGACGCATTTTTATTATACTGAACTTTGGGTTCTCTTATAGTTTTGTCGTATCTGTTACCGATGTCGAGAAAAAATTCCTCGAAGACTCAAAATTGTCACAAAATTTCAGTTAGTATAAAAATACATCCGAACTATTTGAATCTGGAGATCTGGCGAGCCATGACTTATTTCCACTCCGTTCAATCCACCTGTTTTTTTCATTTTCCTTCTCAGTATCTTAAAATCGGAAGTTCTGGAGCTCGAAAAATATCTTGTCTGAACAGAGAATTCCCAAACATTTCGAAAATCATACGAAATTCCCAAATTGGAACGGAAAACGATTGATCACGTGTCAGTATTCAACCTTTCTTGTCGAAATAAACGAGGTGAAAAGAAAACAAATCCTCGAGGCGAGTCGAGCTGCAACAAAAACCAGAGTCCGAAGGGAACTTCGTAATACACATTGGCCGGTCCAACGCATTAAAAGTTGGCCAACCTTCACTTCGGTGTAAACGTGTAACGGTAGAAAACTGTTGCCAGAATAAACAGTCGCGGTAATCCTATCAACTTACGTCTCCTAAAAAGGAGCTAAATGAATAGGTCCGGGATGTGGCCAAACAACCCGACGAGAAAGCTGTCCACCAGCCGCAGTTACGACTGGAATGAATGGTGAACTGGTGAAGTAGCACACAGTTCCTGGGAAAACGCAGCTTGCACGACGTATGTTTGAACGGCGTTTATCGAAGAATCTTCATTAGGCCGTTTTGTTCGTGAAACATTAATCGACGTCATATGGAATCGCTAATCGAATCGGATGAGAATGACGAGGATGAGTAATCAGGTCGATAGTCATCGGAAATACTCGTGAACAGCCAATAACTCGATTTGATTAAGGTCGTCAAGCTGCAGATTTCCATTCCGAACCGAATTTCAATCTAGTAAGGACAATTTTAAGAACCTGTGATCTCCCCTTGCTAGGCCCAAATTGTTCTTGAAATTTTCACAAATCCCTAAAGACTTTTAGTTCATAGTTTGGTAAGGGGGTTACATTCCCCTGCGACCTGAAGATCTATTGTACCCCTCATCAGAGCTGTTTTTGCAACTGAGCTATGTACAGCTCGCCCTCCAGCACCAGAGCTCCAAAGAACCCTGGGTGCTTCTCTTTCAGTTTCTTCCTTCCCCAAAAACTTTCTTATAGATGCATTTGCCTTTACCACAGAGAGGTTTTGGGCCAGTAAGTGACTGTTTCGTACCTAGATTAGTTACCAAGGTTGTTCTGGTTTGTTTTGGTACCCTAATTGTTTTATCACGATAATGGTTTTCTTGCACTCCTTCTGGTTGGTGGATGCTGGTGATCCTCGTTAATCTCGATGAAATGTAAACGCATTCTCAACAAACAATAAATTGTATTTTTTCTTGTTACCTCAATTCAGGTAGCAAGTACGAAACGATTATACAAAAACAAAGTATACAAATATGAACTCGACCTTCTTTAGCAAGGAAGAATTATCATGTACCTTCTATATGAAAATGTATAGCAAGGAAGCAAGGTGTTATGATTCTATTACTAAAATGGTAACTCGGTGGACCGGCCCAAGGGAATCTGTCCAAAAGAATTTCAAAATCGCAGCGAAGCTGCGATACTGTGACGAAATTTGTATACCGAAAAGAGGAATCATCGATTCATAGGTGGGTTAAATTTCGATTCCCTAGGCGAAGTAGAAGTATTTTTAAAAAATAGGCGAAAATCTCGAAAAAATCCGACAAAAAGGGCCATTTTAAACTCGATAAAACTTTTTTCACAGATATCCTGGCCGTGATGTGAATATACGGATCGAAAGAGGAAAAGTCAATACAAAATAGCTTGGTATTCGTATTTTCCAAAATTCTCCTTTTTCTTCAGAAAAATCGATCAAACTTTGACATTTCGCCTAAGAAATCACCCGAGTTTACCGATGAGGATAACTACTTAAAAGCTTGATCTGCTGGTCCATACTAGTTACTAATACTAAAACTTTACTGACTGCTTGTCTCTGTAACATGAGTTTTTAAAGACAAGCTCGATATTAAGGGAGGTTCATTTCCTCTGAATAAAGGTGGGAAAGATCAACAATTGATTGGGTGTCAGAATCCAACAACGCCTCGCTAAACAAACGAAGTGCTCTCACTTGCCATTTCTGACTTTAGTGGGGAAAACAACCCATTTCTTCAATCTACAGACTAATGAGAGAAATCTTAGACGATTTGATATTTGATCCTAGCACGTGTTTACCAACTGCAACTTCAACGGCAATAAACGTCACATATATTTAATTTTATGAGCTTTTACTGCGAACTAAATGATGGCTGATAGGGCATGGTTATCGTCACTAAAAAACCTGATGAATCTCCTAAACTTGACCCAAATTCTTGGGTTGTGAACCTGTACCATATCTGACTCTAAATCGGTCGACAAGAGTATTTTTGAACAACGAACGAGAATTGTAACTAGAGGCATATGGAACAATATTGCAGTTCAAGGGTTCGATTCCATATGGTTAAAGCAATTTATCTATACAACATTTTTAAAGGCTTTTTTCTGGTGGACAAGGATATGGCAGTTATGTTATCTAGACGTTGCGAAGTGAGACGCAACAGTGACGTTTGTGCTTTCTTTCTGGCTAGTGTGTTGGCCTCTTGTTTCCTTTAATTCGTGAGTGACCAAAAACGCAGTCTAAAGATATTTCCCTACTTCACTACTATCAAACCGTTACAAAACAGTGGATAATAATCCAAGATAATGCAGAAACTCACGGTGAAAGTTTTGTTATCTACTAAAAAATTGAATAATCTCAAAGTTATTATCCAAAACCATGGAATTCGCGTCCTAGTTTCAAACATAACAGCCGGAGCTCCCGAAATTAATTCCCCCAAAATACTCGTAAACATCCGGAATTGAATGAAATATAATGAACTGGATCTGTTCAATGGAACACTTCATGCTTGTCCAATCCGAGGATCCTTTGAAATGTTCATCTGGATTGAAGAGATGCGTCATTTCGATGGCGTGGATAAAATGAGATCTTGGAGATTGAAATGGCTGGAAACGGGATGAATGGAAGGAAATGAAATTCCATAATTAAGAATGATTGATCGTTTATAAAGTGAGGTCTCTTCAGAGTTGAATTCGATTATTTGGTATGCTTGTGGATTAATCTCCTATTATGGTGGAATTCCTCTGATCTGTGAAATATTCAGAGGGTAATCCTTCATTTTGTCAATTTCAGAAGCTGAAACCTCAATTGTCTGGTGGAGTTTTTCAAATCGAGAAAAATTTCGATAACAAATTGCATTGAATACACACAAGTGTTCAGTAAAACGTGCCACTGTGGTTCTAGAAGTTTTACAAGTCGTAAATGGTTGGTTTCTAGTGCTGAGAGACAAAGCTGCCCTGTACGTCTCTTTCATAAACTGATATCAAAACGAGGCGACAAAATAACCTCACCACGACTTTTTTCTAAATCAAATCGTCACTGAAAAAATGAAAATGGCAAATGGTACGATAATGTACCTATTGAAAGAAATACCATAAGTGGTTGGACTAAATCTACTGCTGAGGGAATCTTCTTGAATGTAAAGCCTAAAGGACAAAAAGATAATGCAATACTTGAAAAAATAGACGAACTATCAAGGTGGTGTAGAAGATCAACAATTGCTGAAAATAACGGGTCCTATAGCAATCAAAATTCTATAAAACCATACTTAAATCCCAATCCAGAACACCATAACAAGATCATAAATATGCGTGGTAGATCTGCGATAGTACACGTCCGAGCTCGCGAGCTCCCTTCAAAAATTGGGCTCTTTATTTCTATGATATCTCAGTTCGTATGCGGCGTAGACCAACAATTTTTTTTAAATCAAAGCTCAGTCATTTCTCTAGAATGTCTATTATTCGCTTTTCCATTTTTCTTCGTATATGAGGAAAAAAACCTGGTGAGCTGTAATTTCATGAAAATTTGGACAAACGATTTTATTTCCATGATATCTCCGTCAATTTTCGGGATAAATGTATGAAATTTTCGATATACATAAGGAATAATATTTTGCAGAATGTGTATTATTCGCTTTTCTGTTTTTCTGAGTATATTAGGAAAAAAAGAGAAAAGCTGGTTGAAAATATAACCAATTAAGTCCCTACTTATAATTAATTTACAAACTGAGGGAGCAATAAACGAAAAAACTGATCAATACACTTTCTGGAAAATAGTATTTTGCATGTGAACTAAAAATTCTATACATTTATCCCGAGAATTAACAGAGATATCATGGAAATAAAACCGTTTGTCCAGATTTTCATGAAATTACAGCTCACCAAGTTTTTTTCCTAATATACAAAGAAGAACAAAAAAGCGAGTAATACACATTCTAGAGAAATGATTAAGTTTTATTAAAAAAAAATGTTGGTCTACGCCGCATACGAACTGAGATATCATGGAGATAAAAAGCCCGATTTTTGAAGGCAGCTCGCGAGCTCAGACGTGTACCAGGTCCTCTTGAGTTGAATTTCAATAAAAGCCTTTACTCCAACTGTATTTTCAATAAATAGATGTTTAGGAATTTTAGGACACATTTCTCAAGCTCGTTACAAAGGATCGAGTTTTCGATTGTCATAATATTCCCGTCTATTATCAAAGTCAATATGTTTAAAGAATGAATAAATCAAAGTGAGGTTCTAGAATCTAACAAGTCTGGGTTTGGATTTTAAAACTTTTCCGTTGGAGGGAGTGATGTAATACCCGGGAAGAAATGATAACGACATATTCTCTTGAAAAAATCCGTTGGTGATGAACAAAATTAATGTATAATAGAACGAAATTAACTTCTGAATGGGATTTTTATTATAATTTCCGAGGGGTTCCGTCTTCATTTGGATATGATTACCCCGATTTGTAGTTGTAAAAGTATAGAACCATGAGAAACATTCGCGAAACATTCTCTAAAAGTAATTGCGTCCCGTGGAGCCGAAACGGATTTTCTCAAACACCCCTTAATGACGTTTGCGAATCATAAGTTCCGAGCTTTCCTATTCTCTCAAAACACTGAAAATTATGGTCTAGGGAAATTTTTGTTTTTCCCCGGAGTAATATTCAGATATTCCCTAGAAATCACTGCGATAAGTACGTATTTCCCTCTTCATTTATACTCGGAAGCGTCATAACTCCAGTTTAAGTGTTTTCTGGGCGAAATACACATTTGATACCGGGTTATTTCCAACGTTAAGACTTGTCTCATGAGCAATAATTGAACAAGCTTTATGAACCATAAAACAGGGATTACACGCAATCTTTATATCAAACCATAAAGACGGGGCTTCTTTCCCCGAAATCGAAACGCCTTTACTTGGGGCGTCATTATCATCATTGCTGAAAGAGGGGGTTTATCAGGGAGATTGAGAGTGTGCCCACCACACCCATGTAATTAAGAAGTTCTTCGGGATTTTACGATGATAACTTCTGATTTTTATGTGGACGCCGTGATGATTACCATGATGAAGGTTATACTTTAATTTTGTTTTTGAATCGACTATAAATTTAAAACTTCTATGAATGGGAAATAGCAAAGAAATAAAAGAAGGTGTAATTGATCCTTAAATAATTTATTCACCATGAAAATTTCAATACGTTTTTTTGTGTAGGGGATTTGGTGAAGAAATGATCGTTCCTTCAGCACTAATTTAATTGTCATCAATGATTTTGGGATAAATGAGTCATGGCCCCTCTACAAGTTCGACAATAAACCCTTGATGGTTGTTTAATCAATTACCAATATTCGAATTTCGGCCAAATCATAAAATAAATATTTTTTATTCTCTGCCTCATCGAACTCAAATGAAGAGATATACGAGGATATATTGAAAAATTCTTAGCCTACTATGGAACCAAACAAAATTTCAAGGTCAAAATATTTTATTACTCAACATATTCTCCTCTTAATTGAATACATTTATTACAGCGAACCTGCAACGTCTCTAGACCTTTCAAAAAAAAATGTTTCTTCTTGCTTTGCAAACCAGTCCTCCACAGCTTTTATTAACTCTTCGTTGGGAGAAAATTACAGACCTTTTAAGCTTTTTTTTCAGTTGAGGGAAGAGATGATAGTCAGACGGAGCCAAATCTGGTGAATAAGGGGGGTGTTCTAGTAATTCTTACCCTAAATCACGAATTTTTTGCATGGCGTTGTCCTGTAAAAACAAAACACCTTTGGATAGCTTTCCGCGTCTTTTCTCTTTAATTTTTCCCGTAGAGGGGTCAGTAATGTCGAATGGTAATCTGCAGTTATTGTTCTACCCTTATCCAGAACATCAATCATGAATACTCCATGGCAATCCCAAAAAACTAAAGCAAGAACTTTTCCAGCAGATTTTTGGTCACGAAACTTCTTAGGTCTTGGAGAACCATCAGAGCGTCTTCATTCCATCGATTGTTGCTTTGTTTCTGGATCGTAGAAATGTACCCAAGTCTCATCCATAGTAACAATTCGGTTTAAGAAGTCTACATCGTTTTCAAATCGAGCACAGAGCTTCTACCCTTGCACGCTTTTGGTCAACATTTAAACATTTGGGGATCCATTTTGCAGAAATTTGTCTCATGTCCAAATTGACGTGAACTATATGATGAACGCGTTCGTATGAAATCTTCAGTGCTTCAGATATCCGTTTTAGCCCAATTCGACGGTCTGATGAAATCATATGTCATGAACTGAATCGATATTTTCGGGGACTGACACAGGAACTGGCCTTCCCGATCGGTCATCATCTTCAATGGAAAATTTTCACGGTCGCATACGAAGGACATTGATCACCAAGGGTATTAAGCATATCTTCGTAAATCTGCTTACCTCTTAACCCTTTTAAATACAGGTACTTGATGATGGATCGATACTCCAATTTTTCGATTTTTACAATTTCGGTGGACATCTTTTTTTCTTATATTGCGTAACTCTGGTTTACTTTTTTGACGTCGAACTCTGCACTGACACTTCTAATAAGTTATTGTTCGTTGATATGGGCACAATATTTTGTTTATGCATGGAACTGTTCTAGGCTAACTAGATATCAATACATCCTCGTAGTTCCCGATCATAGGAAAGGCAAGAAATATGGAATATATCTATAAAAAATAAGCTGCAGAAACTCGCTGCTAGATAACTGTTGTGCATTTTGAAAAAGTTACTATAACTTCTTTCTTGTCAAACCAATTTTCCTAAAGCACTAAATGACGAGTCACTGACATCAGTTTTTGTTTAACTAGTTTATAAATAGGACTTTACATTCAGATGTGTTCAATTCTGCTCACTGTGTACTCTTGCTTGAAAATTTTCGTGCCCCCCCTGAAAAACTCCCCAGATCCGCTAGTGGGTCTACATTTTCCAATCTATCGTTAATCCATGTTCATTCCTATCGGATGAAACGGTGTAGATATAAATCGAATCCGAACGGATCTGCCACAAGTGCATCTACATAATCAAAGTTACAATAATTAATTAATAATGAATTCAAAATTAATCTTCCTGACAGAATCGTATGAATCGTGAAATGATTAATTAAACTGTATTCCGAACCTGTCATGGAGATTCGGACCCACGGAATCTGCTGGTTGAATTTTGCGGAGAGATGTTTCCCCCCCCCCCTCTTCCCCAAAATCGCGAATTGACAGGTCCGGCTCAAGCTCAAATATTTCCTATAGTATATAACCTGGAGGATGCTTTTAAAGCCACCATCATCACGTTGTAACATTACAAATTAAGTGATGATTTCCGAAGATACAAATTTATGTATCATGTCAATTTTTTCCTCACTCTTTTTATACTTTTTAAAAATTGTACTTTCAACATTGTGAATATATCATTCCTTTAAAATCTTATTATTCTCACCTCCAAAACTCTACATAAACGTAAAGGCACAAATTTATTCAATATCCACAACTTTTGCTGAGTCGTTTTAATAAAAAGACATACCAGGCTAATGCAAAACAAAATGAATTGAATATTGAAATTCCATTTTTTTCATATTTTTCCCACATCTTTCACAACATTTCTATTCACCCTTGTCCTATTGTTACTTACTCTAAAGTGTGACAAAATGTTGACATTGATGGAATAATTCTCTTGCAGGAAGAATGAAGGCACTAACCATATGAATAAAGTTATCGTATTCAATTCCAAACAACCACAATAATGAATTGAAAATTTCATTTGTATAATTAATAATAATAGCACATTTGCTGGAATGACTATGTTAACGAGGGACATTAATAATGTCTATAAAATTTGTATTTGGATAGTTAAATTTATAGCTCAGGAATTTATACAGATTTCGCAATAAACATTTTCATGTTAGAGCAATAAATTCGAACATTGTGTATATAATTGTCGCGAATAAAGCCATCATGTAAAAAATGGTCGTAATTGACTTCATTATTTTCGTTTACTAGGACAGGAAAAAGGATTTGAATTCGAATTCAGTAAAATAGGCAATAAAAATTTTATTGGTATAACGTCTCGTATTTGATTTCACGTTTTGATAACATCTTCATCGACTTTGTTAAACTGAAAAAAATGAATCTACCTACAGAATTCTCTCTTTTGTTGAACGCAAATAGGAATGATGTTTGAAGGCCCATTTTTACGATCTTACGAGCATAAACTGGATGCTAATTGAAATTTCGTAAAAGCACACATACACTTATATCCCTGAAAAAGAGATCTAGTATTTGGGGCTCGCATAAAGCCATCAAATGAGTTATGTTTCGATCAGAAGGCACTAAGTCGGCCCTGCGAATTTAATTAAACCTGCGATAGAGGATTCGTGCTCTAGATTTCGCTGAAATATCACGAAATGAAATCGTAAATTCGAATCAATGAAAACTTGATGTTATAAAACAAGTGATATTGCCGGAAATATAAAT
Source organism: Adalia bipunctata (assembly GCA_910592335.1). NCBI lineage: Eukaryota > Metazoa > Arthropoda > Insecta > Coleoptera > Coccinellidae > Adalia > Adalia bipunctata. The sequence goes on along the minus strand of OU342949.1, from coordinate 70,930,984 downwards.
GCAGGTAATTCGAACGATATGCTTGTTACTGTGCTCTGAAATTACATCCCGAAGCCAGTCGCAGTCGATGAAGTTGATTTGCGGGTAGCTTGTATGACTGGTACTTACCGATATTATGACGATAGTTGAGGGGGAAAATTACGCGATTAAGAATGGAACTTTTGTTCTTAGACAGTCGTTGGAATGAAGGATATTTGGCGGTTTCTCCACTTTAAACTTCGGCCATATAAATCGAACCAACTTCAGAACTCGAGAAAATTTTCGTACTGCAATTGCACAACCTAACAATCAGTTTTTAGACTTCATTTTCACCTTTATAGAGACTCTCCAATATCAATTGATCGTTCAGAAAACATGAAGGTAAAGAATGTTGATAAATTCCAAAAATATGCAATCCTTCAGATGGGACGAGAACTGAGATTTTTCGACTTAGATGAACCTAAGCCATAAACTAGAAAACATTCAATTTCTCTCTTTCTAGTGTGCCTAATCCTTGATTTGTGTGACACTCTTCCATATGTAAATTCTTTGCAACTAGAAGAATATTTAAAGTATTTGATCACGTAGGTACGTAAAAGACTCCTCCACCATTTCGCTATTCAAAATTATTTATTTGATAAAAAATGCGACCATTTGAACCAGACTTATGGGGCTCGTGAAAATATTTGTGAAGATTTTCATTTCATGTATAAAGTGCCTGTTATAAAGCCTACATCAACCAGGTGTGGATTAAAACTCAAAAATGAAAATTCACCAGAGAAAACCATACCTATTCATGTTTTACAAATATTCATAAGCTTCGTTTTATCAAGTTTGAATAAAATATGTTTCCTCACGTCAAAATTACTGGGTTTTCCAAAAATTTCCAACAAATAGAACACAAGGAATACAAGGACTCGAGTAGGAAGATTTTCAGTTCCCATTTCCTTCGCCATTTACCAACTCAGAATTCTCGATGTTGAGGGATACCAAATTATTTGGGGGGAATATAAATATCAGTTTGTTACACCTTTAATGTTACATCATATTCAAAATTTGATATTGAACTCATTGTATTTCTTTCTTCTAGGGAGAACTGGTTACTCAGAACATGTCATCAGGTATCATCATCAGCACGCACAGTTTAGTTCTACAGAGTGTGACTAGAAAACAGAGTGGAGATTATAGCTGCGTTGCTTCCAATTCCAGAGGGGAAAGATCTAGTGTTCCCGTGAGATTGAGAGTGAGATGTGAGTTATTCATTTATTCTTAAGGCTTAATGACAAAGTCTGTAAGGACGATATTTTTGTGGAACTGAATGGAAAACACAACCATTTTCAAACATGGGGACCGCATGAAAGGAATATACATTAATTTTCTCAAATACTCAGTTGAAAAACCACTAAAACCAATCATTTACCGCAGTCCTATTGCTCCTGAAAAACCAAAACAGAGTAACAGAAAAACTTCATACACAATGATATCATAAAATTCTGAATTATAAGCTCTATTCCAATCAATAACTGCTTCCAGCCCGAAGGCCAGAAAATGACTGGCTCAAGAAAGTACCGATAAGAAGTCCCTTGAATGCGTCCATCAATAAAATTCATCTTCGTTGAGGCCATTGAGCCAAATTTGATTTGATTTTCTGGCGATAACAACATGAATTTCAAAATCTCCTTTGGAGTTCCGTTAAATACGAAGGGCTCTTCGTGCGCAAAAAATAACCAATGTTGTGGATTCACCGTGAATCGGATACACTGTGCATACAATGGATTTAAAGCGGCGTTCAAGGAAACGGGACAGAATCGGGGAAATGATGTCGAAACCCTCAGCAATAACGGAAATGGACGATTTTTCCGAACAGCGACACACTGCAGCAGAAACGTCGGCAATTCACGTCGCGAGCGGGCCTGGTGAAATATTCGAAAGGCGCCCGGGCGGGACCAGATTCGATCTGAGGTAAGACCGACAAATCACCGGCAATTCAGGGCCCGGAAAAGTGTTGATAATTTTCGAGTTTGACGAAATGCGGCGAGCGAACGACGGGAATGTTTCAACTTTTTCGCCGGAAAGTTGGCTGATAAATCCGGGTAGAGGACGAGGACCGGGTCACGTGGCGGCGGGAGAGGACAGACAGGGACTGGCGAAGTTTTACACTTGAGATCGATTGACCTGTCAAGTCCGCAAAAGCAAACGTTTAGGTTGGAATCATCTCCATTGAAAATGGGACCGCTAAAGTTTCGTTTTTGAGACACAGGGTGTACTAGGTGTACTAGGGACATCCGTCATGGGCAGCCAGATCCCCAAACTTGAATAGTTTGGATTTCTTTTTATACTAACTGGATTTTCATATCAATTTTGGTTTTTCTGAGAATTTCGAGAGAATCGTTCGAATTTTTTTCTTGAAACCGGTAGCAGATACGAGAAAGCGGCAAGAGACCATAAAGTTTAGTATAACAACAAAGATTCTTCTCACAATTTTTCAAACCAACAGTGGCTCGCCAAAAAAAGTTTTGGGGGAAAACAGGAGACAGTGTTCCAGAAAAAAGATCACCTTGAAGATTTGCAGTCGAAATTGGCATGTCACATGGCGTGAACTCGAAATTAAGATATATATGCCGAATTTCAGTTGAATATCTTGTGAAATGCAGTTACTTCAATAAAAAAACTTGAAAAAAAATTCAAACTTAAAGGGGACCTGGTCAACGTCCGAGCTCGCGAGCTCCCTTCAAAAATTGGGCTTTTTATTTCCATGATATCTCAGTTCGTATGCGGCGTAGACCAACAATTATTTTTTCAAATTAAAGCTTAATAATTTCTCTAGAATGTGTATTACTCGCTTTTCTGTTTTTCTTCGTATATTAGGAAAAAAAACCTGGTGAGCTGTATTTCATGAAATTCTGGACAAACGATTTTATTTCCATGATATCTCCGTCAATTTTCGGGATAAATGTATGAAATTTTCAGTCTAGATGCGGAATAATATTTTGCAGAATGCGTATTATTCGCTTTTCCGTTTTTCTGCGTATATAAGGAAAAAAACCTTGTTGAAAATATGACCAATAAAGTTCCTACTTCATAATTCATTTAAAAATTGAGGGGGCAATAAACAAAAAAACTGATCAATACACATTCTGAAAAATATTATTTCGCATGTAAACTGAAAATTTCAAACATTTATCCCAAGAATTGACAGAGATATCATGGAAATAAAATTGTTTGTCCAGATTTTCATGAAATTACAGCTCACCAGGTTTTTTCCTAATATACGAAGAAAAACGGAAAAGCGAATGATACACATTCTAGAGAAATGATAGAGCTTTAATTTAAAGAAAAAGTTGTTGTTCTACGCCGCATACGAACTGAGATATCATGGAAATGAAAAGCCCAATTTTTGAAAGGAGCTCGCGAGCTCGGACGTGTACCAGGTCCCCTTAACACCCTGTATCTCGATAACGGAACATTTTTGGTAATGGGACTTTTTTCTTAAAGTATGGCAAGGAATCTCCCATCTTCCTTCGCACGTGCAATTTTGGAACACCCTGTATACTATAAGTCGGCGAATAATTTTATACCCGATTCATAAGCTAAGCCCGCCAAAATGACAATGTGCACCTCCTCTTTTTACAGACGCCCCTGTATGCAAAGACGAAGAAGTGACAATAATCGGCGCATCCCTGGACGAAGTGCTGAAAGTCAGATGCCAAGTCTCTGCCGATCCAGCAGAGGTGAGTTTCGTGTGGCAGTTCAACAACAGCGGCGAAAGTTTTGACGTCTCTCCGGCCAGATTTGCCACCTCTAGTGCGAACGTGAGCGAGCTCAACTACACCCCCGCCTCCCAGAGGGACTACGGGACTTTGACGTGTTGGGGCAAGAACGTCATAGGCAGGCAACAGGAACCGTGCGTGTTTCAGGTGGTGCCAGCTGGTGAGTATTATCGGAACTGCTCCATCGGGGACTTACCCAAGAAATGGACAAGAATAAACATGCACTTTGCTCACAGCTGCGTAGATTGGGGATTATACAGTGTTGTCAAATGTAATTTTAATTCCTACGGATTGGGGGCACAAAGTTGTCAGTGTAACCCGAGAGGTGAGAGGAACAATAGTTTTGGAACCAATGGTTTATGTGAAACAGAAAACCAGCTTCTCCATTGAAAATCCTTGTACTCGGTTTCAAGCGGAGTTCAGGCCGGATCTAGGGTGGGGCAAGCGGGGCGCTTGCCCTGGGCGCCAGCTTAAGGGGACGCTAAAAACAACCAGAGGTTAATTATTTTTATTTTTGATTTTCTCGGAAAAAAATATTATTATTAAATATGACCCGACTCTGAAGTGCCATCTTGACCACTCAAAAAAAAGACAAACATCCGATCTTCCCAAAAATATGCAAAATGAAATTATCGATTTAATGGCCACCAAAGTTCGGAATAGCATCATTAATGAGATCAAGGAGGCCAACTATTTCACTATTATGTTCGACTGTACCCCAGATGTATCTCTCACAGAACAAATGAACCAGGTTATACGATATTTGAAGAGAACGTAGTCTGGATATGAGATAAAGGCAAAGACTTATAATACTAAAAATAAAGGAAAGTTTTATTGACTTCTTAGAAGTTGTCAAGCTGGCATATATATAAAGGAGTCCAATCCAGAATTCTACACTCTCTGAATCTTGTGGGTGTCCATTGGTCTTTATCATGTTCAGAAGCAGTATTTGGTGTTGTACAAAAACTGTATTGTTTTTTTGTTTGTTCAACCACACGATGAACAATTATGAAAAGTGGACGAAAGCAAATTTTGAAGGAAGTAGCCAAACTAGATGGACTAAACATCAAGCTGTTAATGCCTTGCTCAATAATTTACCGGGAGTTGTGAAGACTGTGGAAGAAATCAAAGAATCCTCACTAGTCGCAGAATACAAGTATGAAGCTGGTCATTTGCTTCATGCTGTGATGGATTTTAGATTCATCCTGAACCTAACAATTTGGGATAATATACTGCGAGAGATTAATATGGTCAACGTGGAAATTCAGAAAGGAGATATAGTTATTTCACGTTCATTATCGTTCATGCAAGGTCTTATGAAGATCTTGCAAGGAATGACAGAAAAACTTATTGAAAACTGGATCTCGGAAGCTACACTTCTTTCAGAAGAATTGGATGTGGAGCCAATTCTTAGAAATAAACGTGTTTCCAAGAAGAAAAAGCAGGTTGACGAAATGTGCGATGATGAGTCAAGAACGGATCTAGTTGGTTTATTCTCCTAGGAAATTAAGGTTGTTTTCGATAGATTATTGTCAGAAATAAAAAAAAGATTAGAAAGCGCAGAGAGTCTGCATACGAATTTCTCATTCCGCAATGGCCATGCCCTTTTAAACATGCAAAAAGAGGATCTGCAGAAAATGGGACCCTTTTAGCGCAAAAATATTGAAGAGACTTGAATGCAGTTGATTTTTGTTAGGAACTAGCGGTTTTCAAAATGTTGGTTCCTGAAATAAGTGAAAGATCGACTTCATTAGACCTGCTACAAGTTCTTCACAGGCAAGATCTGAAAGATGCTTTCCCTATAATGTCAGTATAGCTGACATTATATAGAATATAGTGCGCATTGGCTACCACGTCTGCAAGATGTGAAAGCAGTTTCAGCAAATTGAAAATAATAAAAAATTATTTGCGTTCCTTAATGAGTCAGAAAAGTCTCTATGGCCTCTCGATCTTAGCTATAGAATACAAAACTTCTTCCGAAACAGATTTCGAGGAGCTGATAGATGCGTTCGCGGAAAGAAAATCACGTCGCGTGATGCTATGTGAAGAAAAAAGTCCAATTTCTTTCCTTGTGATATTTTCCTTATTATTAGTTTTTATTTTCATTATTCATTTGTATTATTTATTTTTGTTTTTCCTATGAATTCATATATGTACATATTAAACAAATGGGGGGGCGCAATCATGAATGAAAAAATCGTAGATCCGGGCCTGATGGCGGAGTTTGTCATCGATTTAGGTTCTTTCAAAACGGAAGCCTCGAGATTGAATTTTGTATTCAAACTATCGCCTTTCATCGCGAAATGATCTCACCGCGCGGACGAAAACCCAGAGCTGTACCATTCACGCCGAATCCCTTTCTGAACCTTCCAGGTACAATTAGTCGTTCCAGACTTGCTTGAATTATCATCCCGCTTTAATGGTCTTAATTAACTGTACACTGCACTGAGCATTATTTCTACAATAAAGTGTCCCCTTTGTATTTTGATACTTTGAGCGGCTCAACAGTGTACTGAGCAAATTTCTGTGAAGGGACTTTGTAGAAACCATGCGGCGGAACATAATCCTCTACATCAGGCATGGGCAACCTACGGCCCGCGGGCCACATGCGGCCCGCGAATAGAATTTTCTTGGCCCGCCAATAAATTTTTGCACACACGACGCACCACGCACCCCCAAATTAGCTCTTCAAATATCAGAAGAAAAAAATAATATTCAAGTTTTCATTTCTAGCATGCGACCTCTAGCGGCTTCTTCGAACATTTCCGCGTGTATGCGATATCTAATGTTCGATGCATGGAGATTGAGTTCAAAGCGGACGATGTTCTGAAAAATTTCTATCGTGAGTTATCTTTGCGAGACTTTTATGTGAGATGTGTTTCTAAAGACAAGTATCCAAATTTAGTCAATTTCATATGTCGATTCATGTCTCTTTTCGGCGGTACTCATTGCTGTGTGCAATTTTTCTTAAAAATGAATAATCACGAAATAACAGAACTCATCAAGGATTATGGATTCTAATTTGGAATAGTATATTCTGTAACAAGGGCAGAATGAAAATCCGATACGAGTGAATCATTCCGAGGGCGAGCCGGAGGCGAGCTTGAGGAATCACGAGTATCGGATTTTCATTCTAACCGAGTAACAGACTATACTTTCTCCACGACGAAGCTAGATAATTAATCTTTTAATACTAAGATGAATTATGATGTTTCGAAAACCGCAATAAATATGACAATCAGAGCGACTGACACATAGATTTATTCTCTATGTTTTCAAAAGTGTTACGGAATGAATATTCTCGCACACTGTGCGAGAATGAAATTCAGTCGAAATGCTTAAAAAACAAGGATTATACTCAAGTTCGAGTTGGTTATTGGTGGTAATCTATAAAGGGCGAAAACCAAGGACCAAACTGAACAACAACCGCGGTCATAACTGGTTATTTACTTGAAATCGATAAAAGTTGTAGAATGAATATTACATATCAAGTGATGGAATACTGACATTCTATGGTCAAATTCGATGTTGGAAGAGCTGTATTCTGTGGCAGTCGTGGAGAAAATACCTTACGTGTAGCAACAACATCAGTCCCACCTAATATTGATGCTCTTGTGAAGAAAACGCAATCCCAGGTGTCTCATTAGTCAAAAACTAGTGATTGATGAGTTACGGAAATGTTTTTTTGTTGAATTATATCCGTTTGAATATTTTTTCTATTGTAAGGAACGTGATGTTCCTTTCGATTTTGTTGTAAAAATTTTATTACTCTTAGAAATTTTATTTTGGCCCGTGGTCTACTAAAAATTTTTCTATTTGGCCATCTCCAAAAAAAGGTTGCCCATGCCTGCTCTACATCCTGGCCCCTTTGTTTTATTATTTCGTGTTGCAGGTGAATATCTAGCCGAATTGTTCCTACCAGCTGGAGAACTTTAAAGGTTGTCCGTAATTTGTTTCGGGTTGAATAATTCCGAGGTAATTCTGCTCTGCGACATTCTGAAATGCGGCTGGAATCAAAGTATTTGTCGCTTTCATTAGGGAAGGCGATTCGGCCAAAGCCTTCTTCGGACATGACGAGGATTAGGCTTACGTCGACTGCAGACGTAAATGGTACAAAACAATTCATCAGGGGCGCACACATACTGAAGCTTTCGCGAGTTGAAATTAATCAGAATATGTACTGGGGAAATGGAACAACTTGGGCAAATATGCCAGACTATGTCAAACTAGCTGAGGTCACAGTTTCTCCACCTCTCAAGTGAAAATCCATAGAGCAGCATGTTGCAAGAAAAGCTCTTGAATTGGTCAAAACGCGTTTGTGCAAAATCTACATACCAGGCAGAAACCATCTAAGGCACAGTTGAAATACATGTCATTATCTTCGATTTCCTGCAATTTTGATCGTCTTGCTTCGAATTTATAACAATTATGATTTTTTGAAAAATCTTATCTTTTTCGAAGTTTTCCCGGATTTTCTCAGTGGAAAATGCACCACTCCGTTCGTACAAAAAATCATAGGGTGGGATTCATAATTCTCCACAAATGTTCTGAATACCACAAAAAGATTCCTTCAATACTTTTTTAGATATTTCAAAAAAACTCAAGAAGTGGTAATTTTTTCAAACAAAACTGCTCCACATGAGTTAGGAATATTGTTTTAAATTGCTAAAAAGTATAGTTAAAATAAGATTTTTGTGATGACAATTCATATTAATATGATTTTGAGTTGTAAATTAATTTTAACCTGTAGGTCTGCAGCGTATGCAGGGTGGTTAAGAAAAATCGAGTAAAATAACGAAATTTTATTCCCAGAAAATTCAAGCATTTTAAGACTATCAATACAATGTATGGCCTCCACGGGTATCAATAACATCTTGACATCTTCTTTGCATACTACACACGAGATTGTTGAACATTTCTTGAGGAATTTGGTTCAATAAACGGGGCAGAAGCTCTCTCAGATCATTTAAGGATTCTGGGGTAGGTTGATGATTATCTAATCTTCTTTGGAGCATATCCTATGCATGTTCTGTGCAATTCAAATCTGGTGAGTGCAGAGGTATTGGTTAATGTGTAATACCAAGCTCCTCGCGCGCATTCTCAACTATGGTTGCACGGTGCGGTCTAGCGTTATCGTCTAGAAATTGAAAAGTTTCACCAATAGCTGCGTGAAAATTTGGCACAACATTGTCAATGGCACGCTCCCTATAGTGTGAGCCGGTCATATTCCCAGGACAAATGTGTAGATCTGTGCGTCCGTTGAAACATATCCCGGCCCATACCATATCACAACCCCCTCGGAATGGATGGACTTCTTGGACATAGCGACGATTACGAGGTATGCGTGGGATTGTCCATACCCTTATTCTTCGAGAATCTGAAAATCGTCCATATCTGGATTCGTCATGTGAAAAGGACACTACGCCATTGATCGCCTCTCTCAAACGTCGTCTGATGGTTTCGATGGAAACTTGGACCCCATCTGCATTCTGAAGAGTATTCCGTAGCATTCTACACGTAGATGTAGGGTTTCTTCTCGCCGAAACGGTGATGAAACGATCCTGAGCAGGTGTTGTTTTTCGTAGCCCACCAAGCTTTGGTCTTTCCAACACGGAACCTGTCTCCCTGAACCTATTCCAAAGTCGAGATATCACACTTTGGCTGACTTGGAGCCTTTCCGCCTCAACAACCTGAGTTAGGCCACCTTGTAGCATTCCGATAGCCCTATTAGCCTCAGCGTTTGTTAATTTACGTCTTGGCATTTTCAGAAACTTTGTTTCAAATCGAATCCGTTGATAAACTAACTTCATTGGAAAATAAGAACATTCATGAAGCATATGCAAAGAACCAAACTTCAGAAAAAAGGCGACCAGATTGACGAAATGTCTCATACTGATTTTTATTGGATCGATTCAAGTTGTTATTGAGTATTAAATGATTTTACAGCGATTTTCTCTAAGATTACATACTTTCAAAAACGATTGAATACGATATCCCTAACTCTTGTGGAGCAGTATATTTGTTCAAGAAACGATATCGCTGGTGCGAAAACCAGTGTTTTCATCTACGAACTACACCCCAATCTACCTCTATAGCTAGGCCTAAAATCCCTCTCAAAGCGACCTGAGCAATTCAAAACTCACCCTAGAATTAAATCTCAATTAAAATTTTCACTCATTCTGCTTCTCTCGACCCCTCTAGCGAAACCCGGATCCCCGACCAACTGCACCCTGCGGGCCCCCCCGAACAGGACGTCGGAGATCCTGGACATCGAATGCCGACCGGGCTACGACGGCGGTCTCCCGCAGATTTTTATGCTGGAGGCCTACGACGCAAACAACATGAAGATGAGGCTGAATCTGACGAGCCTGAGCCTGGAATTCCCCCTCTTCAGGCTGGAATTGAACGATCTGCCCCCCTGGGAGGGCTCACCGCCGGCCTTGAGATTGGTTATTTATGGGATGAACGCGAAGGGCAAGGGGGAGAAGGTGGTGCTGGAGGATATAATGCTGAATGATGCCGAGAAGAGGACAGGTGAGAGGATTTAGGTTGTATTTTTCGGGTTCTTCGCGACTGGAAGAGTTATTGGGTTCATTTTTTGTTGCTGGGGGTGTTTTCGAACTTTCTGCGGGATGGAACGGTCCTTGCTCGGAAAGTACAGGTAAACAAATGATAAAAAAAACCTTGCGAGCAGGAAATATCGATTTTTTTCAGAAACCCTTGCTCCAATCATCCATTATTATTGATGGGATCCTTATATAAGCAAGGAACCAGAACTGTACACGAATAGTTCGAAGAACACGTGACCTTGATCACGTCCCATGCGTTATTCCACGAGTGGGGGAACAAACCTGTATTTCTCAATCCATTAAATAGGCACCAACTTCTTCAAAGTTTCACACAGACGATTTGTGGTACAAAGTCTTACACATTCACCATTTCTGTTGAAATCTAACTGAACTTCATATACAAGGTGTATTTTAAGGTGAGGCTTTTTTTTTACAGGTGACAGAATTCATCAAACTAAGTCATTTTACCGAAAATTCATAAGAAATTGAAATGTTCAATTCAAACAATTTTTAAAAAAGCGGCATATGGCAAAATGATCTGTTCTACGCACTGGAATTTTTTGTGAATTTGTTAGATAAGAAGACAAAAATCAAGAGATGTTGATATCTACGGAGGAGCAAGCGAGGGAAGCCCCACCTTAAAATACACCCTGTATATTCGATTTACTCTTATTGTGTTCTAAACACATTAAAAAATGAATTGTCTCCCATCGACTTGTTGGTATACACAACAATGAATTTCTACTAATAATAGAATGTCAATAACTCGAAAATGGAATGGTTTCCAATCTATTTACAATCACCTAATTGTTTTTGTGGACAGAAAATAAATTCCTAGTTGTCGCCAAGACAAATAAAATATTTCGTACTTCGTCGTGTAAACTGAACAGTAATCCATTACTTTTTAAGGAATATAAATGGGTTACTCAATTCAACCCAATCGAATTCAATCACGTGGGCTAATTCAATAACGATCTATTGGCTTTCAGGAAGCAATTGATATTGGTCAATATTGCATATTCTTCTTCGTATTATTGAATTGGTAGGGGTTTGGGAATTGAATCGTTTCAACTGCAGTATGGAATATGTTTTCATAAATGATTTTAGTCAGATACTGAAATACAGAGTGTTCTTAAATACACTGCGCAAAAAAATTAACGCACATTATGGAAATCTCAAATTTATTCTACAACTGAAGGTGTTCTCAATGATAATTATTTTTATCAGAATTATGCATGCATATGCTATCCACTTTCAACGTTTTTCTTCAATACAGATGTTTTCTCCCAGCAGGAATAAAAAAAGATGATATTATCAGATTTTGAATGTATTGGCTCCATTCTAAAATCAGTTGTTCTCGATCAATTCTAGTGATCAATAGTTTTTCTTTCTTTTGATTTTCTACACTCGATCTCTATATGCAACGCGAAACACGCAATTTGACCCAAGAGGAATGTGCCCAAGCGGTAGTTTTGCGAGAAGAAGGGTGGACATACACAAGAATTGCAGACAGGTTTGGAGTTTCCCATACAAGGGTGTCCAGAATGTTGCAGCGATTCAGGGAGACAGGTATGAATGTCCGAAGACCAGGACAGGGTAGACCACGGGCAACAACTGCCATTCAAGAACGTACTTGAGAGTTTCTTCGTTGAGACAACGGTTTGCAACTGCTCGCCTCCTTCAAAATCAGCTAGAGCAAACTCATGAGGTGCGAATTAGCACTCAGACAATAAGAAATCGCCTCAGAGAATATGATTTAAGGCCTCGTGTCGCGGCAAGAGGCCCAGCTCTTACCCCAGCCCATCGAAGGGCGCGTTTGGATTTTGGGAGAGAGCATATCCATTGGGAAGAGGCTGATTGGGAAAGAGTTCTCTTCACAGATGAGTCTAGATTCTGCCTCTACCATTGTGATCGACGTTCCCTTGTATACAGACGTCCACATGAAAGATATGCTCAGTGCAATTTCCTGAATACTCCTGGTTTCGGGGGAGGATCGATTATGGTATGGGGTGGAATATCTTTGACTGCTCGCACAGACCTAGTGGTCGTTGATAATGGAGCTATGAATGCTGATAAGTATGTAAGGAACATTCTTGAAGAGCATGTAGTGCCATTTGCCCTATACATTGGTGGAAAATTTCATTTTTATGGACGATAATGCCAGACCCCATCGTGCGCGCATCGTTCAGGAGTACCTTGAAGAGGTTGAAGTCTCTCGAATGGAATGACCAGTAAGAAGTCCAGATCTCAATCCGATTGAGCAGGTTTGGGACAACCTCAATAGAAGGCTGAGAAGTTCAGAAAATCATTCAGCTACTCTTAATGACTTAGGAATCCAACTCGGAGAAATCTGGGAAGGATTAGATCAGAACATTTTAAAATCACTCATTTTGAGTATGAACCTTCGTTGCCGAGCTGTAATTAACGCAAGGGGTGGAAATACCAGGTATTAAATCACTTATCAGCATTTCAGTATTTTGAAAATTGTTCATTTCTCTTCTTTCACATAAGATTCGGTGAAATCCTGAATTTTTCTTCCATTTAATGTGTCTTGTTTCGTTCAAAACCTTCCCGAGAGAACATAAAAAATATGTTGTAAAGTCAATGTAGAGTTAACTTTCATTAAAATTGAGATTTTCAGAATGTGCGTTAATTTTTTTGCGCAGTGTAGTTGGTACGAATGGAGAAGAGATAATCCTTGCATAATTTCAAGATAAAAAGACCGCAAACGTTTCGTTTTCGAGATACAGTTGAAGTTTCAAAAATTCTTTTCTAATTGCTGAAGAATTGAAGAAATGACATTTTGAACGAAATTCTAGGGAATGTCTATGAAAAAAAGCGTGGGACTTTCAACCCCTAAATAGATATTACAGTTATATTCAGTGTAACATTAAAACCCATCAATTATCGTATCTAATTTCATCAATCTTCAACAGACGGCGGCACCAACATGAATATGATTCCGATGGCCGCTCTGCTGACCGGTTCCCTGTTAACTTTAGCCCTAGGAGTATTCGTAGTCGTAGTCATAACCATGAAACGAAGACATCGACATTGCGGGGGCTCTCATTGCGCCTTGCAGCTAGACCCCAAACAGCCAAAGCCTCCAGCCCCCGGGTCCATGCTGGAGATCAACACGGGCGACAATAGATACGTGGTGGCCTATACCGTCAAACAGAACAGCGATTGTCCTATGGGGGCCCAACTGACGGTTTGTACGACGGGGTCCAACGACACGAGGCAGCCAGATATACTCAATACGCCTAGAGGTGAGTTGGTCGAATGTTCATCTCTGCACTTGTGGTTTTATCGATGTTCGAAAATGTTCGTTCAATTTCTGATTAATCTAAGGACTGAACGAGAATAAATCCGCTATCACAAAAACTTTTGAACAACTGGACCGATTTCGAAAATCAAACTCATTTTCGAATCATCTTCTAATTCTAATGAATTCCGTTTTTACAATAAAAAAACCAAAACTATTTTTACAAAATTCATGGTTTTTTTCTGGAATTCTTCCCATCACGCTCCTTATAGTGTTCTCAGTCACTTTCTGGGATGCTGTCTTCCACTTTTGCTTGAATTCTGCTAATGTTTTCTTTGATTTCTTATGTCTTCTCCAATTCTCTTTTTACCAGGGCCCAATATCTTTCGATTGGCCTGAGTTCTGGGCAATTTGGTGGATTGGCCTCTTTGAGGACAAAAACCACCTCATTAGCTTCGTACCATTCCTTGGTGGCCTTGCTGTAGTGGCATGAAGCTAAATCTGGCCAAAAGATTGTTGACACATCGTGCTCACGTAAAAATGGTAAAAGTCACTTCTTCAAGCATTCCTCGATGTATATCTTCGAGTCAACAGAGCCTTGACCAACGAAAAATTTGCTCTTTTTCGCACAAGTCCAAATTGCTTGCCAAACCAGGAATTTTTCAGGAAACTTTGCGCGTTTCTTCACGCGAAATTGTTCGTCAACATTTCCACGAGTATCTGCAGTATAAAATTCCTGGCCAGGAAGTTGAGAGAAATCAGTCAAGACATAGGTTTCATCGTCCATCACGCAACAGGAAAAATTTTTCAAGAAATCTTTTTTAATTTCTTTGCTCTTGATTTCGCTTCTTGAATCTTCACAGCGTTCCTGTCTGGCACTTTCTGCACTTTGTATGTTCTAAGCCCACAACTCGACTTGATTTTCTGAACGGTTGACTGCGAACAACCCACTATTTGGGCCACTTTCAGGTTAGGATTCTTCTGAAAAAGGCTGATGGCTTTCTTCACTTTTTTTGGGCTATGAAACCCCTTTTTCCTCCCGGTTCCTTCCTTGAGGTTCATTGTAAGATCTTCGTTGAAGCGCTTAACAACTCTTGATACCGTTTCCGGACGAACGCGAGCCTCTTTTGCGATTCTTTTGAAGCTCCATTTTTGATTATTTCGAAAAAGTTTCACTATAACTTCTCGTGTTTTCACTTCGCTTGACATTTTCGCGACAGAGAATTGGAATATCTATGAAGTAAATGTTCCACATGTTTCTGACGTTCATAACAAAGCCAACTATGATCAAATTTTGATTTTTTCTCAATTGGTTCATGAGATATAGGCGTTTTTGAGCGAATTTATTCTCGTTCAGTCCTTAGCGGTCCTATACCAGACTTGATAGGCCCGAAACTTGTCCAAACTTAACATTTCAATAAGTATTCTACTTAATTTCACTGTCGAATGTTAAGACTAATTGCCATGGCAACGAAAGACATAATTATGAAAAACTGTTTTCGGAAGAATCCTGGACATTTTTCGAAGACACTGATGGAAACAGGAAGAACAAAAGCGTTCCCATGAGGAATTGGCGTCTGATTCTGGAATGAGTTTTCGAACATCGACAATTCACCGAGACATTCTCGCTTTAAGTCCACGATTTCGCAACGAAAACAAATGAGCTAGGTGCACCAAACCTCACACAGAAATATAAATCACATTTTATCGTTTTCAGATCTATTCACGTTAGAAATCATCCCTCTCCAATGAACAAATAATCACTTGCTTGAAAATAACGAAAAAGCGACTGGCTGCATCGAACGCTTAGTTCGCATTCCCCCAGTTCCTTTATCATTAAGAACGGAAATATCTTTTCAGCCAAACGGGTCTCGATCGGAAAATTCTATTAAATCCATTACACACAAAGGGATTTTGGAACTGACATTAGCACAATTGGATTATGTTTCATTTCTTTTGTATATTTTTGTAATAAATTATTTTTGTTACTTCTTGTTTTTCTCATTCCGTTCCTCGGGGATGTTTCTGACATTTTCCCCTTCCTTCCGCTCGTTTTTGCGGCTTTCAGACGTGCTGGATTTACGTTTGGGTAGGTCGGGCTCGGAGCGGGATATTTAGGGATCGATTGTTCAGGAACACACTCACCGACACAAATAATCGCTCACTTATGTTTAGTGACACAAGGTTGTTAAGTATTGATGGACCACAAGCTCATTTTCTACTTGACAGAACTTTTTTTTCAAATCACCTTTTCACAACATAAGTGGAGAGATTTGGAAACCAAATTTACAGGAAATGTATTCTGATTTTCACTAGTACTATCTATCTTATCAGTCGTTCCATCTTCTCTGGGACACCCTGTAGATATTAATCCACTTCCGCATGATGCTACCTCATTACTCATTCATTAGTCGTCTGTAGGAACAAGCATATTAAGTTTGAAAATCCGTCATATTGGTTGAACTAGAGATTTTCGGAAAATTAAGAAATTACTACGCGCGTATCTCGAAACAGAATCGAATGAACAATTTTTCTCAAGAAACATTTCATTCCATCCCCAGGGAGCAACCATATGGAAGAATATGACCGAAAATCGTTACGAATACAGGGTTATCCATAATTGAATGCATGCCCGATTTTGAAACTATAAAATATGTCAGTTCCAGAGCGAGAACGTTGGCAAAATGAATTATTTCACTGGATATGTTGTTGTTACAACGAAAAAACCTGAAATACCCAGAATTCATACTGAGTGATCCATTATTATAGAAACTATTCACAATGAAGGTTATCTAAGTGGACACCCTGTATTTTTGGATTGATTTAATGTGTTTGTTTGATTTTTTCAGAACATATCATCATGGACTTCATAGAATACAGGGTGATTCAGACATGAAATAAACTGCGAACCTCACGAAAAAACCCAAAAACCACCTTTTTTTCTTACACCATCTATTTCAAGATTAACTCCGTTGAGGTGGGAGTTTTCTTTCACCACTGTACTTGATATAAAAACATCAATACGACTGAGAGTTTTTATCCACTTCCAGATTTTTTTTATGTGATATGAAAATTATTTATTTATGTTATTCTATTTTTATTCCAGCAAAAAATCTGGTCATAGGAAGAGGATGAAAACTCTCAGCCGTATTGATGTTTTTATATCAAGTACAGTGGTGAAAGAAAACTTCCACCTCAACAGAGTTAATCTTGAAATAGTGGGTGATGAAAAAAAAGGTGGTTTTTGGGTGAATCACCCTGAATTCTTTGAAGTCCATGATGATATGTTCTGAAAAAATCAAACAAACACATTAAATCAATCCAAAAATACAGGGTTCCCACTTAACCTTCATTGTGAATAGTTTCTATAATAATGGATCACCCGGTATGAATTCTGGGTATTTCAGGTTTTTTCGATGTAACAACAACATATCCAGTGTAAAAGTTCATTTTGCCAACGTTCTCGCTCAGGTACTGACATATTTTATACTTTCAAAATCGGGCAAGCATTCAATTATGGATAACCCTGTATTCGTAACGATTTTCGGTCATATTTCTCTATATAGTTGCTCCCTGGAAATGGAATGAAATGTTTTTTGAGAAAAATTGAATTTCATTCGATTCTGTTTCGAGATACGCGCGTAGTAATAGTGGGTAATTCTCAACTTCAACGCCCTGTATTTCAAAAACAAGTCATAAGATTGAGTTGGGGCCATGGACACTTTTGATCAGAAGATCGAGTACTACATTATACCAAAAAATTAGAACATTTGACGGAACGCCACTTGCCATAAGAAAAGTGCGGGGTTCTTTAGTAAAATTAAGAAAAGCTGGAAAACCTCTCGTCGAATTTCCACTTGTTTTCGGGAGCTCTTCAGCGTGTCGATAACCAACGTATCGATAAAAGTAGGAAAATCTGTTATTATTCGGAAACGTTCTTTCCAAATTCCAATTTCCACCAATTTAATTGGACAAGGACATCGAGAATCCGCGTGAAAATTCGCCAAATTTGAGCTCAATATTTCCAAAATTGCGACCTCTAGTGAGGCAATACGACATGCTTTGAAAACAAAGACACACATACGACAAAGTTATGAGGCGCTGCTGATAACGAGGATGGTTGCAAAAAATTTCCGGAGCTGAATTCCTCTCCGTCATTTCCTCGTTTCATGCAGAAATCATTAGTTCTATCATACACGAAGAAATGGAGAGAAGCGAGAATTTCTCGCTCGTATGTAGAATAAGTATTGCCTTGACATTTCATGAATGTAAGGATGTGTCCTATGCATAGGTGGCGAGTCAACGACGCCTCCATATGCAGGAGGACCCTTACCTCGTCCTGACGCCCTCTTCACACCGCCAGCTGAAAGGTCGAAGCCAAATATATTCACAAATAACACGGTAAGTACAAATTATTATGCAAGTGTCCGTCAAAAATTGTTATACGATTACGAGTCAGGCATAGTCAAATAACACAAAAACTCAAAAAGTGAACGGTTCTTCTATGTTCTATGACAGCAATGACATTTCTGAAGCCGGCTCGAAGGACCAATGTTTTCATTGTAACCACAAAATCCGCAATATTCAAATATTCTCGTTAGTTTTCGATAGAACTTCGCTTAAACGTGCTTGAAACAAGCTCAAGCATCCAAATCGGCTCTTTGCCTCTATTTCGAATTCCCCCTGCAACTACCAGGGCCAAAATCTGAAAATAATCACTTGATCAGACCCCCGTCCCCCATTGTTTGTATTGAAATTCTTTCCGATACCTTCCTACCATAAAAGCAAGTCGTAACTCGGGATTGGACTCGAAATGAATATAAATAACCCCACAACACGTGAATATTTTTTATTGAATTGAGCGATATGCGTCATTAATCAAAGTTGGCCACTCATGCAAGGGAACCATTCAGAATATGGTAATAGAAAGTTGATGAGAGGGCGTTGCCAACTACGACCTGTAAGTGTGAGTACCTGATGACGTTTTCGATTCATTATGATCAATTTGTAACTGTCTTATTGATCATAGAGTTTTACTGTGAAAATTTCAACACTCTAGGTCTTTGCTCTAGAAAGTTATCGTATTCACTGCCGAACGAACAGGATTGAATTTGATTGGGAATTTCACATCACTGAGTCCGAACTGATCGTTCAAAAACCATTTCCAGCCGAAAATTCGAAGAATACAAACATTTAGGCAAAACATTAAGGCGCAAAATCTACTGCAATATGCACAAAATATTCTTTTGGCTGAGGACAGTTAATTTTTTTATCTACGGTGTTCTCAATTCGACCTATAAATGTGATTTAATACTTGGTATTTCCACCCCTTGCGTTAATTACAGCTCGGCAACGACGGTTCATACTCAAAATGAGTGATCTTAAAATGTTCTGATCTAATCCTTCCCAGATTTCTCCGAGTTGGATTCCTAAGTCATTAAGAGTAGCTAGAGTCAGCCTTCTATTGAGGTTGTCCCAAACCTGCTCAATCGGATTGAGATCAGGACTTCTTGCTGGCCATTCCATTCGAGAGACTTCAACCTCTTCAAGGTACTCCTGAACGATGCGCGCACGATGGGGTCTGGCATTATCGTCCATAAAATTGAAATTTTCACCAATGTATGCGGCAAATGGCACTACATGCTCTTCACGAATGTTCCTTATATACTCATCAGCATTCATAGTTCCATTATCAACGACCACTAGATCTGTGTGAGCAGTCAAAGATATTCCACCCCATACCATAATCGATCCTCCCCCGAAACCAGTAGTATTCAGGAAATTGAACTGAGCATATCTTTCATGTGGACGTCTGTATACAAGGGAACGTCGATCACAATGGTAGAGGCAGAATCTAGACTCATCTGTGAAGAGAACTCTTTCTCAATCGGCCTCTTCCCAATGTATATGCTCTCTCGCAAAATCCAAACGCGCCCTTCGATGGGCTGGGGTAAGAGCTGGGCTCCTTGCCGCGACACGAGGCCTTAAATCATATACTCTGAGGCGATTTTTTATTGTCTGAGTGCTAATTTGCACCTCATGAGTTTGCTCAAGCTGATTTTGAAGAAGGCGAGCGGTTGCAAACCGTTGTCTCAACGAAGAAACTCTCAAGTAACGTTCTTGAATGGCAGTTGTCACCCGTGGTCTACCCTGTCCTGGTCTTCGGACATTCATACCTGTCTCCCTGAATCGCTGCAACATTCTGGACACACTTGTATAGGAAACTCCAAACCTTTCTGCAATTATTGTGTATGTCCACCCTTCTTCTCGCAAAACTACTGCTTGGGCACATTCCTCTTGGGTCAAATTGCGTGTTTCGCGTTGCATAGCGATCGAGTGTAGAAAATCAAACGAAAGAAAAACTATTGATCACTAGAATTGATCGAGAATAACTGATTTTAGAATAGAGCCAATACATTCAAAATCTGATAATATCATCTTTTTTTATTCCTGCTGGGAGAAAACATCTGTATTGAAGAAAAACGTTGAAAGTGGATAACATATGCATCTATAATTCGGATAAAAATAATTATCATTGAGAACACCTTCAGTTGTAGAATAAATTTGAGATTTCAATAATATGCGTTAATTTTTTTGCGCAGTGCATATAGTCCCTCTCAATAAGTTTCAGATTTCTTGTACCTCTTTAAAACCTTCACTAAAAGATTCTGATAATAATATCACACTGTGAAAAGCTCTAGAGCATAATCCGGTCATAAAGGACATGGTGTTAAAAGCGCTTTTCTTGCAAGAGAAGCTCTCATAAACATCTGTGAGAACTCAATAAAACGTTATGTGTTTCGCTAGGTGCACTAGCACTAAAGGAATAATGCAGCATTTCCTTAGAAAAGCACTTGATATTCCGATTCAGGCTAAACAATTCTGGAAATAATTCCACGTGATAGGAAGCTGGATGCATTTATTCAGCCCTGTATAAACGGACCCTTGTTCGTAGTGCAGATATGTAAATATGTTTCTGACACTGAATTTTAACGGTTGTTTGTGATGAAAAACATCATGAAGAACGAAATTAAATCATTCCCTATACCCCATCATCACCCACTGATTACCTAATCAATTTCCTGTTGCAGTATCAAAATCAAATAGATCAAGTCACCCCATCGGACAACTGTGCCACCTTAGGGCGCAGCAGACCTAGGCCTAGAGACATGTCCTTCTCAACATTCGCAACGATGAGGAGAGACCACATAATAGCAGATTCTATACCGGGCCCTGAGAGTTGTGTGTAAAGGTCTTTGCCAATTTAGTGAATTGAACTTGAGAATATACCCCTTCAACCTGTGTAAAATGCCTAAAGTATGATAAAGATACTGCTCTATGTGATAGATCAAATGGATACCTAGGAAATAAAGTGAATAATAATGAAAATGCTACTACAAACTGAAAACCAGAAATGGGGAGAAAAGTAATGAAAAAATCCATAGCAAACAATATACTTCAAAACCAAATGAAATGAAGAACTATTGTGTGGACCACAAAGGTATTGACTGGCATAACCAATAATATTTCTACAAGAACTGAAAATTATTCCTTATAGCATCAATCATCCATGTTCAAAAAAACCAATCCACTGACTTTTCATGTTGAATCAATCTAAATTGAAGGAAATACAACGATAAGGTGCAGTAAAATACTTTGATCCAATTTTTAAATCTTCTTCACTTTCACCCCCTCAGCAACAAATTTTCTTATCTTTTCAATTATATCATTGAAAGAATTGATATAAAACTTAAACAATCATAATTCATACTGAAAATGGTTCCTTCAGCAGCATTCCATGTCTTTGGTTCGAACTTGTATTATACTGAATGTAAAATATAAATGTAAATAACGATATTATTATATGAACTTGAGATTATTTAAGTATCAATTATACTTGCAACAACTAGTTCGTGTTGCATGATAATAAGATGTTTTGTATATTAATAAAAATTGTAAATATGAAAGAATGTGTTCTATTTAGTATGATTGTATGTGAATTAAAGAAAGCTATATTCATTGTTCTGTTTAAAGAAATTCGTTTATGTAGATAAGAGGATGAGAGAACTGAATACCTATTGATATAAAATAAACTTTCAGAAAAATTAAGGGATATTATTTCCTTACCTTCCTTCCGTAAATTCCTTAAACAAGCGTACTTATACTACTTTTAAGAACAGTCGTTCTTGAATTTTCCTTTCAAGGATCACACTTTGATTCAAATTTTAGGAATGTTAATTGGGTAAGATTACAGCGTTCTTCATCTTCATGAACATATAGTCTGTAAACTACTCAAGAGAGGACGCCAGAGGTTGCCCCACGTAGTTTCCTGTGACTACAGGGTTCTATATACCGTAAATCTAAGGCAGAACACTGTAATTCATTACAGGTACCTTCAGCTTGCTACGCTAGTGTACTCTGTTAAGCATTCGGGAAAGCAGCGTAGGGTAGAAAACTGTATTGTGGCCAAAACATAGACATACAATGAAATATTTTGTCCTCTATGATGACAGTATTGACAGTAGGCAAAGATAAACAGTAGGTTTCCATTCCAATGACAACAGGTCACTGACTTTTGTTTATGACATTCATAAAATAATAAATTAGGCAACCGCGATTTGAAGATAAATAAACAAATAATCCTAACAAAATCACTCCGCAAAAAGTATTTCCTTCAAACCCATATTCGATTGAGAATGCCCGCAGCCGTTTCAGAAAATTCTAATGCTGCTAATGAAGATGCCCCTAGCAGAGCAGGACGTTCCGAGCAAATGTGGAAAATACTCAAAGCTCACATTCTCAGAGAAAGGGCTCGTAAAAGGCAAGAGCGAGAAGCAGAAGTCGAAGAGGAGAGATTACGTAAAGAAAGGGAAGCAAGGGAGCAACAAAATGTTATGACTCTAGGTGAGACTCGAGAACAATTAATTCAGCTGGAAGCTAAGTTAAATCAATTAAGGGAAGAGAAACATGAACTCTTCTTAACATTGAAACGAGTGCTCAATGCAGATGACAACAACAGGAAAAAACAGATGGTGAAAGACGCAGCTAGGTTGGAAATAAATCAAACTGGAAGTATTCGTTTAAAACTAGTTTCTTTGTTTTCAGTGAAATGTTGTCGTTACAATCTATACCGCAAGGGTTAGTTCACCAGCAACAAGTTTATATTACACCCCCATCAGTTCCTAGGTCAGCACCTTTACAACAACAACAGCAACCACAGCAAGGTTTCAAACCTTGCACAAAAAGACCTAGAAGTCCAAGTCCTCCACCCTCTATACCTGTTTCTTTATACCACCAAGGGTATAATAATTATAAACCATCTGTAGCATCCGCTCCATACCAGTCTTCACCTCAAAGTAAGTTGTCATTTATTCTTCATTCGATGAAATGGTATTAATTGATATGAAGCATGAATTTTAGTAAAGTTCTTTACTTTCAGATTATGGTTGTTTGTTTATTTCTATGATAGGTTTCTATTTTCTATGTTATAGATGTTTGAAAATGTCAGTTTTGTTCTTATACTAGCTGAATTCTTGTTTGAAAATGCTTCTGAATTCTCTTCTGATTTTCATCCTTAATTTTCGAAATATAGAACAAATACCAGTTCTGATGTGGGAAACAAGTCATGAACTCAATTCAACTTCAAATAAGCACACATTACTAGGTGTGAAAAAACATGATTTCAAAGCAATTATATCCCAAACATTCAAGAATAAAATTCCTATAGTTGTTTTTCTTGAAGACACACTGAGTTTGGAGGATTTAATCATTCGCAATGAATATGGAAGTACAATTTTTCCTGGTTTATCTAGTTTTGTGAATTCCTACAATACCTACTTCATGCCTTATGTGGATAATCCATTTGAGATGATTGAAGAAATTGCAAGCCCTGTGAAGAAAATAGATTCAAATTCTTGGGATGGCTGGAACAATTGGCATGAAGTAGGGGCATTAGTCGTTGATCTTAAAAGTTTGAAAAATGACGAAAACAGAAAAAAAATGTTGAGAAAACATGATTTCACAATATTGAAAATCCATTCACAAATTTCTGATATGCACAATCATGTATTGAGTGTTTTCACTGCACGTTATTCATCATTGATTCCCGAATTCTCCGAACATCATTATTTCAAAAAACTTTTACAGTCTGTGTCTACTGCAGAACCACCATCAGGTTCAAAACTAGTGCCAATCGTGGATGATAAAAATTTATTGCTTGTTATATCAGGAAACTCAGAATACAGTGTCGACAACGGTGCGAAATTTAGTTCAATCACTCTGAGCAGATCAGATTTCAGTATCAAAGATAACGAGATGACTCTTTCCCTTGATGGTGGAAGCGTTAAACTCCAATTTTCGATTTTATTGGATACTGATGGATTTTGGAAAATAAACAACATAACTATGGACGAAAAATCTTTGAAGTTCGAGGAAATAGAAGTACCCATGAATTATTCCTACCATTGCTCTAATTTCGAGTTGTACAACAAAAATACCAAACAAATTTTAAGAATTCCTGGTTTTCAAATACAACCTTTCAAGGAAGACAAGGAGCAACAGCAGTTCGGATCAGCTTACGATTGTGTCGGGTTTGTTACAATACCGATAGTTAGCGGCATGTTTGTTTGCTCGATACTTTTACTCATTTTATTCTGTGGCATACTTTCCTTGATGGACATTGAAACAGGGGACAGGTTTGATGACCCCAATGGGAAGGTTTTCAAGGCTTACGTAGAATACGATTAAGGTTCACACTTTGTTTCTCTATTTTTAAAGTGTTTTTTTGTTTCCTGGCAAATTAATATTTTTTGTATGTTCTGAGGCAATAAATTTAAGGAAAAATTTGTTATTGGTTGAAGGTTAATGCATTCAATACTCATACAGTAAGAGATAAAACCCATTTCAAGAGAATGAAGCCAGAAAACCATTAATTTCAGATAGATGTCGCCACTGAGTCAAAAATCAGGTTTTGTAATGTGGCGACATCTATGAATTATCATGGCTTATTTCGACTTCATTTTGATTGAAGGAATGGCTCTTGTTATATGGTTGAAGATATGTTTTATAGTCTCAGTTTGTTGTGACATGAAACAAATTTATAATTTTGCCTTTATTTACAGAAGATGACGGTAGACGTCATGAGTTAGTACGTGCAGTACTATGGAACAGTGAGTGTTTCAATAGCTTTTTTGCTTTCTGCTGAAATCATCATGAAATCAGATTGGCATCTGCTTTGCACACTGTTTCATAGATTCATTTGGTTTTAGCACATTTCACTCATGAATTCTCTATACATACATCGGAATGCATTGTATCTATAGGTTTTTCAAAATGAAAACATTGATTCAATGGATGATTCGTTAAATATGAGCTTTTTTCATGGGGAAATTTGGAAACATGCAGAACTGTGCGCAAAGCATGCAAACGGGGAGTGCTTGGACCCATACTTTCAAAACCTGATGCTTTTAACCTCCTTTATTATCGATATTCATCTTAAACCTTTGAACTCTGCATGAAAGTAAGGTTTATTAAACACAGGCAATGTGTTCCGAAGTTAGCAGCAACACTGCCTACACCATATCTATGGCATATTTCTCCTGAAATGTTTCCCCTTTTGCGACTTTGATAAATGGTATCAAAATCATTTTAAACCATTGGTTAAATAACCAAATGGTTATGTTCATCAGAATGAATCCATATTGTTTCCATAGCCTCATAGGTGGTGGTTGAAATATATTATTACGAGTTCCAGCAAGGAAAACGCTACCATATTTTTCCTCTTCTAGAAACGCAACAACCATGCTTCTACCCGCCTTCAGATCTTTCGATATTCTACACCCAACCGCAACAGGGACCGATTCCGGGCAGAGATCCGCAGAGATGCACCTACGAACCTAACAGAGCTCAGACCTACCACTTAGAAACCAAACTGACCGACCATTACTCCTTAAGACCGCCTAATTCTCATGGTCATATCATCCACGGCGGTGCTCTGGCCATAAGTTCTCAGGCACCTCCAAAAACCGGGAGCATTGCGACGGGATACCCTGTGAGGGGTCAAACGCAGTACCAACAAGTTCCTACAGCTGCGCCTGCGCTGTACACCGCACAAAATAGACCTTTGTATCAATCGCCGGGTACGCCTATGACTTATCAACAGAGGGAATAAGAAACTAGTTGTTGAGGAGTTAATCGGCAACTTGAAAGAGGAACTCGATTGAGTTCAAGAGAAGTGGACTGAAAAAGAATTTAAATATTGGAAAATGTATGGTTTGTTTGTGGAAATTGTCGGTTAGGAAAATGTATGTTTTGTATTCCAAAATATGTATCAGAATTTTTAATGTATTCTTGTACCTTTACAAATCCTTTTTTTTTGTATTGCGTTTCTTTGCATATTCTAAAAAAAATTGAATTTAGATTCTAAATTGATTGTATTTATTAAATTCGGATTTTAATTTTCGAAATTGTGTGGATTGTATTAAGTATTAATATAAAATTATTGGACTATGGGTAGGTCATAATTTGCAGTGTAGACGTGATTGTGTTCAATAAATGATTTGGATCGAAAAAAGTTTTTAATTTCATTCCCACCACGAGAAGAATTGCAACATTATTCCTCTTAACCCTTGACACGGGTGTTGAGTGAAGCAAAATATACAGGGTGTGCGAAGTGGCAGAGGAAATCTCTTAATGTGGAGTCTATAATTATGATTCTATTCATAACTCAATTGCATTCGCCATGAATTATGAATAAGAAATCTTAAAACCATTGGGCAATTAATCTTTCGGACGACCACTATAAGAAGAACATTTGGCAGATGTCACAAAAGTCAAATTTTGCTAACAAACTTCGGACAAAGGGTAAATACTCTTTGCTTCGGATTTCTTCTTTTTATAGACTACTCCGATCAAAAGCTGAAGCGCATTAGATTCTGTTGCCTTTTCCATTTTCCAGCGTCTCATCTTTGAGAAACTGGATGTTCTTCTTTTGCTGCCTTGAAATCTTAATACAGAAATGAATTCAGGGTGACCAAATTTAGAGATGATTTGCTTTATAAAACAAGCAAATGTTAGCTAGAAGCCTTCGAAATATTTCATTGTCTTCGATAAAAAAAATTCAATGAAAGATTTTTTCAGTATATTTGAGGCATTTTATTTTTACTTCGTAGCTCCCCCACTAGAGCGACACATACAGTTTGAGAACGGCTGATTTCCAGATTGGGTAGGTATGAAAACAAGTCCATTTTATTGTTATTTTATTCATTTACATATAAACGAAAATCATTGAAATTTTAATAGGTCTATTTCTTTTTATAATATTCTCTATATCCAAGAAACCGAGGTCCTGCATATTTGTGCCCTTTATTCTCATTTTTGGATAAATTGATATAATATTTGCAGGTCAAGAAAATACAGATGATCTCTCGAAAAAAAGTGTTCTCTAAAAATGGCATTCTAAGTACATTTCTGTGTAGTGTAGGTATAAAAAAATTGTGATAAGAGATCTATTGTGAATCCAGTTCCATTATTGCCTAAGAAGTAGTCTGCCCTATTGTGGAAACAAAATCCATAATTCTGAGTCGAAACAAAGAAAATATCAGATCTGATAATCTACAAGAAATCACTGTAATTTTTGCTCATTAAAATGAACTACCAAGTGTGCCAGTATTGTTTATTTCATGGAGGAATACTTTTATTTGTGAAAATTTTCAATGAACCTTTGATGACAAAATTCCTAGTCCCCAATTATGTAACACGAATTAGTACTTTTAGACTCAGAATTTCCCTAAAACTAAGTAAACTTATTCCCCTATATTATACAATTCATAGATAAATATAGATATCTGAGTTTAGCCAAGATAAGTACCTAAAAATACATAACATGTTGCATAGGACTCACACTCCCGAATTCTTGTTTTCTTTTGACGTGTCTATGATCCACCTAGACCTGATGGACTCCATATTTTTCAAATTTTGGGAGTGAGTCCATGGCTTCAACTGTCTTAATTCGTGCTCTAACTTTAGATCTTCGTCAGTGCGAGCGTCTGGTGATTTTGGGGCTACTACGGATACCGCCACGTAGGCTTTTGGGTTTCTGTTAATAAATATGGGTTTTCCGGTGACCCTATGATATGAAAAATATTTCGGATATGCTTTCGCAGTGCTTGTATCTGCGTTGTTAGGCTTGATAGGAGTAGAAGAGGGATCTTTATTTACAAAACTTATTTTCGATTCCTCATCGAATGTCGGCCATTCCTTGGGAGGATTTGTGGACACGACTGGGTTCATGAAGAGACTGGCGTTGATGTCCGGTTGACCATTGTCGCTGGTCATCGCTATTTCCTTGTTGATTTCGTTTTGCGTATACTTTTTTTTCGTTTTTTCCTCCATTGGTTCCGGCGTTGTTGTTTGGTCTTGAGGTGTCGTTCCTTCCACTTCTTGCAGGATGGTCTGTAGCTTTCTCGTGTTGTTCTGGTAGTCTTGCAGGAGCTGCCTGGAGGTGACGATGTCTTGATCTATTTGACCTTGAAAATTGGAAAATCGTTCAACATAAACAAATGAAAAAGGAGGTGTTTCAAAATGCAGCAAGTTTGAAAACTGTTTCGATATTTGTCCAATACAAAACAGAGGGTCACTTTGGGCTATTTTTCTCCAATGATAGAGTCGAAAGGATGTTAATCCTTGCGCATATAAACAAATCCTTATTACGGATACATTTAATAGCATGAAAGTTCTCTACCTTCGAAAGAGATATGTTACAACTTGAAACTACTCAGACCCCTAAATATTTTCCTCATATTTTAAAATATTGTAGAATGTCGGTTTCAGGGAATAGACTAGAAAAAACAGAAAGGTAAGCAAGTCCCTTTTCCTTTTTTATGCTTTCCTAATATAACTTTATTTCCCTTCCGATAAAAGAGATATAAGCCCTGCAATATTTCCTCTGGCACCGAGTATGTTTTGATAACGCAGACCTTTTCCAAAGGCACACGTCCAAGATCTAATATTCGCCAGCTGTAATGTCATCATCGACTTACTTTTATGTCAGGGCCAAGAGGTTTTTTATGTAGAAATAGAATTCTTGGTAGAGAGCACATATCCTTATGGTCAAAGAGGAGAATATATATGCTAATGCTTCACACGCCCTTTCAGAGTCCTGCCTTTGATCTTTGGGACCGGTTCATTGGCAGGGGACAGTGGCGTACCTCGAGGTATTCCACCACACATCGAAAATGATAAAATCATATTTTAGCGCGGTTGTTTCTAGAATCACGTATTGTTAACGTGGAAATTTCGGAGTTTTCATTGAATTTTTCAATTTGGCCCAGCTAACCATCGTCATTTCTGGAAGATTTCTCGTCGTTCGTCGAAATATGACGTCTGAAAATTGGCATTTATGTGTTGTTCATAATATGGCGTCTTATTTTTATGCCAGGAAATCTCATTCTGATCGTTTCAGGAATAGTGTATCTGTATAAAAAGTTGATTAAATCGAGTGTTCTTCAGCTGCATGGGAATTTTCTATGGTTTGATAGCTGTCAAGACATTTTGACAATTCTCACTAATTGACAAAATGTCTTTACATTTCTGTTCAGTAAGAATGCCATAATGAATTCGTTATAAGCGTCGCAAATCCTTTTTTTTTTTGGCTGTTCGAAACTATGTTTGCAGATTTGAAGGTTGTTTCTGTATAAGGAGAAGTAGATTCTAGTTTCTTACAAATAATCAATCATTTTCGATCTCAAGATGCTCTAGAGCTCGGTCTAGATGATGGGGACCTGGTACACTTCCGAGCTCGCGCGGGAGCTCCCCTCAAAAATTGGGCTTTTTATTTCCATGATATCTCAGTTCGTATGCGGCGTAGACCAACATTTTTCTATTTTGAATTGAAGCTTAATCATTTCTCTTAGAATGTGTATTACTCGCTTTTCTGTTTTTCTTCATATATTAGGAAAAAACCTGGTGGATTGTAATTTCATGAATATCTGGACAAACAATTATATTTGCATGATATCTCTGTCAATTCTCGGGATAAATGAATGAAATTTTCAGTTTACATGCGAAATAATATTTTCCAGAATGTGTATTGATCAGTTTTTTTGTTTATTGCCCCCTCAATTTTTAAATGAATTATAAAGTAGGAACTCTATTGGTCATATTTTCAACCAGGTTTTTTTCCTTATATACGCAAAAAAACGGAAAAGTGAATAATACACCTTCTCCAAACTATTATTCCGCATGTATATTGAAAATTTCATACATTTATCCCGAAAATTGACAGAGATATCATGGAAATAAAACCGTTTTTCCAGATTTTTATGAAATTACAGCTCACCAGGTTTGTTTCCTAATATACGAAGAAACAACAAGCGAGTATGATACACATTCTAGAGAGATGATTGAGCTTTAATTTAAAAAAAAATTGTTGGTCTACGCCGCATACGAACTGGGATATCATGGAAATAAAAAGCCCAATTTTAGAAGGGAGCTCGCGAGCTCGGACGTGTACCAGGTCCCCTCAAGCCAAATTTTTTCTCAAAAGTCGTCATTTTTTAAAGAGGACTGTTTTTCAATATGGCGAATTGTCAAATTATACTAAACACAACTGGCAATCATTGCTGACATTTCTACCGTTGTGAATTTCTGCCATGAAGTTTCGAAAAATAAAAAATGCATAAACCTTA
This sequence comes from Adalia bipunctata, assembly GCA_910592335.1. Classification (NCBI taxonomy): domain Eukaryota; kingdom Metazoa; phylum Arthropoda; class Insecta; order Coleoptera; family Coccinellidae; genus Adalia; species Adalia bipunctata. Next base: position 70,900,716 of record OU342949.1, on the reverse strand, counting down.
TGCATTGGATAGTGGCAATTCGGTTTCAACCCTCGCAAAAACAAACGAAATCGGCGCTCCAAAAAGAAGGAGCACATGCGACATTCCCGATTATTAAATATACACGATTTCATGGTCGGTTTTGCCGGCGCTGCAGCGGTTTCGGCATACAGAAATTCGGGAATGCCGGTTTCACGCTTGCATGCTAAACAGGAGTTATTGGGGCTTGGGTAATGGCGTTTACAAATCGACATATGCGATTCATCTTGTTGCCCACCAGCTGGTGATATATTTGTCCCGCTCGGATATGTAGGACGGTAGGTATGACGGCGTGTGTTCACCTGTACCTAACTCGATGTTGTCGGGAATTTATGGCTGACATTTTGGGAGAAATACAGTGGCGAACGTAGGATTTTGTTATGGATGGAAGGCTAGTTGATGACGCAGAATATTGTTAGATACTGCCGTGGAAACATTGCAGAATCTACCTTTGAAAGGTCCAGTGGCGTGGTGTTATCGGTATTGAAGAATGGAAATGAAATTACAAGTGAATCAACTTTTTTGATGCATTCATACAATATTCCGAATATTGAAACAGATTCTGAGTTAGGTGAACAGAGTCAGCTGAATTCAAAATTGATAACCAAATGTTCCTCCTCTCAATATCAGAAGGAAATCTGAAAAGTGAAATTCTGCAAATCGAAAAATCTACCCACTGTTTTTTAGAATGACAAGAGCTGAACATACCTGTGTAAACTTAAACAAGCTATAATAAAAAAAACATTTTCAAAGACAAGCTTTTATAGTAACAACACTCATCCGCCATCTTGATTTCCTCAATTTTGAAGAATCGTAATTTCCGACCCAGAAAATCTCCAGAGGTCCCAGATACCAGTTTTGAATATAATCGGATCATAATTACACGACTCGTCCGCCATATTGTAGCCGCCATCTTGAATTTTCCAATTTTGACAGACGAATCATCATTGTCGAACCCAAAAACCCCTAAAAACTAATTTTGAATGGAATCAGGTCATAATTACAAAACTCAACGGCCATTTTGGAGCCGCCATTTTGTTTTTTTTCTATAACAAATATTTCATGATGCATTGTCACCAGAATTATGTTCACCTGCCTGCCAAATTTAAAATCAATCGGACGATTAGAAGTGTGTCATATTCAACTTGCAAGATTTGAATACAGACAGACAGAGAGAGACAGACAGATAGGCAGACAGATACCGGGACAGGTGAAACTAATTGAAAGCTTGTAATTAGGATCCAAATAGTGCAATTCACCACGAACCATTTTTTCAACGTATTTTGCTAATAATATTCAGAAATAAATCCAAATCTCACTCTACATACGCAATGAAACGCGATATCGTGATGACAACACTATTTGAAACTTTATTTGTAACGCAGAATTAAAATAGAGATACGAAAAAAATGCACGATATTTGAAGAAACAAATACTCATTTCTGATATTCCCGCAAAAATGTGTAAATGGATTTCAATTCAAATTACTTTAATTTTAATTGAGAGTTTATTTATTATTATTTAATATTAAAAGAACGCCACAACGTTGCTAAAATGTCTACTACATTGAGTCCGTAGTCGTACAGTTACCCAGTTTAGTCCTGATGATTTTGAAAATTGGCTTCACTATTTATTATTGTCTCCTCTTTATATCTGAGTTCGGAACGCTTTGTCTTTTATCGTTGTGTATGGGACCCTTTACACTGAGATTGCTATAACTTTACCCTGAATTTATCGAAATGTTTGTTTTCCGCTGATTCGATATCAAAGATTTATTGAAAGATACAGCCTAGATCAGCAGAAATATTCACCCCCAAATGAAAAAAACATCCCGAGAACGTATTTCGTAATAAATCTCCCTAATCCCCTTGTTGGCGAAGAATTCCACAAAAAAGTCCAAAATGGGCAATTTCCTCCAGCCAACAATTTGGTCCATATATTTCAGCATCCTTACACGTCATCACACCCAGCAATTCAACTTGAGGGATTCACGTTTCCAACGAGAAATATATCACGGTGGAGGGTCCTTTCAGTTGTCTGGATAATTTAATAGATTTCGGCGTTTGATGAATATATGGCCGGTTGTTGGGAAATATTGAAAATTGATGTTCTGCGGAGTACGAACCAAAAATCCGTTTTATTCAATGCATTTTCGATGTCCTCCATAATTCAGTGGTTCGACAAGCCCACAAAAGGGGCTAAACGCCAACACATCGCCACTGTCCTTGTTGTGATGAAGTGGATTTTGATATCCACAATGGGGACAAACTAGGAAATTGAATTTTTCATCAGAGTTAACGGCCAACTTTACTTTATTTTCAACTAATAAAGGGTTTTCCAATAAAAGGTGCTATTTTGACATTCAAAGATGTCTCTACGTCTCTACCAAATTTTCTCCACTTTTATAATGAATTTTAATTAACAGCTCCACATGAGTTAAGGATATTGACTTAAATTGCAAAAAAATATAGTTGAAATAAGGTTTTTGTGATGAAAATTCATATTAATATGATTTCAAGTTGCAAATTAATTTTAGCCTGTAGGTCTGCAGCGAATACAGGGTGGTTAAGAAAAATCGAGTAAAACAACGAAATTTTATTCCCAGAGATCCAGAGAATCCAAGCATTTTTATCAATACAATGAATGGCCTCCACGGGCATCACTAACAGCTTGACATCTTCTTTGCATACTACACACGAGGTTGTTGAACATTTCTTGAGGAATTTGGTTCCATAAACGGAGCAGAAGCTCTCTCAGATCATTTAAGGACTCTGGGGTAGGTTGATGATTATCTAATCTTCTTTGGAGCATATCCCATGCATGTTCTATGCAATTCAAATCTGGTGAGTGCGGAGGTATTGGTAAATGTGGAATACCAAGCTCCTTGCGCGCATTCTCAACTATGGCTGCACAGTGCGGTCTAGCGTTATCGTCTAGAAATTGAAAAGTTTCACCAATAGCAGCATGGAAATTTGGCACAACATTGTCAATGACATACTCCCTATAGTGTAAGGCGGTCATATTCCCAGGACAAATGTGTAGATCTGTGCGCCCGTTGAAACATATCCCGGCCCATACCATATCACTACCCCCTCGGAATGGATGGACTTCTTGGACATAGCGACGATTACGGGGTATGCGTGGGATTGTCCATACCCTTATTCTTCGAGAATCTGAAAATCGTCCATATCTGGATTCATCAGTGAAATGGACTCTACGCCATTGATCGTTCCAATTGATATGTTGCCTTGCCCATTCCAGTCTTTGACGCTTATGGTCACGTGTTAATGGAACTCCTCTTAATGGACGTCTAGAACCTAGATTCACCTCTCTCAAACGTCGTCTGATGGTTTCGATGGAAACTTGGACCCCATCTGCATTTTGAAGAGTATTCCGTAGCATTCTACACGTAGATGTAGGGTTTCTTCCCGCCGAAACGGTGATGAAACGATCCTGAGCAGGTGTTGTTTTTCGTCGCCCACCCAGCCTTGGTCTTTCCAACACGGAACCTGTCTCCCTGAACCTATTCCAAAGTCGAGATATCACACTTTGGCTGACTTGGAGCCTTTCCGCTACAACAACCTGAGTTAGGCCACCCTGTAGCATTCCGATAGCCCTATTAGCCTTAGCGTTTGTTAATTTACGTCTTGGCATTTTCAGAAAACTCGTTTCAAATCGAAGCCGTTGATAAACTGACTTCATTTCAAAATAAGAACATTCATGAAGCATATGCAAAGAACCAAACTTCAGAAAAAAGGCGACCAGATTGACGAAATGTCTCGTACTGATTTTTATTGGATCGATTTAAGTTGTTATTGAGTTTTAAATGATTTTACAGCGATTTTCTCGAAGATTACATACTTTTAAAAACGATTGAATACGATATCCTTAACTCTTGTGGAGCAGTATATGTAGTTTCAATGCATTGTTAAAGCGTATATCGTTCCATTTTTATTAATGGCTTGGTTTCTTCATGTCAAATGTCAAAAACTTACAGCTTGAAAAGTGACATATGCCGAAATAGAGGGCTATTCCAAATAACCCTTCAGTTTGGCGTTCTGTGAGCCTTATATTGCTCTTCTCAAGGATTAACTTCTCCTCAACTATCAAAGCCTACCTGGACAAATTTACAACGGTCTCTTCTGAAACGACATGATATCAAAACATGTTTTTGAAAACGCGAAGTTCTTATTGGGAAAGCCTTCAGATCCTGATAATACGCAAGTTACTCATTTTCAGTCCAAAGCTATTTGCTCAGCAATAATATTTCAAATTCCACATAAAATTGCGATACGATAATGTGTGCCTAGTTCGTTCCATTCTTGTTGTTTGTTCTGGCCGGGAATTTAATGAACGCTGCATGCTATTTCACCGCAGAGTACAATAAATACTATATGAAATATAGTAGAGCGTATTCGAAACAGTCCTATAAAAACTAGGCAAATGAATAATATATCATTCCGGGAACCTTCTGTTGGGGATGTTGAAATTAATAAATTCCCAACGTTTTCGGCGGTGTCAAGAACATTTGCGGTATGGACGGTCATCTCGACAAAATCAGGATTAGGGTCATCTTGCGGTGCTATAATTCTTTGTCAACTGACAGTTTTCGGGATGCGTGCATCTTCTCATGCTGATATGCCGTTTTCGTGCAGGAAAAAAATTTTTCTATGAAATTCTCAAACTTTGAAACTTTCTCATTCTGTCTATGGTCAAGCTAAGGCGATGAAGTCTTGGTGAAATAGAAAACTTTTATTCTTCTTCAGAAAAAACATCAAGATCTGTATCTGCGGTAGTAAGATTGGAAGAGAACAAATTAGATCCAAAGAAAAAATTGTTTTTTTCAATTCTCAAACTTTGAAAATTCATTATTCTGTCTGTGGTCCAGCTAGAGCGATGAAATTTTGTTGAAATGGAGAGCATTTATTCCACTTTTGAACAAACATCATTATATGTGTCTGATGCGGTTGTAAGTTTGGGGAGAAAAATTAAATCCAAAGAAAACATTTTTATTCAATTCTCAAACTTTAAAAATTCATAATTCTGTCTGTGAGCAAACCAGTGCGATGAAATTTCGGTGAAGTAGAGAAAATTTATTCCACCTTCGAACAAAAAATCATTATACGTTCCTGCGGTTGTGAGTTTGGGAAAGAAAAATTGAATCCAAAGAAAAAATGTTTTTTCATTATAAATTCTCAAACTTTGAAAATTCATAATTCAGTCTGTGGTCAAGCTAGGACGATGAATTCTTGGTGAAATATGGAGCACTTATTACTCTTCGAAAAAAAATTATAACATGTGTCTGCGGTTGAAAGATTGGGAGAGAACAAATTAGATCTAAAGAAAAAAATTTTTTATTCAATTCTCAAACTTAGAAAATTCATAATTCTGTCTGTGGGCAAGCTAGAGCGATGAAATTTCGGTGAAATATAGAGCATTTATTCCACTTTTGAACAAACATCATTATATGTGTCTGCGGTTGTAAGTTTGGGAGAGAAAAATTAAATCCAAAGAAAATATGTTTTTTGATTAAACTCTCAAACTTTGAAAATTCATAATTTTGTCTGTGGTCAAGCTAGGACGATGAATTCTTGGTGAAATATAGAGCATTTATTACTCTTCGAAAAAAAATTAAAACTTGTGTCTGCGGTTGTAAGATCTTCAGAGAACAAATTAGATCTGAAGAAAAAAAAATTTTTATTCAATTCTCCAACTTTGAAAATTTATAATTCTGTCTGTGGGCAAGCTAGAGCGATGAAATTTTCGTGATATATAGAGCATTCATTTCCCTTCATCAAAAACGTCATATGTATCTGCGGTTGTAAGTTCGTGAAAAATCAAATAAAAAAATATAAAATATAATTTTGCGATTGGTACCAGTGCATTCGCCATTCTGCAACGCCAAGCTGAAATAATCGAAATTCAAGAGTTTCACATTTATGGACACAACACACAACAAAAACATTTCCACCCCCAATTCTCGGATAAACTTCTCCTCCCTCGGGCATATAACCTTATCATCATTCCCTATGTTTACCCCTAAGACGCCAACGGTATTCCCACGTCGATGGCATCTCCACATCGTCCAAACATGTTATTTTCGGCGTGGAACACGAGGAGGGGACTCACTTCATCCGAATACTTTGTCCTAGAAGGTTGTGACAGTTCAAAGAACCGTTCACTTTTGTGAAAGGCCGTCACGAAATCCCACTTTATATAAAGTCCGATTGAGTGACACGGGTCTGGGATTTAACGACTTCTTCCACTCTCCTCCGTTTGGCAGAAATTGTTTTCTTTATAAGGGCCGACAATTTTTTTTGGGCTGGGTGAAATTCGCTCCACGTTTCTCGGTTTACGATATAATTAAAAATGACAAAGGGAAGGTTGGGGTGGATTTAAGTATGTTCTTGCTGGAACATTTGTTCTGTAGGAGTTATATACAGAGTGATGCACACGAAACAGAATAGTTTTGCCGTGTTGTGGATCTGCGAGTTGCGTATTAGGCATGATTCGAGTGCGTTGAAGACCTTTCCGGTTGAACATCATCGTTTGATTTTCCAGGAATTCCGTGTTGATGACAAATATGTTGTTTACCCCTTGATCATTTTTGGCCCAAAAAGTTGAGATTTTCGAAGTCGATTTTATTATGTTCAGAGATACTTCGGGCAAGACTGATTAACGATATACCAATAAAAATTTATACGATCACAGAAACGGGAGCTGTAACGATTTGAAATATCGATTTTTGAAAAAATGCCATTTCACAGGTGAATATCTAAACTATAGGAGATAGGGTCTTGGTTTATATTTTATTGAATTCAGCGTCCTCGAAAACCTATATTCTGATACCAAACATGACCTTGTAGCTCTTTTTTGACAATAAATTTTCATGTTTTATGTTTTCCATATTTCATTTTCGAGTTTTGTTCAGAAGGTCACAACATACAGAGTTTAAGTGTAATGGATATGCAAAATGGGTATTACGCATGCCATTTGACCGGTGAAAATCCAAACGGTGATAGTTAGGACTTTGAATTATTTTTTATTGAATAGAGCGACCTCGAAAACCTACATTTTGATACCGAAATCACCCATGTAGCCCTCATATGTAATGAATTATTCTTATTTTTATTTTTCGATTTTTCATTTGCGAGTTCTGTTCACGAGCTCACACCACTCAAGGTGAGGGCGATGTCGGTCCGCAAAATTGCTTTTATTGAAGATTCGAATAGTAAGTACATTCTCCAAATTCAATAACAAGGTTAGATCCTCTCCATATATATTTTTTATTGGAAAATATGGTGTTTTTGGGGGGTCATACCCCTTTGTCATTTTTGACCCAAAATTTAAGATTTTTCAAATCGCTCATATTTTGCACAGAGATACTTGGAGCTACGCCGATCAACATTATATAAATAATTCTTGGCGGCGATGAGAGGGACGGAAGTTATGGCGGTTTGAAATTTACGATTTTTCTAAAAAATGCCATTTGACAGGTGAAAATCTAAACGGTGATAGTTAGGGCTTTGAATTATTTTTTATTGAATAGAGCGTCCTCGAAAACCTACATTTTGATACCAAAATCACCCATGTAGCCCTCATAAGTAATGAATCATTCTTGTTTTTATTTTTCGATTTTTCATTTTCGAGTTCTGTTCACGAGCACACACCACTCAAGGTGTGGGCGATGTCGGTCCGCCAAATTGCTTTCATTGAAGATTCGAATAGTGAGTACATTCTCCAAATTCAATAATAAGGTTAGATCCTCCCCATATATATTTTTTATTGGAAAATATGGTGTTTTTGGGGGGTCATACCCCTTTGTCATTTTTGAGCCAAAATTTAAGATTTTTCAAATCGCTCATATTTTGCACAGAGATATTTGGAGCTACGCTGATCATCATAATATAAATAATTCTTGGCGGCGATGAGAGGGACGGAAGTTATGGCGGTTTGAAATTTCCGATTTTTCACAAAAATGCCATTTGACAGGTGAAAATATGAACGGTGATAGTTAGGGCTCTGAATTATTCTTTATTGAATAGAGCGACCTCAAAAACCTACATTTTGATACCAAAATCACCCATGTAGCCCTCATAAGTAATGAATTATTCTTGTTTTTATTTTTCGATTTTTCATTTGCGAGTTCTGTTCACGAGCTCACACCACTCAAGGTGAGGGCGATGTCGTTCCGCCAAATTGCTTTCATTGAAGATTCGAATAGTAGGTACTGTTATGGAAAGCTAAACAAGCTAAATTCATTTAAAAATATATTAAGTTTTAAATACATCACCATATAAGTAAATTCACACATTAATTATATTAGCGTATCCACCAAAAGTTTAAATTCATACAAGATCCAATAACAAACAAGTCAAAGTTATTCCAATATTTCGGTAGCTGATTCAGTTAACATAAACCTTGATAATTATCCATTAAATAGACTCTTAAAAATCTGAAAATAAAGACCAATATGAATTAACATCTTGAATTTTAAAAATTCATTCAACGTAAGCTCAAAATGAGTAATAATGATGATTTTTCTTAATCTTCATGGAAAAATGGAATAATATTTTGAAATTGAAAACAAAGAGCAAATTCAAATAGGAAAATGTATAAAGAACTTTAAAGAAAATGTGATTTATAATAGATATCTGATATCGATCATTCCGTTGAAAGATTGTGTAATATAAAGGTGATCGATAGATACAAATTGCATCTATTATGTTGTAAGAAGATTTGTTTTATATGAAGAAAGCATATTTTGGATGATTTAATTAGAAATTAACAAATTCTATATAAATGAAAATGAAAATTTTGTAAAATGGTAAAATTTGAGCAGGAAATTGTAAAATTTTATATGTTAGAATTCACTAAGCTAGGCTAAACAGATACCAAAATGTAGGGAAAAATGTGGCCGAATTTTCTAAAGTGGTCCGGAAGAAGGAAAACTCACCTCAAAGAAGAAAATTGCGAAAGCATCATTTTTGAAGAAAATTTGACAGCCAAAGCAAGCTTGATTTTTCAAAAATATTGGAAAAGGTATAAATAGAAGTCGCTAAACAACAGACAGTCAGTCTATTATAAACCATCGTAGAGACTGTATCAGAGCATCTCCGAAAATTTACAGAAAGATCGTCAATTTCTGTTCACAATTGCAAAATTTTAATTGAAGCTGAAAGTAACCTGCAAACGAAATAAATAATAATTGGATAATCTGGATGAGAAGATAAAACTTACCAAATCTGAAGAAATTTAGAAATCGCATCAATATTGGTGAAAATCTATATTGGTACACTTAATTGTCTGGAGTTCGGAGTTGTAAATAAATATTACAAGGAATTGAACGAAGATAATCAAATGAGAGGTTAGGACCAGAACCATAGACTTCAAGATTGGAGTTGGCAAGTTGACACAGAAGGATATGAATGACGGAAGAATTAAGGCCTAGTCTACACTCTAAATGGGTATCAAAAAATTTAGTTAATAATTAGGAATAGATATTAGGATTTTGTTGTATTTGTTCATTTTTAATTTTCATTGATTAAAATCATTTAATTCAAAATTCAAGAGGTTAATTTATTTAATTCAGAGAACTCTCAATTGAGATAAGAGTCGCCGGCAAACAAAATTCAAAATTAAATTTTTTTTTTTTTTGTTATTGGATCAAAATAAAGTAACAAAATTCAAAATCAAAACAATCGATTCCATAACAGTACATTCTCCAAATTCAATAACAAGGTTAGATCATCTCCATATATATTTTTTATTGGAAAATATGGTGTTTTTGGGGGGTCATACCCCTTTGTCATTTTTGACCCAAAATTTAAGATTTTTCAAATCGCTCATATTTTGCACAGAGATACTTGGAGCTACGCTGATCAACATAATATAAATAATTCTTGGCGGCGATGAGAGGGACGGAAGTTATGGCGGTTTGAAATTTCCGATTTTTCACAAAAATGCCATTTGACAGGTGAAAATCTGAACGGTGATAGTTAGGGCTCTGAATTATTCTTTATTGAATAGAGCGACCTCAAAAACCTACATTTTGATACCAAAATCACCCATGTAGCCCTCATAAGTAATGAATTATTCTTGTTTTTATTTTTCGATTTTTCATTTGCGAGTTCTGTTCACGAGCTCACACCACTCAAGGTGAGGGCGATGTCGTTCCGCCAAATTGCTTTCATTGAAGATTTGAATAGTAGGTACATTCTCCAAATTCAATAACAAGGTTAGATCATCTCCATATATATTTTTTATTGGAAAATATGGTGTTTTTGGGGGGTCATACCCCTTTGTCATTTTTGACCCAAAATTTAAGATTTTTCAAATCGCTCATATTTTGCACAGAGATACTTGGAGCTACGCTGATCAACATAATATAAATAATTTTTGGCGGCGATGAGAGGGACGGAAGTTATGGCGGTTTGAAATTTCCGATTTTTCACAAAAATGCCATTTGACAGGTGAAAATCTGAACGGTGATAGTTAGGGCTCTGAATTATTCTTTATTGAATAGAGCGACCTCAAAAACCTACATTTTGATACCAAAATCACCCATGTAGCCCTCATAACTAATGAATTATTCTTGTTTTTATTTTTCGATTTTTCATTTGCGAGTTCTGTTCACGAGCTCACACCACTCAAGGTGAGGGCGATGTCGTTCCGCCAAATTGCTTTCATTGAAGATTCGAATAGTAAGTACATTCTCCAAATTCAATAACAAGGTTAGATCATCTCCATATATATTTTTTATTGGAAAATATGGTGTTTTTGATGGGTCATACCCCTTTGTCATTTTTGACCCAAAATTTAAGATTTTTCAAATCGCTCATATTTTGCACAGAGATACTTGGAGCTACGCTGATCAACATAATATAAATAATTCTTGGCCGCGATGAGAGGGACGGAAGTTATGGCGGTTTGAAATTTCCGATTTTTCACAAAAATGCCATTTGACAGGTGAAAATCCAAACGGTGATAGTTAGGACTTTGAATTATTTTTTATTGAATAGAGCGACCTCGAAAACCTACATTTTGATACCAAAATCACCCATGTAGCCCTCATAAGTAATGAATTATTCTTGTTTTTATTTTTCGATTTTTCATTTGCGAGTTCTGTTCACGAGCTCACACCACTCAAGGTGAGGGCGATGTCGTTCCGCCAAATTGCTTTCATTGAAGATTCGAATAGTAAGTACATTCTCCAAATTCAATAACAAGGTTAGATCATCTCCATATATATTTTTTATTGGAAAATATGGTGTTTTTGATGGGTCATACCCCTTTGTCATTTTTGACCCAAAATTTAAGATTTTTCAAATCGCTCATATTTTGCACAGAGATACTTGGAGCTACGCTGATCAACATAATATAAATAATTCTTGGCGGCGATGAGAGGGACGGAAGTTATGGCGGTTTGAAATTTCCGATTTTTCACAAAAATGCCATTTGACAGGTGAAAATCCAAACGGTGATAGTTAGGACTTTGAATTATTTTTTATTGAATAGAGCGACCTCGAAAACCTACATTTTGATACCGAAATCACCCATGTAGCCCTCATATGTAATGAATTATTCTTATTTTTATTTTTCGATTTTTCATTTGCGAGTTCTGTTCACGAGCTCACACCACTCAAGGTGAGGGCGATGTCGGTCCGCAAAATTGCTTTTATTGAAGATTCGAATAGTAAGTACATTCTCCAAATTCAATAACAAGGTTAGATCCTCTCCATATATATTTTTTATTGGAAAATATGGTGTTTTTGGGGGGTCATACCCCTTTGTCATTTTTGACCCAAAATTTAAGATTTTTCAAATCGCTCATATTTTGCACAGAGATACTTGGAGCTACGCCGATCAACATTATATAAATAATTCTTGGCGGCGATGAGAGGGACGGAAGTTATGGCGGTTTGAAATTTACGATTTTTCTAAAAAATGCCATTTGACAGGTGAAAATCTAAACGGTGATAGTTAGGGCTTTGAACCTATATTTTGATACCAAACATGCAGCTCTCTTTTGACAATAAATTTTCAAGTTTTATGTTTTCCTTATTTCCATTTTGATACCAAAGTCAACCATGAACCCCTCATGAGTAAATAATTTTCTCATTCGATTTTTCCATTAATTAATCAACAATTTTTGATCGCAAGCACATACCAAACAAGGTACGGAAGTTATCGATCCGAAAATGGCCATAATCGAAGATCAGCATCGTTCGAAAAATTTCCCCAATCAATAAGACCCAAGATGAATAAAGCGATACCAACAAACCCCTCTATTACCAGTCTGACTCCTATTTGCCTCCAAAAACCAACAGATATTCAGCGGAGCTCTTCCACATTCTGGGAAATCTCCAGAGCTCGATGTGTCGATCCCGACAAATATTTATACCGTTCCCGAATAGATTCGACGTCCGCAGAGACCCGACGGGGCTTTATCTTTATTTAAATGCTCCTCGAGAGCTGCTGCCGGATATCCACGACTGTTACGGATCGGCGAGGGCTTTTCAAAGATCTCATCAGTCCTCTCCATGTCCATATTTCGCCCCTTTAGAACGAGTCCTCCATTTCCACCTGCTGCTTTTGAATGGGCGCTTTCATTCCGCCTGGAATGTCATATGTTCCACCTTCAGCTCGATTGTTTGTTGACTCCAATCGGCAGATGCGGAATCGTTTGAGCTTCCACGTACTGGGAATGTTCGGTATTTTTGTATAACTTTGTTGGTTCTCTCCGAGAGCAAGGAGATTTAGTCGAAAAATAATATTTCCACCAAAAGCTTTTCGTGTGAATAAGGATGCCTGATCTAATAAGCTGAACACATAGCTGAGAAAAATTCGAATTTCTTCTGGGCTAAGACTAGCCAGCAACTTCGTATATTTGATGACGAACTGGCCTCATCTTATCCTGGGAATTTGAGCTTAAGTGGACCTGGTACACGTCCGAGCTCCCTTCAAAAATTGGGCTTTTTATGACCATGATATCTCAGTTCGTAGGCGGCGTAGACCAACAATTTTTTTTTTAATTAAAGCTTAATCATTTCTCTAAAATGTGTATTACTCGCTTTTCTGTTTTTCTTCGTATATTAGGAAAAAACCTGGTGAACCGCAATTTCATGAAATACTGGACAAACGATTTTATTTCCATGATATCTCTGTCAATTCTCGTGATAAATGTATGAAATTTTCAGTATACATGCGGAATAATATTTTACAGAATGTGTATTATTCGCTTTTCCGTTTTTCTGCGTATATTAGGAAAAAAACCTGGTTGAAAATATGAGCAATAAAGTTCCTACTTTATAATTCATTTAAAAACTGAGGGGGCAATAAACAAAAAAACTGATCAATACACATTCTGAAGAATATTATTTCGCATGTAAACTGAAAATTTCATAAATTAATCCCGAGAATTGACAGAGATATCATGGAAATAAAATCGTTTGTCCAGATTTTCATGAAATTACAGCTCACCGGGTTTTTTTCCTAATATACGAAGAAAAACAGAAAAGCAAGTAATACACATTTTAAAGATATGATTAAGCTTTAATTTAAAAAGAATTGTTGGTCTATGCCGCATACGCAAAAGTAAAAAGATCATCTGAGAGTGCTATCTTTATTTTTCTTCGCAGAATCCAAGGAAATCATAAATCAATAGGTTTCCAATTTGGAAAACAGAAGCTGTTGCTAATTTTTGATCATAGTTTTTAACACAAAATTTGAAACACCCTGTGATGATATTTATGAAATTCAAAAGATGCATGACCTTTCCACATTCTTCTTCTTTGACGTTATGAGAACGATTTACACTGGGGATGTTCGGAATAAGAAGAATGTACATAATACTGACTGTGAATAGTTGACTTTTTTTTCAGGTTTCTTTTTCGATATTTTGAAAAAATTATTTGAAAGAATACAATGAAAAAAATGTTTTTGAACAAATTTATTTCACTTCTTGTATTACTGGAAGAACCCAGACTCCAAAAATATTCAAGGTCTGTAGAGAATTTCGAACAATATCATAATCCCAATTTTCAGATTTCAAATATGTCCAGTTCTCCAAAAACGTCTAATAGGCACTCGAACTTGGGACACTCTGTAGTCTTAAAATACGAATTTTCATAAGGCTGGGGCGTCTGCTTTACTTTTCTGGTCGCAAAAAATAAGAGTATATTCATTAAAAAAAATTTAAATTATCAGTTATAAATGGCTATAGCTTTCAACTTACGTAATAAATTATGGACTCTATTCCATTGGTCAGGATTGGCTGTTATCTTTACTAGTAGCTCCAACAAAAGTTCACTGGCCCCCAGATTGTCATCAGTACCCTGCAAAAAAAAAACAGTGAAAGCCACAAATTAATAAAAATCGCAATTCATTATTCAATAAATATTCAATCCAACAAATAGGACAGAGTACTATGGTTGGTTTTAACCCCCTAGGTCTTATCGTAGAGCCTTTTGCATGCCCATTTGTCTGCTGTGGCCTTAGAGAGAGTTTTGTCGATGTTTCGGTTTCAGTTGAGTTTAGGTACTATCTAGTGTGATACCTATGTATCTAACCTCACAGAAAAAATTCAGAATCTGACCATTTAAAGGTGGAGCTCTAAGATTAAGATTGAAGCCGTTTGCTGTATACTATCCTTCTGTTCTTCCAAATCCTTTTCATTATTCCTTCCTTTAACGATCCTATCAGTAACACCCCCTCCTCAAAGGGCAGTTTACGTGGATCTACCATTAGATGGATAACTCGACTCATTTACCGACATCACTGGAATAACTATAGTTGTATATTTTCCGTTAATGTTTAATCGATGCAGGAAGCCATTAACGTTGGTTATCACTGTGGTAACATCAACGGGCCAGTTTTATTGGTCAATTGAACGTGTTTGAAATAGTGGTTGCTGCGGTATGTTGATATCATTAATGTACCAGCCGAATAGTTGGTCTGGAAAACACAGGAAATTTGGCGTCGGTATGGGAAGTTTTCAACTATCGCCATCAAAATGGAATCTCGATGTTCAGTTGTGGCCGACGCATTTATCAGTTTATTTCGTCGAGCTGTACGGAGAGCGATAAAGTGAAATGAATGGCTCGAAGTTTCGGCGTTACAGAATTAAGCTTCATTAACTTCTGGTTCAACACGGATATCGATTTCGGGAATGAAGATGCTTAGTTGTTATATTTACAGAAGAAAGGGCATTCAGACATTATAAAAAGCAGATTCATGTAAACGTACGTCTAGTTCAGTTTAGTTAAATTTGTCCGAAGTTAACGAAATAACCTTGGTATGAAAATTCACCTGAAGATCTTATGCGTAAATTTTACCATACTGCTGCTGTAGAATTAGCATGGCGATAAGGAGAGGAATTTGCTTGGCTGGTGGAGATTTTCAAATCGAGTTTCACTTTATGCCCAGCAGCGGATTTTCTTCCAAATTTTTTTCTAGGTACATTTTGCCATAAAAAAACGATCAGTGCTACTATCAAGTTGCGGAAAGCTATATTTTATTTAGAAGATATGAATATTTGAAATTTTCATAAAATATACCATTTCAAAACCTATAAGTCGATTATTACACATGATGAAAATCTTAAAGTTTACGAGTTTCAAGGGAGAGATCAAGAAAATTCTTTTAGAAAGGTGCTTCTATATTCTATAGCAGGAGTGAATATTTCGAAGTATTATTGGGGTGAAAGTGGGAGTTCTATATTTCCTTCTTTATTTCTTTTCATTGTCATTTTGTGTTCTTTTTTGTTTTTCTAATTTCATGGTTATCTTTAGGAAATAATTAGATGTTTGACTTTTCCTATACATGTAGAATGTCTTAAAGGATGCAATAAATTATTATTATTCTTATCCTTAATTTTTCGGGTGAAAAGTATAGCCTATGTCACTCAGGGATAATGTAGCTTTCTGAGGGCGAAAGAATTTCTGAAATCGATCCAGTAGTTTTTGAGCCTATTCGTATCAAAAACACAAAAATACAAATCTTTCTGCATTTTAAATCTGTAATTAATTCGGGAATATTCATTTAAGTTACATGCTGTAAGCTGTAAAGGGCCATATTGATCTATATTGAATGGACAATGTATTTGAGGTACTTAAATGGATAAGGATTAATGCGGTATTGCTTAAAATATTTTCCTAACTAAGCCATTTTTCCCGCAAAATGTAAAGGATAAAAAATGGTTATTGTGGGTTATCCTTAAGAGATAGACATATACCATCGGTGACTTTTTTGTTGACCTTTTTCAGGAGTACAATACCCAGTAAATTATTTTGATTTATCTCGTGGGGTTCAGTCAGCGTTTGCAATGTAAGCGCAAAAAAATGTGTTTATTTAAGACATCACATTAGAAACCTGTAAATTCATCAGTGTTTCTCTACAATTTTATGCATGTATCATACATATAAACCTTCCCTTTGAATCACTCTATCTACTAAAAAAAAGCGTTTCAAAATCCGTTGCGTATTTTTGGAGATTTAAGCATACATAGGGACAGACAGCGAAAGCGACTTTGCTTTATACCTGTGTTTTTCAAACTGTGGGTCGCGACCCCCTGGGGGGTCGCGAAGCTTCTGTAGGGGGGTCGCCAGAAGTCGGGAGAGCTTTAGTAATAGAAGGTTGTGCTTGTTGCGGATTAATCAAATGATACAATTCTTCTTTCATGGAACACTCTCATTTCTCCGGGATATGAATTTTTTTCTTCATACTTCATAAACAACCCCAAAATCTCCAAACCTAGGGGCTAACAAACTATGGGGTATTCTGTATTCAATTCTTTCGGCATTCAAGAAACACATATTCGAATCTGATCGATGGAACACTCTCATTTCGTCGAGATATTAATTTTTTTCATCATTTTCCATGAACAACCCCCCAAACAAACCAGGTGGCTGAGAACCGATGGGGTTTATTGTATTTCAATCTTTCGACATTCAAGAAACACATAGGCGGGGCTATTCACTAAGCAAAGTTGCTAACAACTTTGCTTAGTGAATAGCCCCGATTATTCGAATATGATTCTGGAACACTTTCATTTCGTCGAGATATTAATTTTTCTCATCATTTTGCATGAACAACCCCCCAAATCTCCAAACCAGGGGACTTACAAACTATGGGATTTATTGTATTTCATTCCTTCGGCATTCAAGAAACACATATGTATTCGAATCAGATCGTGGAACACTCTCATTTTTTCGAGATATATGAATTTTCCTTGCCATTTTTCATAAACAACCCTCCAAACCTGGGGGCTAACAAACTATGAGGTCTTTTGTATTTCATTCTTTCGGCATTCAACAAACACATATTCGAATCTGATCGTGGAACAATCTCAGTTCACCGAGATATGAATTTTTTTTCGTAATTTTTCATGAAAAACCCCCCGAATGTAAAAACCTGGGAGCTAACAAACTATGGCGTTTATTGTATTTCATTTTTTCGTCATTCAAGAAACGCATATTCGAATCTAAACGTGGAACACTCTCATTTCGTCGAGATATGAATTTTTCATCATTTTTCATTAAAAAACCCCCAAATTTCCGAACCTGGGAGCTAACAAACTATAGGGTTTATTGTATTTCATTCTATCGACATTCAAGAAACGCATATTCGACTTTGAACGTGGAACACTTCCATTTCTCCGAGATAAGAATTTTTTCATCATTTTTCATAAACAACCCCCCAAATCTCCAAACCTGGGGGCTAACAAACTATGAGGGGTATTGCATTTTATTCTTTCGGCTTTCAAGAAACAAATATTCGAAACCAATCGAGGAACACTCCCATTTCGTTGAGTTATGATTTTTGTCAGAAACCACCCCCAACAACCCCCATAACTCCCTCCCCGGGTCTTGAAAGTCTCCAAATTCAATTTCTCATACACCCATCAAGCTCACATCTAAATCTGATTGCAATACCATCTTATTTCACTGAGTTATGAATTTTTTTCCATTAGCCATTTTTTGTCTTTAAGTGTATGTGTGGATGTGGCTAACTTCTCATCGATGTATGGAATGAATATTTGTAAAACTGTAACATACACAACCATACATGATAAAAAAGCGAAGGGTCGGGGGGTCGCGAAACATTTTCTCATACCAGGTGGGTCGCATCATGAAAAAGTTTGAAAAACACTGCTTTATACTATGTAATGACCTGCTGTGCCTCGCGCATTCACCATTTTGCAGCATTATTCTTTCATTTACCCTTCCCCTTCTAAAAAAAAACGTTATCACCGCCCCTGTTGTTATAATAATTCTAAAGGATGATAATAAGAAATTGGTTAAATTATATGTCGAACACAATATTTCATGAATATATCATGTGTAATAATCGAATTATAGGTTTTAAAACGGTATATTTTATGCAAATTTCAAAAATTCATATCTACTGAATTATAGCTTTCTGCAACTTGAGAGTAGCACTGATCGATTTTTTATGGCAAAATGTACCTAGAAAAAAATCGGAAAGAAATTTCGCTGCTGGGCATGAAGTGAACAGGAGCCCATTTAAATTAAGATTGAAGCCAATTTTTTTTTATTGAAAGATAATTTTAATTGTTCTTTCGCCAACTGTACTTTTGATAAAAAAATAAATGTTTCGTTGTGTTGAGTTTTAATTTTTTCGTCGAAAAAATGCCTCATAATTTTATGACAAATTCCTCAAGCTCGCTGCTTGGTAACAGCCCAAAGCCTTGTATAGGTAGACACGGTGAGGTTAAGAGGAATGAGTTTGTTTCTCTAGTTCTTCAAGCTTAAGGAATTTGGGTTTGGTACTTTTAAACGGTGTATAATAGAAGGCAACATATGTGGAGTAACCATAAAAACTGGCAACAGCGTCGTAACTTCCATTTAAAACGATAAAACCCTCAACAATCGATAACGTGTTTCGCCATTCCATCTCATGAATCCTTCCGGAGGCCGTAAAATACCCGACAGCCATAGCTAATCACGGAATTCATCGGAATTTGATCCAAAAGCCATTACTCCCCAGATCCCCCAGATCACGGAACTAAATAAGGCAGAACGAAGGAGAAAAAGGAAGCATCCTTACCGCCTGTTTCGACGACTGATTTATCGCCGGTTCGTCCCTGGTCACTTGGTATCTGGAATTGTTATTGATTAGGCCCATCAAGAATTCATAGCTACGCTTCTGGCGCGTCTTTGTAATTGGATTGATCTCGCGATTGTTCATTGCCTCGTGCGAATCCGGGGGTCCCTCCGCCATTTCATGGCTGTCCTGATGGTGTTCGACCGTCTGAAATTTAGGAAGACGTTCATTAGTTCGTGGATGGGGTGTTTTGGGGCGCTTATCGGATTTTCATCTTCGTGCGTGGGGCGGGCGGTGATTAATTCGGCTGAAAATGCTGATAGTTTGTTTTGCTACACTTGTTCTTCGATGGAGGAACCAAAGCACGGTTGTCCCGGTTATTGGGAAGATGATCTGAAGATTGGAGTCGAAATAATGATTATACTTTTAAATCTAGCCACCCTATTAATTTTGGAATACTTTAACGTCACAAATTGGCGCCCAACACGTCATATGTATCGGGTGTTTTTTTTTAGAGTTATAGAACTTCACATTGAAATAAAACACATTTAAATTATGATTGAAGGCAAATTTCTTCTTCATTTGAAAGATAATTTTATGTTTATGTATTAGAAATAATTTTCAGCTGTAATACATTGAAATAAACTGCTCCACATGAATTAGGGATATTGATTTAAATTGCAAAAAAAATAGTTAGAATAAGATTTTTGTGATGAAAATTCATATCAATATGAGTTCAAGTTGCAAATTAATTTTAGCCTGTAGGTCTGCAGCGTATACAGGGTGGTTAAGAAAAATCGAGTAAAACAACGAAATTTTATTCCCAGAGAATTCAAGCATTTTAAGACTATCAATACAATGTATGGCCTCCACGGGAATCAATAACAGCTTGACATCTTCTTTGCATACTACACACGAGGTTGTTGAACATTTCTTGAGGAATTTGGTTTCATAAACGGGGCAGAAGCTCTCTCAGATCATTTAAGGATTCTGGGGTAGGTTGATGATTATCTAATTTTCTTTGGAACATATCCCAACAATGTTCTACGCAATTCAAATCTGGTGACTGCGGAGGTATTGGTAAATGTGGAATACCCAGCTCCTCGCGCGCATTCTCAACTATAGCTTCACGGTGCGGTCTAGCGTTATCGTCTAGAAATTGAAGTTTCACCAATAGCAGCGTGAAAATTTGGCACAACATTGTCAATGACATGCTCCTTATAGTGTAGGGCGGTCATATTCCCTGGACAAATGTGTAGATCTGTGCGCCCGTTGAAACATCTCCCGGCCCATACCATAACACTACCCCCTCGGAATGGATGGACTTCTTGGACATAGCGACGATTACAGGGTATGCGTGGGATTGTCCATACCCTTTTTCTTCGAGAATCTGAAAATCGTCCATATCTGGATTCATCAGTGAAAAGGACACTACGCCATTGATCGTTCCAATTGATATGTTGCCTTGCCCATTCCAGTCTTTGACGCTTATGGTCACGTGTTAATGGAACTCCTCTTAATGGACGTCTAGAACCTAGATTCACCTCTCCCAAACGTCGTCTGATGGTTTCGATGGACACTTGGACCCTATCTGCATTTTGAAGAGTATTCTGTAGCATTCTACACGTAGATGTAGGGTTTCTTCTCGCCGAAACGGTGATGAAACGATCCTGAGCAGGGTGTTGTTTTTCGTCGCCCACCCAGCCTTGGTCTTTCCAACACGGAATCTGTCTCCCTGAACCTATTCCAAAGTCGAGATATCACACTTTGGCTGGCTTGGAACCTTTCCGCTACAACAACCTGAGTAAGGCCACCCTGTAGCATTCCGATATCCCTATTAGCCTCAGCGTTTGTTAATTTACGTCTTGGCATTTTCAGAAAACTCGTTTCAAATCCATCACTCTAAAAACGCCCGATATATGAAAGTATATAAAATACTCTATTTTTCCGCGAGGAATCACCCCCTAAATGTTTCCGCAACTATTCATATACACCCTCTATAACTAACTTTTCCTTTGAGCCTCCATGATCACCACGTTTTCTCTCGAGAGGTTTTCAAAGAAAACAAACGTCTGATGAAGTTTCTGTTGAAGTGGGAAGCTATTAAATCATCTTCACCTACGTTGAAGCTATCACACTCGACAAGGGAAATATTAGTTCCTGAATTGTGGATATAAGGAGTGAGTTGGTTTAGGACCGTTCGTGTTATCAACTGGCGTGTTTCTGTTTCTTTTCTACCGTATTTATTTTCATCTTTCTTCGTCTCATATATTCAACCTTATCGAGAAGAAGATCTGAAACTCTGTGATCAAGCAGCTTTGTGTTCTAAAGCCTTCAACCATCGAATCAGGCTTCAATAGTGATTATCGTCAAGAATTTCGTACTGACTGCAAACTCAGACTTACGAAAATAATCGTTTGGACTGTTTTATGTTGACCACTCTGAATTTCCCATACTAGCATTGGCATATGTTACTATGGAGATTCCAAGGGAACATCATTACTGAAAGAACGATGTTTTTCATGCAACCATTCGGTATAAGTCGAAAAAGAGTCTCTGTATGCGTGGAACTAGTCAATTTGTACAGTAAACAAAGGATCTAACGAGCAAGCCCTCTAAGTATGAGCAGGATGAAATTCTATTATCAAAGGGTAAAAAGAGGAATCCCGGAGCGTGTGGAGCTCCGGGTTACTCTAATTAGTGGACTAATAACCCTTCATTTTCTTGCAGAGAGTTATTTGCATATTACAGCAAGGCTAATGTATTGGCAAGGGAAATTTTGTTTGATTCAATGCGAAGGCTGGTTTGCCTTCTACCGGAGGTTTTTAGAATCACTAAAGAATCATCAAACTTCTGGAAAGTAGTGTAAAGGCAATTAATTCCTCTTTCGCTTCATGATGCATTTCCATATAGTGATATACCATAGTGATGTACCAACTGACAAAGAAACTGCCACACCCAGAAGGAGGTGCCTACTCTTCTTCGATTTTCAGCATTATCAAACCACGCTTCACAACATATCTTAACAGATTTCTGTTCGTACGGTTAGCGATTTCTCGAAATGACAACCCCGCCTCCCGTAGACCAATAATTCCACATCCTTCAAATTCAGTAAGGTGTCGATAAACTCCGCGTACACGTGCTCTAGGCATTTTAACAACAACTAAACATCGACTTTGGATCTCATCGAACAGCTGGTTTGATGTAAAATTTAAACAATTGGCAGAAAACCACTACAAAATACTCGTATGATTTTATGAAAAAACCACTACATATTTTTTCTCCAAATTTAATCATTTACTCCTTGCTATATTGCTATATATGTTTTCCTAGAAAAAATTTAAATTTAAACAGCTCCTTCTGGGTGTTGCATTTTCTTTTCCAATCAGTATATTTTAGGTTAGAATTCCAGATTCTTTGGAATGCCGGAATATCAATGAGCTGTGAATTCAGCAAAGTAAACGTTATACCTACCATAACTATTATCGACCTATCAGAAGGCAATCATCTCCACGATACCCGATCAACCAGAGTGTTTCATTGCTCAGATTAACCGGAAATGCATTATCGATGTTGACAGACAGCTAGATGCGAAATTGAAGGCCTTTATATTCGGTTTCACGGACTCTACAATGGAGAAGGGGAACTAATTTTGGTAGAATAATTGTGTTATCACATTATAGGGGGTCGAATATCTCGTGTAGGTAAGTGATATAAATTTTAATTGAATGAAGTCCAAGCTTCTAATTTATGGGTAACTTTTGCTGCAATACCTATTTCTCATCGACTTCTTCGTCAAAATCAAAATCATGTTCAATCAAAGTGGAAATCTATGCCGACAGTTGGAACATCCTACAACTGCATAATCTGGGATGAAGATGGAGTAGATTGATAATGCTCCTACATTTCTTACAGGAATTTGCTTTCGAAAATCAAGGTCATGTGTGCGAAACCAGCTGTTCTAAATCTGTTAACATCGGAGATTTTCACGACAAGAGCTCGACAGCTCCTGTGTTCACGTCTGTGCTTTTAGTGACCTTCATCTTCATCTCTCGGAGCTATTTAAAACATTCCCAATTAATACCGAGTGTTCGGGAGTTGAATTTTCAAAGGAACGACTTGTTACATTTGCATTTTGAGAATTGAGTTGAAGAACACGAGAAAACCTTTCTCATTAGGACACGAGCAAAAACTTTCTTTCGCCATGAGTTAAAATGAATACCTCCTGAATAGATCCACTGCTAATGAAGATAACAACATCGAAAACGATATTTCCTCCCACTCCCGGAGACGCAAACAATCGACATGAGAAAAACATCTGTTCGATAATGGCACTCCGTTCCTTAAAACTTCTCCAACTTCAAAATGACAAAGTTTCACAACATAAGTAATTAAGTTCCCCGGAAAAGAATCCGAGTACTGGAGCGTGGAGAATGGATGGATAAGGCAAAAAGCGAAGAGCCCTCGTGAAAGGAGATCCTTCTTTATGATATCCCCGTATACAGAACAATCAGTGTTGGATTGAAGGACGCCAGAAAAGTCCACAATGTTCTCAGCTTCGATTAGGGATCTATTAAAGCTTCGAAATTAGAAATTGGAGCAGGGGGGATGGAGGGTAACCTCGGGAAGTCAATATCCGAGTCTTTCGTTGAGGAGGAATGGGGATTATTCTTATTATCGCGGAAGGGTTTGGAAAACTTCGAATCTCTTTCTTGCTTTCGTTCTACCGAGTTCTTTATTGAAATTCGAAATGAATTGGATTTGAATTCCGAAGAAAGTCAATTCGTATTTTTCACTTCGAATCTGCGATCTGATATTGGCCAATTAAAATGATTCACAGATTAATTTACCCTTGGGTACCAATGGAACCAAATTTTATACTTCTAAACGAAACACCTCTCATATTAACTCACCCCAAATGAGTTCTATCTGGCAACTAGTTCAGTTCAAAGAGCTGTCGCAGTGTTGACGTTCATCTAATTTTGGTCAAAATGAAGCTTCCAGTATGACACTTTTATTTAATCACATAGGAGGTCATGGTTTCGTTTCAGGAGTTAGTGCACCTGATGAAAAGTCTGTGCGCGTACAGAAAATATCGTTAATGACAAAACGACGTTGCCAGTTTATTTGTTTACATAAAAAAAAGTATCAAAGATATGCCACATTTTGTTAGTTCGAATCGATCGGCGATTTTGGGGCGAAATATCGATAGGAAATCGCCTATTTTTCCGTTCTTCGTCGTCCAGAAGAAGTTTCCCGTCGATATGACAAATTTCGTGCAAGTGTCATTTTTTCCTTTCACGACTTTTGGCGTGAGTACGATCGGCAAATTTAAATTGAACCAAAAATCGATTTATAAGCATAAATAGAACGAAAGTATGTACTAATCGACCTTTTTACACTTGATAACGAAGTTTTTTTAGATTTCTGGCCGTTTAGAAAGATTTCAAACGAAATTTCGGCCCCCCAGAGGTTTGGTTAGTTTCGGTATCGTTTTTGGTGCTCAAAATTTATTTGGAATGTGTGAATGGACAAAAAAGGCTTCCTTATACGATCTTCTAACGAAAGCGACCGGAAAATATGGTTCAGGTAGGATTTTCGAGGAATTACGAGGAAAGAACTAGCAGAATGAAATTGCACGATTTTCGTAAGTACCTAAACGGGTTCTGGATGGCCATCATCGGTCTTTAAATGATTATTGTTGATCGTTTTCACGTTTCAGAAAAAAAACTCATCGAAAAAGCTAAAAAAAAGAAGAAATATTACTATATTGCCTTCAACGGTAGGTGAATTCATATTCCGATGAATTGAAATGTGTCACTGGAGCTCTCATTCCTATCAATCCTTTGCTGAAAGTAGAAATAGGCTATATTGAACCAGAATACATCGGTTTTTTCCATATTCCAGGAGTTTGTGTCTTATTTTAGAACAGATGAATGATAAATGTGAAGCATATGTTTGACCTATTCCATTTTATTTGTACAAACCTACTGTGGTAGTAATGTATATGAATATTTTTCAAACTAATAAATTACTATACAGTCAGAATATTTTACTCCTTGTTCATAAGATCAAATAAATGAAATGTATATCTATAAAGCTTTCAGGAATTGACATTCTTGATCACTAATTTATAACCAAAACTCAATTACTATTGCATTGAAATTATTAGTTTCTCTGTAAATAAATTCATTAATTAATATGTTTATTCTCTTTGTGATGAATGAATAAAACTGTTATTCATTTGGAATAAAGAAATATTAAAAATAGAAATGTTATGCACCCTCACAAATCATATCACATACAATATCATGATAAAAACAAAGCACATCGATAAATCTTAACAATCATTAATCCAAAAACTCCTTTATATGTAGAATATTGTTCACAATTTTCTGTTGTGTTCTCCAAAATGAAATATACATTCTGAGAAATACGCTACGAATGTAGAAAGGGCAACATAGTGTTGACTTGGAACATAAAAATATTTTGAAAAACGTCATAACTTTGATACAGAGTGGAATGTGTCAAATTTCCAAGGCGAGAATTGTGATTTTATAATTGTGAATGGAGTATAGGTGTAACGATACAACTTCGAAGACCTTCAAATTAATTCAATTCACGCTTGCCAGATTGTATCCTAAGCAGTGCCGCAGAACCCATACAAAGGGTGGCTTGTGTACTGATTTCGTAGAGAAACTTTATTATTTATTCTTCTTTGCGTTGAGGAATTTTATTCATTTCGATATTGTTGTATATTTTAGTTTTTAGCGTTTGTAGTAAATTGAAGGGGGACTTTCATATGAACAAAAGCTCTTCTTTTTCCCCAAACGCATCAATCTTCAAGAGTGTTAAATCGGGTAGGAGTAGTTGCCAGAGATGAAGACCATTATTTGTCAACCACTGGTCTCAAAAAATTCTCTACGTCCACTGAGTTAGGTGACTCATTTTGTATTCAAATCAGCACAAAGTCCTTCAAACATGCGATCTTCAAATTAATTCTTCGAAACCACAAAGTCCTCGTAAAAGTCCTCCCCATGCAACCCATCTAAATTCTTGAAAGCCTCAAATGGAACGATAACCATCTAATCGAATAACCCAAAAATATGCAACCCCCAGAACAAAACCCCCATGTAAATCAACTCGTGACCTTTACCGTCGTCGGCATTCATGAATTCTAAAATAAGCCATCGATTTCTCGGGTCTCAAGTTTCAATTTGCGTCCGCCATTCGTAGGCAAACTTGCCACGTGATAGCATCGGGCTAGCAGACAGTTTCCGCGTATAATCAAATTTTCTGGAAAGGCATGCACGTCGTCGTGTGTATTCATAAAGTTCTATTCAATTAGGACACCCTGAAAACACGTCCTCCTATTCATCTTTGAGGGTTTCGTGATGAAACCAGACGGGTTTCCGTGGATAATTGCGTTTTTCTTCAGATGACGGACAATATCTGGGATGACGTTGATGTATGGGATTTTTGGTTAGCGACGGTTTTGGGATTCCTTACGTCCCATTGCATCAAAAAATAGACCGCATAAGCACTGATAAAAGTATTTTCCTGACATATATCCAGTAAAAATTCTGTCATGTAGTTGTTTTGTCCAATAAATTTGATCATAATCTTCATACCGAACCTATTGTGGTTTTCCAATAAGAGGCGTTATTTTGACATTCAAAGAAAATGCCATTTTTTTAGATAGATGATCGGATGTTTATTTCATGAGAAAGAAGAAGGTATGTCGTTAATAGAATAGAATTTAATGTCATCAAGGTAAGTTTACATAACTTGTCACAAAGTATATTTACACATATGTAAAAACAAATTAGTAAAATTTCCACAAAACATGAATGATATTCACAGAACACTGAAATTATACCCTAGGAACTCTTCCACCGAATAAAAAGCACCCTGGACAAGTATGTCTTTGATTTTTCTGATAAAATTAATCTTTGGAAAAGCTTGTATATTTTTAGACAACTTGTTGTATAATTTAGTTCCCCAATAGTCCACAAATTGCTGGGTGGATTTCTTGAGATGGAGAGGAGCTTGCAGGTCGTTTCTACGTCTTGTTTGGAAATGGTGATCTTGGCCATTTGTTTGGTAGAAGAGAAATTGCAATGTACATGTTTGAGGCACTCTAGTAGGTATATATAGGGATGTAAAAGTGAGTATCTTCTCTCACCTAAAAGTGAATCGTACAGGTTTCTCTATTGTTTATGTTAAACATTATCTTCATAGCTTTTTTGTAAAATATTTATTCTGTGTACTTCGGGAGATCTCAGATCTCCCCCAGATAAGCACCCCATATAAGAGCAAAGATTGGAAATTTGCAAAATAGGCAGTCCTCAAGATATCACCAGAAACAATGCTCCTGAGCCTCCTCAAACAATAAATGATGCCGGATGGTTTTTTGCATGTATCTATTTGTTCATCCCATTTAAGTTTGTTGTCCACTTGAATTCCTAAGAACTTTGCCGAGCCTGATTCCAATTGATGTCCGAACTACAGGGTGTCCCACTAGTGCCGCAGCGGACGATATACGCGTAACGGACTGCGTTTTGCAAAATTTTTTGATGCAGACTTGATATACTACAAGAAGAGCACAACCTAAAAATATTTTCGAATATATAGGGTGGCCCACAAAAGAGGAATAGCGGGTGACTTTGTTTTTTCAAATGGGACACCCTATATTCAATAGTGTTCTTCGATTCTCTGAAACTTCCTGCTTGCTTCCGTATAGTTTTCACATAATTTTATTCGACAGTTTTCGAAATATTGGCCATTTTGACAAAAAAAATGATACTTGTGGAGGCTATGTTATGCAATTATATTTCACGAACCCTTGCACAAACCAATAACAGTTTTATATGGAATGAAAGACAAGACTTCAAAGTATCCTAGCCAGCTATAATAAAGCATCTCCAGCATACAGAGTGTCCACAAAAAGACTATCAACATGACGAATTTCAAATCGATTTTTCTTCATTTTTTCAAATGCAATGCATATAATTTTTTTTCATCATTGTAATCACCATTCAATATACTTCATTTTTTGTCAAATATATGATATGCATATCTCTAACGGAATAGGATTTTTTAGAGTTTTTCCTCCAAATTCACATTCACTTTCGAATTCAAAAAGCAAATTTGGCTTTTCTGTGGTTATTGGGAACTGTCAAATTATTCTATTCAAAATTAACATCATTGCAGCTTCAATTCAAATCATCATAGATTTTACGGATTGGATGAGTACTCACACAATGATGTAAAAATTCAAAAAATACCAATGAGTTTGAATGTACAAATTATAAATGCTTCAAAAAACGAGTTTCAAAACTTCAGGATACAAAAAAGTGCCCGCTCTTATCCTTATACAACTTTCTTCGAAAAAATGATATTCATAAGTTTCACAGGCACGCACGCAGATATTCAAGCTCCCAAGCTCAAAGCTTGTTCGAAATTTCTGGAAGATTCGACGTTCCAAGTAGAAACATAGAAAATTATCAAAAATGTATTTTAAAAAATGGGTACAGAAAGCAAGTTTCTGTCTTCAGTAACTGATTTCATCACATTTTTGAGTAGATACATCAAAACCTTCTAGTTCCTCATTTCGCTATAATATGAATTGAAGCTTCAAAGATGCTTATTCTGAGTGGAATATTTTGACAGTTCTCAATAACCACAGAAAAGCCAAATCTGCTATTTGAATGCGAAGGTATATGTGAATTTTAGGGAACGTTTCGAAAAAGCGCTGAAAAATCCTATTCCGTTAGAGATATGCATATCATGTATTTGACAAAAAATGAAGTAAAATGAATGGTACTTACTATGATGAAAAAAAATTATATGCATCGATTTGAAATTCGTCATGTTGATAGTCTTTTTGTGGACACTCTGTATGCTGAAGATGCTTTATTATAGCTGGGTAGGATACTTTGAAGTCTTGTCTTTCAATCCATATAAAACTGTTATTGGTATGTGCAAGCGTTCGTGAAATATAATTGGATAACATAGCCTCTACAAGTATCATTTTTTTGTCAAAATGGCCAATATTTCGAAAACTGTCGAATAAGAATATGTGAAAAGTATACGAGAGCATGCAGGAAGTTTCAGAGAATTGAAAAACACTATTGAATATAGGGTGTCCCATTTGAAAAAACAAAGTCACCCGCTATTACTCTTTTGTGGGCCAAGTCTGCATCAAAAAATTTTGCCAATCTCAGACCGTTACGCGTATATCGTCCGCTGCGGCACTAGTGGGACACCCTGTATATTCTCTTTTATTGGCATTTATCTCAAGTTGGTTTGCTGTAAACCAAACTCTGCCAAATCTTCACCATTTTTATGGAGAATTTTAATAATTTCAATTCAATGCGTTGTTGAAGCGTTCCATTTTTATTGATGGCTCAGTTTATACTTGTCAAATGTCAAAAAATGACAGCTTCAAAAGTGACATCCACCGAGATAGCGGGCCATTCAGAATAACACCTCTTATAGGAAAACCCTTTATCATGACGAATTATCAAACTATCCAACAATATCAATACAAGTAACATTGAAAGTTGATTTCTCCGAAATCAATATTCCAGAACATGCTCATACAATTCAATATATCATTTTCTATTATATTCTATCAAAACGGGAGGGAATGTGTCGAAAATTCTCCTATCTGTTCCTAATTGAATTCCCCGTTCCATTACGGAGTTCATTGACTCAGAATGCGGATGTCGGGAAAGTTCCGCAAAATTAAATTTATGCACATTGGTCTACTTTGTCCCGTGAGATTTCAGCTACCAAAAGTACTTCTTTACCCATTCACTGGTCATTAAACTTTGGGCTCGCGAAATAACTTCCATTCCGAAGTTCCTGTGAATTATCTGGCGTAACGAGAAGTAGGTCAAATTGTCTACAGGGCGATTTGTAGGAGATGGCATGAAAAGTTTTAAACAAGATTGTAGCGACTTGGAAATTCTTCAACGTCAAAATGGCCACGATATGTATATCTCTATATATATTCTTATGAAAAAGAGCAGTGGATACATATTTGTTTTGGACATCATGGCATAAGTAATCATTACATGTGGATGCGACCAAAGAAACGGGAGCTATGACGATTTGAAATTTCCAATTTTTCGAAAAATACCATTTCGTAGGTGAAAATCTGAACCATAATAGTTAGGGCCCTGGAAAGTATCTCATCGAATAGAGCGACCTAGAAAACCTACATTTTGATACCAAAATCGTCCATGTAGCCCTCATAGGTAATGAATTATTTCGTTTTAATTTTTTCGATATTTCATTTTCGAGTTTGGTTCTGAAGCTCAGAGCACTCAGAGTATGGGTGATATGGATCACCAAATTGAGTATTCTGGAAGATTCGAATGGGTTGAAGACATTATCGATTGAATGACACTGTTAGATTTTCCAGGGACTTCGTGTTGATGGCAAATATGGTGTTTTTAGGAGGTCTTACCCCTTATGCATTTTTGACCCAAAAATTTGGGATTTTCGAAATCGATTTTATTATTTGTGGAGATACTTTGGACAATGCTGATTAACAATATACCACCCTCATGTGGATGCGACCAAAGAAACGGGAGCTATGACGATTTGAAATTTCCAATTTTTCGAAAAATACCATTTCGTAGGTGAAAATCTGAACCATAATAGTTAGGGCCCTGGAAAGTATCTCATCGAATAGAGCGACCTAGAAAACCTACATTTTGATACCAAAATCGTCCATGTAGCCCTCATAGGTAATGAATTATTTCGTTTTAATTTTTTCGATATTTCATTTTCGAGTTTGGTTCTGAAGCTCAGAGCACTCAGAGTATGGGTGATATGGATCACCAAATTGAGTATTCTGGAAGATTCGAATGGGTTGAAGACATTATCGATTGAATGACACTGTTAGATTTTCCAGGGACTTCGTGTTGATGGCAAATATGGTGTTTTTAGGAGGTCTTACCCCTTATGCATTTTTGACCCAAAAATTTGGGATTTTCGAAATCGATTTTATTATTTGTGGAGATACTTTGGACAATGCTGATTAACAATATACCACCCTCATGTGGATGCGACCAAAGAAACGGGAGCTATGACGATTTGAAATTTCCAATTTTTCAAAAAATACCATTTCGCAAGTGAAAATCTAAACCATGATAGTTAGGGCTCTGGAAAGTCTCTCATTGAATAGGGCGACCTCGAAAACCTACATTTTGATACCAAAATCGTCCATGCAGCCCTCATAACTAATGAATTATTACGTTTGAATTTTTTCGATATTTCATTTTCGAGTTTTGTTCTGAAGCTCAGAGCACTCAGAGTATGGGAAGACATTATCGATTGAATAACACTGTTTGATTTTCCAGGGACATCGTGTTGATGACAAATGATGAAAATCTAAACCATAATAGTTAGGGTTCTGAAAAGTCTTTCATTGGATAGAACGACCTCGAAAACCTACATTTTGATACCAAAATCGTCCATGTAGCCCTCATAAGTAATGAATTATTCTTGTTTTTATTTTTCGATTTTTCATTTGCGAGTTCTGTTCACGAGCTCACACCACCCAAGGTGAGGGCGATGTCGGTCCGCCAAATTGCTTTCATTGAAGATTCGAATAGTAAGTACATTCTCCAAATTCAATAATAAGGTTAGATCCTCCCCATATATATTTTTTATTGGCAAATATGGTGTTTTTGGGGGGTCATACCCCTTTGTCATTTTTGACCCAAAATTTTAGATTTTTCAAATCGCTCATATTTTGCACAGAGATACTTGGAGCTTCGCTGATCAACATAATATAAATAATTCTTGGCGGCGATGAGAGGGACGGAAGTTATGGCGGTTTGAAATTTACGATTTTTCGAAAAAATGCCATTTGACAGGTGAAAATCTAAACGGTGATAGTTAGGGCTCTGAATTATTTTTTATTGAATAGACCGACCTCGAAAACCTACATTTTGATACCAAAATCACCCATGTAGCCCTCATAAGTAATGAATTATTCTTGTTTTTATTTTTCGATTTTTCATTTTCGAGTTTTGTTCAGGAGCTCACACCACTCAAGGTGAGGGCGATGTCGGTCCGCCAAATTGCTTTCATTGAAGATTCGAATAGTAAGTACATTCTCCAAATTCAATAATAAGGTTAGATCCTCCCCATATATATTTTTTATTGGCAAATATATTGGGGGGTCATACCCCTTTGTCATTTTTGACCCAAAATTTTAGATTTTTCAAATCGCTCATATTTTGCACAGAGATACTTGGAGCTTCGCTGATCAACATAATATAAATAATTCTTGGCGGCGATGAGAGGGACGGAAGTTATGGCGGTTTGAAATTTACGATTTTTCGAAAAAATGCCATTTGACAGGTGAAAATCTAAACGGTGATAGTTAGGGCTCTGAATTATTTTTTATTGAATAGACCGACCTCGAAAACCTACATTTTGATACCAAAATCACCCATGTAGCCCTCATAAGTAATGAATTATTCTTGTTTTTATTTTACGATTTTTCATTTTCGAGTTTTGTTCAGGAGCTCACACCACTCAAGGTGAGGGCGATGTCGGTCCGCCAAATTGCTTTCATTGAAGATTCGAATAGTAAGTACATTCTCCAAATTCAATAATAAGGTTAGATCCTCCCCATATATATTTTTTATTGGCAAATATGGTGTTTTTGGGGGGTCATACCCCTTTGTCATTTTTGACCCAAAATTTTAGATTTTTCAAATCGCTCATATTTTGCACAGAGATACTTGGAGCTTCGCTGATCAACATAATATAAATAATTCTTGGCGGCGATGAGAGGGACGGAAGTTATGGCGGTTTGAAATTTACGATTTTTCGAAAAAATGCCATTTGACAGGTGAAAATCTAAACGGTGATAGTTAGGGCTCTGAATTATTTTTTATTGAATAGACCGACCTCGAAAACCTACATTTTGATACCAAAATCACCCATGTAGCCCTCATAAGTAATGAATTATTCTTGTTTTTATTTTTCGATTTTTCATTTTCGAGTTTTGTTCAGGAGCTCACACCACTCAAGGTGAGGGCGATGTCGGTCCGCCAAATTGCTTTCATTGAAGATTCGAATAGTAAGTACATTCTCCAAATTCAATAATAAGGTTAGATCCTCCCCATATATATTTTTTATTGGCAAATATGGTGTTTTTGGGGGGTCATACCCCTTTGTCATTTTTGACCCAAAATTTTAGATTTTTCAAATCGCTCATATTTTGCACAGAGATACTTGGAGCTTCGCTGATCAACATAATATAAATAATTCTTGGCGGCGATGAGAGGGACGGAAGTTATGGCGGTTTGAAATTTACGAATTTTCGAAAAAATGCCATTTGACAGGTGAAAATCTAAACGGTGATAGTTAGGGCTCTGAATTATTTTTTATTGAATAGACCGACCTCGAAAACCTACATTTTGATACCAAAATCACCCATGTAGCCCTCATAAGTAATGAATTATTCTAATTTTTATTTTTCGATTTTTCATTTTCGAGTTTTGTTCAGGAGCTCACACCACTCAAGGTGAGGGCGATGTCGGTCCGCCAAATTGCTTTCATTGAAGATTCGAATAGTAAGTACATTCTCCAAATTCAATAATAAGGTTAGATCCTCCCCATATAGGTATATTTTTTATTGGCAAATATGGTGTTTTTGGGGGGTCATACCCTTTTGTCATTTTTGACCCAAAATTTTAGATTTTTCAAATCGCTCATATTTTGCACAGAAATACTTGGAGCTTCGCTGATCAACATAATATAAATAATTCTTGGCGGCGATGAGAGGGACGGAAGTTATGGCGGTTTGAAATTTACGATTTTTCGAAAAAATGCCATTTGACAGGTGAAAATCTAAACGGTGATAGTTAGGGCTTTGAATTATTTTTTATTGAATAGACCGACCTCAAAAACCTACATTTTGATACCAAAGTCACCCATGTAGCCCTCATAAGTAATGAATTATTCTTGTTTTTATTTTTCGATTTTTCATTTTCGAGTTTTGTTCACGAGCTCACACCACTCAAGGTGAGGGCGATGTCGGTCCGCCAAATTGCTTTCATTGAAGATTCGAATAGTAAGTACATTCTCCAAATTCAATAATAAGGTTAGATCCTCCCCATATATATTTTTTATTGGCAAATATGGTGTTTTTGGGGGGTCATACCCCTTTGTCATTTTTGACCCAAAATTTTAGATTTTTCAAATCGCTCATATTTTGCACAGAGATACTTGGAGCTTCGCTAATCAACATAATATAAATAATTCTTGGACGCGATGAGAGGGACGGAAGTTATGACGGTTTGAAATTTACGATTTTTCGAAAAAATGCCATTTGACAGGTGAAAATCTAAACGGTGATAGTTAGGGCTTTGAATTATTTTTTATTGAATAGACCGACCTCGAAAACCTACATTTTGATACCAAAATCACCCATGTAGCCCTCATAAGTAATGAAATATTCTTGTTTTTATTTTTCGATTTTTCATTTTCGAGTTCTGTTCAGGAGCTCACACCACTCAAGGTGAGGGCGATGTTGGTCCGCCAAATTGCTTTCATTGAAGATTCGAATAGTAAGTGCATTCTCCAAATTCAATAATAAGGTTAGATCCTCCCCATATATTTTTTTTATTGGCAAATATGGTGTTTTTGGGGGGTCATACCCTTTTGTCATTTTTGACCCAAAATTTTAGATTTTTCAAATCGCTCATATTTTGCACAGAAATACTTGGAGCTTCGCTGATCAACATAATATAAATAATTCTTGGCGGCGATGAGAGGGACGGAAGTTATGGCGGTTTGAAATTTACGATTTTTCGAAAAAATGTCATTTGACAGGTGAAAATCTAAACGGTGATAGTTAGGGCTTTGAATTATTTTTTATTGAATAGACCGACCTCGAAAACCTACATTTTGATACCAAAATCACCCATGTAGCCCTCATAAGTAATGAAATATTCTTGTTTTTATTTTTCGATTTTTCATTTTCGAGTTCTGTTCAGGAGCTCACACCACTCAAGGTGAGGGCGATGTTGGTCCGCCAAATTGCTTTCATTAAAGATTCGAATAGTAAGTACATTCTCCAAATTCAATAATAAGGTTAGATCCTCCCCATATATATTTTTTATTGGCAAATATGGTGTTTTTGGGGGGTCATACCCCTTTGTCATTTTTGACCCAAAATTTTAGATTTTTCAAATCGCTCATATTTTGCACAGAGATACTTGGAGCTTCGCTGACCAACATAATATAAATAATTCTTGGCGGCGATGAGAGGGACGGAAGTTATGGCGGTTTGAAATTTACGATTTTTCGAAAAAATGCCATTTGACAGGTGAAAATCTAAACGGTGATAGTTAGGGCTTTGAATTATTTTTTATTGAATAGACCGACCTCAAAAACCTACATTTTGATACCAAAATCACCCATGTAGCCCTCATAAGTAATGAAATATTCTTGTTTTTATTTTTCGATTTTTCATTTTCGAGTTCTGTTCAGGAGCTCACACCACTCAAGGTGAGGGCGATGTTGGTCCGCCAAATTGCTTTCATTAAAGATTCGAATAGTAAGTACATTCTCCAAATTCAATAATAAGGTTAGATCCTCCCCATATATATTTTTTATTGGCAAATATGGTGTTTTTGGGGGGTCATACCCCTTTGTCATTTTTGACCCAAAATTTTAGATTTTTCAAATCGCTCATATTTTGCACAGAGATACTTGGAGCTTCGCTGATCAACATAATATAAATAATTCTTGGCGGCGATGAGAGGGACGGAAGTTATGGCGGTTTGAAATTTACGATTTTTCGAAAAAATGCCATTTGACAGGTGAAAATCTAAACGGTGATAGTTAGGGCTTTGAATTATTTTTTATTGAATAGACCGACCTCAAAAACCTACATTTTGATACCAAAATCACCCATGTAGCCCTCATAAGTAATGAATTATTCTTGTTTTTATTTTTCGATTTTTCATTTTCGAGTTTTGTTCACGAGCTCACACCACTCAAGGTGAGGGCGATGTCGGTCCGCCAAATTGCTTTCATTGAAGATTCGAATAGTAAGTACATTCTCCAAATTCAATAATAAGGTTAGATCCTCCCCATATATATTTTTTATTGGCAAATATGGTGTTTTTGGGGGGTCATACCCCTTTGTCATTTTTGACCCAAAATTTTAGATTTTTCAAATCGCTCATATTTTGCACAGAGATACTTGGAGCTTCGCTAATCAACATAATATAAATAATTCTTGGACGCGATGAGAGGGACGGAAGTTATGACGGTTTGAAATTTACGATTTTTCGAAAAAATGCCATTTGACAGGTGAAAATCTAAACGGTGATAGTTAGGGCTCTGAATTATTTTTTATTGAATAGACCGACCTCGAAAACCTACATTTTGATACCAAAATCACCCATGTAGCCCTCATAAGTAATGAATTATTCTTGTTTTTATTTTACGATTTTTCATTTTTGAGTTTTGTTCAGGAGCTCACACCACTCAAGGTGAGGGCGATATCGGTCCGCCAAATTGCTTTCATTGAAGATTCGAATAGTAAGTACATTCTCCAAATTCAATAATAAGGTTAGATCCTCCCCATATATATTTTTTATTGGCAAATATGGTGTTTTTGGGGGGTCATACCCCTTTGTCATTTTTGACCCAAAATTTTAGATTTTTCAAATCGCTCATATTTTGCACAGAGATACTTGGAGCTTCGCTAATCAACATAATATAAATAATTCTTGGACGCGATGAGAGGGACGGAAGTTATGACGGTTTGAAATTTACGATTTTTCGAAAAAATGCCATTTGACAGGTGAAAATCTAAACGGTGATAGTTAGGGCTCTGAATTATTTTTTATTGAATAGACCGACCTCGAAAACCTACATTTTGATACCAAAATCACCCATGTAGCCCTCAAAAGTAATGAATTATTCTTGTTTTTATTTTTCGATTTTTCATTTTCGAGTTCTGTTCAGGAGCTCACACCACTCAAGGTGAGGGCGATGTCGGTCCGCCAAATCGCTTTCATTGAAGATTCGAATAGTAAGTGCATTCTCCAAATTCAATAATAAGGTTAGATCCTCCCCATATATTTTTTTTATTGGCAAATATGGTGTTTTTGGGGGGTCATACCCCTTTGTCATTTTTGACCCAAAATTTTAGATTTTTCAAATCGCTCATATTTTGCACAGAAATACTTGGAGCTTCGCTGATCAACATAATATAAATAATTCTTGGCGGCGATGAGAGGGACGGAAGTTATGGCGGTTTGAAATTTACGATTTTTCGAAAAAATGCCATTTGACAGGTGAAAATCTAAACGGTGATAGTTAGGGCTCTGAATTATTTTTTATTGAATAGACCGACCTCGAAAACCTACATTTTGATACCAAAATCACCCATGTAGCCCTCATAAGTAATGAATTATTCTAATTTTTATTTTTCGATTTTTCATTTTCGAGTTTTGTTCAGGAGCTCACACCACTCAAGGTGAGGGCGATGTCGGTCCGCCAAATCGCTTTCATTGAAGATTCGAATAGTAAGTGCATTCTCCAAATTCAATAATAAGGTTAGATCCTCCCCATATATTTTTTTTATTGGCAAATATGGTGTTTTTGGGGGGTCATACCCCTTTGTCATTTTTGACCCAAAATTTTAGATTTTTCAAATCGCTCATATTTTGCACAGAAATACTTGGAGCTTCGCTAATCAACATAATATAAATAATTCTTGGACGCGATGAGAGGGACGGAAGTTATGGCGGTTTGAAATTTACGATTTTTCGAAAAAATGCCATTTGACAGGTGAAAATCTAAACGGTGATAGTTAGGGCTCTGAATTATTTTTTATTGAATAGACCGACCTCGAAAACCTACATTTTGATACCAAAATCACCCATGTAGCCCTCATAAGTAATGAATTATTCTAATTTTTATTTTTCGATTTTTCATTTTCGAGTTTTGTTCAGGAGCTCACACCACTCAAGGTGAGGGCGATGTCGGTCCGCCAAATTGCTTTCATTGAAGATTCGAATAGTAAGTACATTCTCCAAATTCAATAATAAGGTTAGATCCTCCCCATATAGGTATATTTTTTATTGGCAAATATGGTGTTTTTGGGGGGTCATACCCCTTTGTCATTTTTGACCCAAAATTTTAGATTTTTCAAATCGCTCATATTTTGCACAGAGATACTTGGAGCTTCGCTAATCAACATAATATAAATAATTCTTGGACGCGATGAGAGGGACGGAAGTTATGGGGGTTTGAAATTTACGATTTTTCGAAAAAATGCCATTTGACAGGTGAAAATCTAAACGGTGATAGTTAGGGCTCTGAATTATTTTTTATTGAATAGACCGACCTCGAAAACCTACATTTTGATACCATTATCACCCATGTAGCCCTCATAAGTAATGAAATATTCTTGTTTTTATTTTTCGATTTTTCATTTTCGAGTTCTGTTCAGGAGCTCACACCACTCAAGGTGAGGGCGATGTTGGTCCGCCAAATTGCTTTCATTAAAGATTCGAATAGTAAGTACATTCTCCAAATTCAATAATAAGGTTAGATCCTCCCCATATATATTTTTTATTGGCAAATATGGTGTTTTTGGGGGGTCATACCCCTTTGTCATTTTTGATCCAAAATTTTAGATTTTTCAAATCGCTCATATTTTGCACAGAAATACTTGGAGCTTCGCTGATCAACATAATATAAATAATTCTTGGCGGCGATGAGAGGGACGGAAGTTATGGCGGTTTGAAATTTACGATTTTTCGAAAAAATGCCATTTGACAGGTGAAAATCTAAACGGTGATAGTTAGGGCTCTGAATTATTTTTTATTGAATAGACCGACCTCGAAAACCTACATTTTGATACCAAAATCACCCATGTAGCCCTCATAAGTAATGAATTATTCTAATTTTTATTTTTCGATTTTTCATTTTCGAGTTTTGTTCAGGAGCTCACACCACTCAAGGTGAGGGCGATGTCGGTCCGCCAAATTGCTTTCATTGAAGATTCGAATAGTAAGTACATTCTCCAAATTCAATAATAAGGTTAGATCCTCCCCATATATATTTTTTATTGGCAAATATGGTGTTTTTGGGGGGTCATACCCCTTTGTCATTTTTGACCCAAAATCTTAGATTTTTCAAATCGCTCATATTTTGCACAGAGATACTTGGAGCTTCGCTAATCAACATAATATAAATAATTCTTGGACGCGATGAGAGGGACGGAAGTTATGGCGGTTTGAAATTTACGATTTTTCGAAAAAATGCCATTTGACAGGTGAAAATCTAAACGGTGATAGTTAGGGCTCTGAATTATTTTTTATTGAATAGACCGACCTCGAAAACCTACATTTTGATACCAAAATCACCCATGTAGCCCTCATAAGTAATGAAATATTCTTGTTTTTATTTTTCGATTTTTCATTTTCGAGTTCTGTTCAGGAGCTCACACCACTCAAGGTGAGGGCGATGTCGGTCCGCCAAATCGCTTTCATTGAAGATTCGAATAGTAAGTGCATTCTCCAAATTCAATAATAAGGTTAGATCCTCCCCATATATATTTTTTATTGGCAAATATGGTGTTTTTGGGGGGTCATACCCCTTTGTCATTTTTGACCCAAAATTTTAGATTTTTCAAATCGCTCATATTTTGCACAGAAATACTTGGAGCTTCGCTGATCAACATAATATAAATAATTCTTGGCGGCGATGAGAGGGACGGAAGTTATGGTGGTTTGAAATTTACGATTTTGCGAAAAAATGCCATTTGACAGGTGAAAATCTAAACGGTGATAGTTAGGGCTTTGAATTATTTTTTATTGAATAGACCGACCTCGAAAACCTTCATTTTGATACCAAAATCACCCATGTAGCCCTCATAAGTAATGAAAAATTCTTGTTTTTATTTTTCGATTTTTCATTTTCGAGTTCTGTTCAGGAGCTCACACCACTCAAGGTGAGGGCGATGTTGGTCCGCCAAATTGCTTTCATTGAAGATTCGAATAGTAAGTGCATTCTCCAAATTCAATAATAAGGTTAGATCCTCCCCATATATATTTTTTATTGGCAAATATGGTGTTTTTGGGGGGTCATACCCCTTTGTCATTTTTGACCCAAAATTTTAGATTTTTCAAATCGCTCATATTTTGCACAGAAATACTTGGAGCTTCGCTGATCAACATAATATAAATAATTCTTGGCGGCGATGAGAGGGACGGAAGTTATGGTGGTTTGAAATTTACGATTTTGCGAAAAAATGCCATTTGACAGGTGAAAATCTAAACGGTGATAGTTAGGGCTTTGAATTATTTTTTATTGAATAGACCGACCTCGAAAACCTTCATTTTGATACCAAAATCACCCATGTAGCCCTCATAAGTAATGAAATATTCTTGTTTTTATTTTTCGATTTTTCATTTTCGAGTTCTGTTCAGGAGCTCACACCACTCAAGGTGAGGGCGATGTTGGTCCGCCAAATTGCTTTCATTGAAGATTCGAATAGTAAGTGCATTCTCCAAATTCAATAATAAGGTTAGATCCTCCCCATATATATTTTTTATTGGCAAATATGGTGTTTTTGGGGGGTCATACCCCTTTGTCATTTTTGACCCAAAATTTTAGATTTTTCAAATCGCTCATATTTTGCACAGAAATACTTGGAGCTTCGCTGATCAACATAATATAAATAATTCTTGGCGGCGATGAGAGGGACGGAAGTTATGGTGGTTTGAAATTTACGATTTTTCGAAAAAATGCCATTTGACAGGTGAAAATCTAAACGGTGATAGTTAGGGCTTTGAATTATTTTTTATTGAATAGACCGACCTCGAAAACCTACATTTTGATACCAAAATCACCCATGTAGCCCTCATAAGTAATGAAATATTCTTGTTTTTATTTTTCGATTTTTCATTTTCGAGTTCTGTTCAGGAGCTCACACCACTCAAGGTGAGGGCTATGTTGGTCCGCTAAATTGCTTTCATTGAAGATTCGAATAGTAAGTGCATTCTCCAAATTCAATAATAAGGTTAGATCCTCCCCATATATATTTTTTATTGGCAAATATGGTGTTTTTGGGGGGTCATACCCAGGGCCCCCGTAAGGGCTACTGACGCCTGTGTGCAAAAAAGAATTTTGGCGCTCCTTGAGGCATTTTTGATTTTTTTAATTATGAGGTGGGTAGGTAGCTAGGCGCTTGAAATATATCGAAAAACTGAACTAGATATCTCTTTGTAGACTGAAATATGAAACAAACAAAACACAACAGAACAAACAAACCGAATAAAATCATTACGAAATAAATAATTCAAAATAAATTCTTGTTCACAACCACTTTGAAATGTTTCCTTGACTAGTAGGGTACTAGGTTGATAAATATTATAAAATAACCCAACACTAAAAATCACATCTTTTTTAAGAACAAAAACAAAAAACAGAACTATTCGCTAATGTACATACATATTACAGGGTGTTTCAGAATGAGGGACCGTAAATTCGGGATCTTAATAATCCTCAGATGATTTTATGATATAAAGTTCCTATGGACTATAGGTCTCTGACGCACTGTTTCTGAGATACGGGGTGTTTTTTGCGTTTTGGTAGGTCATGAGTACTTTTATTCATCAAAAGCAATGGCGTACCTTTTTTCACGAAATTCAAAAAATGTGTTTTATTGCGTACTCATATCCTACCAAAATCGTGTACGGTGCCGAAAATAATTTCGAAAAACATTTTTTTATTTTCAACACCTCGTATCTCAGAAACAATGCGTCAGAGAGCCATAGTCCATAAGAACTTTATATCGTAAGATCATCTGAAGATTAAGACCCCGAATTCACGGAAACTTATTATAAAAATAAGTACGCATTTAAACACATGATGAAATTGCATTTTATTTATTTTTTCTCAGAAAGTATTCGTCGCAGGTAAAGAACTCAAGAAACCATTCTTATTGTAAATAATATGGTGATTACGAA
The DNA here is from genome assembly GCA_910592335.1 of Adalia bipunctata. Taxonomy (NCBI): domain Eukaryota; kingdom Metazoa; phylum Arthropoda; class Insecta; order Coleoptera; family Coccinellidae; genus Adalia; species Adalia bipunctata. The sequence continues at coordinate 70,858,600 of OU342949.1, read as the reverse complement.
AATAATTTAAAATTCGAGAAAAATCATTGGCGTACCAATTTTTCCACCGAATTTATTCGGACAGGAGTATTACGGACGCCACTGGTGAAAATTTTCTATAGGAAAAAATATGTCTTAATGCGACCTCATGACCTACCAAAACTCAAAGAAAAAATCGTGTACAGTGTAGAAAATAATTTCATAAAACCAATTTTTTTTTTAATTTCAACACCCCGTATCTCAGAAACAGTGCGTGAGGGACCTATAGTCCATAGGAACTTTATGTCATGAAATTATCTGAGGATTAAGTTCCCGAATTTACGGTCCCTTATTCTGAAACACTCTGAATATATTCATATAAAAGTACCTATCACTTTCTACTTATACTCAGGTATTTTAAAAAATATGCAGGTACTTTTTTGGAAAATACCTAGTTTACTTCCTCATAAAATCAAAAATGAAAGCTAGGTACAGTAGAAAAATAAAAAATAGCTATTATAGTATCGATATTTTCCTAGACTTGGCTGTTGCAAATTCATCAATTACATCGCTAAAATTGATACCATCAAGAATTTTTTTTCAATTGCTGATATGCTAGTCCAGTCAATATTTCTTGAAGCATTGTCGATCTTAAATAATTTTTAATGATTTTTTACTTTGAGAAAGATCGCTCGCCATAAGCTACATATACAGGCATGTCAGAAGAATTCTTGGTGAAATGTTTTCAAATATATATTGTAAAATACTTAATGAGTCAGTATCATCAGGTAATGAGAACAACTACATTGGTTGGATAAATTCGTAGAAACGAGATTGACGGCGTGTATGCGGCGTTCGACTTCCAGTAGTTCCAGTCCAAGGAAAGCGTACCTGTGCGTTGAAGAACGTTTACAGAGACGCATCAAATACAAGCATTTTTATTTTAGCATTAATTTTTGTTTATTTTTTTTTGCAAATATTTTTGCGATTTTTGACCGAGGAATTTGGCGCCCCTAAAAGGATGGCGCCCGTGTGCATTGCACACTTTGCACACATGGTAGCGGGGGCCCTGGTCATACCCCTTTGTCATTTTTGACCCAAAATTTTAGATTTTTCAAATCGCTCATATTTTGCACAGAGATACTTGGAGCTTCGCTGATCAACATAATATAAATAATTCTTGGCGGCGATGAGAGGGACGGAAGTTATGGCGGTTTGAAATTTACGATTTTTCGAAAAAATGCCATTTGACAGGTGAAAATCTAAACGGTGATAGTTAGGGCTTTGAATTATTTTTTATTGAATAGACCGACCTCAAAAACCTACATTTTGATACCAAAATCACCCATGTAGCCCTCATAAGTAATGAAATATTCTTGTTTTTCTTTTTCGATTTTTCATTTTCGAGTTTTGTTCAGGAGCTCACACCACTCAAGGTGAGGGCGATGTTGGTCCGCCAAATTGCTTTCATTGAAGATTCGAATAGTAAGTGCATTCTCCAAATTCAATAATAAGGTTAGATCCTCCCCATATATATTTTTTATTGGCAAATATGGTGTTTTTGGGGGGTCATACCCCTTTGTCATTTTTGACCCAAAATTTTAGATTTTTCAAATCGCTCATATTTCGCACAGAGATACTTGGAGCTTCGCTGATCAACATAATATAAATAATTATTGGCGGCGATGAGAGGGACGGAAGTTATGGCGGTTTGAAATTTCCGATTTTTCGAAAAAATTCCATTTGACAGGTGAAAATCTAAACGGTGATAGTTAGGGCTTTGAATTCTTTTTTATTGAATAGGCCGACCTCGAAATCCTACATTTTGATACCAAAATCACCCATGTAGCCCTCATAAGTAATGAATTATTCTTGTTTTTAATTTTTCGATATTTCATTTTCGAGTTTTGTTCTGAAGCTCAGAGCACTCAGAGTATGGGTGATATGGATCACCAAATTGAGTGTTCTGGAAGATTCGAATGGGTTGAAGACATTATCGATTGAATAACACTGTTTGATTTTCCAGGGACTTCGTGTTGATGGCAAATATGGTGTTTTTAGGGGGTCTTACCCCTTGATCATTTTCGACCCAAAAAGTTGAGATTTTCGAAGTCGATGCAATTGGTTATATTAATATGCCAAAAATTGTCACCGATAGAGCAGAACCTATCATCCAAGAAAATAAATCCTGAAATTCGTGTTTCTGCTACAATGTCTCAAATCCGGAACCCAATCGAAAATGATTCCGAGATCGCCCCGTCCAGAATCGAGAACGGAGCTGAGCGCATCCCATCAATTGAGATTCGTTCGTCTCAGCAATCTCCTGAATATAACATTTTCCCGAAGCAAATCCATTTCGACCTGTCGTATTCAAATATTGCTTGGTCGGTTCTTTTCTCCGTCCCTCTCCGTTCTGGACGGGGGAAAACGAAATAAAAAGGCGACCTGTACACCATCGAGGGGCCCTTCCGGACCCCTAGACTAATTGGATCAATTACCAGAAATGTGATCTCGTCCTAAATCCCATTTTCCGAGGAAGTGGCGCATTTTTCCTTTCGATGCGGGTGGCGAACTGAAGTTGTGGACTGTATGGAGTGAATTATACTCTTATTCTCGTTATTTTTATCACTTTCTGCCTTCTACTTCGAACTAATTCCAAATAACAGAGGAAAATCGCCTATTCTGCACTTTGAAAACCTACTGTAAATTTTATAAATAAATTTCTTTTTATTTACATTATTATGTGTGATTTATTGCCATACCTATTCCTTTTTTTATCTAGAACTCTTCTTGACCAACATCTGAAGCTAGTTTTCTTTAATTTTCAGCATTTTCTATCATAAATTGATCAGAAAAATCTTAAAATGGCAAAAAATTATTTTGTAGTAAATGTCTATAGTTCTTTGTCTATAGTTCTTTGATTTTTTCCACCTCGATGACTTTGGAGGCTAATTCTAGCAAAAGTAGTGTGTTAAGTACCATTTTTTATAAATGATTCTAAAAGCCAACTGTTGAGCGTAGTTTTTAAGCATACTAAGAAACCGTGAATTCGTCTTTTCACATTTTTAATTTTGATTCGAAAATTCAGATTATTCCAATTCACGTAACTTTTTCACTTGAGACCAACATTTCCATACTTTTTATCAAAGTTACGAATCTGATTATTTTATGTATAAAAGTACAATTCATGGAGATTAAGTTTGAAAAAGAATTTCACAGAGAAGTCTTGTACTTTTTTTTTATATCTTTTTTAAGATGGTCAAGTCGAAAATTCTCAAAGTTCATAAAAAAATTCATAACTCGAAAACCGTGAAAAATCGCATAACATACATGGGGGTGATTCGAATAGGTCATGACACGAGGGACCTGTTTTTTTCTTTTTGACGTCAATCTCTTGGCCACCCTGTATATTCAGTAATCGTATTATTATTTGATGTGATCACTATAATGTTTTTGAAACATCGTCATATAACAACTTAATTTTCATTAAAGTTGATATAATACTCATTCTCTGAAAATACAAATAATGATGTGGCAACCACGCCTACAAATTATAAATAAAAACATAACCTTCTTATTTGTCATTTTATTCGATATTTCGACGTCTTCTCTGCGTACTATAGAATGGCGTTTTTTACAGTTAAGTCTGGGAGTATTCTAAACTCTATATTCTATACTCCTAGATTAAGTCAACGACTGACAACCAGATCGTCCCTATACACAGTTGCCAAATCAATAATTATTCTTACCACTAATTTGCACTTCTCAAAATGAAAATAATTATTTATGGTTCCTGAATTAGAAAACCGGCCTATATATACCAATTCTTACCTGTGTAGACTAGGGATAATTATTTTTAATTGAATTTCTCACCTATCTGCTTACTTGAACCCTCTTTATCTTCAATTAGGAGCTCCTAAATTGAATGATATTATGAAGCTTTATTGAGTACAAATAAAAATGTCATGATGATAAAAGAAAAACATCCAAAATCAACATTATATGATATAACAATTAGGAAAGTGAAAGCAAGGGCTTTCTAAGACTGCTTTTTTTTGTGATTTGGCAATGCTGTAATTTTTATATCAGCAGCACGTCATGACGAGTACAACCAATCAAAAATCTCTCTAGCCAACGACGTCACACGATTTCCCGCTTCTTCTGATCGTTTGAATTCGGTAGATTATTTTTGAGTTTTCAATATTTTTCAAGGGTATAAATTGATGAAGAAAAAAAATATGAATTACGTGACAATCCAATATGTCAAAATATATTTTTTCTGAAATTCGTAATTTCGTTTTCTCAGAAATAATGTGAACACTTTGGTAGCTACATAGAAAAACTTATCGTGTATTGATAAACGTGAAAATTTGCTGTAACGCACCTTCGAGTTGTGCTTGAACAAACTTTAACTTATTCAATATCGTCAGGCTGGCGTGTTCTTTCTTCCGAGCGTGAAAACCTGACATATCTTTTCGACAATATGAAATGCAAATTATATCTCCACCTCCCTTTCGCACCCTTTGTTAGCGACTGTTTCCGTGTGGCGTGTTGAAAGTTTAAACTTTCACAGATATTCAAGAATAATCGGGCCGGAAACTATTTTAGCGAAGTTTCGACTTCGAAAAGTTTACGACGATATTGAAAATGTTGAATTTGCTGGAAGGTCCCGGGAAGGCGTCGAGAATATAAACAAAGTTGCAGGGTTTGTGTTGACAAATTTTCGGGAAAACGTCGGAAAACGGGGGGATAACTGAATTTTGCCCTGGGCTTCCTAACCGAAGTTATACAGTAGCTGACTGCATTGATATTAGTTTGGCACAAGTCGGAGGAGTTATGGTGCGAGAAAATTTGTTGGAAATTGTTCCAGAATGCGATAATGTTAACGTCATACGCCACTGAATTTTAAATGGGTACTTATTGTAACGACATTGCTCCTGGAATATACTGCGTGACACTTTTTGCTTTGCTTTTGATGACTTCCATGTGTAGCTTTCGAGTCCTGAATGTAAAACCTTCATCTTATTATTGAAAAGAATCCGTAATTGCAATATGAGATTTTGAAGTTTAACCATTTCGTAGAGTAGGATAAATGGACCAATTTAGTGTTTACTTTGTAGCTTTTCATCCCTAGGTGGCCACCAGGGTAGGGTAATTTATGATGCTCAAATATTCACTCGGCACTTGCTCATTTCATTTGCTTGAGTCGTACAAGAAGTAACACCTCTTTCCTCAGGTGCAAAGTGAGGTCAGTTAATTGTTGATCGAGTAGTCAGTACAGAGTTCATACGAGAGTCGGTAGACAGTTAAGACGGAGGTAGTCATTACCATTAGAGACGGAATTAGATCTTCAAGACGGTACCATCATATCAGCGGCACAAGATCAATTCATTTGTTCGGCGTAAAGACGTTTTCTATATCACGAAGTTCAGTAAATGCGGATAAATCGTATCTGAACGTGTGTTTGTCATAAGTAATTGGTGAAAGACGTATAATCTACAAGTCTAGATTATTGTGTAGTATTAACTCTGAAGTAATTTTCTTCGAAATTATTATGACATTGAGCTTAGGCGTTCCATTCAAATCAAAATTGTCTTTTACATGGTACAATTTGGAGTTATGGTTTCGTTCCTTACTGAAACTTAGATGATTGAAATGAACAATTTATTAAAAAAAAACACAAAACCCGACTGCAAAAACATCCAACTACAAAGAAAACGAACAAGTTCTATACTAAATCAATGAAATTTTGCATGCGTAATTTAGAAGTGCCCCACGCAACCTTTTTTTGCTCCCTATCTGAGCAGTCAATAGCTCATACTTCGAAATAAATATACATATGTATAGTGAATGGTATGATGCATTGCGTTGTTCTATCGTGTAATGCTCCATGTTCACCGCAACTCCCATCTGTCAATTTTCGATCTGTCACGTCATAATCATGTGACATTATGACTGTAAAACATGGCGCTCAATTCAAATCTTGCTCTCTTATTGACACTCATACAATCTATCATCGCTGTTGCCAGATTTTTCACATCGCGGCTCATAATGAAGAAAACTGTACCGGAACATACCGAGAAGTCTAATTCTGGTTTGGTATGAATTAACTCCTCGACCCTTATTCATTCATTAGGATTCCCCCCATAAATCCACAGTTCGACGCATTCCAATTTCCCAAATTCTACGTTTTCTTTGTTCAAAGGGTCCGTAGCTACGAACATCCGTTCACTGTAAAGGAGGTTATAAAACTTCCTTTATCTCCTCCTCTTGTCGTTTAATTAAGTTGTATCCATAGTCTCGTCCATATTTCATTATTAGACTTTATTGAGTTCTTGAGATATCTGTCCACATAAAATATTAGATAGACCCCCAATTTAAGGGTTGGAGGGTGAAAGATACAGATTTCTTAATTTTTTTCATCACTTGTAAACCAATTCTGGACTACGTAACAAATTTCAGCTCTATGTGACTTACAGAAGTATGTGAACTGAGAGAAGTTTTAGGGTTGATTTTTCCAACAATGAAACATGAAAATTATTTGAATTGAATGTTCGAACCAAGCTCCATACGCTCTCATACAATAAAACAAGCATTTGACATACATTTTGGAAGACTTTCGGTGTTAATTGACTTATTCTTTGTCCTGAGTCTCATTCTGAACTATAGTTGGTTCAGTTGGATAGATTCGAGATGTCCTCATAGAAGTAATCAAGGGGCGTCAGATCTGTTAGACGAGCAGGCCATTCTACATTACTTTTACGACCAATCCAAAGAAATTTCAATAATACATTCAAACCGGTGCTGTGGAATGGGGAGTTGTTTCATCTTGTTTGAAATAGACCTCATAATCGAGCAGATTCCATATTTCGAGGGTGCGTATTTATACAAAACAAGGCTTTAGCTACATGTTGAATTCCCGCGACACATTCGATACAATAAACCGAAGTTGCTGGGAATGAATCGCTCGAAATGTGTAGTCATAGTTGAAACTCTGTTTGCAGCAATGCTGACGAGAAACACATCGCGGTTGAGTTTCAGTTCCTATTCCTAATTAGACTCGAATTTCCAGCATCTAAACTGTAAAGGCTTTATAGCTGTTATGATTGAGACACGGTAAACATATAACTGATATCGCTCTGCCTTGAGAGACAAGTTTTGTTGGCTGAACGAGATAGCTAATTCTGAATCCTAAATTGATGTAGACGGGGACGATGTTCGAACGCAAATACAGGGTGATTCCGAAGGATGTCGCCAGAAGTCACCTGCTCATTCAGGGTGTTGTCAAAGTTGAGATTAAATATGGAGGGAAATGATTGATATGCATATCGAACTAATAAAGGGTGTTTCAATATGAGCGTTGAAAAAATTTTTTGGGGATTAATTTTATTGCTGAGTTTTTGGATCCTGGAAGAATAATTTTAATTTATTTCAAGCGGTTATTTTTGAAATTGAGTATTCTTGCAACTGACTGTATTTTTCAAGAACGCATTTCAAATGTGGGGTGTACAGAGTGTAACAGCCAAATGGAATAAATTCGATAACGAATAAATGAGGACGTGTTAGGAAAAACGCTCGGACACGTCGATTTGTAATTTTAAATGCGCTTATTTTTCAAGAAAATAATATTATATAGGGTGTTCCATGTGACCGTGGCCAATACCAACTTTCTTATTTCAAATGCAACCCCCTGTATATTATTTATTTTTTTGGTTTTTCAGAGAATTCTAGACAAAATTCATGCACAATGTCCTATACCTATCTTTAACTATTTCGGAAGTATTAAGTGTTTTCAGATTTATTGCAAAAATCAACGTTTTAAATAAAAATTATTTTATTTCACAAATTCGGTACATTACACTTAAAACCTAATAAGTAATACTGATTATTTCTTAATTATTAAAAAAAAAACAAAAAAAAACATTAATGTCAATGTAGGAAACGTTCAAAATGCTCGCCGCGAACGTCTTGGCAACATGCTAATTTGGTGTAAAATTGTCTTCTAACGTTACTCAACATTTCAGGCGTTTTTGCTTACTTTCTTCATATCAAGAGGTAAATGGGAAATTAGTATTGAGTGTAATGTATCGAATTTGTGAAATAAAATAATTTTCATTTAAAATGTAAATTTTTGTAAAAAATCTGAAAACACTTAATATTTCCGAAAAAGTTGAAGATAGGTATAGGACATTGTACATGAATTATGTCTAGAATTTTCTGAAGAATCTAAAAAATAAATAATATACAGGGGGTTGCATTTGAAATAAGAAAGTTGGTATTGGCCACGGTCGCATGGAACACCCTATATAATATTATTTTCTTGAAAAATATGCGCATTTAAAATTACAAATCGACGTGTCCAAGCGTTTTTCCTAACACCCCCTCATTTATTCGTTATCGAATTTATTCCATTTGGCTGTTACACTGTGTATATTATTGGAGAAATGCAGTCTATATCAGAGTCTGACAGATCAAAAGATCTCCTGAATTCATAGACAAGACCTGGAAATTTCCACTTCATCCCTTGACCATTAATTGCAGGAAAACCCCATTTTCTTTCATCATTACCGGATGGAACATTCCTCCACTAATATTGAATCGGTTGGAGCACAGGTCTAAAACGAAATTCCATATTTTATTTGCCCACTCGGTCGCAGTCAAGTGGAGGCATGCTCTCAGAACGTCCAAAATGACGGAGTTATTATAGGCTTTCCACATTTTATACTTCGGTCAGCCGAATTCAAGTATCGAAAGTTGTTTGCCGGCTATTTGCCTCCATAAATCGAATATTGAGTTAGGGATGGGAGATTCGGGATTTTTTAAGCAGCTTTTCGGGGCAGCCGTTCTGAAAATATTGAATTCGGGTTTTCCGTTTTGGTAGGTGGCATCAGGAGAATTTTGACGAATTATCTGGAATTGTATATGATCCCACATAACAGATCTCACTCGGAGAGTTGGGGTTTTCGAATTCGAGTTTACTTCACACAGAGATATTTTGGACAATGCTGATTGAGAATTTACAAACTTCAAACGGATACGATCACAGAAACGGGAGCTGTAACGATTTGAAATTTCGATTTTTCGAAAAAATGCCATTTCACAGGTGAAAATCTAAACCAGAATAGATATGGTCTTGCTTTATATTTCATTGAATTCAGCGTCCTTCGAAAACCTACATTTCGATACCAAACATGACCATTTGCTCGTTTTTGACAACAAATTTTCATGTTTTATGTTTTCCATAATTTCATTTTCGAGTTTTGTTCAGAAGCTCACAGCACTCAGAGTTTAGGTGTTATGGATATGCAAAATGGGTATTACGCATGATTCGAATACATTGAAGACTTTCCAGGTTGAATAACTCCGTTAGATTCTCCAGGAATTCCGTGTTGATGGCAAAAATAGCGTTTTCAGGGGGTCTCACCCCTTGATCATTTTTGACCCAAAAAGTTGAGATTTTCGCAGTCGATTTTATTATGTTAAGAGATACTTCGGGCAAGGCTGATTAACAATATATCACTAAAAATTGGATACGAGCACAGAAACGGAAGCTGTGACGATTTGAAATTTCGATTTTTTAGAAAAAATGCCATTTCACAGGTGAAAATCTAAACCATAATAGAAAGCGTCTTAGTTTATATCTTATTGAATTCAGCGTCCTCGAAAACCTATATTTTGATACCAAACATGATCATATTGTCGTTCTTCAACCAGAGTTTTTTTAATTTTATGTTTTCCATTTTTCATTTTCGAGTTTTGTTCAGAAGCTCACAGCATTCAGAGTTTAGGTGTTATGGATCTGCGAAATGGGTAATACGAACCCATAGAAGCATATATTATGTCCTCTGATATTCAACATCAGAAGCATCCTCGTGGAAATGAACTCCGCCAGATAAAGCACTTCACATATACCTACCTCGATACGCTTAATTTTGTTGGTTGTTTTGCAAATACGTCCGAGCGAGTTTAAATTCCGCATACGAGAGAAGAATCTGCGAAAATGCCATGTGCAATTCGAAGTTGAGGTAAGCACTCCAGAGATACAGAATAGAGATGAATTTTCCTAGTTTGTCTCGATTAAAATCGTGCCATTGTCGTTGCACTGCAGTGTTGGTTTCGACAATCAATTTTAAATTTTACCATGTTTATGTGAAACTGAAGCTTCAAACGGAGGTGGTTTTAAAGGAAATAGATGCATTTTACACGATTTGAAGATTCGACGAATGTTTTTTTCAATGCTTTCTTGGTTGCGTTAAATTTGAAACATTTCAGTGAGGTACGAACAGAAAATGCACTTTCTACGAGGATGTATTGATATCTAGTTAGCCTAGACCAGTTCCATGCATAAACAAAATATTGCGATACAATATCAACGAACAATAACTTATTAAAAGTGTCAGGGTACAGTTCGACGTAAAAAAAAGTAAACCAGAGTTACGCAATAAATTGAAAAGAAAGATGTCCACCTAAATTTTAAAAATCGAAAAATTGGAATATCGAGCCATCATCAAGTACCTATATTTAAAAGGGTTAAGAGGTAAGCAGATTTACGAAGATATGCTTAATACCCTTGGTGATCAATGTCCTTCGTATGCGACCGTGAAAAAATTGGACCGCAAGCTTCAAAAGAGGTAAATTTTCCATTGAAGATGATGACCGATCAGAAAGGCCAGTTTCTGTGTCAGTCCCCGAAAATATCCATGCAGTTCATGACATGATTTTATCAGAACGTCGAATTGGGCTAAAACGGATATCTGAAGCACTGAAGATTTCATACGAACGCGTTCATCATAAAGTTCACGTCAATTTGGACATGAGAAAAATTTCTGCAAAATGGATCCCCAAATGTTTGAATGTTGACCAAAAGCGTGCAGCATCGCTTTCGATCTGTGCTCGATTTGAAAACGATGTAGACTTCTTAAACCGAACTGTTAATATGGATGAGACTTGGGTACATTTCTACGATCCAGAAACAAAGCAACAATCGATGGAATGGCGGCACTCTGGTTCTCCAAGACCTAAGAAGTTTCGTGTCCAAAAATCTGCTGGAAAAGTTCTTTCTTCAATTTTTTGGGATTGCCATGGATTAATATCATGATTGATTTTTTGGATAAGGGTAGAACAATAACTGAAGATTCGACATTATTGAATACTCTACGGGACAAAATTAAAGAGAAAAGACAACGCCCCAGTGCACAAATCTCCTGTTGCCATGCAAAAAAATTGTGATTTTGGGTAAGAATTACTAGAACACCCCCTTTATTCACCAGATTTGGCTCCGTCCGACTATCATCTCTTTCCTCAACTGAAGAAAAGTTAAAAAGGTCGTAAATTTTCTTCCAACGAGGAGGTAATAAAAGCTGTGAAGGACTGGTTTGCAGAGCAAGAAGAAACATTTTTTTTAAGGTCTAGAGACGTTGCAGGTTCGCTGTAATAAATGTATTCAATTAAGAGGAGCATATGTTGAGTAATAAAGTATTTTGACATTGAAATTTTGTTTGGTTCTATAGTAGGCTAAGAATTTTTCAATATATCCTCGTATGCTATGCTATACTTAGTTCTTCGTGCCTGTTGATTTAATCCGTGAATGTCCTGATGGATCGTACGTCGGAGAGCAGTGCAAAATGAAATTCCTGATTGTTTCCGGTTGTTAATCTCCGAATGACCAATTATCGTATGCTGCATATTCGGCATTCCCAACAGGCGATTGAGTTGTTTTTCCACCGAATTTGGACGGATCAATTAACGGAATTGCATCGCCCGCCGCTGTTACAAAAAAGAATACGGGCTACATGTTTCACTGTTTTCCATTTCAGGGAAATTTATTCATTGACGGATTCCCAGTTGTCAATGCTCCGCGCGCTCCAGTGGGCCATTTTAATTGTGTCGAAAACTGTTTATGTAAGGGGTTTCATGTTCAATTTTTCGATTTATCCACACATTCGATAACGTCGTTCAATTCATTCCGGTTAAAAGTTGTTTCATTGTTACGACCCCTTTCGCTAAATTAAAGCCAATAAATCAAGTGAGCCATTTACCTTCGTTATTGACTTCATGAGGTTGTACCTTCACACCCAAAGCCGACCAGATCTTATCAGATCCATTAACAAACAAAACTAACTTTGGACCTAAAGCCCTAGGGGGAAGCGAAGATCGGAATCTAGTGTCCCATGGCAATATTTGGGTTGGTTAGAATGCAAATTGTGGATGTTGTTCTTGTGTCAATGATGTTTAATCACGGTGCAATTACACATTTACGTTTTTTCTTATAGTCTTATACCCGTTCATACCACTTGTAGACATGGGCGCCCGCAGGGGGGGCCAGGGGGGGCCATGGCCCCCCCTGAGATTTTGATGGCCTTATCGTTTTTCAGCACAACACCCTCAATATTACAAGAATTTTTATTTTGCCCCCCTGAGAAAAATTTTGGCCCCCCCTGAGAAAAATTTCTGCGGGCGCCCATGCTTGTAGAGGGTGTTTCAATAAAAACACAAGATTTGAATTGTGTGGTTGGACAGTCGTAATGTCACGTGATTATGACGTGACAGATCGAAAGTTGACAGATGGGAATTATCTAAGTTGAAGGAAGAACATCGAATATTCTCCTTCATAAGTTGTTTTGACACCGATATTCTGAAATCTAAACATTCCGCCTTTTACTTTATTCGTTCAACGATTGTGAACTCGAAATGTATCCGAAGAAGTTGACGTTGTTTTGTTATTCCGACAGTTAAGTTAATAATGACGTTACAGAAGACAAAGCCGTAGTTAATAAATCTCGCAGTAATCCTCTTGACGTGAACTGAGTCCCTCATTGAAGGTAGAACGCTATAGCACTCTTCACTGCTTCTTGATTAATCTTATATTTACTCCTTGAACCGTAAGATTCGCTCGCCTATTATCTCGACTCCTTTCTGACTGATTTAACCTCACGAAGATCAGTTTTAATTAATGAAATATCTTCAATTCGTTCTCAAGATTGATTTTAACGCGAAATGAACAAGGAGCTGTTGATGAGAACGAAAAAGGAATGCGGATAAAACGTTTTTAATTCCTATCAATGTCAACGGAAAGTAGTTGAGGACGAAAGCTATGACTGCCTATTATACTATGTGGAACTTTATTCGGGAATGAACTCTAAATAATGAATTCGAATAAATGGACTTTGTAAGCTTTGAATTCATGAAAATAAAAGGTTTATTCTCGGTAGCAATATCCCTAGGAAATTGGTAATAGGCGAGATAATTTAATGATATTCCAAAGCTCGTTCTTGAGAAATTTGTCATAATAAAATTATGAGACAGTGGTCAATATCTGAGGAGATATTCGTTGTGAAATTTCCTAACCGCAAAAATTTTAACTCAACACAGCGAAACATTTATTTATTTATCAAAAGTACAATTAGTGAAAGTACAATTATTAAAATATTCAACTGAACATTAGATTCGTTGTTGTTCCCTACTATTGATTATTGAAGATCTATTACCATGAATAATATTTATCATAGGTATTGTTTCGGTCTTCCTGATCGAGAATTAAGTACGGTTTTATAAAAATTGATTGCTATGACCAGTAATTTTTAGCCACTGTTCGTTGCCATTCGATCATTTTTCCATCTCAAGTTGAAGGAACATCGAAATTTCCATGATTCCATAGATATGACCTGTCACAAAGAACAGAAACACAGACATTTTTGCCGAAATGCCAATGAATCGGATTTTGACGATTAGTTTCATAGTATTTCTGTGTTTCTGTTCTGTGTGACAGGTCAGTTCTATGAATATGATGCATCTATGTAACTAGTTCCTTCGCCATTCTGTAACGCAGTAGTCTACCGAATTATTCACAGATCAACAGTGTATCAATAAGGACTCTCATAAGGTTTATAACATTTGATTTCGGCTGTTCCCAAAATAACACGCTCTCAATAACCATTCGTCATTGTAATCTTTCTCTGCCGTTTAATCACAAATTCTAACATGCCAACATCGCTCTACACACTACCGCCAGTGACGTTCCAGGCCAGAAACCACCCCGTAGTTTGGCGCATTACAAAACCCGGATATATCAATGTTATATGTATTCCAGACCCGAGGTAGGCACGGATACCTACGGGAATTGCGGTCCGGTTATGATTGGCTCTGCGAAATATTACCAGAATTCGATATCAGCACAGACCTGTGATATCAGCGTTCAGCTGACCGGGGCATTAGAATCCCAGAGAGGTTTTCCATGGTGATTTCGAAGAGACGTCGTCTGGAGCACTCTTCACAACATCCGGTTGTATTCAGGAGGTCGGGGGCAAGGTTGCCACGTCCTTCCACCGAATTATACGAAAAAAAAATAGAAATACTATTCATCAGTCTATTTCGTTTGATTTGGGGGCAGAACTCTGTGGTATTCTACTCAAATCTTGATTGAACAAGGCCTGAATAATAAAATCTTGAAAGTTTTCAATATTTGTTGGACAAAACATAAATTCATAGATGCATCTATGACAAAACCATCGATATGCGTCTCTGGTTCAATGGAAGCGTAGAGAATGAACGTATAATCCATATAGAACCACAGAATACCTAACTACAGGTATTCTGTGATAGAACTTACATTATGTCACTATAATTTCTATGGTATAATATCAATTCTCGAAGACCATTCCATAGAAAAATCTCTGTTTCAAGAAATGATCTCGTTCGGGAAACAGAAAACCAACCTGGCAACTCTGTTCGGTGAGTATCCCGAATATGGGTGATCCTGGAGGATAGGAAAATTTATGGTAAGACAAGTTTATGCAAATATTTCCCTTATTCAGTCCTTATCTTTTCATTCGCATTTGATTCCACGATTTATGGAAACAGAAAATTGATTCGATGTGGAATAAAGGTGAAATACTACGTATAAGGATTCCGGGGTTGCCATCTAAAATACATAAATCATTTCGACCCGGGAATTCTCCAGACATAACTTTCTTATCACAAGTAAACATGAAAATCATGCAGTACAAAGATGTGAGTTCCAACATTTTGTGGAATAGATTTTTCCCGTGTTGACTTTTTCGAACTTTTTGTGATGATGTTATTGTTATCGTAATGCTAATTGTAGCACCATGTATGGCATCATCTAAGAAGAAACAAACCCAAACAAAATAAAAATAATTCGGAGTTTCGAACTTATGATTTTCATTCTCTCTGATCATCTTTTCTCTTGGAAACCACCGGAATAAATGGAATTATCTCGCTTATTCCTCGGGAACTGTGGTTATGTGAGTTCAGCCATTCGTTTCGTACATTTATAAGGGTTTCGTTCTCCGTTTAGTCCTAATAACTTTGGATTTATCAGTGGAATTCATAACCCTTATCGGGTTGAAATTAATTGAATTAATTTAGTTGGCTGATAAAAATACACCCTGCATGCGTTCATAAAGCGAATCAGCACGCTCTGAATCAGATATGGCAATGCTGTGTGGAAAATGAAATGGGGGAACTTCAGCGTTATGAAAAAACAGAGGGGGATTACCGATTAAAAAACCGAATCGTCAAGCGAAAAAAATTTTTATGATTCAATAATTGCAAGAAATTGTGTTACTGCATTTTTGGACAATCGAACGCGTTGTTTTGCCGTGTTTGCTAGCTCCCATCTGTCAACTTTCGATAGCTGTCACGTCATAATCATGTGACTGATCGTTGTGACTGTCAAATAATTCAAAACTTGCGCTCTAATTGAAACACCCTTTATTTATATTTTACTACGTGTCATGAAAATTATAGCATATCATTGAACGAGCATATAATGATGAATGATTAATATCCATAATATGCGAGTAGAATATCCAACTTTATCCTTGACTGTCAATAATTCTTTCAAAAATATGTAATCACAATTTTTATTGAAATTGTTGTAATGGATTCATTTATATGTCACTTCGTATGTTCCGTTCTGTAAATTTCCCGAAGAGTTTTCATGTAAAACCCCAACGTGAAGGTACCTACTCGAGTTTCACCTCGTAGCTTTCACACTCGACAATACTCGTGACAAAAGTGGGTAGAATAATTTATTTTACTAGCTGCAGTCGAGGCAAAAGCAAGAATAGGGGCGACATGAAAATATACACTGTGGAACTCTCCGAAATCTCAAATTATCATGCACTCAAGTTTCTCCATGTCTAGGGGGTAATTAAAAAATGAACCGAGGACCTAAGAAGGTTGATATGCAAATGCACGACATCATTAGCGACCTTCTGGTCTTATTGCGACTTCGTTAGAAAAAGGAAAGCTGAATTTATTCCAGGCGAAAGAACGAGGGACATGTTTCGGTGCTATTTTTCAATTCAATTAGGTGATTTACATTTCAATGGCAGATGATCCTTTCCATTATGCTTCGGCTGCGGTTCCTCTCCTCTTTCTGTTTTTGGCACAAGAATTTAGGATTTCCATTCTAGATTCATTAGCTCGAATGCTGTCAATCTGAATGTTTATTGAGACACAGTGTAATTCGAATAAATTCGAGACAAATTCCTTAAAATTGAAAAGAAGAATTTCATCGATCAGCATTGCAAGTTCTGCTCAAATTTCCTTTTATTGAATACAAGCAGGCCGTCCCAGCTTCGCCCGGGTAGAAATTTGTTTCACGCGGCGGTTTCATCTTCAATACTTCAACCGCCATATCTTTTGATGTACTCGTTGTAATTGTATGATGTGAAGGGCAATTTCGTTCTAAATTAAATACTGGGGATAAATAACGTAATAAGTTGGATGAGGATCAATATCCGATTCATAAAAACACACTCCCAAATAGTGCATAATTTTGGAAAACATCTGATTACCATGAAATGGTAAAAGCAAGTCAATCTTGAGAGATAGATATATGCTTTCGCGGACTTTTTTGTAGAACTATTTAAGAGGTACATTTCCGTCATTCATTGTATCCACGTAAGTCTTACACGGTTTTTGCAGCGCACGTGAAAAGAGCTGATTATGGCTGTTTTTTTTGTAATTATTGAAGTTATAGTAGGTTTCTTAATTTTTTTCGGGTGAAAAGTATACCCTATGTCACTAAGGGATAATGTAGCTTTCTAAGGGTGAAAGAATTTCTGAAATTGGTCCAGTAGTTTTTGAGCCTATTCGTATCAAACACACAAAAATACAAATATTTCCTCCTCTTTATAATATTAGTATAGATATAGATT
Source organism: Adalia bipunctata (assembly GCA_910592335.1). Classification (NCBI taxonomy): domain Eukaryota; kingdom Metazoa; phylum Arthropoda; class Insecta; order Coleoptera; family Coccinellidae; genus Adalia; species Adalia bipunctata. The sequence goes on along the minus strand of OU342949.1, from coordinate 70,841,456 downwards.
TCCGATATTACACGAAATTTATTATTTTTATTTATTTCGTTATATTTCGTTTATATCGCTCAATAAGGGATATTTGAAATTTAGCTCTTTATATAAAATATGAAGTAGTTTATTTTTTCTGACGTCTATCTGAATAGGTACAGTGTGGCACATTGAAAAGTAAACAGAGCTTTTCTTGTAGAAATTTGTTTACATAAAAACCATCTTCATTCACAGAGTGTTCCTCAATTAGAGGTGCAAACTAAGAAGAGAGATTCCTTGAATTGAGGAAAGAAGTCCAATGAATTTGGGACCGCAAACGTTTCGTTCTCGAGATACAGGGTGTTGAAGTTCGAATTTTTTTCGAGTTTTTCTCTCATCATAATATCTGCATTTCACAAGGTATTCAACTGAAAATGGGTATAGATAATACAATTCAGAGTTTACACAGTGTGACATGCAAATTTCGATTGCATATCTACAGGGTGATTTTTTTCTGAAACACTTTCCCCTGTTTTCCCCCAGAACTCATTTTGGTGAGCCAGTGAGCCAGGTGAGTTAGTTTGAAGAATTGTAAAAAGAAGCTTTATGGTCTACTCTACTGCATTTTTATCGTATCTGGTACAGATTTCGGAAAAAAAATTTGAATGATCCTCTCGAAATCTCCAGAAGAATCAAAATTGTCATAAAGATCTAGATTAGTATGAAAAGAAATCTGAACTATTCAAGTCTGGGGATCTGGCGGGCCATGACTGATGTCCAATCCACCTGTTTTCATAACTTTCTAATACATCCCTAATGAACCTAGTACACCCTGTATCTCGGAAACAAAACGTTTGCGGTCCCATGTCCATAGAACATTTTTTAGTTGAAATTATACAAAAAATCTCCTCTCTTTGTTTGTTCTTCCAAATTAGCGACAGCCTGTATATAGAGTGGCCACTTTTTTAATGGGATTGTATTGGTAACTTTTAAACCATAAGAGTTAGAGTCAAATGGAGAAAAAGTTGCTTGACAATGCTTCTATGAATGCAACTTTTTCTCAATTTGACCGAACCTCTTACTCTTACGGTTTAAAAGTTACCAATACAATCCCATTAAAAAAATGGCCACTCTGTATACAGGATGTATTTAAAGGTGAGGCTTTTCTTTTGACAGATGGTACTCATCAAAACGAGTCATTTTACCAAAAATTTTTATATGAATTATGCCCCTGTTTCATGGGCGCCCGCAGAAATTTTTCTCAGGGGGGGGGCAAAAATTTGTCTCAGGGGCGACAAAATGAAAATTATTTTGATATTGGGGGTGTTGTGCTGAAAAACGATAAGGCCATAAAAATCTCAGGGGGGGGATGCATGGCCCCCCCTGCGGGCACCCATGCCCTGTTTCGAGAAAATGAAAATAGAATATCTTCTTGTTTCTAGAGGTGAATATGAAAATTCCTAAGTCCGAAACTGCTCCCTCGCCTCGTAGATATCAACATCTCTTGTTTTTTGTCTTCTTATCATACATGACATGGAATATCGACTGTGATCAGTATATTTTCGATCGTGTTTCGGCGTGGATTGTACGAGTGTTTTGTTTCGAAAATGCTGCACGTTTATTTGAATAATGAACTTGTTGATATGCTTTCAATTTATGGGGAATCAAAACAAAATGCCAGTTCAGCGTTTAAGTTGTGCAGAACAAGATTTCCGCTAAAAAATCACCCAACTTCGCGGATGTTCATAAACCTGGTGCAGAGATGTAGAGAGATGCAGGCCAGAGTAGTATTAAGGTATTGATGCCCAAAATTTTTTATAAATTTTTCAAATTGAACATTTCATATAAGTATATTTTCGGTAAAATGATGAGTTCTATCACCTATATCAAAAGTCCCACCTCAAAATACACCCTGTATTTTATAAATTCGCAATATTGTCCATCATCTTCAATTGGGGCTGAGGGCTCTTCAAATTTAGATTTATTGCTCCTTCGTTGACTGAACTTTTCCATTTTCTTTCCCAAATTAGTTTTATATCGACGATTAATGTCCTACAATAAAGTGAACCACCCTGTATATAAATTTTTTTTTTCGATGAATCCTATTTGAATCCGGAATTCCCATCTTCCGTTCTAATTTAGCGCCCAAGAACTCGCCTGGAAAACTCGAAAAACAGCGCTCCTCCCCCCATTTTCCGGGAAAATCTGAGCGGAAACCCCGATCGAATGGGATATTACATCAGAAAGTCCCCCGGTAAGACGAGGCGGCAGCGAAACACACTCCGTCCGATGAGATTCGCCGCCTCATTTCATCCATCCAAGACAGAAATTGCGTGAATATTTTCTGCCTCCATATTTTCTGCGCCACGTCTTATCTAGTCAGGAAGCTTTATCACACAATGTGGCGGAATTTTCTCCTCGATCGTTCCGAGGGGGGCTAGGGGGGCGGCGGCTTTCCGCCGCCTTGAATAATGGAGAAAAGCGAGCTCGGCGGAGTTCGGCGAGAGGTGCCTTTAAAAATTAAAAGGATGAATATTTCATAACCACTCCCAACTTAGTTTCGGGGCGAAATTAATTATTTGGATTGGTGTCGGGAACTTCGGCAATCTGGACTTATCGGACTCATCGGAGTCGGGTGTTTAGATAGAAGGCAATGATGCGCCGCCAATTTTCATTCTTGTCTATTTAATCTCGGGGTTATTAATGGGTAGCTCACAGAAAATGCCGCAAAAAATATTGACAATCACATTTGAGGTTAATGTATGGGTAATCCAGTTGTTTATACAAGTGACCTTGACGAAGTGGTGGCCGGTCCTCCAAATTCGCCGCAACGTTGCCAGATCGGGCGAATATTCCGATATTTGAAGAATAGGTGATAGAAGGATAGAAGCGCATTTAATTGACGGGAAGTTAATTTCCCGCCTCCGATTCTTGGCGGTAATTTGAACTAACGGCAGAAACCGTCGACGACTCATTTCTTTATTACATACGACTTCTTGCTGAACAGATCAGAGTTTTTGTGTGGGTGATTCTAGTCCTTTTATTCAACCGTAATTCAATATTAGTGGTTGATGGTTTCTAATGGCCCCAAGAATACATTGGTAGAGAAGCAGAGTTAGGTTCTACATCTCACACCGTTTCTGACTGGTATAACTTCTGTCGAGAAGTGTGTGAAACCTATTCCATCCAAAATTAAATAGCTATTGGAGCGCTTAACGAAGATGGCACGTCGAATATCGTTGAGATCGACTAATCAAAATTCTTCCATAGGAAGTACCACCGAGAAAGATGGGTAGATGGCCACTTCGAACTAAGCAACTCTGAATAAATTATTAGAAATCATAAAATTTCATTCAACATAGTGTTTAATCCAAAAACTATCCCAAAACAATTCTAATTGATTAAATTATCACGTGACAAAAGATAAAAAACAATAAGTTGCATTTGAATTTAATATATTTCTCCCTCGCATTTTATTTCACGCCACTGAAGTGAAAAACAAATGGCTAAAAATTAGATTGTCTAAGAAATGAAAAAAAATTTCAGAATTCAGACTTAAATAGATTAATTTATATAAAAGAAAAGCCGACATTCCTCCCATCAGACTGAGTCAATATTTATTGACACTCATTATTTATTTTCAATTGGAGTTCGCCAATTAAGACAAATTTAATCGAAAAATTCGGGAGATATTTTCAGGTGGCGCTACCTTCCAATGAATCGCCAAAAACAATTACTCTTACAATTCCTGAACGAAGTACCTATAAGTTGATAATTCTTATTCCTTTTCGTTGACATAATTCAATCCAAAGAAACGTATTTGCACAATCTGGCAACAAAATTCGGTTTTGACACTGCTCGCGCATGCGCAAATCGGACTCCAAATCTCACTTGTATAAACAACTGGATTACCTGAGAGAAATCGCAGTGACTTATCACAGACAGGTCTGTGGACTTCGATTCTTCATTCTCATTCTCCAAAACTCCAAAACACATTCTATTAAATTTATTTGAAGAAAATATGACAACGTCGTATTTAATTTTCCACTCTGCATTTCATCATTAATATTGCCGAAGTGAATATGCGATATGAATAATTGAGGCTATACTAATCGAAGATATTCTAAAATTGTAGAATTTCTGTGGTACTAGTCACCACTCACCAGTGAAGATTGAACGCCGAGCGTAAAAATGATGCCTTGTTGACCATAGTTCATGGTTTCTTGTAAAGATGACTAGGCATCTAAAAATAATGAATTTTATGTCATGAATCGCCAACAAATCGCAAGCCCCAAGTGTTCCCTTGTACTTAGGAATTTAATTGAAAATTCCCATCCTTGAAGGTTTCTCATTAAATATGAAAATATTACGGCCACCGCTTTTTTATCGGAATATCCGGAATAGCAGTGTTATTTCCGCAGTTAAGCGCGTCATAATCCTCCGGTTTAATTAGTGAAATAAAAAAGCTTGGGGAAAGATGGAAATTGGAACGTGAACCTTTGTTCGTTTGTTTTCTCGATGCTGCCCCCTACACTAAAAAACTTACCTCATCGCTCTTGTCTTCTTTGTCCGCTTGGGCAACTGAAATGAAGAAAATCTCCGTTAAGAAAAATCCTGTCAGATAGGTCAAGTTCCGAAGCGAAAGTACATTCAATGAAAGAAATTCATAATCAATTAAAAACTTTGTACAATAAAGCTTCTACCCTCAATGGAATATTTAATTCTATGGGCTGAAATGGCAGCTCCTAAAAAACTTTTGTCTATCGTCATATTCATAGAATAGTGAAAGCTACCTTTTTCTATGACCCTATTTGCAGAATTATTTCCCAAAACTCTTTCATTTCTCCAGACACTCCAGACATTTTTTTGGCTTTAGAGACATATTCTATTGAAATTAAAAATACAACATTGGTTCTCCCGCACCAGAACTGGTAATGAATTTGGCGTCAAATGAAAAAAATTAATTAGATATCGAACAAAGAGATCTTGCGGTAATATTTCAATTTGATTTGAAGCATTTCCACGCAGCTGGAGCGGGTTTCATCCTGGAAAGTTCATTACGTTTCAAATTAACCAGTTAATGGCCAATTTTCCGGGACTTGATTGCGATAGACTTCGATTGATGAATTTCTCCATCGAATCGTTATGAGCTTTCAAAGAGGTTACTTTTGATAGCTAGAAAAGGTTTGCGAGCTCAAAGAGAATATCGCTTTGATTTTGGCTGCTTCGAGCTCTACTTTTAATGATTTTGGATAGTTTTGGTTTCCTTCATTGATTTTCCAAATATTTTCGTCATTCTCATCGTTTACTTTTTCAAACAGTCTGTATAGACTCAACACTATCATCGCTCATTCACTGAGCGATTCCACCAAAATGATGTGTCATGAATAAAATTTAAATTTCATAATAATAGACACGCTTTTCGCTATGAGTATGAGAATAACAAGAATCCTTCTTCATTCTGCTAATCATCATTTTACGGAAAATAATGAACCATATCATTCAAGTTTTTCGAATATTATCAAGGTGGATGAAATGAAAATCATTAATATAATAATACTAGCGTGCAGGACATAAATACAAGGCTCAAATTCATAATAAGTACTTCCAGACATATCATCAATCATTGCTATCACTTGGATAAGATAGAAATAATAATAAATGCATCGCATGCCACAATAAATCACAAATTCTAAGTGAAAATTGAAGTTGTTCGAAATTTACAAAAATATTTTCGAAAAATTGTGATTGAAGTAGGTAGGTGTAGGTATGAATTTTCCCAGACATAAATAAATAGGGAAACTGCCCTTTAATAGCAGCCAAGACTGTTCCTTTCCTCTACTAGCATATCGATTATACATTCCTGAAGGAAATCTAACGAATCCGAACACAAATTCAGAAGCTGACACTCAGAAATCAGGTTACCTTCTTGAACAGCGGCTAACAAAACACAACAAAAGAACACTCTGTCCAAATATCGCATTGTTAGGTCGTTCTCGATTATTGCGGATTCATTTGTACAATTCTTTACATCTTAAATGCGGGAAACCGTTCTTTGCGGACGATTTGAATGAGGCAGATCGTGGAGATCTTGAGCTTTCATTGATTCCGGCGATATTATAAAAGCACGATGGTTGAAGATATACTACACATATTACAATGCATCGTGAACGTCTAGTCGCTTTTGGCATCACGCAACCCATAAAACAGGCGTACTAGTCTGACGACGTTGCCAAACGTCGTCGTTATACCTGCATTGAACGGAAAGAAATTGGACGAATTAAAAACGATTACGAATTAAAATCAGCTTCACGTACTAAAGCCTAGTTTGAAAATCTGTTTAAAACTCTTTGAATATGGCAATATTTCATTGAATCAATCTTTTCGCGGGTAAGCATTTAGGTATTTGAAAGAATCACAAGGAATCTCCAAACATCAATGTCAATCGATAACCAATCAAAATGATATTCTATGATTCGCGGTTAAATCCCCAACAGCTGTTACATATTTGAAAATACGCTTGCGTCTAGATTATTTGAAGTGACAAAGTCGTAGTTAACCGCTTTTTCATTGAATAAACCGAAATAGTGCACGTGTATCAATTCAATATAATTTTAAATGTTTTATTAGTGTTTTTATATTTCCGACATAAGGTAACTGCAAATTTAAAATTATGTAATTGTAATATATGTCAGTAAATGATTAAACTGATTTGAAATTTTTTTGCAAACTTCTGTTATCATAGTTGGTCGTAAAAAATACTGATTGATTCTATCGATAATCGATTCATAGGCTGTTTATGAATGATAAGAAATATATTTGCTGAGGTAATACTCTATTTTTCATAATGCATATCAAATAATTGCAGCGCTAAAATGTCTAAAAGAGGGCAAGTAGACCTTGTTGCCAATGAACATGCCGATTCTCCACATCCTGTAAGAAGATCTAGTCGTATTTCATCAGGGCAGAATTTGACTAGTTCCCCTGCCCCTAAGACAATCAAAACCAGGAGAAATTCTGCTAACAGCGTTGCAGAAAAGGAAAAGAGTGCTGTGGAGGCAAATTCCACAACTGAAGACAAAAGAAAGACAAGGAGGGCTTCTACTGATGAAGATCCTAAACCTGCCCCAATTAGAGGCCGAAGAAGTGAGTTATTTTTCTTATAAAGCAGAAATTATCTGTTGTCAGTGTTTTTTTATCATAACTAGGCATTTCAAATATGTCTTTTTGGCACTTGACAAAATGTGCAGATATATCTCTATTGATGTGTCATACTATTCTGTGCTTTCACATGCTCATTATCTTAGCTCATTATTCATTTGTTTTCTTCATGAAAAATGTGCAAATAAATACATAAATCTGTTTGGAATTGATTTATAATTGATGAATTTGGATGGAGAATCAGATAGTGATAGTCCAGTACATTGAACCAAGAATGATGGAAATTGGTACTTGATTGATTTTGTTTTAGTGATTATATCAAACCCATTTGTTCAATAGTGTAATATCCATAGAGAAAATAAAATAGAAATGGAGTCAGGTGATGAGTTGTGGTTCGGTTTGCAGTTAATACGCATGATTGATTAAGATTTTCACCAAGAATCTTGCTATTAATAAAATACTGTCTACAATTTGAGTATTATTGGAGATTCTTTGATTTTTATACTTATTTATTGAATATCAAAAACAAAATTGAAAATTGCCTCAGCTGTGATTTGAATTTTCTAACCTATATTTCCAAGACCTAAAAGCATGAACTATCCTTGATTGATTTTATAGTTATAGGAAAGTTATTTATTGAATTTATCTACAGATATAAATTTGAAAGAACTCTAGAATGGTTATAATTTTTTCACTTTTTCTTGCAGGTTCAGTGACCAAAGTTATTGAACAAGAAATAACATCTGCACCAAATTCTCCTAGTCGTAGAACCACAAGGGCGGCCACTGCATCGCCGTCTTTGGAAGTCCCAGCCAGAAGAACAAGACGATCTTCGCAAGATACGGAAACTACCGAAATTCCAGCCAGACGGACTACCAGGAGATCTTCGACGGGTATTCAAGAAAGCACCATCGAAGAAATAATAGAAAAAGCAAAACCAATCACCAGAAGACGCCGGTCATCTTCAATTGACGAACAAGAAGAAAATGTCGTTGCTGAAAGGCCAAAAACGAAAAGATTATTTAATGAAGATAACCATTTGGAACCCATCAAAGAACAAGATCAGGAAGTGAAAGAGAAAGCAGTCGTCGAGACGAATAAGGAAGTGAGTCACACGTTAGAGGTGATAGAGGAGCTTGGAGATGATGAGAGTGACAGATTGATCGAGAGTTTGAGTGAAGTGATAGGAGAGGAAGACAAAATTGAAATCGAAGATGAAGCAAAGACAGCGGAAGAAGATAAAACCATACCTACAGAATTGAATAAAACTGATGTAGAAAAGGAGAGAATTGAGACAGAAGAAAAATCTAGCCCTAAAAAATGCATACTTGAAACATCACGATCTGAGAAGGCTGTCGTTGAAGTGAAGACCCAAAATTCAACTGATGCTAAGTTGCCGGAAGAAAAAGAACCAAGAAAATCTATTGAAAAGACTGAACCTAAACTAAGCGCAGAGGAAGAAAAATCTGAGGCAATGGAAACGAGTGAGAAAGTTGATTTGGTGAAAAATCCTGAGACTTTACTAAGAAATTACATAGAAGTGGGCGAAGATGGGTCCTATGCTCTTACGTTGAAAGGAGACAATAAAATCCAAGTGGAAAAGACGAAGAACGAACAAGAAACTTTGTCTTCTCCAGGCAGCGACAAAGAAAACGCTTCTATAAACATTCCCAAAAAGAGAATATCCTCAAAATTCAATGAAGATAATTCAGCCGCTAAAAATCCCGAACAAGATGCCTTTGTTGTGAGAAAGACTCCTAGGAATAGTTTATGCGAGCCAATGGATGTCGACGAAGATGAAGATGATTTATTTTCTTCAAAAACAGAAACTCCAAAATTGATGAATGGAAAAAGTGAAACCAAAATAACTTCACCGATTACCAGCCAAAAAGAAGAAGAACTCACAAGCAGCAAAGACAACAGTTGTACAATGGAAGGATCGTTTTCACATGTGAATGTGTCGCCTGATAAAGAATCACCAATGCTTGATAAAACTTCAGAATCTCAAACTGAAATCAAGGATTCAACAACTACCGAGGATAATGATTGTGACAGTGATGCATCAATTAAATTAGTCGATACCGATGATGAGGAAAATGCTAGAAAGGAAAACGAAACTGCGACGAATGAAATTGACACTGAAATCCAAAATTCACAAAAAACCACAGATGAAAATGATAAGACGAATGCATCACTCTCAATAACGGAAGAAAACAAATGTGATACCAGTCAAGCACCTGGAATTAATGTTTCGGAATTGGATGAATCAGTTCTCGATAAAAGTTTCGAGAGTGATAAAGAAGTTGCTGAAAATTTCAACGACACACTCGTAGAAGCCAATTCCAGTATCAAAATTGTTGTAGAAGCCGTTGATTCAACAAACTCAAATGAAACAACGAAAGACCAGCTAGAGAAACAAGAATCTAAAAGAAAATCACTTGGAGAAGCCAAAACCAATTCAAACTCTGAGGTTGAGTCTCCAACTGATAAAAAAGATCAAACTGCAGTTGAATCCGAAAAAAAAACCGTTGAGGTGAAGGAAAATGGACAAGAAGGCTCTTTCACAGTCAGTGGAAATGAATCAAGTCATAAGTCTGAGAAAGAATGTGTAGATTCTGAAATTGCAGGGTCTCCGCAGAAATCTTCAACGAAAGTGCAAAATTCAAGAGAAAAAGATGAGAAAAACGAAAGTGACACCTCAAGTGATATGGAATTATTATCTCGTTCCGTGAAATGGGAAAGAGAATCTAATAATTCCGAAAATGAAGTACATGATTCTCAGAATAGCGAGAAGTTCTTAAAATACTCCATCAAGATGGAAAATCAAAAGATGATATCTCCTCTGGACCAGTCGCCTGATACTTCTTTTACTTCAGGAGATGTACAATTCAAAGTACCGCTTAAAGCTGAAAAAGTTACTCCAACTCGTAAATCTGTTGGAAAAGAAATCGAAGAAGAAAACGCTTCAAAGTCTGGTATTATACAAAAAATTATATTGCAGAGAATTGAAGTCATAAAACACACTGATGACGAATTATTACAAAGAGTAAATAAGTCAAAATTAGATGAAGAAAGTGATACATCTGAGGATCAAGAACTAAAACTCTCAATGCAACCAAGAACTAGACACTCTTTCCCTAATGTTGAAAATGATAAAAAAACGAAAAAAGTAGAAGCCCAAAAAACCGAAACAAGACGTTCTGTGCCAATGGGTCATTCAAAATACCTCAAGGTAGCATCTTCATCGACGGAAAGTCTGAATGAAGATGAAAGGAATGAAGACGAAAAAGATGATGAAATACATTTAATATTGTCCTCTGATGATGAAAAACAGGATTCTCCTGAAGAAAAACAGGATTCCACCAAAGAAAATCTGAAACCAAGCGAAGAACTTAATTCTAGTACAAAGAAAAATGATTCTATGAGAAATGAAAAATATGATACTCTTCCTGAAGAATCTGAAAAGGAAACAGAAACTGAATCAAACAAAAATTCACCTTCTGAAAACGAAGATGAGGAAGAATGCTTGCCTAAGAAGAGAAAGTCTGAAGAATCTGGAGGAAAAAGAAAGAAATTAAAAGTGTGTCCTGAAGAATTATCCGATTCAGAACACGAAGTAGATGAATCAAACGAAGAAGAAGACAATGAACAGGAGACAGATGAAATTGAAGACGAGAAAACTACAAATAAGATGAAAGTTGGCGATTTCTTGGATGATATGGCTGAAGAAGGAGAAGAAACACCGGACGAAGAAGAAAGTGATGAAAATGAAATTATCGATGAGGGTGAATCAGTCCTGAGTTCCAGTATGGATGAAAAAAGTTCTGAAGACGATTACGACTCAAAAGATTCCTTCATATGTGACGATGATCCAGAATTATTGTCAGGCGAAGAAGAATATCTTGGAATCGACAAAAAAGAAAAGAAGAAATACAAAAAAATCATTGCACCATCGTGCAGCGATTCAGACGATGTCTTCGAAGATTTAACAGAAAATTCGCCGGAAACTGAAAAACCGGCCGAAACTAGAGAAGAATTGGTTGCGGAAAAAATTGATTCTATTCTTAAAGTCAACCCTGCCAGATGTAGCTCTCCAAATCTGACCGTAAAGGATGTGATGAATTCGTCGAGAATTTCCGAATCCTCTGTGATTCTACAAGAGACGTGCAGTATTGGGGCTGCCAAAAGTAAGGTTATCATAAACAAAATAAACTGCATGGTTGATGTGTTCTGCCAAAACATCCATGAGTCCGAAGGAGATATTTCGTTGAATGTGTCGCTGAATTACAAACCACCTCAAGGTTCCCCACGGAAAAGCTTGGAAACCAGGGAGTCTTTAAATATTTCTCTAGGAGAAGATGAAGGAACGAAGGAAGTTTCAAAAATTGTCGAGAAATCACCTGTAAAACCTTCGAGATTATCCATGGAAAAAAGGAAATTATCCCTTTCGCCCAAGAAACCTTCAGAAGATGTTTCAAAAATTGTCGAGAAATCACCTGGAAAATCTCCAAGATTATCCATGGAAAATAAAAAAGTATCCCCTTCACCCAGGAAACCTACAGAAGACGTTCCAAAAATTGTTGGGAAATCACCCGAAAAACCTTCAAGATTATCCATGGAAAAAAAGAAATTATCTCTTTCGCCCAAGAAATCTGCAGTGGAAAAACTGATAGATGTGGTAAATGTAACATCTACCGATAAAGATGATAATACTGATCAGGTGAATCTTCAGAACGAATCACAATGGAAAGATATAGACGACAGTGCAACAGAAAAAGTCGAAAAACCAAAGAAGAAGAAAAAGAAGTCACGAAAACAACGCTCTATCGAAAGAAAAGCCGCAGAAGAAGCTCGTCCAAATCTAGACGAGACATCATCCCCAGCTGAATCAATCTCAAAGAACAAGAATGGAAGTACAGAAGAAATAATTTCTTGCGAAGATGTGAAATCAAACAAAACAGCAAAACAGAAAGGTAAAAAGAAGAAAGGAAAGGTACTGTTTGATTTAGGAGAGCAAGATGTTCCAAAAACGAAAAAAACTGAAATTGAATATAACGAAAAGGCTGAAAAAAATAAGGATTTCAAAATTAAAGGAATGAAGAGGAAAGCGGATCAAAATTATGAAGTTACTCTTCAAGTAGATATAAAGAAAGGAAAACGAAAAAATACGGAACCAATTGACAAAGAAGTTCCTGTTAAACAAACCAAACTACATAATAATCAATTCCAAATTGAAACCAAACGTTCGAAAGAATTAAAACCAACGAAACCTTCAAGCTGTCTCAAAAATTCCGAGAAAAATCTAAAGAATAAAAAAGTGTTGAAAGCAAGTTATTTGAATCAGGGAAGTGAATGGGAAGAAGAAAAGGTTGTGGTTCAACCTTCAGCAGCCAATACGTCTTTAAGTGGTTTTAATTTAGAGGCATTATTGAGCAGGGATTTTAAGAACAGAATGATTTATGATTCTTCAAGGAATAAGAGAGAAACTTCTGTTAAGTCAAAGAAAAAGCAGAAATACTAATTTGTGAGGGGTCAAGAATATGTTTTGATTGATGTTAATTATATATGTGTTGTTTTTCGTTTCGTCTCAAGTCTGATACTTTTTATGAATGGAAAATGTTGAATTTGATTAAATATTCTTTATAAAAGTGGTTTTTTGCTTTGAAAATTGGTTTCTATTCCTGATCAACAAAAATTTCCTTTGAAAATAACGGATGAAGATTCGAAACTGCAAATTTTAACGGTTTCCTAGGCCACAGAATGGTGTATAACGTGAACTTTGACAACAATAACTTTTCTTGTTCTATGGATTCATTAACCTATTTGGTGACCTTGGCGTTGACACTTTCTCCAAAATAATAACAATTAGGAACATATCGAATTTCTAGAAATACCGAATTGCCTTTAATAAAAATTCAGAATTGTCAATTTCTTGATTTCTATTAATTGGTTCAACTTCTCTTCATCCCTAGTCTTTTGAAAGCCTTTCTTAGAAGAGTCCTTTTCTTCCAAAATGCTCATGGAGATCCAATGTTCTTGACATTTTTTCAGTTATTGTTATTGGAAACACAAATGAAGATCCAATCTAATTTTCAGAAAACACCATTTGGGAACAAAAGCCTTTGTTATCGCAACTTTAAACAAATAATTTGAACCCACAAACTATGATAACAAAGTTGAAACAATTTATACTGAACAGATAAAATCACAGCAATAAGAAATGAATTCCTGATTATTTATCATTTTCAATAATGAGGGATAATAATGAAATTTGCAGTGTGTTGTATATATGTGTCTTAAAATATTTCTGAAGAAGTCATGTCTGTGAAAATCATGGAGAAAAAACTAAAAAGAGTAGGCATTTAATTATATTCAACTTCAAAGGATTCAATCATCATACTGTTCTAGGCACCAAGTTTCAACAAGGAAACTAATGCTATATGGGCTGCATGGCTCCGAATGGGTAATCGTGAAGTCTCAAGAGAAGCTGTAGCAAAAGGAACCCATGTAGAGCTAGCAATAAAATTTTTATCTGTTAGAAATGAAATTCCTCAAACTGACGCTGAGACGTGGTTCAAGAATGAAGTGAGTAAATCACGAAATATTATTCTGTGAAAATGCAATATTCTTTGTAGGTATTAACTTGGGTTCAAGAATTATTGAGGAGAAAACAGATCCATAAGTCAAAACATATTTTGAATAATGCCGGGTTTGAACCAATGAAAGAATTACACAATATTTTTTTCTTGACAAACTCTGTAGAATTGAGGAAATATGTGGGTGATCATTTGATTGAACAGAAAAACATGGATGAGAATACGAAGAATCTTTGGACGTTTCTTGAAATCATTCTTGTTAATCGGAACAGTGTTGCTGGGTATTTACTGTGCGAATCTGTGGCTGATCTTTATAAAAAGAGTCCAGAATGGCATTCGAAAGTTTCTTCCATTCTGTTTCTTCTGGTTTACGGTGAGTACCTGGTGTTTTATCAAATAGGATCTGATCAATTTTGCATTGCTTTTTTTTTCGATGGATTTCTGTTCCAAAATCAATATTCACAATTTCAGATAATCATTTGATTCCATTTATCAAACCGTTGGATCTTTTCAAGCATTTGATTTGTACCAGTGACGAACTAATCAAATGTTGGATTGCTCTTAGTTTTGGCAACCCTGAATGTGTTGAAATCAATTGTAATTCTAACATAATGGAATTTTTTACAAAAAATAGCATAACGTTAGAAATGCTGCAAGTTTTAAACTGTGAACATCTAGAGCTCACTAAACATTTGAAAGAGGACATATTTAATGAACTCTGTAAATATGGAGTTTTCATGAAAGATGAAAAATCTGATCTAACCATGCTGCTGAAGCGTTTTCTGAAGTACGACATCTCTTCAATTTACGATGTATTGCAAATGGAAAAATCTTCTGTAAGCATCAGGGATTTCATAAAGATGCTCAATGATTATTGTGTTAATCATCAGCTTTTACCTGTTCTGGCGGAATGCTCCAGTTACCTTCCTTTAGAGGATTATGAAAATTCAATATCGGCTCATGTAGATTTATTGATTAAGTATAAATCGTTGAGGTGGGATTCTGAAGATAGCTTGAGAACGAATATCATGGCTACTATAGATTACATAAAGAAAAGTGACTACAAAGAATATTTCGAACAGAATCCACTCGTTTTATGTAGCTTGATAATGTTCACGGATGAAGTGAAGTTTTTGGAGGCTTTCAACAGTAAAGTGAACGTATGTGGGGTAGAAATATCCAAATATTACAATTCTATACTTTCTAAGTTTGGAATAATAAGGAAATTAGTGGATAAGAATAAGGAAGAGGAAATTTATGGCAATAAGAACTATTATGCTTTAATCGAGAAACATTTGAAAATAAACACTAGAAAACTGTTTGAGTTCCGATATACCAACGTAGATTTACCTCATTTCAACTGTGATAAATTAGTACAAAAGTATGGTTATAAGAAAGAATTGGATTATGTGTTTTATCTCAGAGAATTGAGGCCAAGTATAGCATCTAAGTTAGTTATTCTCGAACAACACCAAATAAAAGATACAAACAAAATACATAAAATGAAAGAAAAACAAGTTAACAAAGTTTTCAAAATAGCTTTAAACGCGTTCGAAAACAAGGAGTTATCTTACAGTTGTATCTGTTTTCTGGAAATGATTGATGTACCTTCAGATAAACTGCAAGTTTATTTGAACGTTATTGAAATACTGTATGAAGCTGGATACGATTCCTTGGAATGTAAAAAAATGTTTGAATGTGGGTTACAAGAAAATAGTTTTGAACCTTTTGAAGAACTTTTGGAGACTCACGTTCTATCCGGGATAGATTTCAATTTCCAAAGTGCCAAAGACTTTGTCGCCGCTAAGGAAAAGTATGAAATCGCAGTGAAATTCTGTAGAGCAAATAACTCCAAACTACCGGAAGGTTTCCTCAAGAACTGTGCCATGAACAACGACTGGTTGTCCTTCATGATTTTTGCACAAATCCAGGGTTACCCTGCAGATCAAATCAAGGAAGTGTGTCAGTGTTTCAAAAATCCCTTTTATTTGGAACATATTTTACATTGTGTGAGCTACGATATTCAAGTGGAGGAAGAAAATGCGTTAATGAAGGGCAGGGATCCCAGGAAAGCTTTCTTGTCGAGGATCGGAGTGAGGATAAGCACTGATTCGACAGGGGCTTACGACACGTATTCGCTTAAAACCCAGTCGATAACCAGGAGCGATTCTTTGGATGTTTTGGAGATCGATATTTTGAATACCAAGGCGACGTTGTTGCAGACTTTGATCCGCTGCCACAACAGCGTCGATCCCCCCAAGGCTTTGCTTCAAGCTTGTCATATGTATAGGCATCCCATTCTGGCTATTCTAGCCACGTGCTATGAGGTAAGTGAAGAATTTAGTTAGATCGAGGATTTAAGTCTTAGATGCAAGTTGCCTTCATTATTGGGTATTTTTGGGCATACCAGCTAACCGGATGACATCTGTCATTCTTATTAAGCAATCCAACAACCTGTCAAATATTTTTTGAGGTTAGTGCTGGTGGTCGAACAAGGGGAACTCAGCTTTGCTCATGTAGACATTAAACACGTTTATTTGCTTGAAAATTCGTTTTATGGGGACTTTTTTTGATGTTTTCAGTTAATCTTACTGTCAGGAATATCGAACCAGTATAAATTATTTAAATTGAGTGCATTTTTATTGAAAAGAACCGTAAATATGTACCAAAGTTGGATGTGCAAGTCGTTCAAAGAGGATTTTCTTGAATACACAGAGTGTTACTTGCTGTATTATCGATATACCAGGAAACACAGGGAAATTTGGTCAGCAGACTTCAGGACTTGACAAAATCGAAAAAGAAAAACTAAAAGGAATATTTCTGCGTAGATACTGAAATAAGCAGTACTCAGTTCATTAACGACTTGCACTTCTGACTTTGCCATACTATTATGGCATGCTTTTGAGAAAAATGCACCTAATTAATAATTTTTATAATTTTCATTGCTTTGTTATACCTGAGAATAAGAATGACTAGAAATATTAAATAAATATGTCCTTCAAAAACAATTCTCAAGCAAATAAAGGTTTAAGGTTTTTAATATCCACATGAAGAGAGATAAATTCCCATTGTTTGACCACCAGACCTAACCTAGACAAATATTTGACAGGTCGTTGGATTGCCTAATAAGTGTTGATCCGGGAATATGCCCCATAAGTAGAGTAAACTCAGTAAAAAAATATTTAAGTCCTTAATTCAAAGATTTCCCTTAAGAAATGTTCAATATCTATGAAATGATTGTGAGGGCTCTGTCTTCTATTCCAGCCTGACTCGTTGCACACAAACTGGTTGACTTGGTTGGTTGTTTCCTGCGACCTGCATAGGATCTATAAGAATGTCGAGCAAATTGTAATGTCAGCAGGCACAACCATGGAAGTTTTGAACAAAGCCATGGAGAATAGATTCCCACTGACCTTGTTGCAAAGTTTTCAAATATTTTTTCCTGTAAGTGTTGGCTTAACTGTCTGTCGAAATATGAACTAAGGGAGTAATTTTTACAGGACAACGGTTTGAAGCACTTCCTGAAATTCCTATATCTCGGTATACATCACGTGTCCGACCTAGACTTGATGTCCAAAGAATTGGCTGCCTTCAAGAGGACCTTGAAAGTTTGCAGGAAATCCAGCATTCTCTCTGAATTCGACAGGGATATTACGTACCTCAAAAACAGATTCTGGATAGAGGAAACCTCGATTTCGCTCATGGCGTCAGCTCTGGAACACAACTTCGAATCGACCTACGACCAAGTGGTCTTTCTCAAAGTGATAAAAGATCTGCAGGTGCAAGAATTATTCAGCATCGAAGTGCCTTCGTTTTCCTCCGTTCTCGAAATAATAACGACCTTGTACGAAACCGGAAGTAGGACACGTCTGAGCCTGAGCAAGGCGATGAGCGCAGTTCACCATCGGGAAGCCGTCATCGAGTGTCAGAACGAGCTGCTTCAAGAGAAAAATTTCGAGACCGCCTTGAAAGTTGCACGTATCGGAAATTTGCCTAGCGATTTGGTCATCTTGATGGAGTGGGAGGAAAAATTTGGGAATCGAGAGAAGAACGTGAATTTTTGGGTCGATTGTAACGAAGCCTTCAAGGTTCATGACGTGACCGCCGATAGAGTTGTCGAGTTCTATTCGAATCTATCGGGTAAGATAAAGGATGAGATTGAGAAGTTTGAAGTGTCGAAGATGGCTTACCGGTGGGCTAGGACTTTTCAGCTTTCCTGCCAGTTCGAACTGGAGAAGTTTATGATTCTAAATTACATTAAACTGGATGAAACCAGCAAAAATCCAGATATGTTGGATATAAGAGCGGAAACCCACCTCTACAAGGACGTTTTGAACGAAATGGAGGAACTTCCGGAAATTGACGACACATCTGGATCTGATGACCCCGAATACAAAGTTAATGATCTCATTTCCCTGGCATTAGACAAAGACAACTTTTTCTTAGCTGTAAGGCTGGAAAAAATGTTCTCTTGTAAAAGCGTGGACTTGGAAATCCTGAAGCTTTGCTTCAGTTTAGCCGAAGGATTGCTGAAGCCCAATCAGCTCAGCGCGAGGGAGAAGATGTTGCTCAATAGGAATTCGAACTTCAAGAGCTACACCGCAAATAGGAGGACAATGTTCTCGAGTAGAATCTCCGGTCTGAATTTAAGTGAGTATTTCATAGCAATTTCTCTGCATTTGTTGGGATTCTCAGACTAATCGAAAAGTATGGTTTGTTTAGGGTGTTTTTTAGAGGTTGACATTTTCCAGTTGGTAACACTGTTTTCACTGACAACCGATTTGACAGCTGACAATTGTTTTATTAGGCAATCGAAATCACGTGATTATTTTACCACTGTTAACCTCAAAACGTTTCTGACAGGTCACTGGTTTGCGGTAAATACGAGGAATTTTATTATCTAATGCATTTTATGAGTGAACCAGTGAGTTTTTATGATTTGTAATATCGAAAAATGCAACACTGACGAAGAAAATTTTACTCAAAATCATTTTTTTCGAGTCATATCGACCCGGGTAAGATTCTATATCAATTCAAGGTCGTAGATTGCGCATATGTAATCCGATTTCATTTTTTTAATAAAATTGCACCTAATTTGAATAATTTTCACTGGTCTGATATTCCAAAGAGTGAGATTGAATAGGAACATCAAAAAAATGTCCACATAAAACAATTTTTCAAGCTAATAAACGGTTTTAATGACTACAGGAACAAAGCTAAATTCCAATTTTTTGACCACCACCGCTAACCTCAAAAAATATTTGACAGGTCGTTGGATTTGTCAAAACGTAAGCAATAGACTAAAACCAGAGCAACTCTCATAAAGCGTTGAAAGTTTTTGTCAAAATAATGGTTCTTTTCTCGAAAATCTCTCACTTTAGGCTCGTCATGATTATACATATTTTAAAACATTGTTTCAGTTCCTCCCTACCAATATTCCTCTTTGCCCACCGTGAACTCCGAGACTTCGGAACTGGGCGGGGAGGAAGTACTGAGCATACTTAGAACTTTATCGGAAAAAATCATGAGTGGATCTCAGATAGTTTCGAAAATCATTCAAACATATCGCGTGGGTCTGATGATTCAAGTGCCTTACCACGCTGTTCTGTCCAACCCCGACTCGGATTTCTTGAAGAATTCGCTGGATACCGAGTGTCCCTCGAAACTTGAACTGGTTCACGATTTCGTTTTGATTCACAAATGGACCAGAGTGCAGGTATGTCAGTCGTGAGACTGTTCTTGTTTATTTTGTTAACTGTGTATTCATCTTTATTTATTCATTTAGTGAGCAATTTACAGCTGACCTTGAAACAGTTCCTGTGAACTGATGACAAGGCCTACAGGTACAACATACATATAGTGGTCAGATAACCACAAACCTCCAAAAAAAAAACATGCACTGCGCAAAAAAATTAACGCACATTATGGAAAACTCAAATTTATTCTACAACTGAAGGTGTTCTCAATGATAATTATTTTTATCAGAATTATGCATGCATATGTTATCCACTATCAACGTTTTTCTTCAATACAGATGTTTTCTCCCAGCAGGAATAAAAAAAGATGATATTATCAGATTTTGAATGTATTGGCTCCATTCTAAAATCAGTTGTTCTCGATCAATTCTAGTGATCAATAGTTTTTCTTTCGTTTGATTTTCTACACTCGATCGCTATGCAACGCGAAACACGCAATTTGACCCAAGAGGAATGTTCCCAAGCGGTAGTTTTGCGAGAAGAAGGGTGGACATACACAAGAATTGCAGAAAGGTTTGGAGCTTCCCATACAAGTGTGTCCAGAATGTTGCAGCGATTCAGGGAGACAGGTATGAATGTCCGAAGACCAGGACAGGGTAGACCACGGGTAACAACTGCCATTCAAGAACGTTACTTGACAGTTTCTTCGATGAGACAACGGTTTGCAACCGCTCGCTTCAAAATCAGCTTGAGCAAACTCATGAGGTGCAAATTAGCACACAGACAATAAGAAATCGCCTCAGAGAATATGATTCAAGGCCTCGTGTCGCGGCAAGAGGCCCCGCTCTTACCCCAGCCCATCGAAGGGCGCGTTTGGATTTTGCGAGAGAGCATATCCATTGGGAAGAGGCCGATTGGGAAAGAGTTCTCTTCACAGATGAGTCTAGATTCTGCCTCTACCATTGTGATCGACGTTCCCTTGTATACAGACGTCCACATGAAAGATATGCTCAGTGCAATTTCCTGAATACTACTGGTTTCGGGGGAGGATCGATTATGGTATGGGGTGGAATATCTTTGACTGCTCGCACAGACCTAGTGGTCGTTGATAATGGAGCTATGAATGCTGATAAGTATATAAGGAACATTCTTGAAGAGCATGTAGTGCCATTTGGCCCATACATTGGTGAAAATTTCATTTTTATGGACGATAATGCCAGACCCCATCGTGCGCGCATCGTTCAGGAGTAACTTGAAGAGGTTGAAGTCTCTCGAATGGAATGGCCAGCAAGAAGTCCAGATCTCAAGCCGATTGAGCAGGTTTGGGACAACCTCAATAGAAGGCTGAGAAGTTCAGAAAATCATCCAGCTACTCTTAATGACTTAGGAATCCAACTCGGAGAAATCTGGGAAGGATTAGATCAGAACATTTTAAGATCACTCATTTTGAGTATGAACCGTCGTTGCCGAGTTGTAATTAACGCAAGGGGTGGAAATACCAAGTATTAAATCACTTATCAGCATTTCAGTATTTTGAAAATTGTTCATTTCTCTTCTTTCACATAAGATTCGGTGAAATCCTGAATTTTTCTTCCATTTGATGTGTCTTGTTTCGTTCAAAACCTTCCCGAGAGAACATAAAAAAATAAGTTATGAAGTCAATGTAGAGTTAACTTTCATTAAAATTGAGATTTTCAGAATGTGTGTATATCACAGTGCATATTTTCATGAATGAAACACTCACTGAAAGTCTATGAAACAATTTTTCTCGTGCCATCATCCTACACAGGCTGGTAACGATTTACAAAGGCTACAGCCGCTTCTTTACAGGTCTCAGATCTGATTTGCGAACAGCTGATAAACCACCTACAAAGCTACGTCCAGACCAAAGCCGACTTACCGATGATGTGGAACCTCAACCTCAACACCCACTTCCACTACATCTTGCGGCTCTTTCAACAAGACTGTTCGATATTGGGAAGGAAAATATTCAACTACGCTCACGTCCTGTTCAGATCCCACCTGACATCCACCAACGAAGTCAAGATGAACGACTTGACCTTCATAGTCGAACTGATGATAAAAGCCAACGACTGCTTCACTTCGGACTGCAACATGCAAGGGATATCCAACGTTTTGAGCCAGTGCAGGAAGATCGTAATGTACCTGGTCACTTTGAAGAGCTGGAAACTGATAGTTAGATTGATGACTGGGATCGCGAGATACTCGGAGATGAACTACGTCTTTCAGATCTTGAAAGACAACGATCAGTTCGAGTACCTTCTGATGAAGGGATCGAATCGGGATAACGCTTTGAAGATCGCGCTGTTGGCTTATCTGAAGAAGAACTGCCCGGCCGAGAAGGATCTGTATAAGATGGTTGCGTTGCATTTCGCGATGTTCTCTGAGGTGGCTCTTTTGTGGGAAAACGACGCCGCTGGGGTTATCAGGAATCTGATAGGGATCTCAAAGCTGGAGATGCAGAATAACAAGATCAATCCGGATACAGAACCCTATGTTTCTTTCACCAACACCGAAGGGACGAAGCTGTGCTTATCCAAGGTAAGAATAATCCAACAATTGGTGCACTTCGGCTTGGCTGGGTCTTTGAAATGATAACCTCAAATACTAACGTCAAAATTCGAATCGAAATGCGGCATATTTTTGTGAATCCCCTGTAGAATTCTTTGGTCGAAACAGGGGCGCCTCCAGGATTTTCTTTTTGGGTAGGCCCAGCTTAGGAAAAACGCGACAACTAGGAAATACCCCATTGGTATTATAATACCAAATATATATATAAATATAAAATTTTTGGGTAGTCCCGGGCCTACCCGGCCTACCCGCTAGAACCGCCTCTGGGTCGAAATTCAATCTGTTTTAACATGGCTTCAATAACTGTTCCTGAAATTTTCATCCTTTTAACGTTCAGTCCATCTTTCTGATCATCCCAAATAGAGAATATTCGTCTAAAAGGTCCAATGAGTATGGAAAACTCCAGAATATCACAATAAAATTAGATCGGAAATCCAAAAATGTGATATGTTGACAGCTACTTCCGGTATAACCGGAAGTTACCAAATGTGACATCTGTCATTGTAATTTTGAAGTTTGACATTTTTAATGATATATGTACTCCCAATTTGTTATCATACTGGTGATATTTGTGATTTTACAGATATTTGGAACGCAAATTTCGGTCAAAAAATTTACTAAAGATGAGAAAGTTGCAGCATTTTACCAAAATTCTTAGAATAGACACTTCCCCATTTATATTTTCGGCCTAAAAAGTAAAAAAGTAAAAACGAACCTAGAATTGTCAAGCATTGTTCTGCTTCACTCTGTGAACGTCGATGGTGCTAGATCTGTTCTGTGATGTATTGATCAAGTTATGATCTTTTGATTGAATTTGTTTTTTTTTGTACTACTTTCGGGCGAAAAATCAAGACTTCGAATAATCAGGAACTCGTTCATATACAGTATACACAAATAAAACAAGACTGTTTTGTCTTCGAAAAAACCACGATAAACACAAACTGAGAAAAACACCCAACAAGAACGAAACAAAAAGAACACAAATAACCAAGAAAAAATAAAATTTAACTACCAAAATAGTCAAAATTCGAAATTTAAGGTGGGCGTTCAATGTAGTGTGTTTTTATTTCAAGTTGCATTTGAAAATGGTTTCACTTTGAGAACTGAAATTTTGTGGGTAAACTCAGAAAGGATTGGAGTTCTTAATGAGATAATTGAGATTAATTGCATTTCAACAGTTCATTTTTTTCTTTGAAAAATAGAAAAAAATGAGCCAGCTCATGCTTCTGTTTTATTTCAAACGAAAGACCCATGAAAATAGTTCAACTTCCGATTAAAAGTGAATCTACAGATAATTTCGTTCAGAAAAACAACTTGAAATACGGAATTGGCAGAGAATGGCCAAATTCAAATATATGGCGGGAAAAAGTTCCTGCTTTACCCACATATTCACTGATTTCATAGTTCAGCGATTTTCGGATAGAGATCGCCATTGTACATTTCATTCATAATTAGAGAGATATTCATAGAACTCATAGAGATAATGTAAGTTCTATGGAGATATTCCATAAAATGCACGGTGGCGCCTCTATCGGTTGAGTTTTCCTACGCGCTTCAAACGGCGACCTTAAGATTTATCTCTATGCCCTATGGTATAGAAGTATAGACCATATTAGTTAGGTATGATGGGTATTCTGAATCCATAGAGATAGATTCATATCGTTATGAACACCTGTCAAATATTTTTTGAGATAAGCACTGGTGTTAAAATAATGGAAATTAAGATTTGTTCATGTACACATTGAAAACGTTTTTTTCTTTTTAAAATTCGTTTTACAAGGCTTTTTTGATATTTTCAATCAATCTTACTTTCAGGAATATCAAATCAGTGGTAATATGAACAATGAGTTCATTTTCATTCAAAAAAATTCCGCAAATGTGTGCTAAATTCGAAAGTTATTCTTTCACTCGCCGTTCATCAAAATCATGCCATCAGCCACCGGCTCAATATTTCAATAAATATTTATTTGATTGAATCGAATTCGACTTAAAGGGATGATAACTTCGTCCCATTGAAAAGAAACTTTTGGTGAAATGATTTGAATTGACGAATTCTTCATATTATTTTTAGGCTATGGAAAATTATACGTACGCTACGGAGTTCCACTTACAGGGCGAAAAATTGATGAAAGCCATGCACACTGCCAAACAAGCCGAACTTATAGCCTTACAGTTATCCCTTTTTAACGGCCTGACTTCCTCTGGGACTGCAGTTTGCGTTTTAGATCTAGAGGAGAGCCAATTGGTCAATCTGATCTCATCTCAGTTGAAGTGAGTAAAGCATTCTCTAGTTATTGCATGAATATTCTTGGAATTTTTCAAAATCAAACTGAGGAAGCATCAGACCTGTGGAGTGACATCGATCAGCAAGAATTATTCAGTTTTCATCATTTATTCCAGTTTTGAGCAGTCCCTTATCGTGGTGGAAGCCTACGATTACACTCCAGATTGGGCATCGGTCCTGCTGAAGCAGTGCGTTCTCCAAAATAACACAAATTACCTCGAGCAATTCTTGAATCATCTGCCTCTGACTGAGGTTCTAATCAGAGATATCTCACGCCGTTTCATCTCCATCTACCCCACAATCACCCCTGAAGGCGTGAAGAACATGAAGGAAATACTGAATAAACTGCCTTCTGTGCATGCCAAATACCAAATTGCCAGCGAGTTGAGTTTCAACGATATCGTGGAAGATTTGCTGAATACGGGACAGCTTTGTTATTTGAAAGATACTGTTTGGAAGAGAGGTTATAGGAATTCGTAGCAGTATTGTTTGATTTGAGTTTGTTGATTCGATATTTATTTTATGTGTTTTTATTTTATACTTTGTTACCTTTGATGAGATTTTGTTTAGTCTTGACTATATTTTATTGTTTATTTGACGTCCCATATTTTATTTTAATCCTTACTGAAGTGATGAAATCAAAGTGATAATTAGATTATATCAAATATATTGTATATCAAGAAATTGTAAATTTGTAATAAAATTAAAAGAAAAACTTCTGTTTCTTCTTCCTTCCATTGAAAATTGAGATCAGAATTGTGATTTCCCGAATTTTAGACACAAATAATTTCTTTTAACATCACAAATAGCTGAATGCGGCCCTGTCCGTATGATACCGTCAGGAAATAAAATACAACGTTGTTTGACGTTGTACGATGGCAACGTTGCAGCTCCAAGGAAGATGTCGACCACAGAACTAGTTTATCAATCTATGGTTTTGATACTTGTATTTGGATCATAGATCGTTCCTCGTTCTTATTAGGCATAGAAAAAAATGCTTCTGAGGGCAGAGTGCGTGTTTATTTTCCATATTTTCTTTCATTTATCTGAACAACCCTTTTTAACATGTAAGTTCGCTGCCATTGATTGTATTGGCAATTGGCATTGTATTCTTATTCTAGGTTGTGGTTACGCTTACGCATTGGGACACTATTTGATTTTGTTCCAATATCCTTATTCGGTCTACCAATCGTTTTAATTGAACATAATCCACTGTTTAGCAGTAATAGAAATGATGGGTATTTTATACCCATAAATATGTTATATTTATACCTTTACCCGATTGGAACCTTCTGAGTTACACCTCTTCTGAAGAAAAGGTTATTGAAACATCCTATTCGACCAAGAATTAAGTTGTACGCATGCGTCAACTAGAAATTTAACAAAAATCGCGGAAAACTTAGAGGTTATGTATTCCCCGAGAGGGAACAGGAAAATAGATATCAAGGATGAAATTATGCCACCGAAATATTTTCAATTTAGTTCCAAAATAGGATTCGGAATCAACAAAAGCTATGCAAGACTTGAAGACATCGCAAAGCTATTGTAAAATATCACATGAAATTGTGAGGTTATGATCGAAATTATGCACATGAAGTTGTAGACGACATATTACAATGTGTCAAAGAGAGAGACAGTTTTAATAAATAATGCACATCAGCAGGTCTCAATTCTTATAACATCCAGCTTTTTTTCATTTTCATTTGCCAATCATCTATATTGATATTATTTGATATTTATGGACTTAGCTGAGGATGCTGGATTAGTGATGATTCTTTGTACATAACTGCCATCAGATGTCAGTGTGACTCTGACATAGACGATCCTGAGGATCTGAGCGCCGTGACTTAGTCGGCTAGGCTGGAGCCGCTGGAGGTGCCTATGATAGCGTAGTTATTCGAACGTAATGACGAAAAGGCTGTAAAACAGAGTTGCAGACTGAAGAAATACAATATTACAACTGCATTCTACTTATATACCGGGATCGTGTATTTTGGTGGCTCAAATATGAGTCCTTAGCCATTTGTTCAAAAAGGATTTCATTAAGTGGCAATGTCAATAATTTGAGGTGTTGCCAATTTTATTGCGGCGTCCTTAAATAGTCGGAATTCGCAGCTCTTTTCCCCCCCGGAAATATTGTCATCACGTCTAAGTGGAACTTGGATGAACCATACATCACCGAAATTGCAATAACAGCGGATGATTCCTCTCCGTTCCGCTCGCTGGATGCCAGTCAATATAAAATAAACTTCGGTACAAAATTAATGGAAATTTCTCTATCTCTTCAGCGGCGACAAGCGAACTATCAATCAACCCTAACCACTCCGCCATCAGGTTCGCGTTCCCGGTTTCCCGAATGCAAAAACAATTCCCATTTCCACGGCGCCCTGTCGAATTCCGCATACACTGCCCGACACATCGCACGGATCGATGAGGAGAAAATACTTTCTCCGCCATCAGTAATGAATGCTACATCAATTATTGGTCTTTTCTGGGGCTATTAACTTCCTGAATTTCTCGTTTGAAGTTTTGGAGAGTACACAGGGGGTCCCAAAGTATGTTTAACAAACTGATAGGGTAAATAAACTGCGCAAAAAAATTAACGCACATTATGGAAATCTCAAATTTATTCTACAACTGAAGGTGTTCCCAATGATAATTATTTTTATCAGAATTATGCATGCATATGTTATCCACTTTCAACGTTTTTCTTCAATACAGATGTTTTCTCCTAGCAGGAATAAAAAAAGATGATATTATCGGATTTTGAATGTATTGGCTCCATTCTAAAATCAGTTATTCTCGATCAATTCTAGTGATCAATAGTTTTTCTTTCGTTTGATTTCTACACTCGATCGCTATGCAACGCGAAACACGCAATTTGACCCAAGGGGAATGTGCCCAAGCGGTAGTTTTGCGAGAAGAAGGGGGGACATACACAAGAATTGCAGAAAGGTTTGGAGTTTCCCATACAAGTGTGTCCAGAATCATAGACTAACTATAGATAGGCAACTCTTAATCCAAATTATGTTCATTACGTCAGCGCCATCTATATTTGGTCGTTCGTACTAACAGCCGATATCGGCGTAAAATGACAGAGGCGCCATCTAGCGGTTTTTATAGAAAAACAAGGGGCATCGTCTTATGCACTATTAATTTGTATAAAAATATTTTTCAAATTTCAAGTTCTTATTAGATACGATGATTATTTGTATTAAAGAGAAATCGCCAAATCTAATAAAAAGCTTGAAATGTAAAACATCAAGGATAAAAGTCAAAGTCTTATATAGGAGTTAATAATTATTTATTTATACATATGTTTATAAATATCCACATGAATTAATATCAATAACAATATTATTCCACTCAAGAGAACACACAAAAATATTTTACTCAAATCTGTTTTGACAATTCCGGTTTTCAATGATGAATATTAAAAATATATTATTATTGATTGAATAAACAAAATTATTATCGGTTCCATCTCCTTTTATCATATTTAACCAATGCCATTTTAACGATGGCGTCAGATGGAATTTCGACACTGGTTTTTCCAGATAATATTTTGTTTATTTCACCTATGTAAAACAATAAAATAAATTTAACACCCACATTGATGAACTTCCGGTGCACATCTTTGGGCTTATTGCAGAACAACATCTTCACCTCTTCAGTATTAACTCGTTCCATTATTTTTCTTTTAATATTCCAACTATTGAAAAATAATGGAATATTCCCAATGACAGACTTGGTAAAATTGTGAAAGATCGTATTAAATGTTCGAGATGGATTGAACATCTTGCAATTTTTGAATGCTCTGGCTTTAATTAAGGCATTGGAAGGCACTTCATCATATGCTTCCATTATTTCTAAACAGCTCGAACATTTATTAGTATCTTTCAAATTTTTTTTGCCAAATACCCTGCCACATAAGAATTGGCCAAATCCAAGTCTGCATTGCTTTCACACGTTTTGTACTCCTCTGTGGGATAAACAGGTGGCTTCACATTTGTTGGAGTTTCAGTTACATAAATAGTTTTATATCTCTTCCGTCTACATCACGAACATAATCTGAAAAAGAAGGCAACTCAATTTTCAAACATTCAGAGAGATAAAATAAAAATAAAATCAATTTTGTTTTCTCAAACTAATTCAAATGAAAGGTATAAAGTAAATATTACTCACCTGGCAAATTCAGTGTTGGTAAAGAAAATTTTTTGAGTTTATCACCACTTTCGAGAATGCAATATGGATTGAAATGACTTTTGCAAACAGCATATTTGCGTACCAACCAAGTCCAGTTCCATGCTCGACAATTTGGGATTTTTTATTCTCTCCAACCAAGTTTGCTTGCAGGCCTTATGAGTCGGAATTGTATACCTAAACACATAACAAATATTGAGTATAAATTGTAGAAATGATCATGAAGCAAACAACAGTAACTTACCTCTTACTAGTCCTATCTACGCAACCAGGAACAGAACAGTTTCTTATACTTGGAGACATTCTTAAAAAACTTTGGAAAAAACTAATATTTCGAACTGTGCTTTGCACGGATTGGAAATTAAAAAGGTGGTTTTCATTTTGTTCGAAATGGTATACATACAATTTTTTGAAAAATCAAAGAACAATATAACCTCACAATCTTCTTCATTTCCACTTCTTCGCAGATCCAAGAGATTACCATGCCCCTTCAGACAAATGAATTATATATTATAATAATATGAAAAATATATTTATAGCATTGAAATTATATCATATAACAGGCGTTTATAATGACAGCTCTTATTGTTTATATACAAAAGTACTCTTTGACTTTGACAATGTTAACAGACATGGATGACGGAACATGCTCTCCAATAAGGAAAGAATCCTATTTATCGGCATTGAATTATCAGGTTGTTCATCCGGGATACACTTCAGAGGGCGCTGGTGTAACTCAGATTATTTATGATTTGTGCTTTGTATGAGAGTGCCACCCCCCTGTCCAGAATGTTGCAGCGATTCAGGGAGACAGGTATGAATGTCCGAAGACCAGGACAGGGTAGACCACGGGTAACAACTGCCATTCAAGAACGTTACTCGAGAGTTTCTTCGTTGAGACAACGGTTTGCAACCGCTCGCCTCCTTCAAAATCAGCTTGAGCAAACTCATGAGGTGCAAATTAGCACTCGGACAATAAGAAATCGCCTCAGAGAATATGATTTAAGTTAAGGCCTCGTGTCGAGGCAAGAGGCCCAGCTCTTACCCCAGCCAATCGAAGGGCGCGTTTGGATTTTGCGAGAGAGCATATCCATTGGGAAGAGGCCGATTGGGAAAGAGTTCTCTTCACAGATGAGTCTAGATTCTGCCTCTACCATTGTGATCGACGTTCCCTTGTATACAGACGTCCACATGAAAGATATGCTCATCAGTGCAATTTCCTGAATACTACTGGTTTCGGGGGAGGATCGATTATGGTATGGGGTGGAATATCTTTGACTGCTCGCACAGACCTAGTGGTCGTTGATAATGGAGCTATGAATGCTGATAAGTATATAAGGAACATTCTTGAATAGCATGTAGTGCCATTTGCCGCATACATTGGAGAAAATTTCATTTTTATGGACGATAATGCCAGACCCCATCGTGCGCGCATCGTTCAGGAGTACCTTGAAGAGGTTGAAGTCTCTCGAATGGAGTGACCAGCAAGAAGTCCAGATCTCAATCCGATTGAGCAGGTTTCGGACAACCTCAATAGAAGGCTGAGAAGTTCAGAAAATCATCCAGCTACTCTTAATGACTTAGGAATCCAACTCGGAGAAATCTGGGAAGGATTAGATCAGAACATTTTAAGATCACTCATTTTGAGTATGAACCGTCGTTGCCGAGCTGTAATTAACGCAAGGGGTGGAAATACCAAGTATTAAATCACTTATCAGCATTTCAGTATTTTGAAAATTGTTCATTTCTGTTCTTTCAAATTGAGATTTTCAGAATGTGCGTTAATTTTTTTGCGCAGTATAGTAGGTACTAATGAAGTGAAGAGTTTTCCAATAAGAAGTGTATTATAATATTCAAAGAAAAATGTAGATTTCTTAGATAAAAGATCCGATGTTTATTTCATAATAAAGAGGAACTACAGGACCATATCTTTTTCGTGAAATTTTCCATAACCAAATCGCAAAGTGGCTGCCCTATGTCCTCGATAGCCTCACGAATTCCATCTTCGAAGTCTTGAATTGACGCTGGGCACTTGGCGTAGACCTTCTCTTTCACATGGTCCCAAAGGAAGAAGTCGCAAAGTGTTAAATCACAAATCTGAAAGTGATCTAAATAATTCTAATTAATTTCTAAAACCATCAAGTTCCGACTTGACGCTTTACACCGCTATTCCCCGAATAGCACTTTTCCGTCTTCGCTTGAGACCGTATGTTTAAAAAAACTGAATTACTTCTTAAACCTTCCTTAAAACCGTATCCCGAGTCAACTGAGAACCTTCGCGTTCAAGGTTTCTCCAGCTACTCTTAACTTCCGATCCAAACTTAACTCCGCTATTCTCCGATTAGCACTGGGCCCCAAACATTTTGAGATTAAATTTTTCATAAAATAAGGAATACTTTGAAGGAAGTTAAAGAATATGTTCGATATCGTCTTTCTCCGCCCCAGCTTCAACACCCTGTATCTGGAACAATCACGCAGTTCGATCCGTGTTACAGACGGCGTTCTTGCGTACAAGCAACTCCGTAACGGGCGTGTAAATGAACTACGGGGGATGTACGACGCTTAATATCAACGTCAGGAACATCGTTAATCTTCGCCTGCCTACATAGAATGTAATTATCGGGATATAGAATATATTGACTCGAATTCATTGTGAATGATGGCATAAAAAGGTTTTCCGGTTTTGGTGAGGTTCAATACTGACGCCTTCGACTCGTCGGGATACCCATTTGGGCGATTCGTGGTTCTTAGGGAAAATTTGAACACTGTGGATGCAACAAAAATTAATATAAATTTTTTACCAACGTTATAGGACTAGATACCTACCTACTAATAAAGGGATTATTGTTGACTAGCGATCCACCCCGGCTTCGCACGGATGCAATGCAATCCCCATAAACAACAAAACAACGGTAGTGCCGGCGCCGCACCGCTATGTCCCTGCATTTTAAATCTGTAATATCTTCGGAAATATTCATTTAAACATGCTGTGAAGGGCCATATTGATCTATATTGAATGGACAATGTATTCAAGGTACCTACTTAATTGGATAAGGATTAATGCAGTATGGCTTAAAATAACTTCCTAAATAAGCCATTTTTTCCCGTAAAATTTAAAGGATAAAAAATGGTTATTGTGGGTTATCCTTAAGAGATAGACATATACCATCCAGAACTTTCTTGTGGACCTTTTTTAGGAGTACAATACCGAGTACCTTATTTTGATTTATCTCGTGGGGTTCAGTCAGCGTTTGCAATGTAAGCGCAAAAAAATGTGTTTATTTACGACATCACATTAGAAACCTGCCAATTCATCAGTGTTTCTCTACAATATTATGCATGTATCCTACATATAAACCTTCCTCTTGAATCACTTTATCTATCGAAAAAAGCGTTCCAAAATCCGTTGCGTAGTTTTGAAGATTTAAGCATACATACAGAGTGTTTCACGAGGAACCTCACCCATATTTATACGGGAAACTACTGAACGTATTTTCATGAAATTCAACACTTATGAGTATGATGCTGATGAAATCTTAAATATTTTCAAGGCATGAGCACCTCCGGTTTTTCCGGAAATGACGTCAACTTCCGTTTTTCAAATTAGAACACCATTTTTTTATTGCAGAAATAGATTCCCTAGAAAATTTCAAGTTATTTTGATGTAACATTTTTCAGTTTTGGTTGGAAAATTCTCTCTGAGCGGGAAAATTCGAAAAAAAATCGAAAATAGAGCTCCGCTGAAACAAGAATAACTTCGAGGTTTTTGGATGGGAAATTTTAATTTTTGGGATTTTTCAAGATGTAAGATTGATGTATCCACTTTAAAAATCGAAATCGCGATTCATGATACAGGGGGTGAAAAAATCGCTTTCAAAGTTAGGGATGACAAAATCGTGAAAAATCAATTTTTTCAAATTAGAAACCCATTTTTTATGGCAGATATTGAATCTACGTTAAAAAATAATGTGAGTGTATGCATCACACCCTTGCCCTAAAATGGATATTAGAAAATTGATTTTTTGATTCACAAAGGATCAATATCTATAGATATGAAAAAAATCAGCATCTGTATAAATCAATTTTAGGTATACTAGATACTATAGATAAAGGGATTTTTGTCAATTTCGATGTGCAGTGCCTTTGTTCATGCGAACATTCCGAATTACCCCTTAAGGTAAGCGTTGCTACAATTAACACCCCGATGCTGCACATCCCCGTTATAATAACGAAACCCGTTAAAAGAGCCTTCGGTATCTCGTCTCCGAAAGGATTGAAATCTTTTTCCAACGCACACATTACACATTGCGCATACCTACCTGATTCATTAATCACATCTGTCCCGACTCATTCGGAGGAAAGTTTAATTTTCCCTAGATCCGTCTCTCGCGAGGCCGATATTATCCGCTTTAATCTGGGGAGTATCAAGAGCCATTAGCGCCGTGTATACGTAATCAATTAATCATGGATCGTAAGCAGCACCCGCCCATCTCGTAAATGACGTGTAATTTAGGAAAAATTATACGCTTTATATGGTATAATACATTATTGAATCACCGACTAATCGACCGATCTCCTCGTGGTCATCAAGACCTTAAAGAATTGCCTGTGGGGAAATAAGACGGAGTCTCTGATTATTTATTAATCTTTCTGAGAGGAGAATAAGCTCGAAGTTCTATGTCTAAACCTAAAAATGTCATTGAACCATAGAACTTACTATAGGTCCTATGATTCCGTGTTACTGTAAGTTCTATGGCTGTCACACAGAACGGAAACACAGATATCATATATGTCAACTAATTTTGGGCAATTCTGGCTGCAATAATTTTCGCAAATATATTCATTTCTCAAAAAGTAATTCTGAAACATTAAAAAAATTATGAGGAAAGATGAAAATTGGCAATTCCTGATTGGAACTAATCGTGAAAATCCGGTTAACTTGACGATACACTGTTTCATCAATTACTTATGTCTACCCACTTTTTGATCTGGTATAGCATTCCATGTTATACTAATACTGAGTTCTATGGATTGAACGCATTTCGAGATTCGAATGAAATTCTACTTGTGAATCACATTTTTAGATTTTTCCCAAAAATCTTGCTTTTCATCAAAAAATTGCGAGAGACAAGAAAGTTTTTAAATTGAATGGGCTTTCTATCACAAAAATTAGACAGCAGCTGTCAAAAAAAATTGACAGCAGCTGTCAAAAAAAATTGACAGCAGCTGTCAAAAAAATTGACAACAGCTGTCAAAAAAACCGACAGCAGCTGTCAAAAAATTTTGACAGCTGTTGTCAAAGAAATTGTCGATGATGCCAGATCTTGGGAACCCTATCGCGGTACGCCTCTGCCGTAACCGATCGCAGGGCATCAACATCTATAAAAGCCCGTTTCTGATGGAAAAACAGAGTTAATATTGATAATCTGAGCCAGCAGAGTTATTCTCAAGAAAGCGTTGTCCAATATTGACATAACATTTATAGTCCGGACGTAGTACCTATACGGTCTCGAGGAATGCACGACGGTACCAACCTGTTAATTACTGCTATGGTGGTTAACGTACACAATATAACAACTTATAACTCGATTGATATTTATCTTTAATCCCGGTCCTTTGTTTGATCAAGCTGAATGCCATCGAATCTGGTTTCCTCATCATTACGATCGTGGGATTCTATTTCGAACCTTAATGCACTCCGGAATGTACGAGGGTAGCTCGGGAAGTGCCTTTAGATCACAGAGATGTCGATATCTATGTTAATATTGTTAATTTTTCCGATGCATGTTCGGTCACCCCCCAGAACCTTCCCTTATCGACGCCTCTGTCTCTGTCTGGTTTAGTTACAACAATAATTGGGCAAAGATTACACTCCATTGAATTAATATTGAAACTGTGAAACCACACAAATAATATTTTATAATTTTATTATTATGTATCTACCTCCTACCTATAACATTCACTGATCCCAATTTCTAAGTTTCACCCTTAGACAAAGAAAAGAGGGTGAAACTTAGAAATTGGGATCTCTTTCCTTTGTCTAAGGTTCCACCACTCCATTCGATATATACTTAGGTATTTTTCTGTTCAATACATTTCACCTGCTTTTCTTTCGAATTACAGACTATAAATATAAAATAGGTAAGTATAAATACCTAAGTACCTATATTTATTTATGAACCCATCGAGAAATAAGAAGAACAACTGTACAAAAAGGTAAAATGTGGTATAAAATTCCCAAAAACAGTGTTGCCTTCTTATACCCTTGCTGAAATAGTTCATAGCTTGTATCTATCGCATAGAGCTTGAATGAAAATCTCTATGATGGCTAAGAGGCAGCAGGCTCTGAATAATGAATGAAATATCAACTTATAGTAGGTAACTATAAGTTCTGTGTACCTACCTACATAATATCAGGGGGATCAGGGGAAGTTTTGTTTATCGTTTCTCATTGGCTAAACGTTTGTCATTCTTTGTCGCCACCAACACTACGCAGCTTTGAGAACTTTTCTACATTTAGCGACAAAATTAACTTCGATAATACCTGGGAGAGGATTTACCAATGATTCAACAATCAATTACTGTTACTTCAGTGTACCTAGGTACACGGCAAACCAATTCGATAAACATGACCAATTATGTAGAAGTCCCCCTGATGGATACGAAACGAAAGCTCGCGCAAAGCTCTCGCTCATCGCGTAGAATCTCGCACGCGTTTTTATCCAACAATCAACATTGTATATCCCATTGGATAATTCATAAAACGAAAACATATCATTAAATAAAGCTCGGCGTCGAGATCCCTCCCACCTCTCTATAAGCTCCTCCTGAATATATCATTGGCGCGCACGAAACCAGAGTGGGGGATAGAGAAGTCGCGAGCCCACTATTCTCGCACAGCGTTCTGTATTGTTCTCAACAGGAGAACCGTCGTGTCTGCCGTGCATCCGCCAATTTGTTGATCAATGACCTAACCAGAGAATTTGTGTACAAACATTCGACTTCCGTGCGCGTTCTGCGTATCGAGCAGGGATTCTTCCGTGGTATCCAGTCTGTGTTTACGTAAACTGATTCTGTGACTGCAGGGTGCCGTTAGCATTCTGCGTTCCGTTGATTCGTAAAGATTCGCCAGAAAAACAGAGAGCCGGTGCAAGTGTCAATTATGGAGATGGAACAGCAGGAACGCGAGAACGAAATGGCAGATGATAGTCCGATAATGGTGAGTACAATCCGGCATCTGTCAAAATGAAGAAATAAACATTGTTTTTCTCTTTGGTCACCCATTGGATACGTCTGTCATTTCCACATGAAAACGCATCTAAGTCGAATTCTCCTATTCTGTGAGTTGTGACCTGACCATTGAAATCGATTATTCTAAACTAGATTCTATGATGAAAAGACATGAATACTTGAATGAATTTTGGAAATAGCTCATCAACTACTCAGTCAGAATTTACTTGAATCAAGTGGTAAATCTAGTATGAGATATAATAATAATCGAGGTATATCTCCTGGCTTAGGTAGTTACATTATTTACAAAGTATAGGTAGGCCTCTTGACAAGAAAAACAATATGACCTTGACCTCTGTGATAAGTAACAGAGTATGAGATCTAGATAGCTTTTATACCACAGAATACCTGAATACCAAGATAGATGGATCAAACTTAGACCATCTTGTGAAAAAAGTATTCCAAATTGATTTTTGCTTATTCTGATCACAAAAATGCTGTTAACGTCTCAGAAATCGCAGTGGTTCACACCCCCTTAATCGCTTTAAAAGTCTCAACACTTTCGTTTGAGGTAGTTGAAACGAAATTACTTCGGTTTTACAGTATGGACGTTCTGAATTGTAGATTCTAAACAATCGGTTGCTGGTGTATTGGACATAGTTTCGACCGAGGTTTCGACTCACCGAATCAATTCTGTCCGTCCGGCCGTGAACACGATAACTCTTAAACGGATGAGCCTAGAGACTTGAAATTTTCAGGGTAGGTGTGGTTCTCAAATGCCGCGATTGAGTTCATAAATGGGCTAAATTCGACAAGGGGTTCAGTAAATATGACCCATCAAAATTTGTTTCCCTTATAATTTCAAAACTACATATTCGATCTAGATTGAATTCTGCATTTAGTTAGGGAATGATGTGTTTGAGCTACATGCAAAATTTCAGTTCGAACGAATTCGTAGTTTTGGAATTATTAGAAAAACAAAATTTTGAACGGCTATATTTTCGGAACCCCTGGTCGAATTCTGCCCATTCACGAAATTTGCTGCGGCATTCAAGAATCTAACCTTCTCTGAAAATTTCAACCATATAGGTTTATTCGTTCGAAAGTTATCGTGTTTAGGTACAGAATTGAATTTGATCATCAAACCAGTTTCGCGATCTCTTTCAAGATCTCAATTTCGATTGGGGAATAAAACAGCCCAACCAGATGCGTCGTTCGAATTGATCGGATAACGTGGACGCTTTTTTTTCAGTTCGTGACGTTGTCCACATTATTTGATTCAGCCTTGACCAAATATGGCTGAAAAGGCATATTCTGGAAGCGCTTTAGTTTAGCATTGCCAGAAGAATTGATTTTATTGGCCTAAAGGCCTCCATAGACTACTCCCATTCGTCTTGGTAGGTGAGTAGGAGTACTTCACAGATACGGTAACAAACTTAAGTAAATAAATATGGCTTTCTCCATCTATACTAATATAATATTATAACGAGGAAAGATTTGTTTATCTGTGTGTTTGATACGAATTGACTCAAAAACTACTGGACCGATTTCAGAAATTCTTACACCCTTAGAAAGCTACATTATCCCTGAGTGACACAGGCTATACTTTTCACCCGAAAAAATTAAGGATACTTACTATAACTTCAATAATTACAAAAAAATCAGCCATAATCAGCTATTTTCACGTGTGCTGCAAAAACCGTAAGACTTACGTGGATACAATGTATGACGGAAATGTAAGTACCTACCTCTTAAATAGTTCTACAAAAAAGTCCGCGATAGCATATATATCCATCTCTCAAGATTGACTTGCTATTACCTGTTTATGGTAATCAGATGTTTTCCAAAATTATGCACTATTTGGGAGTGTGTTTTTATGAATTGGATATTGATCCTCATCCAACCTAATACGTTATTTATCCCCAGTATTTAATTTAGAACGAAATCGCCCTTCAAATCATACGATTACAACGAGTACATCAAAAAATATGGCAGGTTGAAGTGTTGAAGATGAAACCGCCACGTGAAACAAATTTCTACCCGGGCGAAGCTGGGACGGCCTGCTTGTCATTAATAAAGAGCTTCATCCACATCGATCGACCTAACGGGCCGAATTAGAATACAATGATTCGACAAAAAAGGTTGTGCATTTGAATACCGCCTTCCTAGAATAATGAAATGGCATCCTTATCATCCGGTGATCTCCGGTCAAATTACATACCAGATTTCGAGTTTTAGAGCTTTCTGTCTCGTAAAATGGGAAACAAAGACAAGTACCGGCTTCCTGCGCGAGAAAATGTATGCAAATCTTGGATTTTGCCATCATGAAAGTGGTTAATAACTTCAATTACAACATAATAGAGAGTGTGCTATTAGAGAAATTAATGATGCTCGTACTGTAGCGATGGGCGCTGAGATAAAACGGCTATTGTCAGGTTCACTTAACGATGGATTGTACTTAGGTTTCGTGCTTTACGTGTATGTTTCAGCCTGTATCATTTCACGTTATTTCGAGAAAAATGCTTGAGGACGATCATGGTAATATCTTTCACAAATCAAGGACAGAAGAGACATCATTGGAACTATTATGGTCCTCTTATTATAATGGGGCAGATGCCTGAAGGTTTAGGTATAATACCTAACCTACATGATTTTTTCAAAGCAGTACCGATGCAATTTCAGGGCAATGAACTCTGTTGTTCAGGTATTGGAAATCGTGTTATTAGAGGGTGGTCTTTGCTTGTTAAGCAGGTATCCTTCATAGACGTGAGGAACTGCTGAAATGATGAACTGTTTGGATTCCCTGTAAGGGGTAAATTTGCCAGGTTCACCTACCTGACTGTTAAGAGTAGGAGGGTAAGATCATGTTGACACTTCTGAAAAAAGTGTTGCTAGGTAGAACCAAGGAAAGCGGGATCTTGCTCTTGTATCTTCACTGTAGGTATCCCGGTTGGCCATGTTCGTTCAGAAGTTTTTCTGTCGGGTTATTCGAGTTTTTTTATTCATTTTTCTAATGAACTATCACAAAATAACGGAATATTCTGTCCATTATTTTCCAGTAAAATTTCAACAATCGATTCTTGATTTCCGTACAAGAAAATAGCATAACTGAATCTTCCAACCATGTTTATTTACGTGAAATATTTCCAGTTTAAACAGAGAAAAAAGTTCTTCAACATTCGCCAGGTCTTTGGAATTATTGAGTTCACATAATTTTTTCTCAAATTCATTATTTCCCCAAAAAAATAAACATTTTGATAAATACGTACCTAATTACTACGACCTCTATATAGAAAGGACAACGTTGCTTATTCATCTGACAGGATAATGACTATAACCTAACATTTTCAAAATATACACGTTGAAATGTGTCAGAATTTCATGGCCAACCAGGATACATTATACAGGGTGTATTTAAAGGTGAGGCTTTTGTTTTGTCAGATGGTAGAACTCATAAAAAAGTCACTTTACCAAAAATTTTGTATATATGAATTATATTTCTAGTAAATGAAACAAGAATATCTTCTTGTTTCTAGGTGAATCTGAAAATTCCTCAGTCCGAACCTGCTCCCTCGCCTGCTGCATCTCTTGTTTTTTTGTCTCCTTATCATACATGACTCAGAATATCGATTATAATCAGTTTATCTTCGATGGAGTTACGGCGAGGTTTATGTTTCGCAAATGCCGCACATTTATTCAAATAATGAACTTGTTGATATATGCTTTTAATTTATGGTGAATCAAAACAAAATGCCAGTTCAGCGTATAAGTTGTACAGAACAAGATTTCCGCTAGGAAATCACCCAACTTCGCGGATGATCATAAACCTGATGGTGCAGAAATGTAGAGATGCAGGCCAGAGTAGTATAAAGGTAGATCTTGATGAACAAAATTTTTTTATAAATTTTTTAAATTGAACATTTCATATCTAAGAAATTTTCGGTAAAATGACTTATTTTGATGAGTTCTATCACCTGTCAAAAGGAAAGCCTCACCTTAAAATACGCCCTGTATATAAAAGTGAATGGAGCATATACATATGTGATTTCCTATTTATTTATAATTTTGCCATATGAAAAGTTGCAACTGGTCACATTTGATTTTCCCAAAACCCGATACTACTAAGAGTCTTGTCTTAGTTGCGACACTCTGTATATATCCATGAAATTAATGGAGAGATTGAATTTGACCTCTTGAGATTGGAATTTGTATGATATTCCAATGTATAGCACAAAATATCCCTAAACTTAAGGAATTCTTGGAAGTTTTGGGCAATAAAACATTAATTTCTCATTATCTCGATGAGGGTATTGAAAACTGTCAAGCAATCCATGAATCAATCTGCACTTCGTTGAAACTGTCTTCGTCTAGTTCCATTTCTTTCATATCTGTCAAACGGTGGAGGTTGCCAGATTGGAAAACTTTTCCAGTTACTAGGAAATGATCTTGCAACCTATAGCTTCTAAATCATGTACGTTGTCCTTTCTACTTAGAGGTCGTAGTAATTACGTATTTATCGAAATGTTTATTTACTTTGGGAAAATATGAATTTCAGAAAATGTGTAAGTAGGTAAATTCAATAATTCCAAAGACTTGGCGAATGTTGAAAAAACTTTTTTCTCAGTTAATACTGGAAATATTGCACGTATATAAACATGGTTGGATGATTCAGTTATGCTTTTTTCTTGTACGGAAATCAAGAATCGAGTGTTGAAATTTTACTTAAGTACATATGTAAATAATGGACATCAGAATAGTCCATTACTTTGTGATATTTCATTCGAAAAATGAATAAAAGTACTTAGACTTACTAGAATAACCCAACGAAAAATGAGTGTCGAAATTAGCATTGGCAACGTCTCTGAGAATAAATTTATTTTGACATTTCACGAGTAGGTACCATCCTGCGCCAGTTTTGAGTGAAAAACTAATTCTTGGCCAACCGGGATACTTTATAAAAGTTAATGGAGCATAGAATCAACCATTTTTGGCCAAAACCAACCCGCGGCAACGCTGTTTTCAGCCGCTGCATCCATCTGACGTCATCAGCTCTCTAAACATCAACGGGACAAATCACTCACCGCATTAAATACCGATAAAGATACCGGACCGTTTCCAAGAATCGGAAATGATGGAGGCCGCTTAGGCCCCTTTCGCACGTCGAAATCAGTGTCGCCAATCGTGAAAACGCCCGGCGGGGGAATCGTCCGATCGAGGTTCAAAGGAAGCCGCCCGCGGATATGCGCTTTGATATCGCATTATTATGATCGCAGAGTGCCTGGGATCAGCTCCGTTCGCTGCGATTGGAGCGGGGAAAGGATCTGACCACGCCCCGGCCGTGAAGCTGCCTCCATTGGAAAGCTTTCGGATTAAACTCGATCGAGGTTTGATTCGATAGAAAATCGCGATTCGCCACGAGCTGATCCGATAAATTGGACACGGAACTGTCTTTGATCATGCGTCTTTCATGCTGCAATAATAGAGCTTTTTGATCATTGAACTAATTGAAGTTTAATCGAATTGAACGGTGTAAAAAACGAGATCCGGAGTTCTATGACTCTTTAACAAGCCATGAAGTAGGGTCAACAAGGCAACACTGGAAGAGGAAAAAGTTTTTTTTGTAGATTCATGTTCAAATCGACACTAAATGTCGAAGTATTCGATTTTTCAACTTTCTTCGAATGGGTACCTCTCGAAATACTACCAATTGTTTTCACGAATCGTTAGTTTGTTATCTACCCAATAGTTCTGTCTTAAACATCTCGAATTCAATCAGCCCTTCAATTTTATCAGCGCTGATCATTAAAATCGTATTTCGAGATATTTGTACCAATATATTCCAATGATTTGATTGACATCAATTCAGTTGTTCTTGATTGTTCAGGTGAATCACAACAAACATTGCAGTGCTGCCACAAATGCCAAGGGGTAATTTTCTGAGAAGAATAAAATTAGAAATTGGATCGAAAAAATTGTTTCTTCGGATCATTTTAGGCTGATGGTGATTTGTAATTTTGATTAATAAGACAATAATTTATCATTCGTATTCCTCAAAGAAGCCTAAATACTACAATATTTCATTTTGGTTTTTTGGAGAACATATATTCAAATTTCGACATTCAAAAACTCTGGAATCAATTCTGATAATCAAATACGGGGTTACCCATTTGAGAAAAGCTTAATTGCACATCAAATCTGGCTGAAATGGAAACAGATGGCACACCAAATAAATCCCATATTTTCCTAAATAAAGTTGATATTTCCCCAGAATCCAAACCGGCATAATATTCAGATTGGACCGTGTTCGCAACCCCACTTCGTACGGATCAAAATGTGTTTTGCATATGTTGAAAACACGTGTTATAGTCCAGGGGACGGCTGCTGCTTACTTTGTGACCGGGATTTATGGTCTGGACGGGATAACTGCCTATAAAAACCCCACATTCTAAATTCCTGAGAGACATGTTAAAATGTATTATGTTGTGAGATTGTTTCGGAATAAAGCC
Organism: Adalia bipunctata; assembly: GCA_910592335.1. Taxonomy (NCBI): domain Eukaryota; kingdom Metazoa; phylum Arthropoda; class Insecta; order Coleoptera; family Coccinellidae; genus Adalia; species Adalia bipunctata. The sequence continues at coordinate 70,799,227 of OU342949.1, read as the reverse complement.
GTTCGTAAAAATTGGCAACACCGCAAATTCACTTTTATAATGTATTCCGGTTGGCCATGATTTAGGTTTATCAAATTTTTTACTTAAAACTGACGCAGGTTGTTACTTACTCGTTAAATGTCAAATGATTCTCAGAGACGTTGCTAATGCTAATTTCTTTTTACTCTTTTTTAACTTTGTGAATGATGGAGTTAGTTCTTTTAATGTTTAACTCTCATACATCAGCTTTCGTAGTCCTTCTACTGCATTTTCATACTGGAGTATTTCAAGTTGAGCAAAAAGGTATTTAAATGTCTTCTGTAGGCTTATTTCTTGAGAATTTTGAAAAATGGAGAATTCCACTGTTCATTTATAAGTTTTTCTGTCGGGTTATTCGAGTACTTTTATTCTTTTTTCGAATAAACTATCACAAAGTAACGGACTATTCTGTCCATTACTTTTCAGTAAAATTTCAACACTCGATTCTTGATTTCCGTACAAGAAAATGGCATGAC